>CM046943.1:25244503-26444503 GCA_025698515.1 Gossypium sturtianum
TAGTGGACTTGTTCGTTCTTCATGCCATATCTGTAGGGTGGGTACTCAGGATTCGCCACGCCTCCTAGATTCGAGTCATATTTCATAACTGGATGTACCTGCGAGAGACTACACAAACCATCAATCTTTTTATTCATCATCTCTAACTGGTTTCATAGCCTGGTTATTGCGTCGAGGTTGAAGACACTGGCGACTTCTGTTGGTGTTGTCCACATAACTCGCCACTGATAGTTATTTAGTGCCATCTTCTCTATAAACTAAAATTATCCGACAAAAACAAATGAAAGAAAAATTAGCAAAGTAAAAATTTAAACTAAAAATAAAAGTAAATTGCGAAAAATAAAAAGAATGGCTAAAGTAATAAAAATAGAGCTTTCTTAATATTTTAGTTCCCCGGCAACGGTGCCAAAAAACTTGATCCCTGTAAATTAGAGTTTTAAAATTTATAAAAGAATGATCGAACCTAGAAACTAACTCTGACAACGATTAAAGGCAAGTGCACCTATCGAACAGTAGTATAGTTTAGGCAAGACCGGATTATCGAACCCAAAGGAACTAAAAGTACTAATACTAACTTTCTTTTTATTATTTAGCCTAAAATAAGTGAAGTTGTTTATTAATCTAAATTAATTAACTACTAAACTAAAGAATCTAAGACAAAGAAGATGAATTTGGAGAATAACTTGGGAAAAACTCAGTTGATTTAGACGATACCCTAGGAAGAATCCACCTAGACTTCACTTGTTATCTATCACTGAACCATATGATTTTATTTACTTAGTTTGATCCGTAAGACTTCCTAATGTATATTAAACCCTCTCCCGAGGCGAATAACGTCTAACCCTAGGTTAATTAGTGGAACTCTCGTTCTCTTATAATAACCCCCTAGAATAGCAATAAATCGATCTGTGGATTCCCATATTAAGTTTCACCCTAATCCGGCAAAATCTCGTCACCCTATCTCTAGGCGTGCGATCAACTCAACTTAATTATGTTGGATCTACTCTTAGGCGAGTCTATTCCTCCTCCACCTAAGCACATTAAATTTGGATTAAGCTCACATAATTAAGAACAAACTAAGTATTTATCATATAATTCAAATAATCAAATAACAAGATTCATCAGAGGTTTCATCCTCTTCGGGTATCCGAAGGTTTAGTTCATAACAATAAAGGAAAACATCTCAAGAGAAAAGATAAAACAAAACATAAGAAATCCCTAAAACCCCCTGAAGGAATTGAAGGAGAGATCCTCCGTCTTGAGTAGAATTCCGGCTTCTTGAGATGGATCAACTGGCTATCCCTGAGTGAATCCCCACAAATCTGCCTTCTTTGGCCTAGCAAGACGCCCTGACAAAAGCCCTAGCAAAAGACTTCTGCCGAACTCCCCTTCTAAGTTGCTACCTGGGGTGTTTATATAGGCTTTGAGATGTGTTACTTGGCCTCCAAGCATCCTAATTTGAGTGCAATTCCTATTTGTGAGTTTAAGTAGACTTAGGAATGTGTTTCTTTGCCTCCAAGCATCCAAATCCGAGTAAAATTCCTCTTTCCCGCGGCAGGGACACGGCCATGGCACACGCCCGTGTGAATCGTGGCCAGGCCGTGTTGGACTCCGTTGATGAGGCACGACCGTGTAAATCGTGGCTAGGCCCTGTTCTAGATAATTAAAGAGGCACGACCGTGTGGCTTGAAGTCCGTGCCGTCTTGATTTCGTGGCTTGGCCCAATTTAGTCCGTTTTAAGCCCGTTTCTCGTTGTTTTTGTCATCGGGTGCTTTCCTGAGTATAAAACATGAAAAGAAAGGATTAAGAGCACCTTTTTACATAAATTGAGGCTTAAATCATCCAAAAGCATATTAAATGTGGGCTTTAAATAGTTTACTTTTATGGTTCATCACCACACAATTTATCACATTTCTCAATTTAATTCCTAATTTGCTATTTCATTCAAAATCACTTAACAAATGTTGTTTATCTAACAAAAATCATTCATTTTCTACCATTAAACTTCAAAACACATACACATTCATCAATGGTAAAACCCTAGACTTTTAACAGTTTTGCAAATTAGTCCCTGGGCTAGCTAAATTAAGCTACAACGACTCCAAAAACATAGAAATCATTAAAAACCGAGCAAAAATGCACTTACATGCACTAGGAGATGTTGTCTGAATCTTTAAGTTCATCCCATGGAGTTTTTAAGTTAAATTTTCGGTGGTAGATAGGAAGAAACAAGATGATAGTTTTGTTTTGACCATTTTTCTATTATGTAATTATTAAATTACTAAATTAACCTTAATATAAAACCTTTAAAATCATTTATAAAATGTCCATAATAGTCCACTCATGCTGTTAATGGTCTAATTATAACATAAACCCCCCAATCATTTAATTTCATAACTATTAAATCCCTTTAGCTTATAGAACTATAGTTTTTTTGTAACATCCGGGATTTAGGGGCTTTGCATTTACTTTGTATCTGTGTGTTTGGAGTGCTTCGTATGTTGTTTGAGTGTGGTTGGGGTCCCCGGGAAGGCTCGGGGTTAAGCCGAAGCCTTGGCCAAAATTTCAATTTTGGGCACTTTTAGGGGAAAGCTAGCTGGGGCAAGACTTAAGGGTTATCGCTTGTGGTTGCTGACACAAGTATTTAAATGGGAAAGTGGCAAGGAGGTGCCACTTAAGAGGTAGGTCAGTGACGCCTCAGGGAGCAGGGAAGGAGCAGGTTCGAGCCATGCAGTTCACATTTTTTTTTTAAAATCGTTTTGGGTGTCTGGAAGGGAGGTGATGGATTCGGTTGGGAGCCTTGAAAAGTGGAGGTGGACTTATTCAAATTTTCAAAGGAGTGGTTAAGAGGAAAAAAATGGATTTTGAACAATTCAAATTCATTCAAATTTGTGATCAAGAGTGATTGTAGGGATGTGAAGGGGAGTAGCCGAATTCTTGGGTGTGTTGGAGGGGAAAATATGTCAAGAAGGGGGGTGGCTTTCGGTTTGGTGAGCTTAGGTGCCAAAATTTTGAAGTGTTAGCTTTTAGGTGTAGTGAGCTCTTCCTTTTCGGCATTTGGGGGTGTTGTGCATTTTTGGCAATTTTTTTCATTCTTCAATTAGCCAAAACCGAAACTATCTCCTCCCTTTTTTAGCATTTTGGTAACGTGTGAGCATTGCTTCATCACCTAAAGCCGAACCCTCCTATCATTATTTTTCCCATTTGACTTCTTTCACTCATTTGTTTTCAAGAGCTGAACCTCAACTCTCTCTCACTCTCTCTTTTCCTCTTTATCTATTCTTCTATTCATATTCTTTTCTCGTCTCTTGATCACCTTAAACCGAAACCATTTTCTCCCTCTCTTTTGCATTTTAGTAACCTGAGTTCGTTATTTTACCATCAAAAATTGAAACAATTCTCTTCTTCTTGTATTCAAGCGTGTTTCTCATTGGATAACCCTTAGCCGAATCTTCTAGTCTCCTCAATTTCATCATTTTCTCCCTTTTTCTTACTTCTCAAGCCCCATCCCTTGGCCGAATCTCCCTTGTGTGGTTACTTCTCTTCATTCGTTGTTGTGCTAAAAGATTGCCGTCACTCCCCCTCTCTCAATCTTCTCAATCAGATTCTTCTCAGTTGTGGAAGGGTTTGGTTTTCGTATTTTTTCTGCTTTTGGCCAACGTTTGAGGGGTCTTTGGGGATAATCAGGTTCGAGCAATCAAGGTAAGAGGTTTTATACCATTCGTTTGGCCGAAGGCCACTTCTTCTAAACCATATCTTGGAGGGCCGATTCTAATATGGAGTTTGTGTATGGACTTCAGTGACTTACTAATCCAGGTGTAATAGCCTCCAGGTTCTATTGACCGAGGTAAGAAATCGTTATATTATTAAGCGTATATCCTTAACTTCTCTACTTCGATGTCTTAACCCGGTCTTCTGACCAAGATCATTTTTATGGAAACAAGTACCAGGCGAACAAAGGAGGGGGTTGGACACGTAGTCCCTACCCCTAAATTCAAGAGACGTGTGGTGTCAGCAGTTCGAGACTGGCCACCGGGGTGTGGGGTGGCTTCAGAAAGGGATAAGCAGATCGTTGTGATCCCTGCAAGTGAGGACGTTAGTGAGATTGATAGTTTAGTTCTTCAGGTTTACAGGTGTGTAATTACCACACTATCCCTTAATTGTATAAATGTGTATGTGTTATGTTTGAAAGCTGGAAATCGCGGCAACAGTGATTGAGTTACCCATGTTGGGTAAAACCGAAACCCCAGGTCAGTATATTATGATCGAGCCATATAATTATTGTTGATTGCATGATTGTATTGTATGTGTACACTAAGTATTGCATGTATGACATCATATAACTTGTCTATAATACTATGTTGCATGTGCATGGGATATTGGGATGATAATGATATAAAGGGGAAGTGTATATCGGTGACATTTTCACACTAAATGATGGCTTGGTGCCTCATTACCGTATCAGTGATTGGATCACATGTTGATCGGTGGCTAGACCACGTTATATGCACTTTGAGTAGTGTGTCTGTCAGCATGACTGCCAAAGAGGTGTGTAGAGGATGGAGTGTTGATTGTAGAAATCCCCACAGGTGTGTTGAGGATGGACATATGGAGCGGTGTGTAGATGATGGAATATTAGGCTGGGTTGGGCTATCATATTGATTATTTGATCATGTTGTAATGATTGGGCTTTGGCCGATGATATTTTGGGGCTCTGGCCCACTTGCGAAATTTTGTGGACTAATTGAGTCTGGTGACTCACTCTATTTTCTTTAACAACTTGTAGGTAACTCTTAGTTCTTTGGACCGGGCTGGAATGGACTCGAGGTGGCCACGCATGGGTTATTTTATTAAACTTCATTTTACTTATCGTTTGCTACTTTTGGGAATTTTGGACTTGTAATAAGGCCACTTCAAATTTGATAATTTTCTTTTGGATTTTTAATTTTGGACACGTTAATTACAAACCACTCGATGGGACGTTTTATAAAATACAAACTGAAGTTTTCTTTACAACCCGACAAACAACGTTTCTTACAAAATAAAAAGATTTTTTTTCTTTTATGTCTAAAAAAAACAAATTCCTCTAAAAGCTTGAAAAACTTTTTAAACTCCTTTCTAGTGACATGCCAGATTCGGTCGTGGTGTTTGGACCGGGTTTGGGGTATTACAATTTGGTATCAGAGCGAAGTTTAAAAAAACTCGGCCTTGGGTTTTGGGTCCAAAACGTTTCATATTTTGTATTTAAGATGTTATTTTTTTTAAAATAATAATAAATATATGAACCTGTTCTCTGGAAGTGTGGCACCCGAGTCTCCGGCCCAGGTCTGCCAGGTAAGTTTTCTGATTGTTAAGTGATTTGCATGAGGTAGTGATATGATATAGATATATCGCCATGGATGTTGGAATTTAGAAACTTTACTGTAGAGATGGAAACCTTTAGGTATGCATGTGCTTGCGAAGGAGCTACTTATGACTCTATTCTCATAAAATTACTCGTTATTAAATGGTGGAAAGAATACTGACGCATAAAATTTATAATCAGAGTAAGACGAAATGATAGACATGAGTGCTGAGGAGGGACGTGGAGCGTCTTTGCCTTGCCGAGTAGTGGCCGGGGTGTTGAGGCTGAGCTCTCAGAAGTGAGGAATGAGCCTGAGGGCGAAACGCCAGCATCACCGGTAGCGGGAGCGGGACCGCAAGACATAACTGGTGGAGACGATGCCCTGTCTCAAGCAATGCTGCGGGTGTTGGAGCGTGTGGCTGGGGCAAGCACTGAGACAGTAACTCGAAAGTCCATTCCTGAGCGACTCAGAGCTAATGGAGCTGAAATGTCTAGGGGTATTTACGGGTAGCCCCAAATGTGGTGAGTAGTATTGCTAGAGGCGGTCGAGAGAATTATGGATGATTTGGGTGCACGCAGAGGAGAAGGCGAAAGCGCGGTGTCTCTACTTGAGATGAGGCATATCGGTGGTGGCTCACTTTGAAGAGAGGGTACTCCGTGGACCGAATTGATTGGGATTTCTTTAAGATGATGTTTCAAGGGAAGTATGTTGGGGCCAGTTATGTGGATGCTCAGAGGAAAGCATTCTTGAATTTGGTGCAAGGGGGTAAATCGGTAGCTGAGTATGAGGCAGAATTTTTGAGGTTGAGCGGGTACGCCCGAGGGATAGTTGCGACCGATTATGAGCGATGTGTACGATTTGAAGACGGGCTGCGAGACGAGCTGCGAGTGTTGATAGCTCTACAGCGGGAGAGAGATTTTGCTATCCTGGTGGAAAAAGCTAAGGTAGCCGAGGAGGTAAAGCGAACTGAGAAGCAGAATAAGGACAAGGATAGAGGCAGAAATAAGAGGGGTTATGGACCGTCAGGGTCATCTGGGGGTTTTCAAAAGAGGCCTAGGGTTGATGGGCCGGGTCGTGTTGTAATGCCAGCTACTGTTGGGTAATTTCGGCAATGTGCTCAGTGTGGGAGGTCGCATGCAGGAGAGTGCTGGGGAAGGAATAGGGAATGTTTCAAGTGTGGGTCAAAGGATCATCTGATAAGAAATTGTCCGCTAGAGATGACCAGGGCACGGATGGTAGGTCGAGTGCGTGCGGCCCAGGAATGGGTGGTCGCGAGATCTTAGAGGCCGTGGTCCAAACAGAGGAGGGAATGGTTCTGGTCGGGGTCGTGAGACACCAGGTAGAGGTACTGGGAATACAGAGGCAAGACAGCCCGGGTTAGTCTATGCAACCAGGCGCCGAGAAGAGGGTGACGCACCAGACGTTATAACGGGTACGTTCCTCATTTTCAGTTTACCCTTCACTGCATTAATTGATATTGGGTCGACGCATTCCTATGTTGCTAGTGAGGTGTCTGGAACTTTGAACATGAACTCTGAAACTACTTCTAGGGAGATGACTGTACTTAGTCCCTTAGGACAAACTGTAGTGGTAAAAAAACTTTTTAGAAGTGTGCCTCTAGAAGTGCAAGGATCGATTTTCCCAGCTGATTTGATAGAACTACCGTTCGGGGAGTTCGATTTGATCTTAGGCATGGATTGGTTGGTAAGATATCGAGCAAACTTGGACTGTGCTGCTAAGCGCATGGTGTTAAGGACTCCCGAGGATGATGAAGTTTTAGTGATAGGCAAAAGAAGAGACTACTTGTCCAATGTAGTGTCTGCTCTTAAGGCGGAAAGAATGGTTAGAAAAGGGTGTGAGACTTTCTTAACTTTTGTCAGTGCATTGGATGCAAAAGAAGTGACCGCGAATGAGGTTAAAACAGTAAAAGAATTTGTGGATGTCTTTCTTGAAGAGCTTCCAGGGTTGCCTCCAGATCGCGAGGTGGAATTTGGAATTGAGCTACTTCCAGGTACAGCTCCAGTGACCATCGCCCCTTATAGGATGGCGCCGAAGGAGCTGGTTGAACTTAAAGCTCAGATCCAAGAGTTGTTAGATTGTGGTTTTATCTGACCCAGTGTATCTCCGTGGGGAGCGCTGGTGCTGTTTGTGAAAAAGAAAGACGGGACCATGCGAATATGCATTTACTACCACCAGTTGAATAAATTGACGATTAAGAACAAGTACCCGCTGCTGAGGATAGATGACCTGTTTGATCAGCTCAAAGGGGCTTCGATCTTTTCAAAGATAGATTTTAGGTCAGGATATCATCAGCTTAAGGTAAAGGAAGCGGATATTCATAAGACGGCTTTTCGGACTCGCTATGGTCATTACGAATTTTTGGTGATGCCGTTTGGGTTGACAAATGCACCAGCTGCATTCATGGATATGATGAACCGGATTTTTCAACCCTATCTGGACCGGTTCGTTGTATTGTTCATAGACGACATTCTGGTATATTCCAAGACAGAAGAGGAGCATGATTCGCATCTTCGGGTGGTTCTATAGATTTTGAGGGAGAAGCAGTTGTACGCCAAATTTAGCAAATGTGAGTTTGGCTAAAGGAAGTTACCTTTTTGGGTCATGTGGTATATGCAGAAGGGATTAGGGTCGATCCTCGAAAGATTGAGGCTGTGCTGGACTGGAAACCACCTAAGTCTATGGCAGAGATTCGAAGTTTCTTGGGATTGGCAGGTTATTACAGAAGGTTTGTTGAGGGTTTCTCCTTAATTGCGGTACCCTTAACTAAGTTGTTAAGGAAAGGGGTACCATTTGTGTGGACTGGCAAGCAGCAGGAAAGCTTTGAGAAGTTGAAGAGGATTTTGACAGAGGCTCCAGTTTTAATTCAGCCTGAGGCTGGAAAAGAGTTCGTAGTGTATTGTGATGCTTCACACTCGGGGTTAGGGCGTGTGTTGATGCAGGATGGGAAGGTTGTTGCATATGCATCTCGGCAGTTAAGACCGCATGAGATTAACTATCCCACGCATAATTTGGAGTTGGCTGCGGTAGTTTTCACTCTGAAGATCTAGAGACATTATTTGTATGGAGAGAAGTCCGTTATCTACACCGACCACAAGAGTTTGAAATATCTGCTAACTCAGAAGGAGCTGAATTTAAGGAAGCGGAGGTGGATTGAGCTGTTGAAGGATTATGACTGTTCGATCAAATATCATCCGGGTAAGGCAAACGTGGTGGCAGATGCGTTAAGCCGGAAGGTAATAATAGAGTTGAGAGCGATGTTCGCTCATCTCAGTTTATATGATGACGAAAGTCTATTAGCTAAACTCCAAGTGAAGCCGATGTGGGTAAATCAGATTAAAGAGAAACAGTTATCGGACGATGTCTTGAGTGCTCGACTTCTGCAAGTACAAAACAGTGGGGTAGAAGATTACAGGTTGAACAGTGATGGGGTTTTGTGTCTTCGTGAAAGGGTTTGCATGCCGAAGGATGTGGAGTTGAGGCAGATGATTCTTCAGGAGGCACATGGTAGCCCTTACGCTATGCATCCTCGAGGGGGTAAGATGTACCGGGATCTGCGTGAACAGTTTTGGTGGCCTAGATTGAAGCGGGAAGTTACGGAATTTGTAGGAAAGTGTTTAACGTGTCAGCAAGTAAAGGCGGAGCATCAGTTGCCTTCGGGGTTATTGCAGCCAGTGAAGATTCCACAGTGGAAATGGGAAAGGATCACTATGGACTTTGTCAGTGGGCTACCTCTTTCGCCCACTAAGAAAGATTCGGTATGGGTGATTGTGGATCGGTTGACGAAGTCCGCCCATTTCATACCTATTTGTGTCGACTATTCTCTTCAGAGGTTGGCTAAGCTGTATGTGGCAGAAATTGTGAGGTTACATGGGGTACCAATATCGATCATATCGGATAGAGACCCTAGGTTTACGTCACGATTCTGGAGGGCACTGCATAAGGCATTGGGTACGAGGCGGACTTGGCCATGACTTTTCATCCACGGGCCCGATGGTCGATCCGAGAGGGTAATTCAGATCTTGGAGGACATGTTAAGGGGTTGTGTCATTGACTTCAGGGGTAGCTGGGAGGAGTTTCTACCGTTGGCAGAGTTCGCTTACAACAACAGCTACCAATCTAGTATTCAGATGGCGCCCTATGAAGCGTTATATGGGCGGAGGTGTCGTACTCCCACCTATTGGACAGAATTGGGTGAGCGCCAGATTTTGGGTCCAGAATTGGTTGCAGAGACAGAGGAGAAGGTTAAGTTAATTAGGGCTCGATTGAAGGAAGCGTCCGATAGGCAGAAATCATATGCAGATATGAAGCAAAAGGAGATAGAGCTTGCAGTGGGTGATCAGGTTTTCTTGAAAGTTTCACCTTGGAAGAAGGTGATGAGGTTCGGACGGAAGGGCAAGCTAAGTCCTAGGTTTATCGGGCCTTATCAGGTTTTGAGACGTGTGGGACCAGTGGCGTATCAACTGGAGTTACCTTCAGAATTGAAACATATACATGATGTGTTCTATGTTTCAATGTTAAGATGTTACCGTTCAGATCCATCCCATGTCGTGCCAGTGGAAGAAATTGAAATAAAGCCTGACCTATCGTTTGAGGAGAAACCAGTGCAGATCTTAGATCGAGACGTTAAGGTGTTGAGAAGGAAATCAGTCCCTTTGGTCAAAGTATTATGGCGAAATCACGGTTCAGAGGAGGCTACGTGGGACCCAGAAGATGTTATGCGGCAGCAACACCCACATCTCTTTTGACCAGGTAATTTCGAGGCCGAAATTTCTTTAAGGGGGTTAGAACTGTAACATTGGGGATTTAGGGCTTTGCATTTACTTTGTATCTGTGTGTTTGGTGTGCTTCGTATGTTGTTTGAGTGTGCTTGGGGTCCCCGAGAAGGCTCGGGGTTAAGCCGAAGCCTTGGCCAAAATTTTAGGTTTGGGCACTTTTAGGGGAAAGCTAGCTGGGGCAGGACTTAAGGGTTATCGCTTGTGGTTGCTGACACAAGAATTTAAATGGGAAAGTGGCAAGGAGGCGCCACTTAAGAGGTAGGTGAGTGACACCTCAGGGAGCAGGGAAGGAGCAGGTTCGAGCCATGCAGTTCACATTTTTTTTAAATCGTTTTGGGTGTCTGGAAGGGAGGTGATGGATTCGGTTGGGAGCCTTGAAAAGTGGAGGTAGACTTATTCAAATTTTCAAAGGAGTGGTTAAGAGGAAAAAAATGGATTTTGAACAATTCAAATTCATTCAAATTTGTGATCAAGAGTGATTGTAGGGATGTGAAGGGGAGTAGCCGAATTCTTGGGTGTGTTGGAGGGGCAAATTGTTCAAGAAGGGGGGTAGCTTTTGGTTTGGTGAGCTTAGGTGCCGAAATTTTGAAGTGTTAGCTTTTAGGTGTAGTGAGCTCTTCCTTTTCGACATTTAGGGGTGTTGTGCATTTTTGGAAATTTTGTTCGTTCTTTATTTAGCCAAAACCTAAACTATCTCTTCCCCTTTTTAGCATTTTGGTAACGTGTGAGCATTGCTTCATCACCGAAAGCAGAACCCTCCTATCATTCTTTTTCCCATTTGAATTCTTTCACTCATTTGTTTTCAAGAGCCGAACCTCAACTCTCTCTCACTCTCTCTTTTCCTTTTTATCTATTCTTCTATTCATATTCTTTGCTTGTCTCTTGATCACCTTAAACCGAAACCATTTTCTCCCTCTCTTTTGCATTTTAGTAACCTGAGTTCATTATTTTACCATCAAAAATTGAAACAATTCTCTTCTTCTTGTGTTCAAGCGTGTTTCTCATTGGATAACCCTTAGCTGAATCTTCTAGTCTCCTCTATTTCATCATTTTCTCCCTTTTTGTTACTTCTCAAGCCCCATCTCTTGGCCAAATCTCCCTTGTGTGGTTACTTCTCTTTATTCATTGTTGTGCTAGAAGATTGCCGTAACTCCCCTTCTCTCAATCTTCTCAATCAGATTCTTCTCAGTTGTGGAAGGGTTTGGTTTTCGTATTTCTTCTACTTTTGGCCAACGTTTGAGGGGTCTTTGGGGATAATCGGGTTCGAGCAATCAAGGTAAGAGGTTTTATACCATTCGTTTGGCCGAATGCCACTTCTTATAAACCATATCTTGGAGGGCCGATTCTAATATGGAGTTTGTGTAGGGACTTCAGTGGCTTACTAATCCAGGTGTAATAGCCTCTAGGTTCTATCGACTTAGGTAAGAAATCGTTATATTATTAAGCGTATATCCTTAACTTCTCTACTTTGATGTCTTAACCCAGTCTTCTGACCAAGATCGTTTTTATGGAAACAATTGCCAACCGAACAAAGGAGGGGGTTGGACACGTAGTCCCTACCCCTAAATTCAAGAGACGTGCGGTGTCAGCAGTTCGAGACTGGCCACCGGGGTGTGGGGCGGCTTCAGAAAAGGATAAGCAGATCGCTGTGATCCCTGTAAGTGAGGACGTTAGTGAGATCGATAGTTTAGTTCTTCAGGTTTACAGGTGTGTAATTATCACACTATCCCTTAATTGTATAAATGTGTATGTGTTATGTTTGAAAGCCAGAAATCGCGGCAACGGTGATTGAGTTACCCATGTTGGGTAAAACCGAAACCCCAGGTCAGTATATTATGATCGAGCCATATAATTATTGTTGATAGCATGATTGTATTGTATGTGTACACTAAGTATTGCATGTATGACATCATATAACTTGTCTATAATACTATGTTGCATATGCATGGGATATTGGGATGATAATGATATAAAGGGGAAGTGTATATCGGTGACATTTTCACACTAAATGATGGCTTGGTGCCTCATTACCGTATCAGTGATTGGATCACATGTTGATCGGTGGCTAGACCACGTTATATGGACTTTGAGCAGTGTGTCCACAAAGATGACCGCCAAAGAGGTGTGTAGAGGATGGAGGGTTGATTGTAGAAATCCCCACAAAGTGTCTTGAGGTGGACATATGGAGCGGTGTGTAGAGGATGGAATATTAGGTCAATGGGCTATCATATTGATTATTTGATCATGTTGTAATGATTGGGCTTTGGCCGATGATATTTTGGGGCTCTGGCCCACTTGCGAAATTTTGTGGACTAATTGCACACTGAGTTTGGTGACTCACTCTATTTTCTTTAACAACTTGCAGGTAACTCTTATTTCTTTGGACCGGGCTGGAACGGACTCGAGGTGGCCACGCATGGGTTATTTTATTAAACTTTATTTTACTTATCGTTTGCTACTTTTTGGAATTTTTGACTTGTAATAAGGTCACTTCAAATTTGATAATTTTCTTTTGGATTTTTAATTTTGGACACGTTAATTACAAACCACTCGATGAGACGTTTTATAAAATACAAACTGAAGTTTTCTTTACAACCCGACAAACAACGTTTCTTACAAAATAAAAAGATTTTTTTTTCTAATAACCTTAGAGTCGATTAATCGAGAATGTTTTCAAATATCATCTAACCGCGAGACTAGGCTAATTAGATTTCTAACTTAAATAGGATAATGGGTTTTCAATTGAATCATGAAACTTGGTTTTCTTTTATGTCTAAAAAAAAACAAATTCCTCTAAAAGCTTGAAAAACTTTTTAAACTCCTTTCTTGTGACATGCCAGATTCGGTCGTGGTGTTTGGACCGGGTTTGGGGCGTTACATTTGTACTTTACGCGATTTAGTCCTTTTTATCGAATTGAGCATGCAAACGATTAAATTTCTTAACGAAATTTTCATATGACTCAATTAACATGTTGTAGACACTAAAATAATAATAAAATAAATATTTTGACCTCAGACTTATGGTCCCAAAACCACTATTCTGATTTGACTGAAAACGAGCTGTTACACGATGCACACATGTTTCCTCTGCAAAATAGCATATAACAAAACCACTCAAAAAGTATTGACGTTAGAGACATTCAAAGCATGAGCAATTCGAGTGCATAAAAATTGTGTCCTCATCTTTGCAATAGGAAACATAATTGCTTGATTAAAGTAGGTGGGGATATCAATACTAGGGAGATATTTCCATTCACCCCTACCCTCTATTAAATATTTTAGAACGTTATCCATATTAATATCTCTAAAATATTCTAAATCGCTTTCTTCCACAAAATCATATTCATACTATGGAGCATTATAAAATTCACAAATCACTCTAGGGGTGACAAGTACTTCCTTCCCCTCTACTCGTATAGTTTCACAAGTGGCACCCTCTAGCCTCCTAAACTCTTGGTCCCTAAAAAATGCATAGAATTCTTGTACTATATGTACCACAAAAAAGTTTTTAGGGGTTACTCAAAAGCATTCCCACCTATTGTATTGAACTAATGGCCATATTTCCCTACATAGAATCATCGATGACTCAAACCCTCATTCTTGTATAAATGTCTTTCCCTAAAGTTCTAAAAACAAGTTTTTTGATGTTTGGGTTTGGAAAGTTTGACTGGTTTGCAACCACCGATGGTTTGAATTTGCTAGTTCTTCTAGATTTTCTATGAGGCACCTTTAATACAAATTTTAAATAGAAGAACTAACTAAATATCAAGCAATGAAAAAAATAGTAAAATTCTAAGTTTAAACTATTCACCTTGACCTGAAAGCTCATTAATCCTTTCAAAGGTTGTTCCAAATTCCTTTGTGAATGCGAATCGTTTTAACCTGCACTTAATAAACACACAAGAATAGGGAAAAATTGTAGCAAAATAAGAAGAAAAAAGAAACGAGATTTTAGGGTTTGAGAGGATTTGAGAGAGTGTAAGGTTAAGGAGAGTTTAAAACTTAATTAGAAGTGTTTTTAGGTTAAAATTTTTGTATTTTAAATTTAAAAATCGGGTTAAAACAAGGGCTAATCTATAAGGTTGCACAATGGGTCGGGTCGATCCTGCATAAAAGTGCAACAATTTCGTGACACACTTTGAAAATTTTTAACTCTAGGGTATATTGTCTTCATTTTTGTGACACAAAGGTGCTATGTCGTGTCATCGAGCTTGGTTACTCGATTTCTTGAATCTGTGAGTGGTGTCGCGACATGGAGGATCCGTCTTACGACACCTACTTTGTTTCATCCCCTACTTATGAGTCTATTAAAATACAATAATATACAAAATTTTATCAGAATTAAAAAATATGTCAAGTATTGCTGCCGGATTCATCCATCAGCTCTGTCAGTGTATATATGGATGCACTAGGTCAATGATGGACCTTGATGTGCCTAAAAATGGCCTCCCTAACAGAATAGGGATTTCATAGTCTTCCTCAAAATCTAAAATTACGAAATCAACCAGGATGATAAAGTTGCGCACCTCAACCAATACATCTTCATGTAACACCCCTTACTCGTGTTTAGCGCCGAAAGAGAATACGAAGCGTTACCTACCTCAAAACACATACTAACATGCATTTCTGGGTCATAAAAGTCCGTTCAAAGTTAAAACTTTTCAAAATTCCTCTTAACATCCTTAATATGGGCCTATGAGGCCCAAAACATACCTTAGAAATGGTTCGATACTAAACCAAGCACTTTAGAAAACTTTGGAAAATTTCACTAAAAATAGGGGCACACGCCCGTGTGGCAAGGGATACGCCCGTGTGGTCACACACGCCCATGTCCCTAGCCGAGTGGATTTATTTTTTTCAATTCGAACCTACAGGGGTTTTCACACGGCCTGGCACACGCCCGTGTCCATGGCCCGTGTCCCTCACACGACCATGACACGCCTGTGTCTCCGCCCGTGTGTAAAAACCTTGACATTCTGTTTCTGACGTCATCAACCCAATAAGGTCACACGGCCAAGGCACACGCCCGTGTGCTTAGGCCGTGTGGCGAATTAAATTCCTAAAATCAAATGCAGACTTCACACGACCTGGGTACATGCCCATGTCCTATGGCCGTGTCTTCCACACGGCCGTGCCTCAGCCCGTGTGGTTACTACTGGACATTCTGTTTTACCAACTTAAGGTGCAGGGGGACACACGGCCGACCTACCCGCCCATGGACAGACCGTGTGTCATACACGGCCTAGACACACGCCCGTGTGTCTACCCATGTGGACAAAAACAAGGCTATTTACCAAGCCCTTTTTGCCACCCTTACTTGCACCAATATAAGCCACATCAAGACATACACACATCAAGGCCACTACACTCTATTCACATGCAAAACTTATCACATACTTATCAATCCAATCATGCGATTTGCTCACTCATGAAAAACATCACCATTGGCATAAATCAACAAAAAATATTAGCCAGCATCCATGGCCTTATACAAAATGAATCAATCTTCAATACAAGCCAACACATTTGGCCAAATCAATATGACACTTGACAAAAGACCGAATCCCTATACATGCCATACTCAAAATGATAATTCTAACTATACCAAATGTTCAGATTGATAGTGTGATCGAGCCTCCGACGTCCTTTGATCCCCGAGCTAGCTTGGCGATACTATAATAAAATGGAAAGTAATGGGAGTAAGCACAAAGCTTAGTAAGTCGCATGTAAATAATTAACAACAATTACCATGCATTACCATACTCATAACATATTATAAACTTACACATAATTCCCGAATGATTAAAGGCATAACTTACTCAATTTCACCATTACTAATCATACAACATAATTCGAGCTCATTTCTCGTGAATTTCATGTAGGTACCTGTATCACTTACGACTTAGTCATAACTTTTCTCACTTTTGACATAAGCTCTAAATTACCCGTTGAACCAGTTGGAATATCAAACGATACCCGAAAAGCCTCACATAAGAGGGTAAAATGCCGATGCCATGTCCCAGACATGGTCTTACACTGGCTCACATATTGAGGCTGATGCCATGCTCCAAACATGGTCTTACACTAGCTCTCATCTCAATGCCGACGCCATGTCCCAGACATGGTCTTACACTGGCTCTCATAATGTGGCCGATGCCATGTCCCAGACATGGTCTTACACTAGCACACATATCACCCAAATGTCATGGCATGGATATCCAATCTATTCCTAAGGTTCAACCGTGAGTATACCACATCAAATCTCGTCATGCATATTCTTAACAATAAACAAACATTTTATGCAATATCAATTATTTAATGCATAACAACAATAGAGTTGTATTATTTACGTACAACTTACCTCGGTATACAAAAAGTGAGCGACTAAATTGAATTAGTCTACTAGCTTGGTTTTCCCCCGGTCTAGGTCCGAACTTCGTTTTTCTTGATCTATAATGATAAAATCCACTCATTTAATCACCATATTAATAAAGACATTTCAAAATTCCTACTTTGGCAAAATTACCGTTTTGCCCCTAGACTTTCACATAATTACGATTTGCCCCTAGACACGTAAAACGATTTTAGTCAACTTTCCTCATTAACCAAGCCTAGCCAAATCTATTTTAAGCTTATAGCAACTCACAAATCCAATTACTTCATACATTTACTACCTATTTTACAACCTTTACAAAAAGGTCCATTTTAGGTGTTTTCATGAATACCCCTTTCACAAAAGTTGTTTATTTAACAACCAAGTTTCATTTTCTTCCATAAAAATTCAGCAAACAACACTAATGTTCTCATGGAAAAACCCTAGACTCTCAACCATTTTGCAAAATAGTCCCCTCATTAGCTAGCTTAAGCTACAAGGGTTCCAAAAACGCAAAAATCAACAAAAATAACCATCAAAATCACTTACTTGCAAGGGTTATAAGTTGCTGAAAATTTTCAAGCTTCCATGGCTATTTTCCTTGGGGAAAAATCGGTGGAGAGAAGAAAGATGATATCTTTTCTTCTCTTTATTTTATTTTATTTCATCAATTAAGTCACCTAATTCCACCAACTTTGACCAATTTTCATTTTTTTTGTCCCCTATGGCCGGCCATCCTTCTCATAAGGGTCTATTTGAACATTAAGGACCTCTAATTTAAGGTTCTCTAGCAATATGACACTTTTAATTAGTAGAACACAAATTTCACCTTTTATGCGATTTAGTCCTTTTTCAAAATTAAGCATACAATCACTAAAATTAATTCACCAAAATTTTCATGCACTCATATAATCATGCTATAACATATAAAATAATATTAAAAATAATTTCTCTGACCTCGGATTAGTGGTTTCGAAACCACTGTTCTAACTAGCCCCAAAATCGAGTTGTTACACTTCAAGTACTCTTTTCGGTCGTATCGAAGACCTATCATCTAAATGCAGTGTAATGTGTGTGTTTTTAAGTTCCACTAACTTGATTTTTTCATATATCAACAAGGGCATTAAATTGATACTTGCTCCTAAATCACACAGAGCCTTACTAAAGTGGATATCCCCTATCTCTATAGGAATTGTAAAACTCCCTGGGTCTTTTAGTTTTTAGGGAATCTATTTAGAAATTATTAAACTACATGATGCGTCTATGTTAACTTGCTCTCCTCTTTTAATTTTCCTAAGCCTAGACATGATTTCTTTTAAATATTTGGTGTATTTAGGAACTTTTTCAATTAATTCAACTAAAGGCAAGTTATCATTCAATGATTTGAATAAGTTTAGAAAACTTGCAGATTCTGCTTCATCCCGTTTCAACTTATCTTCTAACCATAAAAGGAATGGTACCTTGGCAAGTGCGGGTTCTCTATTCGACTCAACTTTTGGCTCAGCTGTTGGCTCGGTCTTCTGGTCCAATTTTAGCATCTGCATTTTGAGCATATTCTTTTTGAAGGTGATCAGTATCCTCCTCATTCTCTTCTTGAGTTGGGTTCTCTGGACTACTCAGTATTTTACCCGAACAGAGCATGATCGCCTTTACATGCTCTGTAACACCCCTAACCCGTGTCTGTCGTCGGACTAGGGTTACGAGGCCTTACCGGACAATACACATTTTAGTATGGTCATATATTGCAATTCATGCACAATGCCATATCAACTTCTATAATTTACTTTATAATCAAATAGCAATTATCTACTATATCAAATCAGCCAAATTTGCACATTTATAATGCATAGCCAAATAAGATCATACATGCTATATTTCCTACATTACTTGTACAGAGAAATATCAACTTCTTTACCATACGGTCATTCGATTCAATTATGCACAAAGTGTTACTAACTCCTTTACAATCAATTTTAAACTCGAATAGTAACCATCTACTCAATCATATAATTCACATTCGGTCATATGAAACACATGACCAACAAAATCATATCAAGCTTATTTAACCCTTTCACATATACAGAACATTTTTATTAATTTACCTTATTAGTATCATTTATCAATTCACAAATGCAAAATGTAGCATGTATCAACCTTACCAAAATGAGCCAATTATAAGCCGTACATATCACTACTCAATGCTGAATTTATATAACCAAACACCACATGTTTAAATACCACAAAGACATACTTCCAAAATAGACTTATAACAAAACCGAAAATATACCAAAATTAACATTACAATCAAGCCATTTTCGCATGGCTATACATACACAAATCAGAATAAACCATATTAAAACTAGCCTATACATGCCACATAACCAAAACTCAAAGATTTTATTTACCAAAACAATAACCGGATAGTGTGATAAGGTCTCCTGCGACTTCCAACCCGAGCAAAAACTCTGAAAAATCTATAAACATTAGACAAACGCACACAGTAAGCTCTGAAAGCTTAGTAAGTTGGTATATTAATAATAATAAGCAATTTAATAAGTAATATTAACCCATTTCTCAATAAATAAGCTCAAGGAATTAGAATCAATATTCACATGATTTCATCTTTTTCTTAAGTTCGGCTTAGGCTGTTTTTCTGAGTCACAATCACTGATTTAATTATTTCATAAGCTACAGAACTCGAAATTAAGTTCCGTGAATTTTCCCTGAAATTAAACCCATATACCTTATTCCCATAATATTTCCAGAATTTTTGGTTTGGCCAATCAATACCAGATTATTCTTAAAGTTTCCCTTATTTCACTATTCAATGGTTCTGACATATCTTTACAAAAACTCAGTTATCTCATTTTACAGAATTAAAATGATGTTCTAGTTTATTCCAATAAAAAAAAAGACTCATTAAGGATTCTAAGCATATAAACCATGCTCCATAATTATTTTTTTACAATTTATAATGATTTTTCCAAGTCAGAATAAGGGATCACGTAATCATTCTGAGTCAGTCTTACAAAAATTTAAATATCTCAAAATATACAAATCCTTTTCTTGCTATGTTTCTTTTATATGAAAATAGACTCAATGAGCTTTCAATCCATATCTCCTTCACTTTCTAGTTCAATTTCCACTATTTTCGGTGATTTTTCAAAAATACACAATTGCAGTTGTCCAGTACTGTTTTAATGAAAATTTCACTTTTTCATAATTTCCATGTATTCACTTTCATCTTTTACACATATGCACAAAAACATAGTATAACTTAGCATATAATTATCATTTGATCATAGGCACATCTCACTCATTTGCATCCTTACAATTGATGCATCATAACCCAACCACTTTATTCAACATATAAATCATACAATAGCAATTTCATACACATACCTATATTATTTGATCATACGATTTCCTACTTAATTTCATACCTGCACTTCACTTATACAAACGATTTCATTTTCACACTTACACATATAAATGCATCAATTACAAAGTTCACTTGCACATTATTATCACATGATTAAATCCTTTACACATTCAATCACTTTTCATTATATCAATTTAATACCTGTTCACTTTAACTCATTTAACACATTTGATTACTTTTACCGTTGCTCACGTAAAATTTTCTAGGCATAGGGCATAATATAATACACCGGAACAGAGCCTGCTAGGCATAAAGCCTGATATTATACACCGGCACAAAGCCTGCTAGGCATAAAGCCCGATTAAGTTCACCAGCACAATGCTTGCTAGGCCCACAGCCTGAATAACGATACTTTTAAGCTGTTTCACACACATATTTCATATATCGAACCTTTTATACACTTCATAATCTTTGTACGAACATTCAAATATCACATCTCAATCGAACAAACTTAAACATACTAAATTCTAGGTTTATTCACATTCGGCTATTCATTATTAATTCCACAATTTCCAATTCAGCATATTACTAAGTTACAAACATAATTTACAATGTTTCATAACATTTAATTCAACATAATTCAATTAATTCACTAATTTAGCTTTCAAATATAAATTAAAAAATTAATGCATTATTATTAACACACCAACTTACCTCGAATGCCGAAACGGCTAATTTTCCCAACTTAGCCCACAACTTTATTCTTCCCCGATCTTAGTCCAAATTTCATAATTTCTTGATCTAACATGTCAAATAAAAGTCATTTAACACATTTTATCAACACACTAGTCAATTCAATTCAGATATCAAATTTTGGCAAATTTACAATTTTGCCCCCTAACTTTTCAAAAATTACAGTTTTTCCTTTAAGCTCGTAAATTAAACTTTATTCCTTTATCTTATGTTTTATGACATGATGAACATTTTTTCCTTCTATAGTAACTTCAAATTCTTACCATAACACACACTTATGAACAATAACAACTTTTACCGATTAGCTCGTTTTCACTGAAAATCACTTAGTAAAAATCGTTCCTCTACTCATTAACATGCATAATCTACCATCAAACATCAAAATACACAAGCTTTCAATAATGGCATAATTCAAAATATTCACCAAAATCAAAAATTCAAGCATGGATTTTGTAGATAACTTAGCAACAATCTCAAAAACGTAAAAATTATTAAAAACCGAACAAAAACGGGCTTACCAATAAGCTAAGAAGCTTGGCCGAATGCTTGAAGCTTCCATGGCTATTCATCTTTCTCATTTTCGGTGGAAGATAATGAATAGAAAGATGAAATTTGGCTTTATTATATTTTATTATCATTATTTACCTTTTTACTAAATTAACCTTTAAAAATAATCAAATTTACACAAATGCCAAACCAAATATCATCCACTAACTCACAATTGGATTAATTATCACATAAGGACCTTTCCTTTATTGTTCTATAGCTATTTGACACTTTTAACTTATAGAACCCAACTTTTACGCTTTATGCAATTTAGTCTTTTTTACCGAATTAACCACTTAAACGATAAAATTTCTTTACGAAAATTTCACACAACTCTAATATCGTGCTGTAAATATTAAAATAATAATAAAATAAAAATTTCAATATCGGATTGTGGTCCCGAAACCACTGTTCCGACTAGGGTCTAAACCGAGCTGTTACAACTCTCCCTCCCTTAGGATTTTTGTCCTCGAAAATCGTACCAGAAAATAGATTAAGGATTTGCTTCCACACTATACATTTCAAATCCTCACATAACTTCGGATTTCAAATCTCTCTAATCTCACAACCAAATTCGATTTGACTTTATTGTACATCATCTCTAAATTTGAGATCATGTTTATAAGCAGTATTAGATTGTTTTCATTTTCTGTTCAATTTCTCTTACGATATTAATCCCGTGGATCATATTTTCACAGAGCTCGATCTTGAAATAGCAGAGTTCAGTAATTGCTTATAACAACAACAGTCTTTCTTAGTTGCTTTGAAACTCTAAAACACAGTAACAAATAAATATTTTGAGAATTTGAATTGCGTTTCCTGATTTTCAATGCAAATCTCATTCTCATAGATTACTGTAATTTCTCTTAGAATTATCATATATGTTCCAGATCTTAATCCAAAACAATGATAACTGACACCATAGACAGACTTACCATCACAAAAACAGATAACTCAACTGTTTTATCAAAAGAGAAAATTTATACGTATAGAGAGATTTCCTTAGATAATTAACCATATATCAGATAACTCTATCTTTTTCAATGATAAAGATAATCCCGATACAAAATTCGTCAACCGTCTATTTCTATAATCAACAAAGTCAGAAATATCACATTTTACACTCATCATCGATATCATATCTCGGACTGTTGTGCATCTTGTTATTCCCCATATGAACAATAAATTACCACAGAGAGTTTCTTATAGCAGTTGTTGTATATTCATAAAGCTTTTCAGTATACACACTCTATCTCGAAATAACAAATAATCATCGATACCATATCTGAGGTTTTGAATCAGGAATCAATTTATACTGAACCTTTTTTTTTTTAAACTTATAATTTCTTTGACACACTTCGAATTTCACAACTTCACTAAATAAACATTTATTTAGCCTCTAATTCAGCTAACAAATGTTCATTACCTGATAAGATCAATCACATTTCATCGTTCGTAAAGCACACAAAAGTTTCTTATTCAGAATATCCAAAACTATAATCGTTTTCCACAGATAGCAATCACTTATTAACTCAAAACTTTTCGACGATTCGAGCTATCTTTGCTATCCCCAAATTCGGATCTTTCTCTGACATTAACATTTTAAACTCTTATAGTCATCAAATATGTCACATAACTCTTTTATGCAGCTTTAATTATATAGAATCACAAAATATCTCTACACATTCCTGTATTAGAACACATTTCGAACCATTCAATAACGTAAAGCTGAAAATCATAATCTCTTTATTGAATTCAGACTGAACCAAAACTGATGTTTCAGTCGAAATCATCTTCATGCAAATGAAAACTTCAACAATCGAACTAACTTTAATTTATCACAACATTTCCTGAATAGAATCATTCCGATAGATATAATTCGGTATCAAGTCTTCAAGAATACGAGTTCTTCTTCCAGACTATTCCTCAATTCACACATGTACATTCAAAGTTTATTTCCAGTCAGGTGGATAGATTCAGACACAAATAACCCAATTATCTTTTCAATCAAATAATTCAAATTAGACTAAACCACTGAATTGGTCTTTTCAAAGAAATCTTTTCTTCTCGTTAAAAAGGATAACCCCAGACATATCATTATACAGATTTATATTGATCTTCTATCATTTTTACTTTTGTCAATGTCGAACCTTCACGAGAACTAGAAAATAGTTTATAATGAAGTTGTCTCATATATTAATCATCGAAACTTTGAATTATACTGAAATCACCTTAACCAAATAGAAATCATTGGGCCTTACTAGGAACGATGTCTCAACCCTATAATAAATATTATCCTGGCTGTTAAAGAAGCATTTGAACACAGAAAAGAATCAAATATGATTTTAGTAGCAACCACTGCAGAGACACAACTTCTATAACTTTGAGGACGGTATCACTGTACTCTCACATTTCAAGCTAGAAATTATAATCATAATAAACAGAGTCATTTCTGTCATATAGAGATCTCTTGCAGATAATCACATAGAATCATAAGAAAACCGAAATAGTGAGATTTCAACATATGGAGCTATACAGGATATCTGAAAATTACAACCCATATAGAATGATATCAATTCCAATGCTATTCTAGAAAATGTCCAGGAAGAACAATGTCACTCATAAATACTGAAATCCTCAGTAACAGAAGCAATATAATCTTCACGTATATTCAACAGAACAATAACCAGTAGAAACAAAATATTAACTTCATACAGATTTTACCGTCGACTTTTATATCCACACAATGGAATAAATTATCAGAGAAAAACATAACAATGTCGAACATAACCCAAACAGATCAACGATGCTTTCGTCTATTAATATGTTTAGCTAATGTTCTCATATGATAAGACTTCCTTTTTGAAATTAAACAGTCACATATACTTCTGAGGATAAATGTACACATAGAATGCCCAGAAGGAATCATAGTAACTGCCCTACTGTAACATAACCACTGCACTCAGCCATCAATACAATTCAAACATTATTCAACTGTCTAATTCTGTCATCATTAAGTTCGTATTATCCCATCAATAACATAAATCAATCCAGAGAAGCTTCCAGTTAATACTTTCTTTAGATAACATACCTGAATAGGTCATTTAATCAAAGTTAACTTCTTCTGTAATAGTGACTTTACATAATTTAAATAGTTTTTTAGAACTATCCAATATCTCTTTTAATACCGTCTTCATTTGTTGATTCAATCTCTTTTCTAACCGCATTATTAATCTTCCGAACACGGACTTCTGTAACTCCACACTCGTGAGCTTATTCAACCCAAATCTTACAGATTTCATTATAACATTTCACTGATAAGGGGGTGAGGGTAGTAAAGTCTCAAATTTAACTCGCACATAAATGCACATAACACATACTATCACAAATAGCCAGTTCATTTCTAATTTCACATTCTCAAAACGTTTAATAAACATTTTCTTATAATCACTTTTGTTCTTAACACATAGTTCATAAGCCAACTCAAATCACTAATTCACAAACGAAACTCTTATATAGCATCATAACTCAAATGTCATAACTCACATGCTCATATAATTATAACATTTATCAATAACAAAAATGTCATACACTTTGATTCATACCTTTACGAGTGTCAACTCATCACCAATATATTTTAACTCTAACATTTGAGTACACATTCCATACTATCAGAATTTAGCTCGGTTGGAAAGCATATCTGTCTAATTAAAACAATTTTTGTCAGAGTCGGGAGATATCACACTATCACAGGTTATATATGGCATGTATTGCTAGACTCACATACGCTATGACAGTCCTAGAACTGATAAACCATAACTCTGATACCAACTAAATGTAACACCCCTAACCCGTGTCTATCGTCGGACTATGGTTACGAGGCCTTACCGGACAATACACATTTCAGTATGGTCATATATTGCAATTCATGCACAATGTCGTATCAACTTCTATAATTTACTTTATAATCAAATAGCAATTATCTACTCTATCAAATCAGCCAAATTTGCACATTTATAATGCATAGCCAAATAAGATCATACATGCTATATTTCCTACATTACTTGTACAGAGAAATATCAACTTCTTTACCATACGGTCATTCGATTCAATTATGCACAAAGTGTTACTAACTCCTTTACAATCAATTTTAAACTCGAATAGTAACCATCTACTCAATCATATAATTCACATTCGGTCATATGAAACACATGACCAACAAAATCATATCAAGCTTATTTAACCCTTTCACATATACTGAGACATTTTTATTAATTTACCTTATTAGTATCATTTATCAATTCACAAATGCAAAATGTAGCATGTATCAACCTTACCAAAATGAGCCAATTATAAGCCATACATATCACTACTCAATGCTGAATTTATATAACCAAACACCACATGTTTAAATACCACAAAGACATACTTCCAAAATAGACTTATAACAAAACCGAAAATATACCAACATTAACATTACAATCAAGCCATTTTCGCATGGCTATACATACACAAATCAGAATAAACCATATTAAAACTAGCCTATACATGCCACATAACCAAAACTCAAAGATTTTATTTACCAAAACAATAACCGGATAGTGTGATAAGGTCTCCTGCGACTTCCAACCCGAGCAAAAACTCTGAAAAATCTATAAACATTAGACAAACGCGCAGAGTAAGCTTTGAAAGCTTAGTAAGTTGGTATATTAATAATAATAAGCAATTTAATAAGTAATATTAACCCATTTCTCAATAAATAAGCTCAAGGAATTAGAATCAATATTCACATGATTTCATCTTTTTCTTAAGTTCAGCTTAGGCTGTTTTTCTGAGTCACAATCACTGATTTAATTATTTCATAAGCTACAGAACTCGAAATTAAGTTCCGTGAATTTTCCCTGAAATTAGACCCATATACCTTCTTGCCATAAAATTTCCAGAATTTTTGGTTTGGCAAATCAATACCATATTATTCTTAAAGTTTCCCTTATTTCACTATTCAATGGTTCTGACATATCTTTACAAAAACTCAGTTATCTCATTTTACAGAATTCAAATGATGTTCTCGTTTATTCCAATAAAAAATAGACTCATTAAGGATTCTAAGCATATAAACCATTCTCCATAATTATTTTTTTACAATTTATAATGATTCTTCCAAGTCAGAACAAGGGATCACGTAATCATTCTGACTCAGTCTTACAAAAATTTAAATATCTCAAAATATACAAATCCTTTGCTTGCTATGTTTCTTTTATATGAAAATAGACTCAATTAGCTTTCAATCCATATCTTCTTCACTTTCTAATTCAATTTCCACTATTTTCGGTGATTTTTCAAAAATACACAATTGCAGTTGTCCAGTACTGTTTTAATGAAAATTTCACTTTTTCATAATTTCCATGTATTCACTTTCATCTTTTACACATATGCACAAAAACATAGTATAACTTAGCATATAATTATCATTTGATCATAGGCACATCTCACTCATTTGCATCCTTACAATTGATGCATCATAACCCAACCACTTTATTCAACATATAAATCATACAATAGCAATTTCATACACATACCTATATTATTTGATCATATGATTTCCTACTTAATTTCATACCTGCACTTCACTTATACAAACGATTTCATTTTCACACTTACACATATAAATGCATCAATTACAAAGTTCACTTGCACATTATTATCACATGATTAAATCCTTTACACATTCAATCACTTTTCATTATATCAATTTAATACCTGTTCACTTTAACTCATTTAACACATTTGATTACTTTTACCGTTGCTCACGTAAAATTTGCTAGGCATAGGGCATAATATAATACACCGGCACAGAGCCTGCTATTCATAAAGCCTGATATTATACACCGACACAAAGCCTGCTAGGCATAAAGCCTGATATTATACACCGGCACAAAGCCTGCTAGGCATAAAGCCCGATTAAGTTCACCAGCACAAGGCTTGCTAGGCCCACAGCCTGAATAACGATACTTTTAAGCTGTTTCACACACATATTTCATATATCGAACCTTTTATACACTTCATAATATTTGTACGAACATTCAAATATCACATCTCAATCGAACAAACTTAAACATACTAAATTCTAGGTTTATTCACATTCGGCTATTCATTATTAATTCCACAATTTCCAATTCAGCATATTACTAAGTTACAAACATAATTTACAATGTTTCATAACATTTAATCCAACATAATTCAATTAATTCACTAATTTAGCTTTCAAATATAAATTACAACATTAATGCATTATTATTAACACACCAACTTACCTCGAATGCCGAAACGACTAATTTTCCCAACTTAGCCCACAACTTTATTCTTCCCCGATCTTAGTCCAAATTTCATAATTTCTTGATCTAACATGTCAAATAAAAGTCATTTAACACATTTTATCAACACACTAGTCAATTCAATTCACATATCAAATTTTGGCAAATTTACAATTTTGCCCCCTAACTTTTCAAAAATTATAGTTTTGCCCCTAAGCTCGTAAATTAAACTTTATTCCTTTTTCTTATGTTTTATGACATGCTGAAAATTTTTCTCTTCTATAGTAACTTCAAATTCTTACCATAACACACACTTATGAATAATAACAACTTTTACCGATTAGCTCGTTTTCACTGAAAATCACTTAGTAAAAATCGTTCCTCTACTTATTAACATGCATAATCTACCATCAAACATCAAAATACACAAGCTTTCAATAATGGCATAATTCAAAATATTCACCAAAATCAAAAATTCAAGCATGGATTTTGTAGATAACTTAGCAACAATCTCAAAAACGTAAAAATTATTAAAAACCGAACAAAAACGGGCTTACCAATAAGCTAAGAAGCTTGGCTGAATGCTTGAAGCTTCCATGGCTGTTCATCTTTCTCATTTTCGGTGGAAGATAATGAATAGAAAGATGAAATTTGGCTTTATTATATTTTATTATCATTATTTACCTTTTTAGTAAATTAACCTTTAAAAATAATCAAATTTACACAAATGCCAAACCAAATATCATCCACTAACTCACAATTGGATTAATTATCACATAAGGACCTTTCCTTTATTGTTCTATAGCTATTTGACACTTTTAACTTATAGAACCCAACTTTTACGCTTTATGCAATTTAGTCCTTTTTACCGAATTAACCACTTAAACGATAAATTTTTTTTTCAAAAATTTCACACAACTCTAATATCGTGCTGTAAATATTAAAATAATAATAAAATAAAATTTTTAATATCGGATTTTGGTCCCGAAACCACTGTTCTGACTAGGGTCTAAACCGAGCTGTTATAAGCTCCATCTCTTCTCTCTTAGGATTGATCTCGGTATTACGTGGGATCCCAGTGCTAATTTTCCTTTTCATATCTCCCATCATGCTCATTAATTGGCTCAACTGATCTTCAAGTTTAGTCAATGTTTTAGATGTTTGGGTGCACTCAGACTGCACCTGTTTTACTTGTCCTCATTGACTATATCTCTCCCTAAATTCGATCCAAGCTTTGACCAATTATAGTATGGTCATTCAGGTTGGCCCTTTTGTAACACCCCTTACCCGTGTTCGACGCCGGAACAAGGTACGAGGCGTTACCGAAACAAAACATATACAGTCGTACTAAACCGAGACATAAAATTTACATCCAAATTTAAAACTTTTCAATTTTCATCACACACTCATTCAACCTAGTCATGCATCTCATAAATTGCATCATCATAAACATATAACTTGATCAATAATAGCCAACATCAATGGCCTTATACAAAATGAACTATCAAATAACATAGGCCAACATTTTAGGCCAAATCAATTATGACACATAACAAAATAACCAAGCCCTCTATACATGCCATAATTCAAAATATTGATTTCAAAATACCAAAAGAGTGTTGATAGTGTGGATGGATCTCCGACGATCTCTGAATCCCGAGCTAGCTTGGTGACACTATAAAATAAGGGAAAAGAGAAGGGAGTAAGCATATAGCTTAGTAAGTAAGTATGTAAATAATAAACAATTTATTAACATGCCTTTAACAATCCTCATAATATGTTCTCAAGATAATGCAATCATAATTACACATAGTTCCACCACTTACTCATGTTCATCTTAAGTTGTCTACTCGAGTCACAGTCACAAAATTATTTATATCTTGAGTTACAGAACTCCAAATTAAGATCCGTTAATTTTCCCTGAAACTAGACTCACATATATTATTACCATAAAATTTTAAGAATTTTTTGTTTAGCCAATAAGTACAGTTTATTCTTTAAAGTCTCCCTTGTTTCACTGTCTGACAGTTCCGACCCCTCTGCACTAAAAATTAATTATCTCATCATACAGAATTTGGATAATTTTTTCGTTTGTTTCTATTGAAATTAGACTCATTAATACATTTAAGAATATAAATTATAAACCATAATTATTTTTATAACATTTTTAATTATTTTCCAAATTTGGAATAGGGGATTTCGAAATCATTCTGACCCTGTCTCACAAAATTTCAAATATCACAGAATATGAAATTCTTTTGTTTATACCGTGTCTTTTATGTGAAGATAGACTCATTCAGCTTTAATTTCATATCTTATTCAACCTCTAATTTGATTTCCACCATTTTTTGTGATTTTTCAAAGTCATACAACTGCTGCTGTCCAAAACTATTTTGTTACTAAATTTACTCTTTCATAATTTCACTTACTCCATTTCATCTTACCAAAGGTTCGCTCAAATATCGAGCACATTGTTCATAAATTTTCACACTTATACCTTCACTTATCCATCACATATTCATATTCGATTACACTTAGTCGTTACATGATCACATGTATTTTCACTTAGTCAATTTCCCGTTGAACTCATCGGAATAATACCAGATACATGGTGGCCTGCACATAGTACCACCCTTGTAACCGAAGCTATCTGGTGCACATAGTAGCCTACACTTAGTACTACACATGTGACCAAAACCATCACTTACACATAGTGGCCTGCACTTAGTACCACACATGTGATCGAAACTATCGGGCACGCATAGTAGCCTGCACTTAGTACTACACATGCGACCTATCCGTCTGGTACACGTAATAGCCTACACTTAGTACTACACACGTGACCTAAAACCATCTCGTAGCTCTCTTGTACACATATTGGCCTACACTTAGTACCACACATGTGACCTAGCTACCTCATTCGTATCCTTTCTATTCCGAAGGTTCAACTGGGAATTCTCACTTTTCAACATTTTACCAATTCATCCATAATCAATCACAATTCATAATTTACATCAAATAATTACTCCATAATCAACCATATCTCATATAATATAATAAAATATTAAAACATAAATAAAAACGATGTATTATTTACATACAAACTTACCTCAGTGCAAAATATAGTAATTTTGCAATTTAGTCCACAATCTTTTCCTTTCCCCGATCAAGGTCGATTCCACGTCTTTCTTGATCTATAATAACACATTTGACTTATTCAATGCTCAGATTATTCAAATCAGCCCAAAAACATCCTATGACAAAAATTACAATTTTGCCCCTAAAGTTTCACAAAATTACAATTTTGCCCCTAGGCTCGTAAAATAATTTTTATTCAATTTCCTTCCATTTTAGGCCTAGCCGAACCATTTTCATAACTATAACAGTCCAGAATTTGCACTTATTCACACACTTACACACATTTTACAACTTTTTACAAACTAGTCCTTTTATGCAATTTCATCAAAAATCACTTAGTAAAAGTTGTTTATCACACCCGAAACTTTCATATTCTTCCATAAAACATCAAAACGCATGCAAGTCATCCATGGTTAAGTTTCTAAACATAAACCCTAGCTTAAAATAATGGTAGAAATAGGTAAACCGATCTACGAGGATTTCAAAAATGTAAAGAACATTAAAAACGGGGCTAAAACAGACTTACAATCGAGCTTGGAAGCTTGAAAAACCCTAGCTATGTATTCCTCATGTTAATTTCGGCCAAGGGGTTGAAGATGAGCAAAAATTGGCTTTTAATTTGGCTTTTTAATTCATTTAATCACCAAATTACTAAAATGCCCTTAACTTAAAAATATTCTATTTCACCTATTTCAAGTCCATTTTTGTCCAACAAATTAACCAATGGTCTAATTACCTTTTAAGGACCTCCAATTTAAAATTTCATAGCAATTAGACATCTCTAGCTTCTAGAACTCAAGTTTTGCACTTTTTACAATTTAGTCCTTTTGACTAAATTGAGTGCCCAAACATCAAAATTTTTGAACGAAATTTTCACAAAATCATTTCGTAAAACTGCAGATCATAAAAATACAAGAATATTAAATTTTTCCTTGTCGGATTTGTGGCCCCAAAACCATTATTCCGACTAGGCCCAAAATCGGGCTGTTACACCTTTCCTGAGGCTTCTGCAAATACGGAGGTTGGTAAATAGTATTTTCAATAGGGTTAGAATTATTATCTCCTCCTTGGTTTCCGCCTCATCTCAGGTTTGGGTGATCTCTCCAGCTAGGGTTTTAAGTGTTCGAATAAGGGTTTCCACCCCTATTCCCAATATAATTCACATTCTCGTTTGGGCTATCAGAATAATGGCTAAGAGGTTTATCTCCACAAAACATTGAAGACGCACTAGATGTGGACTCTATTTGGTTAAGTCTGTCCAAAATTTGTTGGTACTTGTCATCTTCCTAGACAGCTTTTACCATGAATAGTCTCTAGCCATAAGTAAATCTTTCGGTTGGCCACTGGCAGGAATTCATTACCATGTTTTCTTTTAGATCATATGAATCCTCTGTGTTCTGTTTATCAAGACTCCTCTTGTTGGCTCTATCGAGCTCTAATCGCGCATTGCACCCAACCAGTTATAAAATATTTGCGATCTCATCCATTCGAATAGACCATGATGTGGACATCTTTGGATCGACATCTTAAAATGCTCCCAAGCCTCGTGAAGGCTTTCTCCTTCCAGTTGCTTAAATGTAGCTATTTCCCTCCTCAATTAGACTGTCTTGCTAATAGGAAAGAACTTGTATAGAAACTTATACACAAGTTCGTTCCATGTTGTGATAGATCCTGGTTCCTGTGAGTCTAACCAAACAAAAGAATTATCAATTAAGGAGAAAGGGAACAATTAAAGATGAATAGTATCATCAGTGACCCCGTTAAATTTAAATGTGTCACAAAGTTGGAGAAACTATTATAAGTGTTGGTTTGGGTCCTCTGTCATAGTTCCTCTGAACTACAAATTATTCTGGATCCTGGCCGGATTGGTCCTGAAATTATTCGTCGTAATGGCTGGCCTTGTACCATATCCAGAGTAGGTAACACATAGTCCCTTAATGTTCGTTCTTCTCGTTCCATCTGTAGATTTAACAGTAGTTATGATGGTAGATCTGGTAGGTTAGTTTTGTTAATTTCATCGAATGGCGGGTTTTCTCATGTTGGGTTACCTACAACAGGTGGTTGATTTTACATCTGTTGTTGTTGTTGTTGTTGCTGTTGTTGTTGTTGCTGTCTACGAATTTTATGGATTAGTCTTTCTAGATCACTAGGTGGCTCTATAAGTGTTCCCCTACTTCGATTCATACACTGAAACCACAAAGAAAAATAAAAACGTCAATAAATTTAAAAATAAAAATATTTTATATAATTTAAAATTTTCCTCATTATTCTATTAAAACACAAAAATTAAAATTAATCTAGTCACGTTGCCTTCTCGACAACAATGCCAACAACTTGACCACCTTCGGATGTACTAACGTCCAGTGTGTCAATATTGCAACAAAGATATGAAATTGAGGCAGTGTCCACAAGCATACGGGTTAGACTATAATATAGTTTTTACAACGATGTAGATGAGTACTCCAAGGATTATACCAAAGGAAGGCGAATACTAAATTAATATTAACTTAAATGTAAATAGATCTAATTAGTACCGTCAATAAATTATAGTACGATAAATCCTAAAGTAAAAAATGTTTATTTAATAAGGAAAGAATAAAACATACATAAAAGAGTGAAAACGAAAAACTAATATGTAACTCAACCAAATCTAAGCATGGGTGATTAGCTCGCTTTAGTGGTCATAACTAATTTCTATTTTGGGTTTTTACTCAATCAACTAGTAGTTACCCAAGCAAGATCTCTCGATCTTCCACTAAACTAGCGATTCAGCAAGAACTACTTATCTTTCGACCTCACAGTCCAGATTAGATTGGGGTAAGAGGTTCACGGATAGGCAGTACCAATTTTGGGTTAATTCTCACCTAAATGACTTCTTAGGGTTGTCAGACCTAGGGTTTAAATTCTTGCTATCCCAAATAGCTAATCCGCTAAGTAAACCCTACATAGATATTAATTAATCAAACCTCCACTCACTAATCCCCCTATAAAAGGACTAGTTCCTCATGGATCTCATAAACAATATAAACTTGATAAAGAAAGTAAACATGAATAACGAATAAGAATAAAAGTTTAAGAAGAAATCTTGATTATATTAATTGATTAAAGCATAGAAATCAACAAAATGTTTAGCTGAATCCACAAATCAAATTCTCTGAATGTCACGAATGGAAACAAATTGAAATAAATCCTAAGTCTAAAAAGAAATACAAATTGAAATCTAAATTGAAAGGAAAATTCTATGTTACAGAAAAAAATCCCTTCTCAAGTGTTTAATGAGCCTATTTATAATATTAGGTGTGGACGTTGTCCTTAGCCCTAGTTCTGCTAAAATTTATACATTAATTTTCATTGTATGGACCAAAAATCCCACAGCTCGTTAATGCTTTCACGTACATGGTCAATGTCACAACACCCACTGCGTATGTCGCAACACTATAGGCAGTTTGCTTAGCTTCAGATCCAGCTTCAAAGGTGTGTCTCGACATCCTCTACCTATGTCAGGACACCAAAGACAGTATTGGTATTTTGGCACTCTTTTCACTATGTTGCAACCTTGAACTCCTCGTGTCGCAACATTGTGACCAACCTTGAATCCTCATGCCTTTGAACGGTATCCTACGTACTTACTAAGTACGTTAGTCTTCCCTTAGGCCTCCTTCGGCCCCTAAGGTCATAAAACAACTCAATTACACTTTTTATTAAATGAAAACTAAGATTGGAAAACTAAATAAAGCATAATAAATTTGCTCATATTCAAACTCCCTAAGTTTGAAAACTAGTTTAATTTGCAACAACAAATTGTGGCAGATCAGTCATGCACTTATTTCATATCGTGATCTGCCAATCTGGTTAGCAATATAATTGCCCTACTAGAGGCATCACAAAGGAACATTTTACTTAGAATTCACTTACCCAGATTTGTTCATACTCTTCCCATATCAAACTTTTCCTGTATGCTTACCACTCAATTTCATATTCAGACAATACTTCTAACATGCCATCATTGCACATGTTGCAACTACTATGCTTTACATGCTTACTGAATATCCGAGGTGTTAACATTATGTAAATTTCTTTACTAGAACAATTCACATGAAGGAGTCAAAATAAAGACTCACCTGCTACTTACTTAAATTGTAGCTCGAAGCTCTAGATTCGAACATCCATCTCGAACCAGCAGCCACAATTACTTAAAAAATATAGATTCACTATTAAGAATCTGCTAACATCCTAATCTATTAATAATAGAAAGAGATAAAATTTAAATTTAAGAAAATTAATTAGAGAGTAATATATTAAAAGAAGAAGAAACTCACTCACTAACCCTTCTCACACATATATATACCCAGATTCCTCTTAGTGGAACATAACAAGTGTCACTTGAATCCAAAATTTGTCCTTCGTAGTGCCCACAGATTTTGAGAGAAACATAAATGAGAATCCTGTACAATTAATATTTGACAAGTCAATCTAGTTAGCTTGTAACCAAATTGTCTTACAGAACCCATTCGGGACAGTGCTCAGGTAACTGGATGAACCATACTTTTTGTGGGTACTATATACCATATTCCAATTCGCTAGAAGACTGTAACATGGTGGATTACATTTATGCAAAGTAGATAACTTCACAATTCTACGCCATATTCTCAGATCCACCAGACTTGGGGTCTGACAACTCTTTCCCTTTAACAAAATTTCATCCTCGAAATTTTCATAATATGGAAAGTTCCACTGCAATGATTGCAAACTAACCTTTTGTGCCAGGCGGATACCATGACTTGGCGAACTATCCTACTTATTCTTAAAAAATTCTTTTCAAAGGCATATACCTTAGAGATCCCATGCTGGCAAGAATGCCAACAGTTTAATCCAATTGGCAGATTCAGAACTTAGCGGTTACTCGCATGATTTCAAACGTTACTTGTCTTACACGTAGATATATGTCAAATTTATATTAGAGATCTTGAATAGTTATCAATAATTAAACTTCTTGCACACATTTTTCTCTATAAAACTAAAAATTAAAACCATTTTCAAAACATTCTGCTCTCTTCGTCTCCAGTTCTTATATTGTTCAAAGGTAATTTTTGCTCTTATTTCCTTTTTATTTCATTTACACAAAATGTTTAGAACTACCACTAATGGGATGGGTCGTGGTTAGGGTAAACAAGACAACATTCCCAGAGGTCTTACAAAATTCAGACCGCAAGGTCCAAATGATACCCCACCACGTGCAGTGGCTCCGATGTACAACTGTAGCACTACCCAAAACGAAATACATTGATACTTAGAAGCCCGAGGTATCCACAACCCAAAATTTGCTTATGACTTTCAATGTCCACAAGGATGCCATCTAAGTGATAATTCCATAGGTTTTATTCTTCCCCTAATCCTGTTAGAGGTCGGCATCCATTTATCGTTCAATCCTTTCTTTTGTCTGGAACTCACTGAATACAACATCGCACCAGGGTAGTTATCGGCCCTATCCTAGTAGACATTGGTGGTGTTCTTTATAGATTGTTGCATGCACAATGAGCCACCGTTGTTGGGTGTTTTCCAAAAATTTACCAACTAAATGTAAAAATACAAGAAACTTATGTTGGAAGTGCCCATTTCAGTGTACGCCCAGGCTGTGAACCAATAATCCAGAACAATATTTTTAACCTACATCAAAGAAATGACAAGTATATGATATTCATTTGCAAACTCAAGTCTGGATTCAATTTTCTTACACGATGGTCCCTTCCTCTAGAGGGTATCTATGCAAAGTGTCAGCCAATAGACTCTCAAATCACTTTGAAACAATACAAACAACTAAGGCCTTTCATGTTTACTAACAATTTCAACATGATGAGTAATTGACTTACCACTTGTGATAAAAAACATCTAAGTTTAGTATGTTACAAAATATACAAGTATTAAGTTTCTCACCTATAGTAATCCATCAACAAATCATACAAGTACTTTGATTATCCAAGCAAAATACAAATAGTCATATGTGAATGTTTAGTATGATGTCCATTCATGTATAAGGATACTTAGGTCACATAGGGCTTTTTGTCTTGTAACGTTCTAACACTTAGGACAAGTATGGAATTCAAAAATAGTAAGCATCAAAAGGTTACAAACACGGAAATAGTTTGGCACATCGTATTGATCCCTATTATTCCCCCTTAATGACCCTTACTCGATCACCGCCTTATTTCTCCTTCTCTCACCTTCCTTGTCTCTCCAACTATAGGAAGTTATAAAATGACATAGTAACTATGACTAGCCTTACGAGTTGTTTTGCACTAATGAATGAGTTTTTCTTTCTTTTGTGACTTTGTGACCTTTCTCTTTTTCAATACATCTCACTCATGAATGCTTTTTCGCTAGTTTAAGACTTTTTCTACTCGTACCAATTCTCTTTTTGGATTTCTCTTTTTGTTTCGCACATTAGACTAACTTATAGTTCCTATATCACACCAATCTTTCCTATTTCACTCTAATTTTACAAACTCTGTCATGATGTACCTATTTAACCATCAATACGTATGGCCAGACGTCTATAATCATGCGGTACAGGACCAAAGAAAAAGGGCATATACAAATTAACATTTTTAGGCTCGAGGTTTGTAATGCAGTTCATCAAGAAGTGTCAAAAGGCTTAAAATTGGTACTAAAGTTGAAGTATAAATAGGATAGCTTTTTGGCTCTGGATGTGTTCCAGACAATGCCTTAGGTCATCCCTAAATATCTCATCATGCACAAATTTAATCAACCAAATAAACACAAATTCAATAATTTATCATTGATACTAGCATGCTCATTTCCTTGTATTTTGTTTATCACTTGGTACAAACGATGGCTTAATACCTATTTACAGTGTAACATATAGAAATTTAGTAGTCCAATAATCAAAATTTTAAAATCACCTATCATCATGCCAAATTTATTCATATATACAAGCAACCTCTCTACATGCTCCAAACAAATCACTTTTTTTTCTACAAGCTCAAGCACATAAAAGACAAATCAAAGAAAAATATAGAAAATTAAATAAACAAGTTTTCTTTGTTATCCCCCACACTTTAGTTAACACATTGTCCTCAATGTGTAGCCTATAAATAGATGAGGAAAGAAGTTCCCTGATTGATCGTGATTGCTCCATCCTCTATTGGTGGGTGCTTCCTCCCTTGCTAGTATAAGGTTTGAATTTGTTTGTTTCTCCTTCGTGTTGGGTTCGTTCATAGATTTTATTTTAAAGAAAAACTACTTATAAAAATAAAAATGCCAGTTTCCTAAAAAAATCCATATTCCTAGAAATTAAAACCCTACTAAATTATCTCTTGAATATTATTCCTTGTCTTCTAGAAATCCTCGCTTCCTCCTTTCCTCTTTATGTTTTGTTTGTAGAAGGGTAGATTGCTCGAACATATCATCACTAAGTAGCTTTCCTGGGGGATTCATTTTTTTATCCATTCGTTCAATCGGGACGCCAGCTTTTCTACATAATTCTGTAATCAAATTGGGGAAAAATATCCCCCTTCTTAAGTTTCTTGCAGACTCAACCATGTTATGGTATATCCATGTACCAATGCATATTTGTTTCTTTTAGAGGACCTGTATGTTATGATAGCATATGCTGGACCAACCTTAGACATTTCTATGGTTGGCCATATTCTCGAACAGAAATATTCCATCCACATCTTAGCCTTTGGGGTCATTAATTCTTGATTGAATGCTTCAGGTATTGTTGTACATGTCTTATATGTCCACATCTCCTTTCCTTCCATTAAAAACCTCAATATTTCTTCCATGTCGATGTTTCTAAACTCGTTTAAATTGGTTCTATAGAGGTAGTCCCAATAATAGTATGGTGCATCATAGAATTGACAAATACTTCTTTCAGTTACTGAAACATTAATCCCTGTGACTTTCACAACAACACGTATCTCGTAGAATGGTCTAGTTGCTTCTCTTTGTTGCAGTGCTAAATAAAATTCTTGAACCAAGGGAATTACTGTAGGTTCTTCGACTGGCAAGCAAAATTTTGTCCATTCTCTTTCGGTGGCATTCTCCCAAATTCCTTTGCACTCCCTCATTAAAGGATTGAATCCTTGCTCCTAAACGAAGGTACATTGCTGTAGTTTCTGCAAATATTGCTCCATATTGTTTTCTTAAAACTCAATAAATAGGCTTGAGACACTTATACTAGATCCTTTTGTTTGATGCTTTATTTTTCTGAAGCTCCCTATATTATTTTGTAATCTCTACAATTTGATTTCTTCTCTCCCTTGTTGATGGTAAGAATGAAGATTAAGGTGACCTATTTATAGATCAGAGAGAAAGAATAAAATATTCAAGAGGTACAATTTAAAATTACTAAGTAAAGAGTTAGGAAATAAGAATTCTAATGTAACTAAACTAGAAAAATTTTAGTGGTTAATGTTAATTTAGAAAGTAAGATTACGTAGGGATGTCACGACATCAAGGGCAGGTTCCACAATCTAAACATTGTTTGTTGTCGTGACATTCTAATTTGGTGTTTTGACATGCAGACCAGATTCCTTAGTACCTTGTGGAATTAACACCTTGTTTACCTTCTTCATCATCGCTTTCTTCGATTATTAACTTTCCTTTAATTTTTGATACATCCCATACTGCGTTACATTGTAAAGTTTGTTCATCAACAACTGAGTCGACTAACCCTCCAAAATAGTGTTTCACTCTCTGACCATTTACAAGAAAATGCTGCCCCTCTTTTCTAATCAGCTCTATTGTTCCATGAGGAGTTACCTAATGTATTGTATATGTACCTGTCCATCTTGATTTCAATTTCCCCAGAAATAATTTCAACCGAGACTTGAACAGTAGGTTCTAGCTTTCTAATCTTCTCATCACGTTGAATTCTACTCCTTTATACATTTTAGTATTTTCGTAGGCTATGAAATGGAATTCTTCTAATTCTTGGAATTGAAATCATCTTTCTTTCTTAGCTAATTTTGGATCTAAATTTAACTCTTTAATTTTCCAGTATGCTTCCCTTTTTAATTTAATTGGTAAATGGCAATTCTTACCATGGACTAGCTTGTATGGAGACATTCCTAACAGAGTTTTCTATGCTATTCTATAAGCCCATAAGGCATCGTCTAGCTTAGCCGCCCAATCCTTTTGACTTGGATTTACTATTTTCTCCAGAATCTATTTTATTTCTCGGTTGGATACCTCTGCGTGTCTATTTGCCTCTAAATGATTTATCATGGTAATTCGGTGCCTTATGATGTATTTAGCCAAAGCTACTTTGAACTACTTGCTACAGAAGTGAGATCCTTTGTCGCTGACCAACGCTCGTGGTGTATGATCGCTGTGATGTCAGAGTTTTAAAATTTATAAAGATAATGATCGAACCTAGAAGCTAACTATGACAACGATTTGAGGCAAGCACACCTATCGATAGTAGTATAGTTTAGGCAAGACCGGATTGTCGAACCCAAAGGAACTAAAAGTACTAATACTAACTTTCTTTCTATTATTTAGCCTAAGAATTAAGCGAATGGTTGTTTAATCTAAATTAATTAACTACTAAAACTAAAGACTCTAAGACAAAGAAGAATGAATTTGGGGAAATAACTTGAGGAAAAACCAATTAATTAAGACGACACCCAAGGAAGAATCCACCTAGACTTCACTTGTTATCTAACTCAACTGCATTTATTTATTCATTTGACTTGATCCGTAGGATTCCCTAATTTATATTATACCCTCTCTCGAGGCGAATAACGTCTAACCCTAGGTTGATTAATTGAAATCTCTTTCTAATTAAAACCCCTAGAATTGCATTAACTCGACCTATGGACTCCCATATTAGGTTTCACCCTAATCCGGTAATGCCTCGTCACCCTATCTCTAGGCGCGCGATCAACTCCGCTTAACTATGCTAGATCTACTCTTAGGCAGGGACTTTTGCTCCTCCACCTAAGCACATCAAAATTGAATTAATATCCGCGAAATATCAACACAAGAATTAAAAACACATAATTAAGAACAAGTCAAATATTTATCATATAGTTCAGTAAACGATAACAAGATTCATCTAAGTTTCATCCCCCTCAGGTATCTGAGGGTTTAGTTCATAACAATAAAAGAAAACATCTCAGAAGAAAAGATAAAACAAAACATAAGAAAATCCCTAAAACCCCCTAAAAAAATTGAAGAGGAGATCCTCCGTCTTGAGTAGAATTCCGGCTTCTTGAGATGGATCAACTGGCTATCCCTGAGTGAATTCCCACAAATCTGCCTTCTCTGGCCTAGCAAGACGCCCCTAAATGGTAGCTTTAGGCTCCCGTTGACTCCCCCCTTTTAGGTCATACTTAGGGTGTATTTATAGGCTTTTGGAATGTGTTTCTTTGCCCCTAAGTATCCAAATCCGATTGAAATTTCTCTTTTCCGCGGCAGGGACACGGCCATGGCACACACCCGTGTGAATCGTCTTTAGGCCGTCTTTGGACTTTATTAATGAGGCACGACCGTGTATTTCGTGGCTTAGACCGTGTTCGAGATTATTGAGGAGGCACGGCCGTGTGGTCTTGGGCCCAGGCTGTGTTGATTTCATGCTTTGGCCCATTTAGCTCGTTTTAAGCCCGTTTCTTGTTCTTTTCATCCTCCGGTGCTTCCCTGAGTATAAAACATGAAAAGAAAGGATTAAGGGCACCTTTTTACATAAATCAAGGGATAAATCATCCAAAAGTATGCTAAATATGGGATTAAAATATGTTACTTTTATGGTTCATCAGTGTACCAAACCTGGCGAATATGTTTTTTCTCAAGAATCTTACAACTGACTTTGTATTATTAGTAGGCAGTGCAACAGCTTCGACCTATTTTGAAAAGTAGTCAATAGCTAAGAGAATCTACTAATTGCCAAAAGTACTTGGAAAAGGTCCCATGAAATCAATCCCCCAAACGTCAAACACTTCGATTTCAATTATCCTTATTTGTGGCATTTCGTCTCTCTTAGATATGTTCCCGATTCTCTGACATCTATCACATCCTTGTACAAATTCATAAGCATCTATGTTCATAATGGGCCAGTAAAATCCTGATTGTATTATTTTCTGGGCTATCCTTTTCCCACCAAAATGTCCTCTACAGGGAGATATGTGGCATCCTTGTACAATATCATGTATTTCTTCATCTGCTACACACCGTCAAACTAATTGACCTACGCATTGTCAAAACACGTATGGTTCCTCCCACACATGATTTTTGGATTCGTGAACTATCCGCTTTTTCTGCTACCAAGATGCTTGAGCCGAGAAGACCCCTCATGCAATGTAATGAAAAAAATCTGCATACCACGATGTTTTATGCTTACCATGTATTGGTTGATTGATGTCTACCCTGAATACTTGCTCATCTACAAAGGTCTCCTTAATCTCTTTCGTATTTTCTACCTGTAGGTTGCCATTAATTTTGGATAATTGATCTACGATTTGATTTTCGGTCCCCTTTCTGTCCATAATCCATAAATCAAATTCCTAAAGTAACAAAACACATTGCATTAATCTTCCTTTTGTTTCTTTTTTCTTCATAAAATATTTGAGGGTAGAGTGATTAGTGTACACATAGACTCTGTTTGCCATTAAATAATGTCAAATTTTTTTGCAAGCGAACACTACTGCTAACATCTCTTTTTCAATTGTAGTACAATTACACTGTGCTAGATTAAGCGTTTTGCTAGCATAATGAATAGCCCTAAATAAATTATTTCACTTTTGTCCCAAAACTACACCTACTGCATAATTACTAGCATCACATATAATAATAAAAGGTTATGTCCAATTTGGAGTGATTATTGTAAGAGCAGATATGAGTTTGGCTTTTATTACCTCAAAGGCTTCGATGCAGCTTTGGTTGAAGACGAAAGGTGTTTCTTTCTAAATAAGTCGATTTAAAGGTTTAGAAATATGAGCAAAATATTTGATAAATCTTTGGTAGAATCCTGTATGGCCTAAAAATTTTCAAATACCTATCATGTTAGTTGGGTGTGGAAGATGTTTAATCACCTCAATTTTGGCCTTATCTACTTCCATACCCTTTTCTGATATTTGGTGACCTTGGACAAGTTATTCTTTTACCATAAAATGACATTTTTCCCAATTGAGCAGTAGGTTAGTTTCCTCGTATCTTTTTAGGACTTTCTCAAGATTACCCAAACATTCTTGAAATGAGTTTCCATAAACCAAAAAATCATCCACGAAAACGTCTAGACCTACTTCCAACATATCAGCAAAGATAGCATTCATGCATCTCATAAAACTTGTTGGAGCATTGCATAATCTAAAGGGCATTCTTTTAAAGGCAATTGAAAAACAATTATGAATGAAAAAATGCTAGGGCAATCGAAATGCTGTGGCAATTCCCAAAGAATAAGTGAGGAGGATTTCTAATATTGAATGATAAAGGTTGGAATTACTCAAGTTTTATTTTTACATCAAAATAATGTCGTGGCAAAATCTTGACCATTCTACTGCTCAGGGATTCACTCATCAGAATTTTCTTTTTTTCGAGAGCCTCAGAACACCACTAACCTGCACTGTCACCGCAGCAGGTTTAAGAGCATTACCAGAACATTCAGAACATTTTTCTATTAAACTATGTAAATTTACTATTTATTTACCGATATCATCCATAACGTCCCTTGATCGGGCCCTAGAGGCCCAATACGAGCATTAGAATCGAATCGGGACTTAACCGGAACCTCTAAGCCGTGGCACACACGGCTGAGACGCACGCCCGTGTCTTTGCTCTTGTTGTGAGCATTCTGTTTCTAAAAATTAAGGTGCAGGGGACACACGGCTTAACTACATGCCCGTGTTACCAGGTCGTGTGTCACACACGGTCTAGACACATGCCTGTGTGTCTGCCCGTGTGGACAAAATGAAGCCATTTCTAGCTTCATTTCTCACCCAAAATTTCACCCAAGACCTGCACTTGAAACACACATCCACACCAACCAATTCAAGCATTCAAATTGGGCAATTTCTATGATTCACAAGGCCTATCACTACAAGCATACTGATAAACCGTAATATATACATATTTTAACCCCACATTTAGCATACTTTTGGATGATTTAATCCCTTGAATTGTGGAATTTGATGCTCCTAATCCTTTAATTTCATGTTTTATACTTAGGAGAGCATCAGAGGATGAAAACAACGAGAAACAGGCCGAAAACGGAGAAAATGGGCCAAAGTAAGAAATTCACACGGCCTGGAGTTCACCACACGACCGTGCCACCTTAGCAGGCCCAAACACGGCCTGGGCTCGACTCACACGGGCGTTCCACACGGGCGTGCCCCTGCCTTGACCTATTTTAATTCCATTCGGATTAGGGTACTTGTTGTAACACCCCAAACCCGGCCTAAAAGTTACGACCGGATCTGGCGCGTCACATGAAAAGGTTTTTCGTGAAACTTAGTAATCGCTTAAACATTTTGGAATCTCTTTGGGAAACTCCGAGTTATATTGATCGTTTGTAAACCCAGTGTTTATTTTTGAAAACTTATAATTAATTTGAAATCTGCCTTTCGGTGAAAATCGAATTAAAACTATTGTGGGTATGTGATATTTTGAAAATACTTGATGTCATTATAAGTGAAATCAGGGTGTTATCCATTATCGTTTGTAAATCGTTCGTTACGTTCTTGGATAACAGTCATTTACATTTTATTAGGAAAACACCATGCCAATTAAATCATAAATTAAAGCGTTTAAAACCAAATCAAAAATACTAGCGGCCTTGTTACATAACAGGGTTCCTTAATTAAAGAAAGTTCAAAGATAGCAAAGTTCAATTTACAAAAACCGTGCATGGCCACCACGAAGTCCACTCCGGCCCCAATCCACTGGACTAAGAATTACCTGCAAAAATTTAAGCAGAAGGGATGAGTCGAGAGGACTCAGTGTGTAATTACCCCACATGAGCCATGATTGGGCCTGAACCCATTCAAATACCATCTGGGCCTTAGCCCTTACAAAATCACATTAGTATCGAATTGGGTCTTAGCCCTATTAGCACAGTATAGTAGATAAAGGATGCAATATGATGCAAACCCAACCCAAACTAGGTATCCATCCGCTACACACCACTCATTCCAGCCAAACACACCAGTGGGGATTTCTACAATCGACCCTCACCGCTATACACCATCGATGGCAGTCGCGCTCCAGTCAACTGCTCATCGCCGAAATTGTGACATAGTCACCGGAATATGTGGCATAGCCACCACAATAATGTGACAAAGTCACCGAAATATGTGGCATAGCCACCGAAATAGTGTGACAGAGTCACTGAATACACTGCCTCTTCATCAAATCATAACCCAATTCCCATGCAACAAAAAATCATAATAAAATAGATGCAACATATATCATACATAGAATAATCAGAACATACGTATAATTAAGCTAATGTATATATACGGAATAGTAAAAAAAACTTACCTGGTATCCCGGTTTTTACCCTTCAGAGGTAACCCAACAGACATTACCGAATTTTCGGCTTTTAAGCAAAACATACACTTATTACAAAACAAACGAACGAAGGTGTGGAAATTACACACCTGATTACGTGAAGGACTATACACTCTTGATCGACGTCCCCCTCACTATCATGAACAACTACGATCTGTCTATTCAGATCCGAAGCCAGCTCACAACCCGGTGGAAAATCTCGAACGGCTGACACTGCATGCCATTTGAACTTAAGGGCAGGGACTACGGCTCCACTCCCTTCCTTAGTTTGACTGGCACTTGCATCCATGAAAGGATCCTTGATCAATATAGTACTATAATAGAAACAATGATTATCTAACAAAGATGTTGGGTTATGGCAACGAATAACGAAGAGAGAGACTAATCACAAAGAACTAACGAGAACCTCCTTACCTTAGTTGATGAGAAATCACACACAGAGATTCGGCCACCACTTCTCGAAGCTCGACCGATTAATGACCAAAGATGAAAGTTTGCTTGATCCTAACGATATTTGGCCTTAATCGATGGAGAACTTGCAGCTACCGATGATTTGAACAACTAGGATGGATTCGATGGTCACCAAAATACCCCTCTTGAGTCTACAAGCATTCGACTTTAGGCAAAAGAATGAAAGAATGAATTCAATTGACACAAGAAGAGATTCGGCTTGCAAAAGAAATGAATAGAGAAGAGAAAAGAAGAAGTAAAGAAGGAGAATAAGATTCGGCTATGGCACTTATTCAGAGGAGAAACAATTCCAATCGGCTACCAGAGAGGTTCGGCTATGAAGAAGAAACAAATAGCAAAAGGTGGGAAAAGAGAGAAGAAATGCAAAATTGACCACTCTAAGATTCAGCTAAAACCAAAGAGGCAAGAAGGGGAAGAAATGAAGAAAAAGGGTGCTACGAATTTGGTAGAAACGAAGTAAACCAAAGTGACTGAAATGCAAAAGAAAGAGAAGATGGTTTCGGTTCTATTCTACTCTCAAAAGATACTAAAAAAAAATGGCACACTCCCACACTTATGACCGAAATGCTCATCCAATTTGCCTAAGAACCAAAGGGAGATTCAGCCCTTACCTAACCAAGCTAAAACCGCACATGCACCCCCACACCTTCCCTCATTCGGCCAAACTCTTTCCCTCTCTCTACATCCCATGATTTCCTCCCCCATTCACTCTCCATCCACCAATTCAAACCAGTTGACCCATTCAAACTCCTCCAACACCTCTCCACCACCCATTTGAACTTGTTGACTTTTTCAAACTCCTCCTAGAAGAGTCCCAGCCGAAGGCTACCACCTCTCCATCCTGACACCAGAAAATAAAACTCCTTAGTGTGGCCTGCAGGATTCGAACCTTCACCCTCTCTGTTACCCTTGTGGTGTCATCCCCCCTTGCTCCCTAAGGCGTCACTTGCCACTCTTCCACACTCCTCTTGTGTCATCAACTTCACACAAATATTCATAAGGCCTACCTCTACAAGCTTCCCCCCCTAAAGTGCCCTAAAACAAAAATTTAACCAAGGCTCTGGCTTGGACTCGAGCCTTCCCCAAACCCCCAAACACATCCAAATAGCAAACAGAACTAGCCAAACACACAGAAAACATAAAATGCAGAACCCCCCTATTTCGAGATGTTACAGTTCTACCCCCTTAAAGAAATTTTGGCCTCGAAATTTACCTGATCAAAAGAGGTGAGGGTACTGCTATCGTATCACATCTTCCGGCTCCCATGTGGCTTTCTCTGCGCCGTGATTTTGCCATAAAAATTTAACCAACGGAACTGTCTTCCTTCTCAATACTTTAACATCTCGATCTAAGATCTGTACTGGTTCTTCTTCAAAAGACAGGTCTGGTCTTACTTCAATTTCCTTCACTGGCACTATGTGGGATGGATCTGAATGGTAACGCCTCAACATTGAGACATGGAATACATCATGTATCTGTCTTAAATCTGAAGGTAACTCAAGCTGATAAGCTACTGGTCCCACATGTTTCAACACCCGGTAAGGCCCAATGAATCGGGGGCTCAATTTACCTTTCCGTCCAAACCTTAGAACCTTCTTCAAAGGTGAGACCTTCAAGAAGACTTGATCCCCTACTGAGAATTCTATTTCCTTACGCTTTAGGTCTGCATATGATTTCTGTCTGTCGGAAGCTTCCTTCAACCGAGCTCGAATCAACTTAAACCTTCTCCTCTGTCTCTGCGACCAATTTCGGACCCAACAACTGTCGCTCACCCAATTCTGTCCAGCAAGTAGGGGTACGACACCTACGACCATACAGCGCTTCGTAGGGTGCCATCTAAATGCTGGATTGATAACTATTGTTGTACGCGAATTTCGCCAACGGCAGAAAATCCTCCCAACTACCTCCGAAGTCGATTACACAACCCCTCAGCATGTCTTCTAAAATCTGAATTACCCTCTCAGACTAACCATCAGTCTGCGGGTGAAACGCCGTACTGAAATCCAATCTTGTGCCCAGTGCCTGATGTAATGCCTTCCAGAATCGTGATGTAAACCTAGGGTCCCTGTCCGATATGATGAACACACGGTACCCCATGCAACCTCACAATCTCTCGCTACGCATGCCTTTAGCTAACCTCTGCAAAGAATAGTCGATACGAATAGGTATGAAGTGAGCGGTCTTCGTCAATCGATCGACAATTACCCACACTGAATCTTTCCTAGTAGGCGTAAGAGGTAGCCCACTAACAAAATCCATCGTTATCCTTTCCCACTTCCAAAGTAGAATCTTTACTGGCTGTAGCAACCCCGAAGGCAACTGGTGTTCTGCCTTCACCTGTTAACATGTCAAACACTTGCTCACAAACTCAGTAACCTCCCGCTTCAGACCTGGCCACCAATACTGTTCACGCAAATCTTGATACATCCTACTTCCACCAGGATGCATAGTGTATGGGCTACTATGCGCTTCCCTCAGAACCTTCTGCCTCAACTCAGAATCCTTCGGCATACAAACCTTTCCCTGAAAACATAACACCCCTTCACAGTTCAGACTAAAATCTTCTACCTCACCATTCTGCACTTGCTGAAATCGAGAACTTAACATATCATCTAATAACTGCTTCTCTTTAATCTGACTTACCCACGTCGGTTTCACTTGAAGTTCAGCTACCAGACTACCATCTTCATACAGTCTGAGATGAGCAAACATTGCCCTCAAATCCGATATCACCTTACGACTTAACGCATCTGCCACTACGTTAGCTTTACCCGGGTGATATTCGATCGAGCAGTCGTAATCCTTCAACAGCTCAATCCACCTCCGCTGCCTTAAATTCAGCTCCTTCTTAGTAAGGAGATACTTTAGGCTCTTATGGTCTGTGTAGATGATCGACTTTTCTCCGTACAGGTAATGTCTCCAAATCTTCAAGGCAAACACTACCGCAGCTAACTCCAAGTCATGAGTGGGATAATTTATCTCATGCGGTCTTAATTCCCGAGACGCATACGCAACTACCTTCCCTTCTTGCTTTAGCACACACCCTAACCCCGTGTACGAAGCATCACAATAAACAATGAACTCCTTCCTAGCCTCAGGCTAAATCAATACTGGAGCCTCCGTGAAAATCCTCTTTAACTTCTCAAAGCTTTCCTACTGCTTATCAGCCCAAACAAATGGTACCCCTTTCCGTAACAACTTGGTTAAGGGTGCAGCAATCAAGGAAAACCCCTTAACAAACCTTCTGTAGTATCCGGCTAACCCAAGAAAACTTTGAATTTCTGCTACAGACTTCGGCAGCTTCTAGTCCAGGACAGCTTCGATCTTTCGGGGATCCACCCTAATCCCCTCGGCAGAAACTACATGCCCCAGAAAAGTCACTTCCTTCAGCCAGAATTCACACTTGCTGAATTTGGCATACAGTTGCTTCTCTCTTAATACTTGCAGAATAACCCGAAGATGCGCATCATGCTCCTCTTCTGTTCCTGAATATACCAAGATATCGTCTATAAATACCACGACAAATCGATCCAGATAAGGTTGGAATACCCGGTTCATCATATCTATAAACGCAGCTGGTGCATTCGTTAACCCGGACGGCATCACCAGAAACTCGTAGTGACCATAGCGGGTTCGAAAGGCCGTCTTATGGATGTCCGCCTCCTTGACCTTAAGCTGATGATAACATGATCTCAAGTCAATCTTCGAGAACATCGAAGCTTTTCTTAGCTGATCGAACAAATCGTCAATCCTTGGTAACGGGTATTTGCTCTTGATCGTCAACTTATTCAGCTGGCGATAGTTAATGCACATACGCATCGACCCGTCCTTTTTCTTTACAAATAACACCGGCGCTCCCCACGGATATACACTTGGTCGGATAAATCCATGATCCAACAACTCCTGGATCTGAGCTTTAAGTTCTACTAGCTCCTTCGGCGCCATCCTATATGGGGCGATGGACACCGGAGCGGTTCCCAGAAGTAGCTCAATTCCAAATTCCACTTCGCGATTCGGAGGTAACCCCAGAAGCTCTTCAGGAAAGACATCCGTGAATTCCTTCACCGTTTTGACATCCCTTACAGACAATTCTTTTGTATCCAACGCACTGATGAAAGCTAGAAATGCCCTGCACCCTTTCCGCACCATCTTATCAGCCTTTAGTGCAGACACCACATTGGACAAATAATTTCTTCTTTCTCCTATCACGATCACTTCTTTATCATCTGGAGTTCTCAACACCATTCGCTTAGCAGCGCAATCCAAATTTGCATGATGCTTAACCAGCCAATCCATGCCTAAGATAAGGTCAAACTCACCGAGTGGCAATTCCATCAAGTCTGCCGGAAATACTACTCCTTGAATTTCTAAAGGCACACCCCTAAACAACTTGTTCACTACTACGGATTGTCCTAAAGGGCTAACCACGGACATTTCTCTAGCAGCAATTTCAGATTTAATGCTCAAGGACTCAGACACAGTTCTAGCAACATATGAATGGGTCGATCCAATATCAATCAAAACAATAAATGGTTTAGCAGCTGTAAGGAACGTACCAGTTATGACGTCCGGTGCGTCGCCATCCTCTCGCCGTCGAGCTGCATAAACTAAACCCGACTGTCTTGCATCTGCACTACCGACACCTCTGCCCGATGCTCCCCGACCTCGACCAACACCATTTCCCCCTCCGGTCGGTCCACGACCTCTCGGCGGCTGCTGACCACCTCTCCTAAACTGAGTAAAACCCTGACCTATTGGCCGCACCTTATCTAATTCTTATGGACAGTCTTTTATCATGTGATCTTTAGATCCACACTTGAAACATCCCCCAGTTCTTCTCCAACACTCTCGTGGATGCATTTTCCCACACAAAACACATGGTCGAAACTGACCTACCGCAGCAGGCAACGTAACTCGAGCTGGCCCATCAAACCTCGGCCTCTTAAGAAAACCCCCTGACGATCCTGCCGACCCAAAATTCCTCTTGTTTTTACCCCTATCTTTATCCCTGTTTTGCCGTTCCGACCGCTTTACCTCTTCGGCTATTTTAGCTTTTTCAACCAAAATGGAAAAATCTCTCTCCCATTTGTGGAGCTATCGATTTCGCAGACTCATCTCGCAATCCATCTTCAAACCGTACACAACGCTCATAGTCGGTCGCAACTATCCCACGGGCGTAGCGGCTCAAGTGCGTAAATTTCGCCATATTCACCCACGATTTACCCCCATTGAACCGCATTCGGAATGCTTTCCTCCGGGCATCCACATAGCTTGCCCCAACGTATTTCCCTTGAAATGTCGTCTTGAAGAAATCCCAGGTAATACGGTCCGCTGAAGTACCCTCTCTTACCGTGAGCCACCACTGATATGCCTCATCTCAGAGAAGAGACACCGCTCCTTTCAATTTCTCCTCTGCCGTGTAGTCCAGGTCGTCCATAACTCGCTTCAACCGCTTTTTAGCCAAGATTCACCACGTTTGGGCCACTCCAAAAATACCCTAAATGTCTCTGCCCCATTTGCTCGAAGTCGCTCAGGAATAGACTTCCGAGCTACTGATCCAGTGCTTGCCCCAGCAACCCACTCCAGAACACGCAACATTGCTTGGTACAAAGCATCGCCCCCACCAGTTCGATCCTGAGATCTTGCTTCTACCATGGGTGATACTGGCGCTTCTTCTTCAAGCTCATGTCTTGATTCTGAGAACTCAGCCTCGGCACCCCGGCCTCTACCACGACCGTGTGTACCACGTCCACGTCCTCTAGCACTCATGTCTACTAAATCGTCTTGGTCTGATTACAAATTTTATGAATTAGTGTTTCTTTCTCTGTTTATTACTGGATAGTCTTATGGAAATAAAGTTAGAAGTAGTTTCTCGCAAAACAAATATACCTAAAGGTTTCAATCTCTAAAGTTGAATTTCCTAACACTAGCATTCACAGCATAATATAATCGCTTCATGCAAAATCACCCAATAGTCAGAAAACTTACCGTATGGACTTGGTGTCGGAGACTCGGGTGCCATACCTCCAAAAACATTATTATTATTAAAACCGTTTTCAAACAAATTTGGAAAACGTCTTTGAACCCATAACCCTCAGCCGAGTTTTGTAACCTGGCTCTGATACCATAAATTGTAACACCCCAAACCCGGCCTAGACGTTACGATCAGATCTGGCGCGTCACATGAAAAGGTTTTTCGTGAAACTTAGTAATCGCTTAAACGTTTTGGAATCTCTTTGGGAAACTCCGAGTTATATTGATCGTTTGTAAACCCAGTGTTTATTTTTGAAAACTTATAATTAATTTGAAATCTGCCTTTCGATGAAAATCGAATTAAAACTATTGTGGGTATGTGATATTTTGAAAATACTTGATGTCATTTTAAGTGAAATCAGGGTGTTATCCACTATCGTTTGTAAATCGTTCGTTACATTCTTGGAAAACAGTCATTTACATTTTATTAGGAAAACACCATACCAATTAAATAATAAATTAAAGCGTTTAAAACCAAATAAAAAATACTAGCGGCCTTGTTACATAACAGAGTCCCAAATTAAAGAAAGTTCAAAGATAGCAAAGTTCAATTTACTAAAACCGTGCATGGCCACCACGAAGTCCACTCCGGCCCCAATCCACTGGACTAAGAATTACCTGTAAAAATTTAAGCAGAAGGGATGAGTCGAGAGGACTCAGTGTGCAATTACCCCACATGAACCATGATTGGGCCTGAACCCATTCAAATACCATCTGGGCCTTAGCCCTTACGAAATCATATTAGGCGAAGCATATTCAGAAACGAATTGGGTCTTAGCCCTATTAGCACAGTATAGCAGATAAAGGATGCAATATGATGCAAACCCAACCCAACCTAGGTATCCATCCGCTACACACCACCCATTCCAGCCAAACACACCAGTGGGGATTTCTACAATCGACCCTCACCGCCACACACCATCGATGGCAGTCGTGCTGCAGTCAGCTGCTCATCGCCGAAATTATGATGTAGTCACTGAAATATGTGGCATAGCCACCGCAATAATGTGACAAAGTCACCAAAATATGTGGCATAGCCACCGAAATAGTGTGACAGAGTCACCGAATACACTGCCCCTTCATCAAATCATAACCCAATTCCCATGCAACAAAAAATCATAATAAAATAGATACAACATATATCATACATAGAATATTCGGCCACCACTTCTCGAACCTCGACCGATTAATGACCAAAGATGAAAGTTTGCTTGATCCTAACGATATTCGGCCTTAATCGATGGAGAACTTGCGGCTACCGATGATTTGAACAACTAGGATGGATTCGATGGTCACCAAAATACCCCTCTTGAGTCTACAAGCATTCGGCTTTAGGCAAAAGAATGAAAGAATAAATTTAATTGACACAAGAAGAGATTCAGCTTGCAAAAGAAATGAATAGAGAAGAGAAAAGAAGAAGTAAAGAAGGAGAATAAGATTCAGCTATGGCACTCACTCAGAGGAGAAACAATTCCAATCGGCTACCAGAGAGGTTCGGCTATGAAGAAGAAACAAATAGCAAAAGGTGGGAAAAGAGAGAAGAAATGCACAATTGACCACTTTAAGATTCGGCTAAAACCAAAGAGGCAAGAAAGGGAAGAAATGAAGAAAAAGGGTGCTACGAATTTGGTAGAAACGAAGTAAACCAAAGTGACTGAAATGCAAAAGAAAGAGAAGATGGTTTCGGTTCTATTCTACTCTCAAAAGATACTAAAAAAAAATGGCACACTCCCACACTTATGACCGAAATGCTCATCCAATTTGCCTAAGAACCAAAGGGAGATTCGGCCCTTACCTAACCAAGCTAAAACCGCACATGCACCCCCACACCTTCCCTCATTCGGCCAAACTCTTTCCCTCTCTCCACATCTCATGATTTCCTCCCCCATTCACTCTCCATCCACCAATTCAAACCAGTTAACCCATTCAAACTCCTCCAACACCTCTCCACCACCCATTTGAACTTGTTGACTTGTTCAAACTCCTCCTAGAAGAGTCCCAGCCGAAGGCTACCACCTCTCCATCCTGACGCCAAAAAATAAAACTCCTTAGTGTGGCCTGCAGGATTCGAACCTTCACCCTCTCTGCTACCCTTGTGGCGTCATCCCCCCTTGCTCCCTAAGGCGTCACTTGTCACTCTTCCACACTCCTCTTGTGTCATCAACTTCACACAAATATTCATAAGGCCTACCTCTACAAGCTTCCCCCCTAAAGTGCCCTAAAACAAAAATTTAACCAAGGCTCTGGCTTGGACTCGAGCCTTCCCTAAACCCCCAAACACATCCAAATAGCAAACAGAACTAGCCAAACACACAGAAAACATAAAATGCAGAACCCCCCTATTTCGAGATGTTACACTTGTGGGCCAAGAAAGGCATTCTGAAAGCCTATATAAACACCCTGGAGAGCGACCTAAAAGGGGGCGAAGCCAGAGAGGGCTGAACACAGGAACTTACTCGAAGACAACCAGTTGAGTCATCCTAGAAGCCGAAATCACACTCAAGACGGAAGATCTTCCCTTCAATTTCCTTCAGGGGGTTTTAGGGTTTTTTCTTATGTTTTGTTATTTACTTTCTTCTGAGATTTATTCTTTATTAAACATGAACTAAACCCCTCATGTACCTGAGGGGAATGAAACCTAAGACGGATCTTGTTATTGTTTTCTGAACTGTATGATAAATACTTGATTTGTTCTTAATTTTGTGTTCTTAATTCTTGTTTTAATATTTCAGGATATTGATTCAAGTATTGATGTGCTTAGGCAGTGGAGCAAAAGTCCCTGTTTAAGAGTAGATCTAGCATAGTTAAGCGGAGTTGATCGCAACCCTAGAGATAGGATGACGGAAATCTACCGGATTAGGGTCAAACCTAATATGGGAGTCCATAGATCGAGTTAATGCAACACTAGGGGTTTTAATTAGAAAGAGATTTCAATTAATCAACCTAGGGTTAGACGTTATTAGTCTCGAAAGGGATAATAATATAAATTAGGGAATCCTACGGATCAAGTCAAGTGAATAAATCATCCGTTCGAGTTAAGTAATAAGTGAAGTCTAGGTGGATTCTTCCTGCATTGTCTTAATCAACCGGTTTTCCCAAAAGTATTTTCCCAATTCATTCTCTGTGTCTTAGCATCCTTTGTTTAGTAATTAGTTAATTAAACATCGATTCCCTTAACACTTAGGCTAGATAATAGAAAGATAGTAACTACTAGTACTCTTGGTCCTTGAGGATACGATATTTCTGGTCTTGCCATAGCTATACTACCGAATGATAGGTGCGCTTGCCTTATTCGTTGTCATAGTTAGTTTGGACACGATCAAGTTTTTGGCGCCGTTGCCGGGGACTAAGATATTAGGAAAACTAAATTTTTATTACTTTAGCCATTTTATTTATTTGTAATTTATTTTTATTTTTATTTTTATTTTAACTTTGCTAATTTTTCTTTTATTTGTTTCTGGCAGGTAATTCTAGTTTATGACTAGAAGGAACCCGTCAGGACCATTACTCTTTGACAGTGATATTGAAGGTACAGTTTGTAGAAACTGAAGAGAAATTAGGCGAAGCTTACAGTACATACAAGAAGAGCAAGAGGACGACACCAACACTACCGAAGAGATGGCTGATGATAAACCGTAAAAGTAACATATTTTAATCCCACATTTAGCATACTTTTGGATGATTTATCCCTTGATTTATGTAAGAAGGTTCTCTTAATCCTTTCTTTTCATATTTTATACCCAGGAAAGCACCGGAGGATTGAAAGAACGAGAAACGAGTTCAAAATGGACCAAATTGGGCCAAAGTGAAAATCGACACGGCCTAGACTTGAGCCAACACGGGCGTGTCTCCTTGACAGACTAGAACACGACCTGATCATGATTTACACGGGCGTGTCACCTCATTAAAAGTCCAAACACGACCTAAAGACGATTCACACGGGCGTGTGCCATGGCCATGTCCCTGTCGCGGAGAAGAGCAATTTCACTCGGAAAAGGATACTTAGGGGCAAAGAAACCTATTTCAAAAGCCTATATAAACACCCTAAGTATAACCTAGAAGAGGGCGGTGAGCTAGGCCAAGGAGCCGAGCCGAAAAGGTCAGATTTATGGGAAACACTCGAGGATAGCCAGTTGATCTATCTTAAGAAGCCAGAATTCTACTCAAGACGGCGGATCTCTCCTTCAATTCCTTCAGGGGGTTTTAGGGATTTCTTATGTTTTATTTTATCTTTTCTTCTGAGATGTTTTCTTTTATTGTTATGAACTAAACCCTTCAGATACCTGAAGGGGATGAAACTTAGATGAGTCTTGTTGTCGTTTGCTGAACTATATGATAAATACTTGATTTGTTCTTAATTATGTGTTCTTAATTCTTGTGTTGATATTTTCGGGATATTGATTCAAGTTTGATGTGCTTAGGTGGAGGAGAAAAAGTCCCTGCTTAAGAGTAGATCTAGCATAATTAAGTGGAGTTGATCGCGCGCCTAGAGATAGGGTGACGAGATTTTGCCGGATTAGGGTGAAACCTAATATGGGAGTCCATAGATCGAGTTAATGCAATTCTAGGGGTTTTAATTAGAAAGAGATTTCAATTAATCAACCTAGGGTTAGACGTTATTCGCTTCGAGAGAGGGTTTAATATACATTAAGGAGTCTTACGGATCAAGTCAAGTGAATAAATCGTCTGGTTCAGAGTTAGATAACAAGTGAAGTCTAGGTGGATTCTTCCTAAGGGTATCGTCTTAATCAACTTAGTTTTTCCAACAGTATTTCCCCAATTCATTCTTTTTGTCTTTGCGTCTTTAGCTTAGTAGTTAGTTAAATTTAGATTAAATAACAACTTCATTTATTTTAGGCTAGATAATAAAAAGAAAGTTAGTATTAGTACTTTTGGTTCCTTTGGGTTCGACAATCCGGTCTTGCCTAAGCTATACTACTGTTCGATAGGTGCGCTTGCCTCAAATCATTGTCATAGTTAGTTCCAGGTTCGATCATTATAAATTTAAAACTCTGAAATCACAGCGATCAAGTTTTTGGCGCCGTTGCCGGGGAACTAAAATATTAAGAAAGCTCTATTTTTATTACTTTAGTCATTATTTTCCGCAATTTACTTTTATTTTATTCTTATTTTTATTTTTGTTTTGTTTTTAACTTTGCTAAATTTTCTTTCTTTCTTTTCCTAGCAGGTACCTCTAGTTTATGACTAGAAGGAACCCGAGAGGACCACTAGTATACGACAGTGATATTGAAGCTACCGCTCGCAGGAATCGCAGAGAAATTAGGCGAGCCCTAAATTACACAGAAAAACAGTGAGAAGGCAGATCCAATCTTACTGAAGGGATGGACGAGAATAATCCACCACCACAAGATGTGGCAGAAAATAATGCTCCGCGTACTATGTATGATTATGCTAAACCTCATTTAACAGGAGCAGAATCAAGTATTGTTAGGCCTGCTATAGCTGCTAATAATTTTGAATTAAAGCCTAACACTATACAAATGATTCAACAATTTGTTCAATTTGGTGGTTTACAGGACGAAGACCCAAATACTCATATAGCTAATTTTTTAGAGTTCTGTGATACCTTCAAAATAAATGGTGTTTCTGATGATGCCATCCGTCTTCGGTTATTTTCCTTTTCATTAAGGAATAAAGCCAAACAGTGGTTAAACTCGTTACCACGAGGGTCAATCACTACATGGGATCAAACGACCAAAAATATTTTATTAAAATATTTCCCACCGGCCAAAACGGCCAAATTACGGAATGATATCTCTTCTTTTGTTCAGATAGATTTAGAGACATTATACGATGCATGGGAGAGATACAAGGATCTCTTGAGAAGGTGTCCGCACCATGGTTTACCCTTGTGGCTCCAAGTCCAAACTTTCTATAACGGTGTAAACCCCTCAACGAGGCAACTAATTGATTCAGCCACCGGTGGAACCCTGAACAACAGAACTCCTAAAGTAGCCTACGAGTTTATTGAAGAGATGTCACTGAATAACTATTAGTGGCAGGTTACAAGGACAAAACCAACAAAATCAGCCGGAGTTTTCAACCTCGATGCAGTAACCATGCTATCAACACAGGTAGAGATGATGAATAAAAAAGCTTGATAGTTTGTGTTCTTCGCAGGTACATCCAATGTCTGCAAAGCAGTAAAGTGGAACTGTGGCGAATCCTCAGTACCCACCCTACCAACTCCGCACGAAGCGAACATATGAACTATATAGGTAATAATTTCAGATCTAATAATAACTCTTATAGTAATACTTATAATCCAGGTTGGAGGAACCACCCAAATTTTTCATGGGGAGGACAAGGAAATCAAGGAATTCAAAGACAACAACCTCTTCAAAATTTCCAAAATCAGCCCTATCCACAGTAAAAGAGGACGAACCTTGAAGAGATGCTGACAAAATTCATGGCAGCTACAGATAACCGTCTCCAAGACACTGAAACCACCCTTAAGAATCAACAGGCATCAATTAAGGGGATCGAAAGTCAAGTTGCGGAACTTACTAAGACAGTTGGACAACTTGCAAAGATAATTTCCGAACGACCGCAAGGGCGTCTACCAAGCAACACTGAGATTAACCCAAATGAGCAAATCCAAGCTATTACAGCTCATGAGAGTATAGGGTTAGATGAACCCAATCTAATACAAGAAAACGAGGTAGAGAAAGGTAAAGTTGAGGTAACACAAGAAAAGCCAAAAACGGTAATCAAAAAGTACCAACCTCGTATTCCTTATCCCGAAGCGATGAAGAGAGACGATACAGAGGAACAGTTCGGTAAGTTTCTTAAACTTTTAAAGAAATTACATATTAACTTACCGCTACTTGAAGCCCTTTCGCAGATACCAGATTCTAGAAAATTTTTAAAAGAGCTTTTGACGAACAAGCGAAGGATAGACGAGGCATCACACGTGGAACTAAACGCAATGTGCTCGGCAATCTTGCAAAATAAACTACCACGTAAATTAAAAGATCCGGGGAGTTTCACGATTCCATGTTTAATTGGTAGTTTACCTATTGATAATGCGTTAGTTGATTTAGGGCAAGCATAAATGTCATGCCTTATAAATTGTTTAAACAACTAGGTCTAGGGAAACCCAAAAAACTAGGATGAGCATTCAACTAGGTGATAAAACTATTAGAATTCCTAGGTTATTATCGAAGATGTTCTTGTAAAAATTGATAAATTCGTTTTCCCAGTAGATTTTGTTGTCTTAGACATGGATGAGGATAATTCGATTCCCTTAATTTTAGGAAGACCATTTTTAGCAAATCATTAGGACTAAAATTGACATTGATGCAGAGAACTAATACTTCGTGTAAGTAATGAGTCGATCACTCTCCAAGCTCTCGATTCGGCTAGAACATCGAGTAATCCAGGTGAGAAAATAAATTCTATTGATAACCATTCGATTAATCCTTCTTTTCAGGAAACACCAGGAAAGAATACAACTGAACCCGATCCTATACCATGTGCCAACAAAGAAATAACTCATGAGGAATGAAGGATTTAGATCGATGATCTAGATGAGTGGAAGACGCATTTCAAGGAAAAAATAGGGATACACAAAGTTGAACTGAGCCATTCCACAAGCGGACAAATTCAAAATCGTAGAGATCAAGTATTATTAGATAAAGCAGACCCGCGAATATCTCCTCCTGACCCTAACACAAACAAAGAAATCCATTTTAGGGTAACCAGTGTTTTCCCATACGGAACAGTCGAGGTAAGTAATCCCATTTTTGGTACTTTCAATATAAATGCATCTCGACTTAAACTCTATCATTACAATGAAACTGATAGCATGAGGAAGGACTTTCAACTCCTCAAACCACCATGATGATGCAAACGAGAGGTAAGTCTAGCTTAAGACTGTAAACGAGCGCTTCTCAGGAGGCAACCCGAGCACTAACCCTAATTACTTTCGTATTTTTTTCATTTTATTTTCTTCTCTTCTCTTAGTCTTAAACACATAGTTTTAAACTAACCAAAAATGCAGATTTCCAGCCCACACGACCTTGCACACGGCCGTGGCCGTGGCCGTGGCCGTGTGGAAGTACAGAATCTCCGTACTAAAAATGGCAGAAGAGGTACAAGTCAGAAAGAATCAAATCTTCAAGTCACGGACTCCAACCACCACCCCACGGGCACCGACAAAACACCACGGCCATGCGACGCGGCCGTGGACAACACTGACTTATCACCAACGGGCGTGGCAATCTGTAAAATGGGCGTGGGAGAAATGCTACGATGCATAACACGGCCGTGCGAGGCAGCCGTGTGAATCAACACGCCCATGGTACATGGGCGTGGGAATGTACCTGACTTGAGAATTCTATTTAAACCACCCACCCCTCCCTCTTCTCACCCATTCAGCCCATTCAGTTTTTCTTTTCTTTATCAACCCTCTCCCTACTTTTCTTCTCCAATACATTCCCAAAACCCTTGAGCTACACCAAATGCCGAAGAAGCGGAAGGAATCAAGCATAGTCTCCCAGAGGGAGACCGATCTATATAAGTTCATGCCGGCCGCTTCAATCATTCGACAAGCCAAGGATATTTGAGGCCATTTAGTTTTTATTTCGTTTTTCTCTTTTGCTTCAATTTCCTTATCTTTACTTCTCTTCTGCTTAATTTAACTTATTTTATTTTAGTTTCTTGGTTTTAGGTTCTTCAGGCTACTTGGGAATCACACCACGACCACCACCATATCCACAGCCTTAGAAATCACACCCAACAATAAGGACTCTACGGTCCATTTATCTTTTCTTTTAATTTTAGTTCACTTTTTATTTTTCTTCACTTTCGCTTGCTTTTCTTTAATTAGTTAATTAGTATATTTTTAATTATTATTATCATATCCTGGCTAATACTCCATGAGCTACCCAATTTCTTCATCTAGCGCAGGATCGTCATAAAGAACGACCCCTCCAACTTATCTTTCACCTCCAACACAAGGATTTCATCCATAATTCAGGAAGTTTTACTTCTCTCCATATCTTTTGAATTTATACTTAATTGTCTATATATATATCTTTGTACATTGAGGGCAATGTACATCTTAAGTGTGGGGGGTGAACAACCTAAAAAGGTGCCTAACTTTTTTCATTATTCTCAAATTCCTGAAATTAGGTGCCAAACTTTTTGCATTATTCTCAAATTTCTGAATTTTAATTTGTTTTTAAGTAATTTTCTCATATTACTAATTAGGATGAAGATGATTTATGACTTTTATTGATATGTTTTAGATTAAGTCATTGATAATTGTGCATTGATAATTAAATTCTAAGATACTAGAGAATCAAGCATGATAAATCTATTTTTCAAATTAAAAATTTTCTAGGTTGTCTACTGAATTTAAAATATTACTTTGAAGTTTGAAAATTACGAGGATGACATCAAAATACCCATAATTTTTGTGAGATTTTGAGCCTTATAGAGCATATATTCTTTTTCTTGCTCACTTTTTGATTATGAGTGTGTCAACATTGAACTGTTATTCTAGAACTTGCATCGATTATACATGTCGAGACCACACCTTTGATTTGATATACAGAAATGATAAAGGCACCTAGGATTTAACCCACTTACTCCATAAAAAGCCTACCTTCATAATTAACCCCTAGTGAACCCCTTTGATCCTAACAACCCTTTTTATTGACTCACCCACTAATATTAAACCAAAACCCTTTGTATTTGTTATCACCATTCTTCTTGACTACTCTTTTTTTTTGTCGAGATTTGATTTGACCAGTTGCCTAACTATGTTCTTTATTTCAGTTGTTAAAGTTCTTTATTATGATTTGTTCCTAAAAAAAAACATCGAAGTATATTCAGTATTAGTATGATGAAAAGCGAGCTTATACAGTTAAAGTCTATTTATTGAAGAAGAAGCTCCTATTATTAGTTTCAAATTTTCAATTCATGTAATTATTTATTTTTCAGTTCGTTGTTTCTAGTTAGGTATTTTTTCAGGTCGATCTCGATTCTAACTCTCTAATTCAGCCTGTATCTACACCTTAACCCAAGCCTCGTTACAACCATTTCAAAGACCTTTTGATTTGTGCATCATCTCATATTACAGTGGTGGAGATTTGATTTTCATACAAGCATATGGGATTAACTTTTCAGGTTTGACATTTGAATGCTTAATTCTGAACCTTAAAAACTTCGAGTGATTTGAGTGAATCTTTTGTGAGGATGTCAATCCTTGTAGGTTTTGGATCAGAGGTAATTATTTAAATGAGGGGAAACACCTATGTTTTGGGCTACAAATGTATGACTTATATTGTTTGAATCTTTAGGACTCTTTGAGTTAAATTATCCATGTATAAATTATCTATGAATTATGATGAGACATTGTTGATAGGAATATTGAATCATGGAAAGTTCGTTTTAATTGTAAGTTGAGAATTTTGCTTGAAGACAAGCAAAAGCTTAAGTGTGGGGGTATGTGATAAACCGTAAAAGTAACATATTTTAATCCCACATTTAGCATACTTTTGGATGATTTATCCCTTGATTTATGTAAAAAGGTGCTCTTAATCCTTTCTTTTCATGTTTTATACTCAGGAAAGCACCGGAGGATGGAAAGAACGAGAAAATGGTTCAAAACGGACCAAATTGGGCTAAAGTGAAAATCGACACGGCCTGGACTTGAGCCAACACAGGTGTGTCTCCTTGACAGACTAGAACACGGCCTGATCACGATTTACACGGGTGTGTCACCTCATTAAAAGTCCGAACATGGCCTAAAGACGATTCACACGGGCGTGTGCCATGGCCGTGTCCCTGTCGCGGAGAAGAGCAATTTCACTCGGAAAAGGATACTTAGGGGCAAAGAAACCTATTTCAAAAGCCTATATAAACACCCTAAGTATAACCTAGAAGAGGGCGGTGAGCTAGGCCAAGGAGCCGAGCCGAAAAGGTCAGATTTGTGGGAAACACTCGAGGATAGCCAGTTGATCTATCTCAAGAAGCTGGAATTCTACTCAAGACGGCGGATCTCTCCTTCAATTCCTTCAGGGGGTTTTAGGGATTTCTTTTGTTTTGTTTTATCTTTTCTTCTGAGATGTTTTCTTTTATTGTTATGAACTAAACCCTTCAGATACCTGAAGGGGATGAAACTTAGATGAATCTTGTTATCGTTTGCTGAACTATATGATAAATACTTGATTTGTTCTTAATTATGTATTCTTAATTCTTGTGTTGATATTTCCGGAATAATGATTCAAGTTTGATGTGCTTAGGTGGAGAAGCAAAAGTCCTTGCTTAAGAGTAGATCTAGCATAATTAAGCGGAGTTGATCGCGTGCCTAGAGATAAGGTGACGAGATTTTGCCGGATTAGGGTGAAACCTAATATGGGAGTCCATAGATCGAGTTAATGCAATTCTAGGGGTTTTAATTAGAAAGAGATTTCAATTAATCAACCTAGGGTTAGACGTTATTCGCTTCAAGAGAGGGTTTAATATACATTAGGGAGTCTTACAGATCAAGTCAAGTGAATAAATCGTCTGGTTCAGAGTTAGATAACAAGTGAAGTCTAGGTGGATTCTTCTTAAGGGTATCGTCTTAATCAACTGAGTTTTTCCAACAGTATTTCCCCAATTCATTCTTTTTGTCTTTGCGTCTTTAGCTTAGTAGTTAGTTAAATTTAGATTAAATAACAACTTCACTTATTTTAGGCTAGATAATAAAAGGAAAGTTAGTATTAGTACTTTTGGTTCCTTTGGGTTCGACAATCCGATCTTGCCTAAGCTATACTACTGTTCGATAGGTGCGCTTGCCTCAAATCGTTGTCATAGTTAGTTCCAGGTTCAATCATTATAAATTTAAAACTCTGAAATCACAGCGATCAGCTGACAATAATTCGCTACCTCCTATAGTTGCCGCAAATGCGGTGAATCAAAACCCTGCTCCTCGTACTATGTATGATTATGCTAAACCTAATTTAACAGGAACTGAATCAAGTATTGTTAGACCTCCTGTCGCTGCAAATAATTTTGAACTGAGGATGAGGATGAGGATGCAAACAATCACTTGACAAATTTTCTAGAGTTTTGCGACACTTTCAAAATAAATGGCGTTTCTGATGATGCCATTCGTCTTCGATTTTTTCCCTTTTCATTAAGGAACAAAGCTAAACAGTGGTTGAACTCGTTACCATGAGGATCAATCACTACATGGGAGCAAATGACTGAAAAATTTTTGTTAAAATATTTTTTGTCGGCTAAAACGGCCAAGTTGAGGAATGATATCTCTTCTTTTGTTCAGATGGATTTAGAAACACTCTACGACGCATGGGAGAGATACAAAGATCTACTGAGAAGGTGCCCTCACCATGGATTACCATTATGGCTACAGGTTCAAACCTTTTATAACGGTGTGAACCCCTCGACTAGGCACTTGATTGATTCACCTTGGCAGGAACCCCTGAATAACAAAACACCCGAAGCAGCTTATGAGTTTACAGAGGAGATGTCATTGAATAACTATCAGTGGCAAGTTACAAGGACAAGGCCAACAAAAGCCGCTAGTGTTTTCAACCTCGACGCAGTAACCATGCTATCAAATCAGGTAGAACTTTTAAATAAGAAAATTGATGGTTTATATGGTCCTTCGCAGGTACACCCAGTGATGCAGTGCGATGTAACTGGAGGAGGGATGAGCAATACAGAATACCAACCTTACAACCCAAGCATTGAAAACCAGCAAGTTCACTATATGGGTAACAATCCTATACCTCAAAATAATCCTTATAGCAACTCTTACAATCCAGGGTGGAGGAACCATCCAAATTTCTCATGGGGAGGTCAGGAAATCATAGACAACAACCCCCTCCAAGCTTTCAACAGCAACCCTACCCACAGGAGAAGAAGCCAAACCTTGAGAAGATGTTGACAAAATTCATCTCGGTGTCAGATACACGCTTCCAAAACACTGAAACAACACTCAAAAATTAGCAAGCATTGATTCAAGGGCTCGAAATTCAATTAGGACAACTTGCTAAGCTGATCTCCGAAAGACCACAAGGAAGCTTACCAAGCAACACTAAAACCAACCCAAAGGAGAAAATTCATGTCATAACTACTCATGAAAGTGAAGGGTTAGACAAATCAGAACCAAGCCAGGAAGCTGAGGTAAGTAAAGGTAAGGTTGAGGTAAGACATGAAAAACCAAAACCGGTAATCGCAGAATACCAACCTCGTGTGCCATATCCCAATGCGACGAAGAAAGATCATACAGACGAACAATTCGGTAAATTTCTTAAACTTCTAAAGAAATTACATATTAACTTACTGTTTCATGAAGCTCTTTCGTAGATGCCCAATTCAAGGAAATTTTTAAAAGAGCTTCTGACAAACAAACGGAGGGTAGACGATACGTCGCATGTGGAGCTAAATGCAGTGTGCTCAACAATTTTACAAAATAAACTACCATAAAAATTAAAAGATCCAGGGAGTTTTATAATTCCGTGCTTAATTAGTAGCTTATCGACCAATAATGCTTTAGCTGATTTAGGGGCGAGCATCAACGTTATGCCTTACAAACTATTTAAACAACTAGGTCTAGGGAAACCCAAACAAACTAGGATGAGCATCCAACTAGCTGATAAAACCATTAGAGTTCCTAGGGGTATAATCTAGAATGTACTAGTAAAAGTGGATAAATTCATATTCCCAGTAGACTTTGTCGTTTTAGACATAGATGAGGACAATGCTATTCCTTTAATTTTAGGAAGACCCTTTTTAGCAACTGCTAAAACTAAAATTGATGTTGGTACAGGTGAACTCACACTTTGTGTAGGTAACGAAATGATCACTTTCCAAGCTCTTGACTCTGCTAAGACATCGAGTAACAAAGGTGAGAACATAAATTCAATTAATGACCATTCGGTCCAACCTTCTTTTCAGGAAACACCATGAAATTACACACCTGAACCACATCCGAGACCTCACGCCAACAAGGAAATACCTCATGAGGAACGAAGACTCCAACTCGATGAACTGGATGAGTGGAAGCCACATGTCAAGAAGAAACCAAGAACACTCAAAGAGAAACCAAGGCAACTCCCCGACGAGCTTAAGGGAGACACAAACAAATTCTAAATTGGGGATCAGGTATTGTTGGAAAAGACAGACCCTCGAATCACCATTCCAGACCTTAATGAAGAGACCCTTTTTACGGTACTGAATGTCTTCCCATACGGAACAGTCGAGGTAACTAATCCTAAGTTTGGCACTTTTAAGGTAAACACTACTCGACTCGAACCATATATTGTTAGAATTGATAGCAGGAAAGAGGAGTTTAAACTCCTCAAACCACCATGATCGTGTGAATAAAAGGTAAGTCTAGCTTAGGACTTTAAACAAGCGCTTCTCCGGAGGCAACCCGAGCTCTAACCATGCTAATTAGTTTGTTTTTACTTTCATTTATGCTTTAAAGTATAGGTTTCACCTCCACACGGCCTTGAACAAGGGCGTGGCTATGGCCGTGTGGACACCACGAGTATGCATATCGGTGTGGCGGAGGCCGTGCGGACCAAGGACAAAAAATTCCCAAAACACAGGCTACGATAAAACACCACGGCTGTGCGATTCGGCCATGGTCGAAACTGAGTAAACGACACGGGCGTGTGACACGCCCTTGCCTTGAAACTGTGGCCAAACCTGTCGAATTAACAAGGGCGTGGGACCTATAACACGGGCATGGGAGAAGCAAATGAAGCTTGGCATGGTCGTGCGTGCCGTGTGGGACAACACGCCCACAGCACACGGACGTGGGACGCAAAATAGGTGCACCAAACCCCTAAACATTCGAAACACACTGGCTAAAAACGATCCACACGGGGGTAAGGCACGCCCGTGTGCCCTTATTTCTATATAAACCCCTCACTATTCATCATCTTTCCCCGAAATTCTCCTCTCCAAACCCTAGCCGTTTTCCCTTTTCCCCTACTAAGTCTGGCCACCACCATCAACACCCCCTCATCCTGACTCCTCTCCCTTTTTCCTCATTCCCTTCCTTCCTTTCCCCTTACTCTACGCAAGTCCACGCCCGTGTGAGGATAACACGCCCGCGCGCCACTACCACGCCCGTGCTCCGACCACCGCCTCAACCGCGCCACTTCCCTCAACAATCTCCACCGGTCACCTTTCCTTTTCCCCATTTTGCTTCATTTATCTTCATTTATTATCATTGTGATTTTATTTAGTTAATAATCATTTCATCTTTATCGTTACTTCTTAAATATTATTTACTCTCATTATTAAGATTGTTAGTTTATCATACCATTCTTGTTTAAGTAATAGCGAACAATATATATGCTGATTCTTTAAAAATAAATGTTATTCTTTCATGGCATTAGGATAGGATAATATATGTCTTGGCTGAAAATAATATTTACATTGTTGAATATCTCTTATTTTTAGGTAAGTAATGACTCCCCCACGCGGACGAAAAACCGCCGTTCCCACTTCGAAAAAATGAAAGGGACACGGTGCAACCTCCTCGAGTGCCTCCGCCGAAATACGACACCCATTCCTAGAGTTTCCTCTGGGAGCCCAGGAGGATCTCTATCAGATACTATGCGCACGACCTCTCGGCATAGGAAGGTGTATCGATTGGACAGCCCTGGAGCAAGTTCAGCTAGCTGACGCGGTTTGGGCCTTACTATTTACAGACCCGTAGGGGCAATTCTTCGAGATCATCGAGCCCACATACCTAGAGCTCACTCTGGAGCTCTATTCTACTTTCCACCTTCAGATGGTAATGACCAACTTTGACGACTCTGGTACCATCCAATTCCGCCTCGGAGGTATAGTTCGTGAGATGAGTGTACCACAGTTCAGAGCCCCTTTTGGACTCTACACTGATGAGTTCATGGAGGATGATGATTTCGAGGAACTTACCCGCCACATCCATCACTCTCCTTCTGCCTGTTGGAGAGACCTAGTTCCCGTCTCAGTGACATATGACCCCAGTCGCTCCAAGGCGACAGCTCTCGCCCCACCCCTGAGGTACTTACACACTATCTTAGCTCATACACTGACAGGTAGGCGAGAGAGCACCGACGTCGTAAACACTCACGACGCCTACTTCCTATGGTGCATGGCGAACGGGTACGTCTTCGACCTAGCCTATTTCATAGCTCGTGCCATTCAACATCAGACGGAGCAGCATAGAAGAGGGGTCATCTCTATGGGTCCATACATCACGCGCCTGGCTCGATATTTCGGACTCCTTAACACAGCCGCTCAGACTTCCTCACTTACACTGATAGGACAGATGCCCCCACAGGGCATCCAGACGATGTTACACATGAGGATGATCAAGCGTCGCCGTGAGACGAATCCTTCCCAATACCGTCTAGCCCACGCCACCGAGGAGGAGGATCCTGAGGACATTACTGACAATGTCCCCCCACCACATGAGGCACCACCATCTAGCCATCGCCCAATTCATGTGGCAGCTTCTCTTTCGGACATATCTGAGCGCCTAACGCGATTTTAGCAACAATGCTTCCAGCGCTTCGACCATATCGACACCACCCTCCACCAGATATGTCAGCACCTTCACATTTTATCGTCGCCCCCACCTCGCGACCCAGCAGATGACGAGGACCTTTGAGTCCTTTTATTTTCTTTATTTTTATTTTTATTTTCATTTTGCTTTTTATTTTTATTTTAGTTTATTTTCTTTTATAATTAAACTTTTTACCTTTCTTGTTTTAAAACTTTCATTAGTATAGTTGAATTTCCTTTATCGCTGGCCGTCTAACTCTGAGTATCTATAACAACATTCATTAACTAGTACTCCCTAAAATTTAACTGATGACTTTGTAGTGTAAAAAGGTTCAATGTGCCACTCAAGGAACGAACACATCACCTATGCCTAGTCATCCTGTTCATCATTGATCGTCCCCCAAGGATTTCATCCATAATTCAGGAAGTTTCACCTCTCTCCCTCTCTTATTACTTCCTTACTAATCATTATCTATCTTTGTACATTGAGGGAAATGTACATCTTAAGTGTACGGGGTGAATTTTATTCCTAACTTTTGGCATCCCTGAATCATGTCTTGTTCTTAAGTAAATTTTCTCATATTACTATTAGAATGAAATTTCCTTTGATTTATGATTTTTGTTGATATGTTTTGGATTAAGGCATAGGTAATTGTGCAGTGATGATTTAAACTTTAGGAGACTAGAGAATCAAGCATGATGATTCTATTTTCAGAATTAAAAATTTGTTAGGTTGTCTACATGAATCTAATTATTACCTTGAAGTTTGAAATTTACAAGGTTGACATCAAAACCCATAATTTTTGTGAGATTTTGAGCCTTTTAGAGCATATTCTTTTCTTGCTCACTTTATTGATTATGAGTGTGTCAACACTGATTTGTTATTCTAGAACTTGCTTCGATCATACATGTCGAGACCACACCTATGATTTGATATACTGAGATGATAAAGGCACCTAGGTTTTAACCCACTTATTCCACTAAAAAGCCTACCCGTTTAATTAACCCCTAGTGAACCCTTTGAAACCTAATCAATCGTTTCTTGACTCACCCGTTAATATTAACCCAAAACCCACTTTGTATTTGTTATCACCAATTCTCTTGACTACCCTTATATCGAGATTTGATTTGATTGGTTGCTTAACTATTTTCTTTATTTCAGTTGTTAAATTCTATCTTATTATTATTATATGTGCTTATTCTAAAAAAAAAATTTTGGGAATCTATTCATTATTACTTCTTTGTTATTGGAGCTTAAGCAGTTAATTTTACATTTTGAGAAGAAGCTCGGGTTATTAATGATGAATTCTTAATTGATGTTATTATTTAAGTTTTAGTTATTTTTCTAGTTAGGTAATTTATCAATTCAGTCTCGATACTAACCCTCTAATTCAACCTTTATCCACACCTTTAACCCAAGCCCCGTTACAACCCTTTTAAAGACCTTTTGATTTGTGTATCATATCATTTTACAGTGGTGGAGATTTGATTTTCATGCAAGCGTATGGGATTAACTTTTCATGTTTGACTCTTGAGTGCTTATTTTTGAACCTTAAACACCTTGAGTGATTTGAGTGAACCCTTGGTGAGGATGTCAATTTTTGTTGATTTTGAATTAAATGTGATAATTTAGGTAAGGGGAAACACCTATTTTTCGTACTATAAAAACTATGAATTTGATTGTTTGAATCTTTAGGAACCATCTGGTTAAATTATCAATGTATTAATTACCTATGAATTATGATGAAACATTATTGGTGAAAGTTAGGAATTGAGGAAATTCGATTTTAATTGTGAGTTGAGAATTTTGCTTGAGGACAAGCAAATGCTTAAGTGTGGGGGTATTTGATAAACCGTAACATATACATATTTTAATCTCACATTTAGCATACTTTTGGATGATTTAATCCCTTGAATTGTGGAATTTGATGCTTCTAATCCTTTAATTTCATGTTTTATACTTAGGAGAGCATCGGAGGATGAAAAGAACGAGAAACAGGCTGAAAACGGAGAAAATGGGCCAAAGTAAGAAATTCACACGGCCTGGAGTTCACCACACAGCCGTGCCACCTTAGCAGGCCCGAACATGGCCTGGGCTCGACTCACACGGGCGTTCCACACGGGCGTGCCCCTGCCTTGACCTGTTTTATTTCCATTCGGATTAGGTGATAAACCATAAAAGTAACATATTTTAATCCCACATTTAGCGTACTTTTGGATAATTTATCCCTTGAATTATGGAATTTGATGCTCCTAATCCTTTAATTTCATGTGTTATACTTAGGAAAGCATAGGAGGGTGAAAGGAACGAGAAACGGGCCAAAAATGGAGAAAATGGGCCAAAGTAGGAAATCAACACGGCCTGGAGTTCACCACACGGCCGTGCCACTTTAGCAGACTCGAACACGGCCTTGGGATTGATTCACACGGGCGTTTCACACGGGCGTGTCCCTGCCGTGGCCAAGATGAGTTTTATTTGGATTAAGATACTTGTGGGCCAAGTAAGGCATCCCGAAAGCCTATATAAACACCCTAGAGGGCAACCTAATGGGGGAGTTCGACAGAAGCCTTCTGTCAGGGCTTTTGACGAAGGGGCGAAGCCAGAGAGGGCTGAACACAGGAAATTACTCGAAGATAGCCAGTTGATTCATCCCAGAAGCCGAAATTACACTCAAGACGGAAGATCTTCCCTTCAATTTCCTTCATGGGGTTTTAAAGTTTTTCTTATGTTTTGTTATTTACTTTCTTCTGGGATGTATTCTTTATTAAACATGAACTAAACCACTCAAATACCTGAGGGGGATGAAACCTAAGGCCGATCTTGTTATTGTTTTTTGAACTGTATGATAAATACTTGATTTGTTCTTAATTATGTGTTCTTAATTCTTGTTTTAATATTTCGTGATATTGATTCAAGTATTGATGTGCTTAGCGAAGGAGCAAAAGTCCCTGTTTAAGAGTAGATCTAGCATAGTTAAGCGGAGTTGATCGCAACCCTAGAGATAGGATGACGAAAATCTACCGGATTAGGGTCAAACCTAATATGGGAGTCCATAGATCGAGTTAATGCAATACTAAGGGTTTTAATGAGAAAGAGATTTTAATTAATCAACCTAGGGTTAGACGTTATTAGTCTCGAAAGGGATAATAATATAAATTAGGGAATCCTACGGATCAAGTCAAGTGAATAAATCATCTGGTTCAGAGTTAAGTAACAAGTGAAGTCTAGGTGGATTCTTCCTCGGGTATTGTCTTAATCAACTGGTTTTCCCAAAAGTATTTTCCCAATTCAGTCTCTGTGTCTTAGCATCCTTAGTTTAGTAATTAGTTAATTAAACATCGATTCCCTTAATACTTAGGCTAGATAGTAAAAAGATAGTAACTACTAGTACTCTTAGTCATTGAGGATATGATATTTCCGGTCTTGCCATAGCTATACTACCGAACGATAGGTGCGCTTGCCTTATTCGTTGTCATAGTTAGTATGGACACGATCAAGTTTTTGGCGCCGTTGCCGGGGACTAAGATATTAGGAAAACTAATTTTTTATTACTTTAGCCATTTTATTTATTTGCAATTAATTTTTATTTTATTTCTACTTTGCTAATATTTCTTTTTTCCTTTCTTCTGGCAGGTATTCTAGTTTATGACTAGAAGAAACCCGTCAGGACCCTTGATTTTTTACAGTGATATTGAAGGTACCGTTCGCAGAAACTGAAGAGAATTAGGCGAAGCCTACAGTACATACAAGAAGAGCAAGAGAACGATACCAACACTACCGAAGAGATGGCTGATACTAATCCACTACCTCCTGTAGTTACCGCAAACCCAGTTAATTAAAATCATGTTCCTCGAACTATGTATGATTATGCTAAACCTAGTTTAACAGGAACCGAATCAAGTATTGTTAGACCTGCTGTTGCTGCAAATAATTTTGAACTGAAACCTAATACTATACAGATGATTCAACAATTTGTTCAGTTTGATGGTTTGTAGGATGAGGATCCAAACAATCACCTAGCAAATTTTCTTGAGTTTTTCGACACTTTCAGAGTCAATGGCGTTTCTGATGATGCCATTCGCCTTCAGTGGTTTCCCTTTTTGTTGAGAAACAAAGCTAAACAGTGGTTGAACTCGTTACCACGAGGATCAATCACTACATGGGATCAAATGACCGAAAATTTTTTGCTAAAATATTTTCCGCCGGCTAAAACAACTAAGTTGAGGAATGATATCTCTTCTTTTGTGCAGATGGATTTAGAGACACTTTACGACGCATGGGAGAGATACAAGGATTTGTTGAGAAGGTGCCCTCACCATGGATTACCGTTATGGCTACAGGTTTAAACCTTTTATAACGATGTGAACCCCTCGACTAGGCAGTTGATTGATTTAGCCGCCAGCGGAACCCTAAATAACAAAACACCTAAAGCGGCTTATGAGTTTATGGAGGAGATGTCATTGAATAACTATCAGTGGCAAGTGATGAGGACGAAGCCAACAAAAGCCGCTGGAGTTTTCAACCTCAATGCAGTGACAATGCTATCAAACTAGGTAGAGCTTTTAAGTAAAAAAATTGATGGTTTATGTGGTTCTTCGCAGGTACATCCAGTGATGCAGTGCGATACAAATGGAGGAGGGACGAACAATATAGAATACCCACCCTACAACCCTGGCATAGAAAACGAACAGATGAACTATATGGGTAATACTTCTAGACTTCAAAATAACCTTTTAGTAATACTTACAATACAGGTTGGAGCAACCACCCAAACTTTTTGTGGGGTGGCCAAGGAAATCAAAGACAACAACCTCCTCCGGGCTTTCAACAGCAACCCTACCAACAAGAGAAGAAGCCGAACCTTAAGGAGATGCTAACGAAATTCATCGCGGTGTCAGAAACCCGTTTCCAAAACACCGAAACAGCACTTAAAAATTAGTAAGTGTCAATTCAAGGGCTCGAGAACCAAATAGGTCAGCTTGCTAAGCTGATCTCAGAATGACCACAAGGAAACTTGCCAAGCAACACTGTAACTAACCCAAAGTAGCAAATTCACGCCATTACTATTCACGATAGTGAAGGGTTAGACGAACCAGAACTGAGGCAAGAGAATGTGGTAGAGGAAGGTAAGGTTAAGGTAAGCCATGATAAACCAAAACCGATAATTACAGAGTACCAACCTCGTGTGCCATACCCCAATGCGATGAAAAAAGACAACACAGATGAACAATTTGGTAAGTTTCTTAAACTTCTAAATAAATTACATATTAACTTATCGTTTCTTGAAGCTCTTTCGTAGATACCAGATTCAAGGAAATTTTTAAAGGAGCTTCTCGTAAACAAACGGAAGTTAGACGATGCGTCGTACGTGGAGTTAAACGCAGTTTGCTCAGTCCTTTTACAAAATAAACTACCCAACAAATTAAAAGATCCAGGGAGTTTTACTATTCCTTGTTTAATTGGTAGTTTAGATGCTAACAATGCCTTGGCTGATTTAGGGGTAAGTATTAACGTCATGCCTTATAAAATGTTTAAGCAACTAGGTCTTGGGAAACCTAAACAAACTAGGATGAGCATTCAACTAGCAGATAAAACTATTAGATTTCCTAGGGGAATTGTTGAGGATGTGCTTGTAAAAGTCGATAAATTTATATTCCCAGTTGACTTCGTTGTCCTAGACATGGATGAGGACAGTAATGCACCTTTAATTTTAGGACGACCCTTTTTAGCAACTGCTAAAACTAGAATTGATGTTGGTATAGGTGAGCTCACACTTCGTGTAGGTGATGAAATGATCACTTTTCAAGCTCGTGACTCCGTTAGGATATCTAGTGATCAAGATGACATTACGAGTTCTGTTAATGTTAATAACCTTGTGGCTCAACATTCTTTGCAGGAAACACCTCGAAAAAACGTGATAGAACCACAGTCTAGTTTATATGACACAAAAAGCACAAATCATGAAGAAAGAAGACTACAAATCGATGATCTAGATGAATGGCGAACACACGACAAGTGGAAATAAAAAATACACGATGAACCAAAGTGGCTCCATGACGAGCTTAAAGGAGGAACAAATCACTTCAAGGATGGGGACCATGTGCTGTTAGATTCAATCGATCCTCGGATTATCACTTCAGAGCTTAAAGCGAATGGAGAAATTCCTTTTATGGTACTTAAGGTCTTTCCATGCGGAACGGTCGAGGTAACTCATTCTAATTTTGGCACTTTTAAGGTAAATATTACCTGACTCAAACCATATGTTGATAGAATTGATAGCAAGAAAAATGAGTTTTGACTCCGTAAACCACCATGACCATACGAATAAGAGGTAAGTCGAGCTTAGACTCTAAATAAGCGCTTCTCAGGAGGCAACCCGAGCACTAACCCTACTAATTAGTTTGTTTTCACTTTTAATCATGTTTTAGGCGCAGGTTTCCCTACCACACGGCCTTGCACACGGGTGTGGCCGTGGCCGTGTGGACACCACGAGGAGGCACACCAGCGTGACGGAGATCGTGCGGGTCAAGGACGAAAATTTTCCCTAAAACACGAGCTGCGATAAATTGCCACGGCCGTGCGTTACGGCCGTGGTCGACACTGACTAAAGAACACGGGCGTATGATCCTCTACACGGGCGTGGGAGGACCTTTGAGTCCATTTATTTTTTCTATTTCTTTTATTTTAAATTTTGAACTCTTTCTTTTTATCTTTTGTCTTAAATTTTTATTAGTATATATCTCTGGCTGTCTATTATCGAGTAACCATACCAACGACCATTAATAAAAAACTCCTAAAACTTTCATCGATGACTTCGCAGTCTCAAAAGGTTCAAGGTGCTACTAAGGAACGACCAAACTACTGGAGTATTCTCCCCCACCTTCACCTCTGCCTAGTTCATCAGACTTCTTTTCACTTTCTAAGGATTTCATCCATAATTCAGAAAGTTTCACCTCTCTCCCTCTCTTACAATATTCTTATTATCTTATCATTATCTATTTTTGTACATTGAGGACAATGTATATCTTAAGTGTAGGGAGGTTATTTAAGCATACCATTATCAGAAAATCCCTGAATTATTTCTTGTTCTTAAGTAAATTTTCTCATATCACTGTTAGAATGAAATTTCTTCTGATTTATGATTTCCATTGATATGTTTTGGATTAAGTCATAGTTAATTGTGCATTGATGATTTAAACTTTAAGATATTAGAGAATCAAGCATGATAAATCTATTTTCCGTAATTAAAATTTCTAGGTTGTCTTCTTAAATTTAAATATTACTTTGAAGTTTGAAATTTGCAAGGTTGACATAAAAAAAAACCATAATTTTTGTGAGATTTTGAACCTTTTAGAGCATATTCTTTTCTTGCTCACTTTATTAATTATGAGTGTGTCAACATTGATTTGTTATTCTAGAACTTGCTTCGATCATACATGTCAAGACCACACCTCTGATTTGATATACTGAGATGATAAAGGCACCTAGGTTTTAACCCACTTGTTCCACTAAAAAGCCTACCCGTTTAATTAACCCCTAGTGACCCTTTTGAAACCTAATCAACCATTTCTTCACTCACCCATTAATATTAACCCAAAACCCATTTTGTATTTGTTATCACCATTTCTCTTGACTACCCTTATCTCGAGATTTGATTTGATCGGTTGCTTAACTACATTCTTTATTTTAGTTGTTAAATTCTATCTTATTATTGTATGTTGTTGCTTTAAAAAAAACGAAGTATATTCATTATTAGTTCTATGTTATCTGAGCTTATGCGTTAATTTCACATTTTGATAAGAAGCTCGTGTTATTAGTGATGAATTCTTAATTGTTGTAATTATTAAAGTTTTAGTTATTTTTCTAGTTAAGTAATTTATCAATTCAATCTCGATACTAACCCCCTAATTCAGCCTTTATCCACACCTTTAACCCAAGCCCCATTACAACCTTTTTAAAGACCTTTTGATTTGTGTATCATCTCATTTTACAGTGGTGGAGATTTGATTTTCATGCAAGCCTATGGGATTGACTTTTCATGTTTGACTTCTAAGTGCTTAATTTGAACCTTAAACACTTTGAGTGGTTTGAGTGAATCCTTAGTGAGGATGTCAATCCTTGTCAATTTTGAATCAGAGGTAATTATTTAGGTAAGGGGAGACACTTATATTTTCGTGCTATAAACATTTATGACTTAGATTGTTTGAATCTCTAGGACTCTTCTAGTTAAATTACCAATGTATGAATTATATATGAATTATGATGAAATTTTTTTTTATGAGAATTATGAATTGAAGGAAGTTAATTCTAATTGTGAGTTGAGGACAAGCAAACGCTTAAGTGTGGGGGTATTTGATAAACCATAAAAGTAACATATTTTAATCCCACATTTAGCGCACTTTTGGATGATTTATCCCTTGAATTGTGAAATTTGATGCCCCTAATCCTTTAATTTCATGTGTTATACTTAGGAAAGCATAGGAGGGTGAAAGGAACGAGAAACGGGCCAAAAACAGAGAAAATGGGCCAAAGTAGGAAATCAACACGGCCTGGAGTTCACCACACGACCGTGCCACTTTAGCAGACTCGAACACGGCCTTGGGATCGATTCACACGGGCGTTTCACACGGGCGTGTCCTTGCCATGGCCAAGATGAGATTCATTCAGATTAGGATACTTGTGGGCCAAGTAAGGCATCCCGAAAGCCTACATAAACACCCTAGAGGGCAACCTAGTGGGGGAGTTCGATAGAAGCCTTCTGTCAGGGCTTTCACCGAAGGGGCAAAGCCAGAGAGGGCTGAACACAAGAAATTACTCGAATACAGCTAGTTGATTCATCCCAGAAGCTGAAATCATACTCAAGGCGGAAGATCTTTCCTTCAATTTCTTTCAGGGGGTTTTAGGGTTTTTCTTATGTTTTGTTATTTACTTTCTTCTGAGATGTATTCTTTATTAAGCATGAACTAAACCCCTCAAATACCTGAGGGGGATGAAACCTACGGCGGATCTTGTAATTGTTTTCTGAACTGTATGATAAATACTTGATTTGTTCTTAATTATGTGTTCTTAATTCTTATTTTAATATTTCAGGATATTGATTCAAGTATTGATGTGCTTAGGCAGTGGAGCAAAAGTCCCTGTTTAAGAGTAGGTCTAGCATAGTTAAGCGGAGTTGATCGCAACCCTAGAGATAGGATGACGAAAATCTACCGGATTAGGGTCAAACCTAATATGGGAGTCCATAGATCGAGTTACTGCAACACTAAGGGTTTTAATTAGAAAGAGATTTCAGTTAATCAACCTAGGGTTAGACGTTATTAGTCTCGAAAGGGATAATAATATAAATTAGGGAATCCTACGGATCAAGTCAAGTGAATAAATCGTGCTGTTCGAGTTAAGTAACAAGTGAAGTCTAGGTGGATTCTTCCTCGGGTATTGTCTTAATCAACTGGTTTTCCCAAAAGTATTTTCCCAATTCAGTCTCTGTGTCTTAGCATCCTTATTTTATTAATTAGTTAATTAAACATCGATTCCCTTAATACTTAGGCTATATAGTAAAAAATAGTAACTACTAGTACTCTTAGTCCTTGAGGATACGATATTTCCGGTCTTGCCATAGCTATACTACCGAATGATAGGTGCGCTTGCCTTATTCGTTGTCATAGTTAGTTTGGACACGATCATTAGGGTACTTGTGGGCCAAGAAAGGCATTCCGAAAGCCTATATAAACACCCTGGAGAGCGACCTAAAAGGGGGCAAAGCCAGAGAGGGCTGAACACAGGAAATTACTCGAAGATAGCCATTTGAGTCATCCCAGAAGCCGAAATCACACTCAAGACGGAAGATCTTCCCTTCAATTTCCTTCAGGGGGTTTTAGGGTTTTTTCTTATGTTTTGTTATTTACTTTCTTCTGAGATGTATTCTTTATTAAACATGAACTAAACCCCTCAAATACCTGAGGGGGATGAAACCTAAGATGGATCTTGTTATTGTTTTCTGAACTGTATGATAAATACTTGATTTGTTCTTAATTATGTGTTCTTAATTCTTATTTTTATAATATCTCGATTTAGGGCCTAGTCAGAACAGTGGTGCGAGACCACAAATCTGAAGTAGTGAAATGAGTTTTGAGGTTTAAGATATGTTTGCATGATAGTATGAAAGTTTCATGTAGAGATTTTATGAAATTGTCATTGAATGGTCCATTAGGACTAAATTGCAAAAGTTGCAAAATTTGAGATTCTAGAAGCTTTTAGTATGAAATAGCTTTGGATTATTAATTAAAAGTCCTTAAATAGCAATTTGCCCATATTATAATTTTTGGACAAAAATGGACATGAGTTAGAAATTTTGAAAGTTTAGTGAGAAGGGCATTTTGGTCATTTATCAATTAAATGATTAAAAAGGGAAAAAGATGACAAAAATCTTATTCATCTCCTTCCCCTTGTGCCAAAAATTTGAGAGATTCCATAGCTAGGGTTCTTCAATTTTTTGAAGCTTGCTAGTAAGTGCATCCTAGCCCCGTTTTTAATATTCTTCGTATTTTTGAAGTCATCGTATTATGAATTAGCTATTTATAGCTATAAGTTGAGCTAGAATTCATGTTCATAAATCTACCCATGTATGACATGCTTGTAAAATGATGTTTTATGAAAGATTATGAGAGTTTGATGTTAGATAAACATCTTTTCCTAAATGAATTTCATGAAAAATGCTAGTAAGGACTAGTTTGTAAAAGTTGTGAAATTTGTCATACATGATAAAAATAGTGAGAATTGATTGTTGCTATAGTTAAGAGAATGAATCAGCTAAGCATGAAGTTCACGAAAGTTGAATAAAAATCACTTTACGAGCCTTGGGGCAAAAGTGTAATTATGAGGAAGTTTAGGGGCAAAATGGTAATTTTGCCGAAGTATGAGTTAAGAGTCAATTTAGTCAATGTGTTTATTAAATGAGCTAAATTATTATTATAGATCAAGAAAAACGAAGCCCGGATCAAAATCGAGGCAAGAACAAAGTCGAGGACTAAATTACATTTCTACATACATTTTGTACATTAAAATAAGTTTGTATGATTTCTAAGCTTTATGATTAATATCATTGAATTGCTTAGTATGATGTAGAATATATCTTAACTCCATGATATTTTTGATGCTATGCTAAACAAAGAAATCAATGAGATTAAGTATGAGAAAGTCCCGATTGAAGTTGAATTACTTAAGATACTCGATCTATCATATGAGACAAAGAAGTCCGTATAAGACCAAGCCAAGGCATGGCATCGGCAATCAAGAAAGTTATCATGTAAGACCAAGACAAGTCTTGGCATTCAAGAGTTTGTGAGATGAAGACCCATATAAGCCCAAGCCAAGGCATGGCATTGGCGAGTCTCCATGTAAAAATTTCATGTAAGTCCAAGACAAGTCTTGGCATTGAAAAGCTATCATGAGATAGAGATCCCATGTAAGTCCAAGCCAAGGCATGGCATTGGTGAGTAACAAGGAAGATTTCATGTAAGTCCAAGCCAAGGCTCGGCATTAACCTGTTCATGAGTAAAGATACCAAGTAAGACCATGTCAAGACATGGCAATGGTAAGTTCCCAATGGAACACACAAGGAAGACTTCGTGTAAGTCCATGTCAAGACACGGCATCGATACCAAGTTGAGAGATCCCATGTAAGACCATATCTAGGGTATGGCTTTGGCATCGAGATATTTGTGAGATGAGATTCAGTATCCTCGGTTATTCATAGTAATTCATCGGGCAAAAGAGTAAAGAATAAATGAGAAAGCAATAAAGTTAAGCAAGTAAAGTTATCATCAAAGTATGTTAGTCATAGTGAACTAAGAGTATTATTCATGTTATGAATGATGAAGTTAAGATCATGCTTATCTTAACAAAGTATGCTAATCTATATGATTAAGTGATACAGGTACCTTGTTTACCTTACAAACACGAGACTAGTAAGTACCATGATAAGTGTAAGAATCATTAAGAGTAAGTAAGCTCAAGCATGTGAACTTAGAAATGCCTTTGCTTATGATGAATGAGTATGTTAAGTATATATATTTATATACATTTTTATATGCATTACATGAAAACTTACTAAGCGAAATGCTTACGTCTTTAATTCTTTCTTTCCATGTAGTCTCGCCAAGCTAATCTCGTGGATCATCATCATCAAAGCTCGGAGCACACTATCAATCGCTATTTTGGTATAGCCAAGTTGTTTATATTAAGTATGGCATGTATAGGAAGCATTTCATTTTGAGTTATGTTTTAGAATTAGCCAAAGTGTTGGCTATCAAGCTTAGTATTCTTTTTGTATATGGCCAAAGAGATGGGTCATGAATGATTAAGTATGTATCTTTTTATCTATCAATGAAGTATGCATCCTTGTTCATGTTAGATGTAATACTTGAGTTATTGAATTGAGTATTGGATTGATCTTGATATCAGGGTGGCAATTGGCTTGGAAGATAGCCTCTAGGTGCCCACACAGATAGATACACAGGCGTGTGTCTAAGCCGTGTGTCCCCTGCACATTAGTGTTTTAAGTCAGAATAGACCACGGGCTAATCACACGGCCGTATGTTTAGGCCGTGTGTGACACACGGTTAGCACATAGGTGTGTGCCCTGGCCGTGTGAAGTCTGCACCTTGCACTTGTAAATTGAATTACCACATGGCTGAAGTACACGGTCGTGTGTATGGACTGTATGGATAAGTCAGAATGCCAAAGTTTAGCACACGGGCCAAAGCCACGGGCGTGTCAATGCCGTGTGAAATTAGTCAGTGTCGACCACGGGTGGAAGACACGGGCATGTCTTAGGGGTACACGGGTGTATCCCAAGTCACATAGGCGTGTGACCCCTGTTTCGAGGAAAAGTTCCCGATTGAGTTCCGAAAGTTTCCGAATAGGTGTTTAAGGCCTCGTAGGCCCATGAAACGTATGCTTTGATTAAGAAAGAGAAGTTTCTGTTTCGAAACAAAATTTTACAGCCCGTAAGTACATGTTTCCTTAAGTTCAAGTATGGTAATGTCTCGTATCCAGTCTCAGTCTCGGACTTGGTTATGGGGTGTTACAGTTTTAATATTTCAGGATATTGATTCAAGTATTGATGTGCTTAGGCAGTGGAGCAGAAGTCCCTGTTTAAGAGTAGATCTAGCATAGTTAAGCGGAGTTGATCGCAACTCTAGAGATAGGATGACGAAAATCTGCCGGATTAGGGTCAAACCTAATATGGGAGTCCATAGATCGAGTTAATGCAACACTAGGGGTTTTAATTAGAAAGAGATTTCAATTAATCAACCCAGGGTTAGACGTTGTTAGTCTCGAAAGGGATAATAATATAAATTAGGGAATCCTACGGATCAAGTCAAGTGAATAAATCGTCTGGTTCAAGGTTAAGTAATAAGTGAATTCTAGGTGGATTCTTCCTCGGGTATTGTAACATCCCGGTTTAGGGCCTAGTCGGAATAGTGGTTCGAGACCACAAATCTGAGGGTTATGAATGAGTTTTTGAGGTTTATATTATGCATGCATGCTAGTGTGAAAGTTTCATGAAACAATTTTGTGAAATTGTGGTTGAATTGTCCAAAAGGACTAAATTGCAAAAGTTGCAAAATGTGTGTTTCTAGAAGCTATTTGTGTGAAATAGCTTTAGATTATTAATTAGAGGTCCTTAAATAGAAATTTACCCAAATTCTAATTTTTGGACAAAAATGGGCATGGATTAGTCAAAATTTAAAGTTTATCAAAAAGGGCATTTTGGTCATTTATCAAATAAGTGATTAAAATAGGTGAAAAGATGACAAATTCATTCATCTTCTTCCCCATTAGCTGCTGAAAATTTGAGAAGCCATTGTTATGGTTCTTTCAATTTTTCAAGCTTGCTAGTAAGTGCTCTTAAGCCCGGTTTTGATATTCTTTGTATTTTTAAAGTCCCGGTAGCATGAGTAAGCTATTTTTAGCTATTTGATGAGCTATAATGGATGTTCAAAAATGTGGTCATGAATGACATGCATGTATTTTGATGTTTTATGAAAGATTATGAAAGCTTGATGTTGTAGAAACATCTTTTGTTAAGTGATTTTCCATGAAAATGCATGTATGGACTTGATTGTGAAAAACTTTAGTTTGGTCATACATGTTTGATTTAGTGAGATTTGATGAATGCTTTAGTTGAGTAAGTGGTTCGGCTAAGCATGAAAGGATAGAAAGTTGAATAAAAATCACTTTACGAGCCTTGGGGCTAAAGTGTAAATATGAGGAAGTTTAGGGGCAAAAGAGTAATTTTGCTAAAGTATGAAATGTGGGTAAATTTAGTCAATGTGTGTATTGAATAAGCTAAATTATTCATTATAGATCAAGAAAGACGAAGCCCGGACCGAAACCTAGGCAAAAGAAATATGGTGGACTAAATTGCATATTTCTATACTTTTGAGTATCGAGGTAATTCTATGCATAAATAATGCATTCATACTTACAATTTGTTAATGCTAGCTAGTGTGTAGCATATTTGAGAACCTATGTGGGATGAATGTAGTAGAAAATGTGGAATGAATGTATGATCGAGAATGATTAAGTAAGTAGACTTGTGCATGTGTTGTGATAATGTTAGATGGTGGGCTAAGTGCGATACCATCCTAATGCATATTGATGATGAGCTAGCTATGTGCGACGCTATCGTGAGGTATATCGTTTGGTGAGCTATGTGCTAAATCACTATGAATACCTTTGTGGCAGGCTAAGTACGATACCACCTTATTAATCAATTGTGGTGTGCTAAGTGCGAAACCACTGATATATTTGCTGTGTGGATTAACTGTGTGTATTAGCTGTGTGTAATAGCTGTGTGGATTAGTTATGTGTACTAACTGTGTGAATAGCTGTGTGGATTAGTTATATGGATAAACTGTGTGGATGTATTACGAGAAATAATGATGTGTTGTATATTGTGCAAATGTGACATAGAATGTAGGGGTGCATTTTGATGGTTGTGAGTATGTGACTCATGATGTGTTGGAAATGTGGTAAGGGATAGAAAGAGTAAGCATAGTTGTAAATTACTTGTTGGTATAATGCTAATGGTTGCTTAGCTTATACTATGTTGCTTAATTATTTATGTGTAAACTTACTAAGCTCAAAGCTTACTCTCTTTCTTTTCCCTTGTCTTATAGATTAAAAGCGTTGAATCGAGATACGAGGATCATCAGAAGATAGCCCACATATCAACACACTTTGGCACATGAAACTTAATGTTTTGTATATGGCATGTATATGGACTAGACAAGTTAGTGGATTTTTTTGTAAATGGCTAAGATGTGTTGGCCTTTAGATGGATAGCTTATTTTGTATAATGCCATGGTTGTTGGCTATTACATTATATGAAAGAAAGATGTAGTTTTCTATGTGAGAATGCACTTCAATTTGAGTTGATTATGATGGTGTTAGATGAGTATATGTTGTGTATGTTAGAAGGGTGAAAAGAACTTGACACTTAGTCTTGTTCTTGACCATGTGAATAGACACACGGGCGTGTGTCTAGGCCATGTGTGACACACGGTCAGCCCACGGGCGTGTGTTGTGGCCGTGCGTCCCCTGCATGTTAACATTGTAAGTCAGGATAGTCCACGGGCTAGCCACACGGGCGTGTGACTAGGCTTTGAGGCCGTGTGAAGTCTTCACTTGACACTTAGAAATTTAATTGTCACACGGGCCAGGGCCACGGGCGTGTCTAGGCCGTGTGGATTTAGTCAGTTTTGACCACGGGTGGAAGGTACAGTCATGTAATAGGGTACACGAGCGTGTTCCCAAACTGCATGGGCGTGTGCCTTAACCGTGGGGCATTTGGCAAAATGCTTGGGTTTTTAGGCACGGTCTGGGGACATGGGCGTGTGTGCCCATGCACGGGTATGTGAGACCTGTATAAAAGAGAAAAACTTTAAGGATCGTAAAAGTTCTGGATTAGTCTCGAGAGCCCTCGTGTGTATGAGTGAGGCCTCGTAAGTCGAGAATGAGGTTATAGCGAGTAATGACGTCGAGCCTAAGTGGCGATTAAGTGGTTTGAGTTCAGTAACGCCTCGGGCCTGGTTCTCAGCATAGAACCCGGGTAAGGGGTGTTACATTTAGTGGTATCAGAGCTATGGTTTAGCCGTTTCTAGGACTACCGTAGCGGGTGTAAGAGTCTAGCTACACATGCCATAAGTGTACAATGACAATGTGGTGGTTTCTGATGATTTAAAACTTGTTTTATATAGTATATGGATTCCGATCCATTGACTGCTGATGAAGCAGCTAGAAATGCGCCGGCTCCTGTACAAGGAACCGCTCCTGTTGAGAGTGGACCCGAGGTCAGGGGTCAAGGGGAAGAGGCAGGGGAAGCCTTTCTCCAAATGATGAGTAATTGGTACTCGGATTATGTTCGAGCGAACCCTAATGCTCAACCTCCTCCACCTCCTCCTATACCTCAGCCAAATCCTGTGGCTCCCCAAAGTATGGATGTGGTGAGGATATCAAAACCCCCGGTGGATAAGATTAGGAAGCACGGGGCTGAGGAGTTTAGAGCTAAGGTAGATGATGACCCAGAGAGGGCGGAGTTCTGGTTGGAGAACTCGATGAGGGTGTTTGATGAGCTCTCATGTACACCTGAGGAGAGTTTGAAGTGTGCCGTATCGTTGCTGACAGATTCGGCATACCATTGGTGGAAGACGCTGACGTTAGTGGTCCCAAAAGAGCAGGTGACGTAGGACTTCTTTCTGGAGGAGTTCAGGAAGAAGTATATAAGCCAGAGGTTTACTGATCGAAAAAGGAAAGAATCCCTTGAGCTGAAGCAAGGAAGGATGACAGTAGCTGAATACGAGCGTGAGTTTGTTAGGCTTAGCAAATACGCTCAAGAATGTGTGTCGACAGAGACCATCTTGTGCAAGAGGTTCGAAGATGGGCTGAATGAGGATATCAAACTCCTAGTGGGCATTTTGGAGTTGAAAGAATTTGTGGTATTAGTTGAGAGGGCAAGTAAGGCCGAAGAGCTGAGTTCAGAAAAGAGGAGGGCTGTGAGTGAAGCCCAAGATGCTAGAAAGAGACCGAAGAGAAAGTGAAAGTAATCCGTAATAGTCTGAAAGCTGCTTCGGACCGACAGAAGTCGTATGCGGATTTGAAAAGAAAAGAAATTGAGTTTCAGGTAGGCGAAAAAGTATTTTTGAAAGTATCGCCGTGGAAGAAGATTATGAGATTTGGACGGAAAGGGAAATTGAGTCCAAGGTTCATAGGGCCGTATGAGATTACTGCATGCACTGGGCACAGTAGCTTACCGGTTGGCTTTGCCGGTAGAGTTGGAAAAGATTCATAATGTGTTCCATGTGTCGATGTTGTGACGGTATCGCTCCGATCTTGCACATGTGATTCCTTCAACGGAAATTGAGATAAGACCGGATATGTCTTATGAAGAGGAGCCGATTAAGATCTTGGCTCGAGAAGTGAAACAATTGAGAAATAAGAGCATAGCACTAGTGAAAGTGTTATGGCAGAAACATGGCGTGGAAGAGGCTACGTGGGAAACGGAAGAAGCTATGAGAGAGAAAGATCCAAACCTCTTTTCTGGTAAGATTTTCGGGGACGAAAATCTCTAAAGGGGGGAGAGTTGTAACATCCTGGTTTAGGGCCTAGTCGGAATAGTGGTTCGAGACCACAAATCTGAGGGTTATGAATGAGTTTTTGAGGTTTATATTATGTATGCATGCTAGTGTGAAAGTTTTATGAAACAATTTTGTGAAATTGTGGTTGAATTGTCCAAAAGGACTAAATTGCAAAAGTTGCAAAATGTGTGTTTCTAGAAGCTATTTGTGTGAAATAGCTTTAGATTATTAATTAGAGGTCCTTAAATAGCAATTTACCCAAATTCTAATTTTTGGACAAAAATGGGCATGGATGAGTCAAATTTGAAGTTTATCAAAAATGGCATTTTGGTCATTTATCAAATAAGTGATTAAAATAAGTGAAAAGATGACAAATTCATTCATCTTCTTCCCCATCAGCTGCCGAAAATTTGAGAAGCCATTGTTAGGGTTCTTTCAATTTTTCAAGCTTGCTAGTAAGTGCTCTTAAGCCCGATTTTGATATTCTTTGTATTTTTGAAGTCTCGGTATCATGAGTAAGCTATTTTTAGCTATTTGATGAGCTATAATGGATGTTCAAAAATGTGGTCATGAATGACATGCATGCATTTTGATGTTTTATGGAAGATTATGAAAGCTTGATGTAGTAGAAACATCTTTTGTTAAGTGATTTTCCATGAAAATGCATGTAGGGACTTGATTGTAAAAAACTTTAGTTTGGTCATACATGTGTGATTTAGTGAGATTTGATGAATGCTTTAGTTGAGTAAGTGGTTCGACTAAGTATGAAAGGATAGAAAGTTGAATAAAAATCACTTTACGAGCCTTGGGGCTAAAGTGTAAATATGAGGAAGTTTAGGGGCAAAATAGTAATTTTGCTAAAGTATGAAATGTGGGTCAATTTAGTCAATGTGTGTATTGAATAAGCTGAATTATTCATTATAGATCAAGAAAGACGAAGCTCGGATCGAAACCGAGGCAAAAGCAATGTGGTGGACTAAATTGCATATTTTTATACTTTTAAGTATCGAGGTAAGTCTATGCATAAATAATGCATTCATACTTACAATTTGTTAATGCTAGCTAGTGTGTAGCATATTTGGCAACCTATGTGGGATGAATGTAGTAGAAAATGTGGAATGAATGTATGATCGAGAATGATTAAGTAAGTAGACTTGTGCATGTGTTGTGATAATGTTAGATGGTGGGCTAAGTGCGATACCATCCTAATCCATATTTACGATGAGCTAGCTATGTGCAATGCTATCGTGAGGTATATCGTTTGGTGAGCTATGTGCTGAATCACTATGAATACCTTTGTGGTAGGCTAAGTGCGATACCACCTTATTAATCAATTGTGGTGTGCTAAGTGCGAAACCACTGAGATATTGGCTCTGTGGATTAACTGTGTGTATTAGCTGTGTGTAATAGTTGTGTGGATTAGTTATGTGTACTAACTGTGTGAATAGCTGTGTGGATTAGTTATGTGGATAAACTGTGTGGATGTATTACGAGAAATAATGATGTGTTGTATATTGTGTAAATGTGACATAGAATGCAGGGGTGCATTTTGATGGTTATGAGTATGTGACTCATGATGTGTTGGAAATGTGGTAAGGGATAGAAAGAGTAAGCATAGTTGTGAATTACTTGTTGGTATAATGCTAATGGTTGCTTAGCTTATACTATGTTGTTTAATTGTATATGTGTAAACTTACTAAGCTCAAAGCTTACTCTCTTTCTTTTCCCTTGTCTTATAGATTAAAAGCGTTGAATCGAGATACGAGGATCATCAGAAGATAGCCCACATATCAGCACACTTTGGTACATGAAACTTAATGTTTTGTATATGGCATGTATAGGGGCTAGACAAGTTAGTGGATTTTGTTGTAAATGGCTAAGATGTGTTGGCCTTTAGATGGATAGCTTATTTTGTATAATGCCATGGTTGTTGGCTATTACATTATATGAAAGAAAGATGTAGTTTTCTATGTGAGAATGCACTTCAATTTGAGTTGATTATGATGGTGTTAGATGAGTATATGTTGTGTATGTTAGAAGGGTGAAAAGAACTTGAAATTTAGTCTTGTTCTTGACTATGTGGATAGACACACGGGCGTGTGTCTAGGCCATGTGTGACACACACAGTCACCCACGACGGCGTGTCTTGGCCGCCAAGGTCCCCCGCATGTTAACATTGTAAGTCAGGATAGTCCACGGGCTAGCCACACGGACGTGTGACTAGGCTTTGAGGCCGTGTGAAGTCTGCACTTGACACTTAGAAATTTAATTGTCACACGGGCTAGGGCCACGGGCGTGTCCAGGCCGTGTGGATTTAGTCAGCTTCGACCACGGGTGGAAGGCACGGACATGTAATAGGGTACATGGGCGTGTTCCCAAACCGCATGGGCGTGTGCCTTAACCGTGGGGCATTTGGCAGAATGCTTGGGTTTTTAGGCACGGTCTGGGGACATGGGCGTGTGTGCCCATGCACGGGCGTGTCTAATCTTGAACGAGCGTGTGAGACCTGTATAAAAGAAAAAAAAATTAAGGATCGTAAAAGTTCCGGATTAGTCTCGAGAGCCCTCGTGTGTATGAGTGAGGCCTCGTAAGTCGAGAATGAGGTTATAGCGAGTAATGACGTTGAGCCTAAGTGGCGATTAAGTGGTTTGAGTTCGGTAACGCCTCGGGCCCGGTTCCCGGCGTAGAACCTGAGTAAGGGGTGTTACAAGTATTGTCTTAATCAACTGGTTTTCCCAAAAGTATTTTCCCAATTCATTCGCTGTGTCTTAGCATCCTTAGTGTAGTAATTAGTTAATTAAACATCGATTCCCTTAATACTTAGGCTAGATAATAAAAAGATAGTAACTACTAGTACTCTTGGTCCTTGAGGTTACGATATTTCCGGTCCTGCCACAGCTATACTACCGAACGATAGGTGCGCTTGCCTTATTCGTTGTCATAGTTAGTTTGGACACAATCACATACATGATCACAACCTTACCTTAGTATAACTTAGGCATTCCCAACATTTATCTCCTATTTTTTAACATAACACATGTATATAAATGTATATCATAATAATCTACTTAGTCATACCAAAATAAACCAATACTAGCCATTCCAATGGCTAGGTTACAAAATAACATTTTAAGCCACTATTGGCCAAGATATCCTATACATGCCATTATACCCAAAATGATCTCAAAAAATATACCCAAAATGCTAGTTGGTAGTGTGACGATGCTCCAATGATCTTCTAACCTTCATAAGATTTTGAGCACTATAAAACAAGGGAAAAATAAACGGAGTAAGCATTACATGCTTAGTAAGTTCGTATAACAGAAACTAAACTTACCAATCCTGTTATTAAATTTAAGCACACAACATCATGTTTTCCATCCATTAGCAAAATTCCCTAAGCACATGCTTTCAATCAAACATGTTAGTCTCACCACTTACAAACATGTCGAGTAAAAATAGATGAGCTCATCATGCAATGTTCTTTCAAATCCTTATCATTACATCTCAAGATTTTCATGCCAAGTCAAGAGATACATGCCCATTGAATCATTGAATTCCGATGGATGCTCAAGTAGTACACTCGAAATGTACGGCTCTATAATCCGTCAATTTCTTATTCAAGGGTACCCTTTAGGGCATTTAACCAAGGAACACACTCTTGAGCCACATATCGTATAACATGATTACCAGTCCAGGCTAAATTCTTTATATAACGTAAGCCCGGAGGAGCTCGATTAGGATTACCAGTCTAGGCTAAACCCTAATCTTAATGCATACTCGAGAGGTATTATATTAGGATTACCCGTCCGGGCTAAATCCTTTATATAGCAAGATCAATGGGATTACTCGTCCGAGCTAAATCCCGTCCGCAACAAATGCAGGTCCTTATTAGTTTCGGGAAAGCGCATATAATCATCGGAATTCAACATTCAATCGGGACTAACCCCTTTATCACCATTTCAAGCATGTAGCAAATTTTCCATCATAGCATACAAGTAAAGCACATTAACATAAATCATATTACATACAAACACAACATTCAATTAACAAAATTACATGTCCGATTAAGTTACACGAACTTACCTCGACACTTGTTCGCGTAATAATCTACTAATCTGAAATCTTTTCTTTTCCTTGATCTAGCCTCGAGTTTGTGTTTTCTGGATCTATATAAATGAATTTAACTATCAATTTCATACATTTCATATTTAAATGGACTCAATTTACGTCCTAGGCAAAATTACCATTTTGCCCATAAATTTTGATTGTCCCTAGGCCCGAAAAATGAAACTTGTGCAAATTACTCCCTATTCCAAGCCTAACCAAAGCCACATTACAAAATTTAGAGCACATGTATACATAAAATTTCAGAATTTTTCTTTCAATTTCACAATTTTACACTTTAGTCCCTAACTCAAGTTTTCATCAAAAATCACTTTGTAAAAGTTATTTATCTATCAATAATCTTTCATTTTCTACCATAAATTTCTAATTTCCAGCATAATACATCCATGACTCATTTTCATACCTTGATAACTTTTCAAATTAATCCCTCAAATAGAGAGGTTAAGCTATCTTGGTTTCAAAAATACTAAAATTATTAAAAACAGGACAAGAGAACTTACCCAATTAAGCCTTGAAAGTTTCCCCTCTATCATATTACGGACCATATAATAAAATAAAAATAAATTATATTTTGGGTCGGATCTGTGGTCCCGAAACCACTGTTCCAATTTCACTAAAAAACGGGTTGTTACAACTCTCCCCCCTTTAGGGATTTTCGTCCTCAAAAATCTTACCAGTAAAAAGATTCGGGTATTGCTTCCTCATAGTTTCCTCCGGCACCCAGGTAGCCTCTTCTATACCGTGTCATTGCCAAAGAACTTTTACCAAAGCTACCTTTTTATTTCTTAACTCTTTTGTTTCCTGAGCTAAGATTTTGATTGGTTCCTCACCATATGTCATATCAGGTTGAATCTCTACCTCTGTCGAAGAGATAACATGTGAAGGGTCGGATCGATACCATCGTATCATAGACACATGAAAAATATTATGAATCCGATCAAGCTCTGGTGGTAAAGCTAACCGATATGTGACTGGTCCGATTCTTTCTGTAATCTCATATGGTCCAATGAACCGTAGGCTCAATTACCCTTTACGACAAAACCGTAGTACTTTCTTCCAAGGCGACAGTTTCAAGAATACTTTGTCACCAACCTGAAATTCTATCTCTTTTCTTTTTAAATCATCATAAGACTTTTGTCGATCCGAGGCTGCTTTCAAGCTATCTCGAATTACCTTCACTTTTTCTTCGGTCTCTCAGACCAAGTCAACTCCGTGTAACTTTTTCTCACTGAGTACTGTCCAGTATAATGGAGTCCTACATTTGCGACCATACAAGGCTTCATACGGTGCCATTCTAATTCTAGACTGATAACTGTTATTATAAGCAAATTCAACCAAAGGAAAATACCTTTCCCAGTTACCTTCAAACTCAAGTACACAACACCAAAGCATATCTTCCAAGATCTATATTACCCGTTCAGATTGACCATCTGTTTGGGGATGAAATGCAGTGCTAAAGTGTAACTGAGTACCCAGAGCTTCTTGCAACTTGCTCCAGAATCGAGATGTAAACCGAGGATCTCTATCTGAAATGGTGGAGACAGGCACTCCATGCAATCTAACAATCTCAGAAACATATAACTCAGCCAATCTATCCAAGGAATAATCCATACGTACTGGAATAAAGTGTGCAGACTTTGTCAACCGATCAACAATTACCCAAATGGCATATTTCTTTTTTGGAGACAGGGGTAATCCCGATACAAAGTCCATAGTAATTCTTTCCCATTTCCATTCTGGAATCGTGAATCGCGTTGTAATAGTCCGAAAGGCAAGCGATGTTCACTTTTTTACTTGTCGACATATCAAACATTTAGATACAAACTCGAAATATCTCGTTTCATTCCCGCCACGGTACATCTTTTCGAGATCATTATACATTTTATTACTACCAGGATGCATAGACATGTTACCATTATGAGCTTCATTCAAAATCTTCTGTATCAGTTCTGAACTTTTTGGCACACGTACTCTGCCTCTGAATAACAAACAACCATCAGCCCCGATCTAAAATTCTGAGTCAGGAGTCGATTCACTTTGTACGCGTCTTTCTTGCATCTTGCTATCATTTTTCTGGGCTTCAAAAATTTGCTGTAAAAACATTGGTCTAGCTTTTAACTCAACTAGGATTGAACCATCATTAAACAACAACAATCGAGTATTCATTGCTCGTAAAGCATACAGGGATTTTCTGCTCAAAGCATCTGCCACTACATTGGCCTTTCCCAGATTGTAGTCAATAACAAGATCATAATCTTTCAATAACTCAAGCCATCTGCGCTATCTCAAATTCAAATCTTTCTATGACATCAAATATTTCAAACTTTTATGATCAGTGAATAAGTGACATTTTTCATCAAATAAGTAATGCCACCAGATTTTCAGTGCAAACACTATGGCTGCCAATTCAAGGTCATGTGTCGGGTAGTTCTTTTCATGTGGCTTTAGCTGTCATGAGGCATAAGCTACTACTTTACCATCTTGCATCAAAACACAACCTAAACCATGTAATGACGCATCACTATAAACTATAAATTCTTTACCCGATTCTGGCTGAACTAACACTGGAGCTTCTGCCAATAAAACTTTTAATCTATAAAAACTCTGCTGACATTTATCAGTCCACTCGAACTTTACATCTTTCTGTAGTAGACGAGTCATCGGAGAAGCTATCATTCTTCGGTGGCTTCCAATTAACAATGCCTAAAATTTTCTTCGGGTCTACTCTAACACCTTCAGTAGATACTATATGCCCAAGAAAACTAACTTCCCGTAGCCAAAATTCTCATTTACTGAACTTGGCAAACAGTTGTTTCTCTCTCAGGGTTTGCAACACTATTCTCAAATGCTCAGCATGTTCATTTTCATCTCGGGAGTAAACCAAAATATCATCTATAAATACCACCACAAACTTGTCCAAATACGCTCTGAAAATCTTGTTCATCAAATCCATAAACATTGCAGGTGCATTTGTCAAGCCGAATAGCATCACAAGAAACTCATAGTGTCCATACCTTGTTCTAAAAGCTGTCTTAGGCACATCAGATTCTTTTACCCGTAATTGATAATAACAAGAACGGAGATCAATCTTCGAAAATACTGTGGCACATTTCAACTGGTCAAATAAGTCATCAATACGAGGCAATGGATACTTGTTCTTTATTGTGACTTTGTTGAGCTGCCTGTAATCAATACACAGTCTCAACGATCCATCCTTCTTCTTTACAAATAGGACTGGCGCACCCCAAGGTGAGAAACTAGGTCGAGCAAAACCTCTGTCAATTAACTCCTGTAATTGTACTTTCAGCTCTTTCATTTCTGTAAGGTGCTATTGATATCGGTGCCACTCCCCGAACGAGATCTATAGAGAATTCCACTTATCTATCCGATGATAAACCAGGTAATTCTTCTGGGAATACATCAGGAAATTTGCATACAACTGGTACTGATTGAATCTTTGACTTAGACACTTTAGTATCCAACACATATGCAAGGTAAGCATCATAACCCTTTCGGACGCATTTCTGTGCCATTATTACTGAAATCACATTCGTTAATCGATCCAGTTTATCAGATTCAACATGAAGAAATTCATCATTCTCACATTTCAATACAATATATTTCTTCTTACAATTTACCACTGCATCATATTGGGTTAACCAATCCATTCCCAAAATCACATCAAATTCATCAAATGGCAATAACATCAAGTCAGCCGAAAAGCAATAACCTTTTATCATCAATGGACAGTTCTTACAAACTTTATCCACCATAACACACTGGCCTAGGGGGTTTAAAACTTTAACCACAAATTCAGTGAATTTAACAGGTAAATTTTTAACAGTCACTAAGTTCGTTCATATATATGAATGTGTGGAACCATGATCAATCAATGCAGTAATATCAGTATCAAGTAGAGAAAATGTACCAGCAATGACGTCTGGTGCAGAGGCATCTTCTCTAGCACGAATAGCATATGTCCTTGCAGGTGCTCGTGCCTCAGATCTAACTACCGTATCCTTGGTAGTACCTTGACTACCACTAACATTACAGGGGTGACGGGGTGGTATGCCTCTCATAACAGGATTACTCAGCTTTGGAGCTGGTTCTATTTCTTTTTCAACTCTTCCGGGACAATCCCTGAGAAAATGGTCAAGCAAACCACATCCAAAACAAGCTCCACCTCTAGACCGACATTCCCCATGATGAAATTTGTTACAGTGTTTACATTTCGGTTTGGGATTACCAAGACTACCCACACTGGTCACAGATGGAGATGAAGACCTCGGGTTAGAACGTTGAGAGCCCCGCTCTATTCCAGAATACCCGTAGATGTAGTAACACGATCATAATACCTCTTTAATTTCTTAGAAGCAAATGATTGTGTCTTACTCATAGTTCTTTTTTCCTGAAACCCGAGCCTCTCTTTCGGCTTGTTTCTTTTCCTTACTCAGTTCTTCAGCTTTGTGGGCTCGACCGGCTAACACTGCAAATTCCCTTATTTCAAGAATTCCAATCAATAACTTGATATCTTCATTTAGGCCCTCTTCAAAGTGTTTACACATTTCAGCCTCGGTTAAAACCCATTCTCTGGAATACTTGCTCAACCGAACAAATTCCCGTTCATATTCGGATACAGTCATGTTTCCTTGTTTGAGCTCTAGAAACTCTTTCTTTTTGTGATCCATAAATCTCTGACTCACATACTTCTTCCTGAATTCAGCTTGGAAAAATTCCCATGTAACATTCTCCCTCGGTACTACTGAAGTTATGGTATTCCACCAATGATAAGCTGTATCTTTCAGTAGAGATACCGCACATTTTAGACATTCAGCAGGTGTACAGGTGTAACACCCCTTACCCGTATTCAACGCCGGAACAGGGTACAAGGTATTACCGGACATAAACACAAGCAAACATATAAAACCGAGACATAAATTTCCATCCAAGTTTAAAACCTTTCACTTACATTCATATCGTTCCTATCATGAGCCTACGAGGCCCAAAACATGCATCGGAAGTACTTCAGGACTAAACCGAGAACTTTGGAAACTTTTGGGAAACTTAGAAAATTTTTCATGTAAAAGGGGTCACATGCCCGTGTGGGTTCGGGACACGCCCGTGTGACCCTAAGACATGCCCGTGCTTCAGGCCGTGTTCAAATTAGGGAGCTTTCTATTTATGACATCATCATCAAATTGAGGTCACACGGTCAAGTCACACGCCCGTCTGCTTAGGTCGTGTGATCGATTAAATTTTCATAATTTTTCATAAAATAGGTGCAGACTTCACACGGCCAGGGCATACGCCCGTGTTTGAGGCCATGTCGTCCACACGGCTGAGACACACGCCCGTGTCTCTGCCCGTATGCTCATTACTGAGCATTCTGTTTTGCAACAATTAAGGTGCAGGGGACACACGGCCAGAACACACGCCCATGGGGCAAGCCGTGTCACACACGCACTAGACAGACACACGCCCGTGTGTCTACCCGTGTGGACAAAAACAAGGCTATTTACCAAGCCATTTTGTCACCCTTCCATGCACATACCTACACAACAACACATAACACCAATCCAAGCATATACATTCAACAAAATTAGCCACAACCAAGGCAGCAACACTCATTCATATACTACCATCTATCACATACAACCATCACCTATTTATCAACTCAAGCATGCAAATTCCCACGTCCATGATAAGCATCATCATATGTATATATACTTAAACAATATTAGCCAATTTCAATGGCCATTTACAAAATGAATTATCAACCATCATAAGCCAACACATTTGGCCAAATCAATTATGACACATAACAAAATGACCAAGTCTCTATACATGCCATAACTCAAAATGTTAAATTCATCGGTACCCAAAATGATATGTTAATAGTGTGAGTGAATCTCCGACAGTCATCGATCCCTGAGCTAGCTTGGTGACACTATAAAACAAGAGAAAAGAAAGAGGAGTAAGCTTTAAAGCTTAGTAAGTTCCTATGCAAATAATAGGCATTATAACACACATTTAACACATAATTAACATGATGTAAATTAACATAAATGTCATTATAAATCTCATAGTCAAACTTACTTAATCACAAACTTACCGAGGGTTCATCACATATCGAGCTCATTAAGCATGAGTCTTATGTACATACATGTACCCAAGTGCAACATACCAAAGTCTTTCACAACTTTAACATTTCTGTCGAACTACCCGTTGAACCACTTGGAATACTAAAGGATACTCGGGACATCTCGCATTCACAGTACCATACCAATGCCATATCCCAGATATGGTCTTACATGGGATCTCATATCGATGGTAATAGCCCAGCTATGGTCTTACACGTAGTCTCATATCGATGCCATATCCCAAATATGTTCTTACACGAAATCTCAATAACCCTAATGTCATGACATTTGTATCCTAACTATTTCTAAGGTTCAACCGGGATTTTCTCGCTTGTCGAACTTTGTTGATTACGTTCAAGGAGTCGATCATAATTCATACAATATTAAAGCATTTAGAACATAAATAAAACAATGCATTATTTACATACGAACTTACCTCGGTACAAAAATAGTAGGAATAGAACCTAATCGTCAAATACTTTATTTTTCCCCCGATCTAGGTTCGAACCTCATTTCACTTGATCTATAATAGCAAATTTAACTCATCCATTATTCACATTATTCAATTCAGTCCAAAAATCACATTATGGAAAAATTACATTTTTGCCCCTAAACTTTGACATATTTACATTTTTGCCCCTAGGCTCGAAAAATGAAATCTATTCAATTTCTTCGATTCCCAAGCCTAGCTGGTCCTCTTTTATACTTATAGCAGTCCACATTTTTCATTTAATCATGCTTTTACACATATTTTATAATCTTTTTACAAATAGGTCCTTTTGACATTTTCATCAAAAACCACCTAGCAAAAGTTGTTTAACATACATCAAACATGCATAATCCACCATTAGAAATCAAAATACAAAAATATCCAACATGGGTCAAACCCTAGACCTTAATTATTCCTTAAATTATTCGTAGAAATAGATAGATCACGTTACAAGGATCTCAAAAACATGAAAATCATTAAAAACAGGGCTAGAACGGACTTACAATCGAGCTTGGAAGCTTGAAAAACCCTAGCTATGTCTGCCTCTTGTAAATTTCGGCCAAGGGGTTGAAGATGAGCAAAAATAGGCTTTTAATTTGATTATTAATTCATTTAATTAGCCAAATGACCAAAATGCCCCTAACTTAACATGAAAATTCTCTTACTCCATGTCTATTTTTGTCCACTAACTTAACCAATGGTCTAATTACCATATAAGGACCTTCAATTTAAAATTTCATAGCAATTAGACACCTCTAGCATGTAGAACTGAACTTTTGTACTTTTTACAATTTAGTCCTTTTGACTAAATTGAGTGCCCAACGTCAAAATTTTCGAACGAAATTTTCACGAAATCATTCCATGAAACTATAGACCATAAAAATATAATACAAATGAACTTTTCTGCGTCGGATTTGTGGTCCCGAAACCACTGTTCTGACTGGGCCCAAAATCGGGCTGTTACAGCAGGATAGTTCATCAAAAACCCGGATAGTATTTTCTAGCCAAAACTCAGCCCTTTCCGAATCATCATTTGCGGTAGCTCTAAATTCTTCCACCCCATGCTTGCGGATTTTATCTCTCGGAGGCTTACCAATTCTAACAGGTTCGGCACCCTGTGGTACCTCAGGAATCGGTTGGGGAGCAGGTGGGGGAGGTCGTTGTATAGCAGGGTTTGTTCTCAGGAACTGTGTAAACCATTCATTCATCATTTGAAAGAAGGCTTGTTTTGCCTCCTCACTTCGGCCCTCAGACACGGGCCTTTCACTACCAGACGCAGACGCAACTCTTTGTACTGAAGCTGAAGCAATGCTCTCAGCTTCCTCGGATTCAGCTCTAGCTCGGTTGGATGACACTACTATATGAAAAACACATTTAAAATGATCAGGAGTCATCACACTATCACAATTTATATAATGGAATGTATAGCTCAACTCGTGTTTGCTACATCAAATTTGAGAATCGGCTAAACCGTAGCTCTGATACCACTAAATGTAACACCCCTAACCCGTACCCATCACCAGAACAGGGTTTCAGAGCATTACCAGAACATTCAAAACATTTTTCTATTAAACTATGTAAATTTACTATTCATTTACCGAGATCATCCATAACGTCCCTTGCTCGGGTCCTCGAGGCCCAATACTAGCATTAGAATCAAATCGGGACTTAATCGGAACCTATAAGAATTTTTCGTAAAATTACAAAATTTTTCTAAGGTGCAGGACTCACATGCCCGTGTGGTCCAAGGGACACGCCTATGTGACCCTGGAACACACCCGTGCTACAGGCCGTGTTCGATTTAGGTTGCTCTCTGACTTGCACCACACAACCATGCCACACGTCCGTGTGCTAAGTCGTGTGGTTAATTAAATTAATTCGAATTAGGTGCAGGTTTCACACGGCCGAGACACACGCCCAAGTCCTAGGCCGTGTGGCACACACGGCTGAGACACACACCCGTGTCTTTGCTCATGTGCTCAATTCTGAGCATTCTGTTTCTCAAAATTAAGGTGCAAGGGGACACACGGCCTAACTACATGCCCGTGTTACCAGGCCGTGTGTCACACACGGTCTAGACACACGCCTGTGTGTCTGCCCGTGTGGACAAAATGAAGCCATTTCTAGCTTCATTTCCCACCCAAAATTTCACCCAAGACCTGTACTTGAAACACGCATCCACACCAACCAATTCAAGCATTCAAATTGGGCAATTTCTATGATTCACAAGGTATATCACTACAAGCATACATGATCACAACCTTACCTTAGTATAACTTAGGCATTCCCAACATTTATCACCTATTTTTTAACATAACACATGTATATAAATGTATATCATAATAATCTACTTAGTCATACAAAAATGAACCAATACTAGCCATTCCAATGGCTAGGTTACAAAATAACATTTTAAGCCACTATTGGCCAAGATGTCCTATACATGCCATTATACCCAAAATAATCTCACAAAATATACCCAAAATGCTAGTTAATAGTGTGACGATGCTCCAATGATCTTCCAACCTTCACGAGCTTTCGCGCACTATAAAACAAGGGAAAAATAAACGGCGTAAGCATTACATGCTTAGTAAGTTCGTATAACGGAAACTAAACTTACCAATCCTATTATTAAATTTAAGCACACAACATCATGTTTTCCATCCATTAGCAAAATTCCCTAAACACATGCTTTCAATCAAACATGTTAGTCTCAACACTTACAAACATGTCAAGTAAAAATAGATGAGCTCATCGTGCAATGTTCTTTCAAATCATTATCATTACATCTCAAGATTTTCATGCCAAGTCAAGAGATACATGCCCATTGAATCATTGAATTTCGATGGATGCTCAAGTAGTACACTCAAAATGTACGGCTCCATAATCCGTCAATTTCTTATTCAAGGGTACCCCTTGAGGCACTTAACCAAGGAACACACTCTCGAGCCACATATCGTATAACAGGATTACCAGTCTAGGCTAAATCCTTTATATAAAGTAAGCTCGGAGGAGCTCGATTAGGATTACCAGTCCAGGCTAAACCCTAATCTTAATGCATACTCGAGATGTATTATATTAGGAGTACCCGTCCGGGCTAAATCCTTTTTATAGCAAGATCAATGGGATTACTCATCCGAGCTAAATCTCGTCCGCAACAAATGCAGAACCCTATTAGTTTTGGGAAAGTGCATATAATCATCGGAATTCAACATTCAATCGGGACTAACCCCTTTATCACCATTTCAAGCATGTAGCAAATTTTCCATCATAGCATACAAGTAAAGCACATTAAAATAAATCACATTACATACAAACACAACATTCAATTAACATAATTACATATCCGATTAAGTTACAGGAACTTACCTCGACACTTGTTCGCGTAATAATCTACTAATCCGAAATCTTTTCTTTTCCTCGATCTAGCCTCAAGTTTGTGTTTTTCGGATCTATATAAATGAATTTAACTATCAATTTCATACATTTCATATTTAAATGGATTCAATTTACGTCCTAGGCAAAATTACCATTTTTCCCATAACTTGTCCATAAATTCTGATTTTGTCCCTAGGCCCGGAAAATTAAACTTGTGCAAATTACTCCCTATTCCAAGCCTAACCAAAGCCACATTACAAAATTTACAGCACATGTATACATAAAATTTCAGAATTTTTCTTTCAATTTCACAATTTTACACTTTAGTCCCTAACTCAAGTTTTCATCAAAAATCACTTTGTAAAAGTTGTTTATCTATCAATAATCTTTCATTTTCTACCATAAATTTCTAATTTCCAGCATAATACATCTATGACCCATTTTCATACCTTGATAACTTTTCAAATTAATCCCTCAAATAGAGATATTAAGCTATCCCGGTTTCAAAAATACTAAAATTATTAAAAACGGGACAAGAGAACTTACCCAATTAAGCCTTGAAAGTTTCCCCTCTCTCCCCTAGGGTTTCCATAAAATTTTAGGTTGAAGATGACAAATAATAAGATGATACTTTCTTTTATCATCTTTTAATTAATTAAGTTTTTGCTATTTCCAATTTAATCCTTGACCTTTTTCTATAATTCCATGGATGAGTCACCATGAAAAATCTACATACTTTTCTTAATGGTCTAATTACCATATAAGGACCTCTACTTTTGAATTCCATAGCTATTTGATCCTTATAGCTACTAGAATTCAACTTTCACATTTTATGCGATTTAGTCCTTCTCGTATTTAGGCACTAAATCGATAAAATTTTCATGTCAAGATTTTCACATGACACGTCTATCATATTACGGACCATATAATAAAATAAAAATAAATTATATTTCGGGTCAGATCTATGGTCCCGAAACCACTGTTCCGATTTCACTGAAAAATGGGTTGTTACAGAGCCAGGCTATCATTCTGAGTTTTTGTATGTCTATAGAACTCAAGAATGATATCCAGGCTGTTCATGCTTTTCCTGTACAGATCGCAACTTCTACATCTAGCGTGATGTGAATATTCTTTCAAATACTCACTAGTATGAACCGATAATAATCCAATTTATTTAATCTATTTAGAATTAAATCAAATCTAACAACATACCGTACAATCATTAATGTCTAGAGCTTGCATGCATGCATTTAAAATAATCACAAATCGAATGAAATAGTAATCTACTCAAAATCATACCATGAGCATTAACAATAGTAAAAATTCACCTCAATAATTCCAACCCAATGAGATTTAGCTCATAGATTGGACATTCAAATCCAAAATAAAACCATTCAGCATCATCTTTCAAGTTTACAAATCACAAAGTTCAAATCAGAAAATAAAGACAAAACTGCAGGAAGCTCTCGCTACTCCAGCTTTCACTTTAATACTGAAATTTGATGCAAAGCCCAGGGAAGATTTATCTTCCCCTTCCTTGCGTTTGTGATTTTTGCCCTGTAAGCTACTACCCTCTCCTCTCTTTTCTCTGAAATTTTCCACGAGAATTTGATGCAAATAAAACTACTCTCCAATTCCTCTCTCCTTAAAATCCTCATCCCCTCTTTTCTTTTCTCTTTCCTCCTTTATAGGGTAGGTCCCTCCTTCTCAGCACACACCTTTTGCTTCCTCTTTTTCAAGGTGGTTTATCTGGTACAAGTACAGCTGGTTGAGAGTGACGTGGACTCAGTGATGGTCATCTTCATGGAATTTCCATGGCATTCTTGTTGGCAATCTAACCAACATTTTTCCATGGCAATATTTCACTTCCTTCATTTTCTTTCTCCTTTCTCTCTTCTCTTCTTCATCCTGCACATGCTACCAACAATAACCAACACCTTTCTTCCCGAGTAACAAATAACAAGATTTATAGCACAATCCAAGCTTTGTTATGCAATGTTCTAAAAATATCCTAAAAATGCAAACATATTTACTTAATTACAAACAATTAATTCAATCTAAAGACCTGAAATATAACTCTTGAAAAGAGTTATCATACCTTCAAACATGAATTATTGCTTGTCCTCAAGCAAAATATGTATGAGTATGCATGAATACATGAATTTTCCATAACACACAGTTACCACATATACTGCTAAACCATTTGATGTATGTTCTATACCTCCATTCTCAGTAGTCTTCTATTAAAACAAAAAAAAAATTATTCAAGTTTTGCAGGTTTGTTTAGCAAACAAAGTCTGGAAAATGTTACCTAAAAATAAAAATTCCTTAATATTCATGCAATTCTGACTATAGTAAATACCTCCTAATGCACTTAGGTTATCTTTCTTCTAAACTCAGTTTCCCTATTCTCATTTATTCTGTCATTTCAAAACTATAATTACAAATATTATTTTTTTCTAGGGAATTCATCTTGTCACATGGTTTCTTTACTTGATAATCTCAATAGAGCATACACGAGATTACCTGGTATTACATCATGCCACAATTTGAATATAACTCACTCATGAAGCTAAGGCTTTTAACTAAAAAGATGGATGGAGCAAGCTACTACCTCTTTACCTAATCAGCCTATTACTGTAGTGGAGTGTGTAACACCCCTTACCCGTGTTCGATGCTGGGACAGGATACGAGCCATTATCGGACTTAAACAAAAACATTTATACAAAATCGGGCTATAAAATTTCATTCAATTTAAAATTTCTCATTCACATTCAAATTGTAACATCCTTAAATAGGGGCTATTATGTTTGAACTGTTTGCATGTGTATGGCTTGGTTGTGATATTAATTGAGACGTTTTAGGGTCTAGGTATAAGACAAGGTTATGCTCGAACTATAGGAAAAATTTTATTTTTAAGTTTTGGTTAAGGGGAGCTGATGGAGCTAGGGGTTAAGAATATTTTGTGGTAAACTTTAGCACAAGAATTACCTTGGTAAAGTGGCAAGAAGGCCCCACTTAGGGCCTTAAGCAGTGACGCCACAAGCAGGGGAAGGAGAGCTTGGGTTCGAGCTGCAGAAATCCCTTGCTGATAATTCTTTTTGACGCCAGAGAGGGGAAGAGTTGTGCTCAGCTCAAACTCTGATGGATAACTGTTGGACAAGTCAACAGATTTGAACTGGTGGAGAAGAGAGAATTTAGGAGTTTGACTAATTCAAACTCATTTGAACAAGTGGCCAGGAGAAATTTGAGCAGTTGGCCGAATTTGAACTCTTGGTTGAGGAGGAGTAATCGGTTGGGAGTCTAGAGGGGGAAGTGCCAAAATTGCTAAGTCAAGCTAGGTGACATTTTCGGCTAAGTCTAGCATAAGTGCTTTCGGTTGTGAGCAAAAGCCGAAACCTCCCCCCTTAGTCTTGTCGGTTTCTTCCCTGAATGCACCATTTGAAACAAAAGCCGAGCCTCTTTTGGTACTTGTCGAATTCCCTTTTGAAGCACCTAGCCGAATCCCAAAAAGAACCATTTCAGATTTCTCTCTTTTTCTCCTTTGAAATCGAAACCCCATTGGCACTTTCTTGCTTTTCTCTTTTCGGCAATATTCATCTTTCTTTTCTCTCAATCACCTTGTGCCGAAACCTTTTCTTCCTCCATTTGCCGAATCCATTCATTCCCATTCCCTTTTTCTTCTTCAATCTCTTCCATCTTTCCTTTGTGTTGAAAAGCCGAAAGCCTTGTTGTTCTTTCGTTTGCATCAAAGTGCCTTGGCTGAATCTTTTGATTTCTTTTCTCAAGCCATAGCCGAATCACCTTGAGATCAATCACCATTGCCGAAATCTCTCAAACTCTCCCCTTCTCATTCTAACTATTGGCCGAATATCAATCAAGCAGAGATCTCCCTTGATTTCTTCTCTAATCGGTTTGGAATAGGTAAGTCTGTCATGACCGAATCTCCTCTATTCTCACTTTCTTTTCTCTGTCGACTCACATGGGACAAAAGTCGAATTTCGGCATTTTTTGACATGATTCCTAACCATCTTTGGAATCGATTTCTTCTAGGATCTCCGAGATTTTGAAGCAGTGGATCGGGGTTATTTATTCTCTGTCAATCGGTCTCAGTAAGTCACTGGTAAGGATGCATATCAATTCGATCTTCCTCTTATTTGTTTGAAAAGCCGAAGGCTATTAGTGATCTTGTTTAGTCTTGGTCGATTGTAGGGAAGACGTGTTATCGAGTGCTTCGGGATTTGATTTAAGCGCGAAAGGCAGTAAGGTAAGGATTATGGTTGTGCGTTAACCCTTCAGGATTTGCTAGTTTAGCCGAATGGCCTTTGCTAATGATCTTGGTTTGGCCGAATGTAGGTAAAGGGGATCTAGTGCGTTAGATCGGGATCTTCGGGATTCAGTAATCGCGTTAGTAACCAGGTGTGTAACTTACACACTTCATAATCGTTGTAAACTTGTTAATAACCTAAACTATGTTAAAAGCCGAAACTGTGTAGATTTTGATATGATACCTTTATGGGTATGAGCAAGGATTTTGGGTAAGTCCATTTTGTTGAGATTACGGCACATGATTTCTGATGATATTATCTATGTATGTTCGATATATGTCTAATGATTAAGCATGATGGCATGATTTGTATGTGCATTGCATTATTGTGGGTGATATGAGAGGAGGGGGAAGATTGATATCTGTGACTTTGGGTCACCAGTGGTTTGGCACCACCAGTAGTTTGGTACCACAGTTGATTTCGTGACTTTGGGTCACGGTGAGTTTGGCACCTCATAGCGACTGGCGTCCCGCTGGCTTAGCACCACAAAGGGTTGGCCCCACATTTGATAAAACGGGATTGTCGCCAAAGGATTTGGTATCACAACGTGGGTTAGCCCCACAATTGGATTATTCGTGACTTTGGGTCACCAAAGGGTTTGGCACCACATTATTATTGATATCAGTGACTTTGGGTCACCAGTGGTTTGGCACCACCAGTGGTTTGGTACCACACGGGGTAGAAAAAGGAGTTGTGGATGGCTAGGTTTGGGTGCATGATATGTTTGCTTGATTATGATTTGTGTAAGCATGTTGCAATAATCGGGAGGGGGATTATGCACTGAGTCTTGGTGACTCACCTTCTCCCTTATCTTTTCAGGTGATTCGTAGATTGCAGATGAGGAGCCGGGTGAACTCGAGGTGACCATGCGATAATTGCTTCGGTTTTACATGGACATTTGATTTGGGTATTTTACTTTAAATTCTGGTTTTTATTTGGGTTTGTAACAAGGCCTTTAAATTATGTTTTGGATTATTTTATCTACTTTGGATTTGGTTTTAAATATGACTAAGTAATTACTTGATTTGCTTTAATAACCTGATAATCAAAGTTTTCAAACTAAGCTACGCAATGAGTTTTCTAAACTCTACCATCGGGTAATACAATTCACATGATCTCAAAGAAACTTAACATTTTCCACTATACATACATCGATTTTCCCCAAACACAAGCAATCGAAGAGTTTTCACCGAAAATAAACCGGTAACCTATTTTCTTCGAATCGTTTTCACTCTGTGACATGCCAGATTCGGTCGTGGTGTGTTGACCGGGTTTGGGGTGTTACACAAATTGCCCCTTATATGGGCCCGCGAGGCCCAAAACATACATTGGGAACTGTTCGAGACTAAACCGAGAACTTAGGAAACTTTAAGAAGACTTAGAAAATTTCTCATCAAAACAGGTTTCACACGCCCGTGTGGCTTGGGACACGCCCGTGTGGGTAGGACATGTGGTCACACACGCCCATGTCCTTAGCCTGTGTAACTCTATGTTTATGATGTCATCAACAAAATATGGTGTCACGGCAAAGTCACACGCCCCTGTGCTTAGTCCGTGTGGTGAATTAAATTTTGAAAAAATAGATGTAGACTTCACACGCCCTGGGCACACGCCCATGTCCCAGGGCCGTGTCTTCCACATGACTGTGTCTCTGCCCGTGTGGCCAAGAAAATGGCTATTTACCAAACCATTTGGCACCCTCATTTGCACAAACTTAAACACAACTTCAATCCATCCATACCAAACACACATAACCACATCACATGAAACCTTTAGTATAAGCACACACATATAAATAGGCATTACAACTCATTAACCAATATGAGCCACATCTCATGGCCATATACAAAATGAATCATATTACCATTATGAACCAACACATTTGGCCAAATAAAATGACACATACACAATTTACTAAGTCCCTATACATGCCATAAACTCAAAGGGTTTTGCATTCACTTGTACCCAACATGATAGCCTGATAGTGTGATAGCATCTCCGGCAATCTCCAACTCGAGCTAGCATAAAACCCTATAAGATATGAGAAAGGAAGGGGAGTAAGCTACAAAGCTTAGTAAGTACGTATGTAAATAATAAACAATTGATTACCATACTTTTAACAATCCTTATTATAAGCTCTCAAGATAATACCATCATTATAGCATAAAATTTCACAATTCCTTTATGTTCATCTTGAGCTATCTACTCGAGTTACAGTCACTGAATTATTTTTATCTGGAGCTACGAAACTCCAAATTAATATCCGCTAATTTTCCCTGAAACTAGACTCTCATCACTTCTTACCATAAAATTTCTAGAATTTTTTGTTCAGCCAATCCATACATTTTATTCTTTAAAATCTCCCCTATTTTGGGGTCCGATAGTTCCTCCCCTCTTCACTAAAAATTTATTTTCCCATTTAACGGAACTCGAAAAACATTCCCGTTTGTTTCTCTTGAAAATATACTCGTTAAGAGATTCAAGAATATAAATTTTATCCCTTTATTATTTTTGTACAATTTTTAATGAATTTCCCAAGTCAGAACATGGGATTTCAAAATCATTCTGCCCTATCTTATAAAAATTAAAACATCTCATAATATGAAATTCTTTTGCTTACACCGTTTATTTTATAAAGAAATAGACTCAATAAGATTTAATTTCATATCTTATTCAACTTCTAATTCAATTTCCACCATTTTTGGTGAATTTTCAAAGTGATACAACTGCTACTGTCCAAACTGTTTTATTGCTAATTTTACTCTATCATGTTTTCTTTGTATTAATTCTCATTTACACACACATAACACTAAAATATATCCATAGTTAGCCATGCCAATAGCTAGTCATCATCAAATATTTACAAGCCATTCATTGGCCAAATTAACCTATACATCAAACACAAAGACTTGAACATTTCATTTCTCAATTTAATTTGGCTTAAAAGCCTCACACATGATCATCATCAAATCTTATCATGTATCCACTCATCATGAATATAGATCATTAATCACAAGGATATCAATATTTCACAAGTATAACTTATTCGTGTACATTCTTTCCAAGAATTCATCATATACCAAATTCACTTCATATGCGTTCTATGTACATACTTGTACCTCTCGTAACATAGTCACTTACTTTCTCGTTTTTAACGTACCCGTTGAACCACTCGGAATGCTAAAAGATACTCGGGAATCTCATACATATAGTACTGTATCAACGGCATATCCCCGATATGGTCTTACATGAAGTATCATATTGACGCCATGTCCCTGACATGGTCTTATACGAAATCACATACTGAGCTCATTTCTCGTGAGTTTCGCATATGTACCTGTATCACTCCATCACATAACTTTAGCCCTTTTTTTCCATCTTTAACATAAACTTTAATACTTTATCCCGTTGAACCACTTGGAATATTTAAGGATACTCGAAAATTGTCATACACGTAGTAAGATGCCAATGCCATATCCCAGATATGGTCTTACATGGGATCACATCCCGATGCCGATGCCATATCCCAGATATGGTCTTATACGGGATCTCATATCGATGTCGACGCCATATCCCAGATATGGTCTTACACGAGATCGCATGTCGATGCCGATGCCATATCCCAGATATGTTCTTATACGAGATCTCATATCGATGTTGACGCCATATCCCAGATATGGTCTTACACGAGATCGTATGTCGATGCCATGTCCCAGACATGGTCTTACACGATTTCATACCGAAGCCAGGTCCCAGACGTGGTCTTACACGAAATCACTATTCGATGTCGATGTCATATCCCAGATATGGTCTTATTCGGGATCTCAATTCGGTGCTGAGGCCATATCCCAGATATGGTCTTTAATGGGACCTTATTAATCTAATGTCGTGACAAGGTATCCTTTCTATTCCTAAGGTTCAACCGGGATTCTCATTCTTTGATTCTTCGTCAAATCATCATCAATCAAATCTTTAGAAACTTATATATACAATTCATGCAATATCAAAATATTAAATACATAATATAATGTTGTATTATTTACACACGAACTTACCTCGATACCAAAATGGCGAAAGGGACCTAACCGTCAGTTACTCATTTTTTCCCCGTTCTAAGTCCGAACCTCGTTTTCTTTGATCTATAACATCACATTTAGCTTAGTTATTAGTCACATTATTCATTGTGACCCAAAAATCATACTATGGCAAAATTATGTTTTTGCCCCTAAACTTTGTCATATATACACTTTTTCCTCTAGGCTCGTAAAATGATTTTTATTCAATTTCCTTGTATTTTAGGCCTAGCCGAACCATTTTCATAACTATATCAATCCAAAATTTGCATTCATTCACACATTTTCATACATTTTTCAACTTTTTACAAATTAGTCCTTTTATGCGATTTCATCGAAAATCACTTAGTAAAAGTCGTTTACTACCCACCGAGCATTCATATTCTACCATTAGACATCAAAGCACATGCATGTCATCCATGGTTAAATTTTTAAACACAAACCCTAGCTCAAAATAATGGTAGAAATAGCTAAACCGAGTTACGGGGATCTCAAAAATGTAAAGAACATTAAAAACGGGGCTTAGATGCACTTAGTATTGAGCTTGAAAGCTTGAAAACCCTAGCCATGGCTTCCCCCATGCTAAATTCGGCCAAGAAAGAAAATGGACAAGGGTTTTTGGCTTTTAATTTGTCTTTTAGTCCATTTAATTACTAAATTACCAAAATGCCCCTAACTTAAAAATATCCTATTTCACTTATCTCATGTCCATTTTTGTCCAACAATTTAACCAATGGTCTAATTACCATTTAAGGACCTCCAATTTAAAATTTCATAGAAATTGGACACCTCTAACATGTAGAACTCAACTTTTGCACTTTTTACAATTTAGTCCTTTTGACTAAATTGAGTGCCCAAACGTCGAAATTTTCAAACGAAATTTTCACGAAATCATTCCGTGAAATTTTAGACCATAAAAATATAATAAAAAATAAATTTTTCCTCGTCGGATTTGTGGTCCCGCAACCACTATTCCGACTAGGCCCAAGTTCAGGCTGTTACAATTCTCCCCCCTAGGGATTTTCGTCCCCAAAAATCTTACCAGAAGAAGTTTCTTTCAACTCTCATGAAACACTTTCACTAATCTTCTCAGAATTACAAATCGATTTAATTTCATATATCTCTTTCCAATATCCTTTAAACTTTAGCACACAGTGTCGGAGTACACCGTCAAAATCTGAACTACTCTCTTAGACTTATCATTGATATAAAAACAAATTACTATGCCAAAATGCAACTGCATACTCAGAGTTTCTGATGGCTCATCCCATAATTGTGATATAACCTCCGGATCTCTATCCGACTTAATGGAACTGGCACTATGCGTAATCGAATAACCTCAGAAACATATTACTCGGCTAACCTGTCAAATAAGAAATCTGTACATAATGAAATGATCATACGGATCTTTCTTTGCCAAATGATTAACCATAAACCAATTAACATCTTCCTTTTCGGGGATAATGACAATCCCGATATGAAATCTACGGTAACTCTATCTCATTATCACTCTCGCACAACCACTGACTGCATTAGTCCTGAATACACTTGATTTTCGACTTTTATCTGTTAACATATCGTCATCTGAATACGGATCCAAAATATCATGTAACATACGCAATCACTATCACATCTACTTTATATAACTGCACAGTTTATTACTCTTGGATGAACCGATGAGCTACTACTGAGTCTCGTACAAAACTTCTATACAAACTCTAGACCCAGTAAGCGAATTCTATCTCAGACCAATGATAATAACAGGAATGAGGTCCAACCTGAAATTCGGAATAGAAAGTCGTTTCACACTGTACTCGTTTAATTCACCACTCTCTATCACATTTCTGAGCTTCTCAACTCACAAAGAAAGCATCGCTTAAGCTTTTAACTTAGCTAGAACTAGTCCATCATCAAATAAGATCAATCAAGTAACCAGTACTCACAAAAATAAACAAAGATTTTCCATTCAAGCATCTGTAACCATACTTGCTTTCTAAAAGGTAAGTCGATAATTACTCACAGTCTTTTAACATCTCAAAACATTCTCATTGTCTTAATTTCAGATCCTTCTGCGACATTAGATACTTTAACCCATTAGAATCAGGAAGCAGATGACATTTTTCGTCGAACATACGAGATCATCCAATTCACAACACAGATATAAAAGTGGTCGTCTCTAAATCATTAGTCGAACAGTTCTTTTTCATGTGACTTTAACCGTCTGAAAGTGCAAACTGCTTCTTTACATTCTTGTATTAAAACATATTCCGATCTGTTCAATAGTACATCATTGAAAAATCACAAATTTCTTACTCAATTCGAACTGAACTCAGAACTAGAGCTTCGGTTAATAATAATACTTTCAACTGTTTAGAACTTTGCAAACATGCATAGATCATTCAAATTTTCATAAATGTGATGACTTTATCAATCGGTACAGCTTTAACTCATAATAACATCATTCGATTAGAACAATCCAATAGACATATCTTTGTATCATACTTTCTAGAATATAATTTCCTCATTCAGACTATCCGTCTATATACTCGTGAATGCACAAAATTCATTACTATACTTGAGGATACTTTAAATACACATAACTCGATTGAATCGAATAGCCGAGACTAGCTTCTTCTTTATCTGTGACATTGCATAATCTATGTAATCTTTAAAACATTCTGATATTTCATCTAAAGCTGTTTTCATTTTCCAAACTATTCTCATCTCTGTATACATTACTAATTATTTCATCACTGAACTCTTTAGTTTCACACTTATGAACTTATTCAACATGGTTCTCGTAAAATTTCGTTATAAAGCATCACTGGTAAGGGGGTGAGGTCGTAAAGCCTCTAACTTGACTCTCATAAATACATGTATATGATTTTGCACTCATCATCAACATAACATCATCATAATCACATAATTCACTCTAGACAATTTAATATACTTATTCATTTTATGAATGTTTTCTGCCATCCACAATTTCAAACAATGAATTTACTTACTTGAGCTCAATATCAATATCTAATTAAATTCCAACAGTCATCTTCAATTTTACTTACCAAAATTTGTCAAATTAGAGAACGTCTTACGGGTTTGAGTACGTCGTTTACTTGATGCCATAGTCCAACTATGGTCTTACTCATATCACAATGTCATAGCCCAGCTATGGTCTTACATGTCGTCACGATGCCATAGTCCAGCTATGGTCTTACCCGAAGTCTCATATAGATGCCATGGGATCACATGTACTGCCATGGTCCAACCATGGTCTTATCCGTCAATTCATCATTGAACGATCATACTCATCTCCTGCGTTCTACTTAATTTGATCTTCCAGTTCAACTCCCATACTATTATAATATTTGTGGTTTCATAACAGAGTCATAAAACAAAACATTATATTTCTCTAATTTAACAATTAAACATGAGATTCAACTATGTGGACATACTGATTATACATTTTTCAAACAAGTGTACATACACACATATTCTGTCCATTGGGTAAGTTTACTTATCATAGTCACTTATTCAAATAGGTTGGGTACATAATATCATATGAATACTAACATACATGGATGAGCTTATCACAACCTAAACTTTCGTTTCATTTCACTTTTTCACATTTCTCAACTTATGGTTATCTCATTTCGTGCATTAACACATGCGTATCATAATTTCTATTCATACATTTCCAAATTTCTACACATCGTAAGTATATTTCAATCATCTCAATACTATTTTTAGCATTATCGAAAATAGCTCGGTCGGAAGTCGTCTCTGTCTTAACAAAACAATTACGTTAGAGCCAGGAGATATCACACTATCACGGTCCACATATGGCATGTATAGCTAGACTCTTACTCATGCCAGGTTAGTCCAAGAATCGACTAAACATAGCTCTGATACCACTAAATGTAACACCCCTTACCCGTGTCCGACGCTAGGATAGAATACGAGGCATTACTGGACAAAAATAAAAACATTTATACAAAATTGGGCTATAAAATTTCATTCAATTTAAAATTTCTCATTCACATTCAAATCGCCCCTTATATGGGCCCACGAGGCCTAAAACTTACATTGGGAACTGTTCGAGACTAAACCGAGAACTTAGGAAACTTTAAGAAAACTTAGAAAATTTCTCATCAAAAAAGGGGTCACACGCCCGTGTGGCTTGGGACACGCCCGTGTGGGTAGGCCGTGTGGTCACACACGCCCATGTCCTTAGCCCGTGTAACTCTCTGTTTATGATGTCATCAACAAAATAGGGTTTCACGGCCAAGTCACACGCCTGTGTGCTTAGGCCGTGTGGCAAATTAAATTCTGAAAAATAGATGCAGACTTCACACGCCCTGGGCACACGCCCATGTCCCGAGGCCGTGTCCTCCACACGACTGTGTCTCTGCCCGTGTGGCCAAGAAAATGGCTATTTACCAAACCATTTGGCACTCTCATTTGCACATACTTAAACACAACTTCAATCCATCCATACCAAACACACATAACCACATCACATGAAACCTTTAGTATAAGCACACACATATAAATAGGCATTACAACTCATTAACCAATATGAGCCACATCTCATGGCCATATACAAAATGAATCATATTACCATTATGAACCAACACATTTGGCCAAATCAAATGACACATACACAATTTACTAAGTCCCTATACATGCCATAAACTCAAAGGGTTTTGCATTCACTTGTACCCAACATGATAGCCTGATAGTGTGATAGCATCTCCGACGATCTCCAACTCGAGCTAGCATAAAACCCTATAAGATATGACAAAGGAAGGGGAGTAAGTACGTATGTAAATAATAAACAATTCATTACCATGCTTTTAACAATCCTTATTATAAGCTCTCAAGATAATACCATCATTATTGCATAAAATTTCACAATTCCTTTATGTTCATCTTGAGTTATCTACTCGAGTTACAGTCACTGAATTATTTTTATAGGGAGCTACGGAACTCCAAATTAAGATCCTATAATTTTCCCTGAAACTAGACTCTCATCACTTCGTACCACAAAATTTCCAAAATTTTTGGTTTAGCCAATCAGTATAGTTTATTCTTTAAAGTCTCCCCTATTTTGCTATCTGACAGTTCCGACCCCTCTTCACTAAAAAAATATTTTCTCATTTTACAGAACTTGAAAGATGTTCCCATTTGTTTCTCTTGAAAATAGACTTGCTAAAATATTCAAGCATATAAATTTTATCCCTTGATTATTTTTTTACAATTTTTAATGAATTTCCCAAGTCAGAATAGGGGATTTCGAAATCATTCTGACCCTATCTTATAAAAATTCAAATATATCATAATATGAAATTCTTTTGCTTACACCGTTTCTTTTATGAAAAAATAGACTCAATAATATTTAATTTCATATCTTATTCAACTTCTAATTCAATTTCCACCATTTTTGGTGAATTTTCAAAGTGATACAACTGCTGCTGTCCAAACTGTTTTATTGCTAATTTTACTCTATCTGTTTTCTTTGTATTAATTCTCATTTACACACACATAACACTAAAATATATCCATAGTTAGCCATGCCAATAGCTAGTCATCATCAAATATTTACAAGCCATTCATTGGCCAATTTAACCTATACATCAACAACAAAGAATTGAACATTTCATTTCTCAATTTAATTTGGCGTAAAAGCCTCACACATGATCATCATCAAATCTTATCATGTATCCACTCATCATGAATGTAGATCATTAATCACAAGGATATCAATATTTCACAAGTATAACTTATTCGTGTACATTCTTTCCAAAATTTCATCATATACCGAATTCACTTCATATGAGTTCTATGTACATACTTGTACCTCTCGTAACATAGTCACTTACTTTCTTGTTTTTAACGTACCCGTTGAACCACTCGGAATGCTAAAAGATACTCGGTAATCTCATACATATAGTACCGTATCAACGCCATATCCCCGATATGGTCTTACATAAAATATCATATCGACGCCATGTCCCTGACATGGTCTTATACGAAATCACATACCGAGCTCATTTCTCATGAGTTTCGCATATGTACCTGTATCACTCCATCACATAACTTTAGCCCTTTTTTTCCATCTTTAACATAAACTTTAATACTTTATCCTGTTGACCCACTTGGAATATTTAAGGATACTCGAAAATTGTCATACACGTAGTAAGATGCCAATGCCATATCCCAGATATGGTCTTACATGGGGTCACATGCCGATGCTGATGCCATATCCCAGATATGGTCTTATACGGGATCTCATATCAATGTCGACGCCATATCCCAGATATGGTCTTACATGAGATCGCATGTCGATGCCGATGCCATATCCCAAATATGGTCTTACACGAGATCGCATGTCGATGCCATGTCCCCGACATGGTCTTACACGATTTCATACCGAAGCCAGGTCCCAGACGTGGTCTTACACGGAATCACTATTCGATGCCGATGCCATATCCCAAATATGGTCTTATACGGGATCTCAATTCTGTAACACCCATTACCCGTGTCCGACGCTGGAACCAGATACGAGGCATTTCCATGCTTGACCTTGCTTGAACATGTAATTACGGGCTATAAAATTTCATTCCAACTTAAAACTTTTCTTTCTTAATCATAACACACATATCATGGGCCTACGAGGCCTTAAACACTCATCCGAGAGATTTCGAAGTTCAACCGGAAACTTTTACACTCTTCGAAAATTTTTGCCTAAACAGGGGCCACACGCCCGTGTTGTCCAAGGGACACGCCTGTGTGCCTCTAAGACATGTCCGTGTTCATGACCCATGGTCGACACTGACTTATTTCACACGGCTGAGCACACGCCCGTGTCTATAACCCGTGCCCTTCACACGGCCTAGACACACCCGTGTCTCCTGCCCGTGGAGCTCTCTGTTTATGACATCATCAAACCCTAATTAGCACACGGCAGGGCACACGCCCGTGTGCTGGCCCGTGTGACGAATCATATTCTCGTAAATTAGTGCAGGGGACACACGGCCTATTAGCACACCCATCGGGCTGACCGTGTGTCACACACGGCCTAGACACACGCCCGTGTGTCTACCCCTGTGGACAATTAGAGGCTATTTTCCAAGCCCTTTTGCCACCCTGAAAACTTAAACTCGTTCATTTCATCACAAGAAACACATAATATAACAATATCCAACCATGAAGAATCCTTAAGTTATCATTCATTCAATCCACATTTTACTCATTACCTTGCATGAACATTCATCTCATTATACCCATCAACCTTAAAGCATGAACTTGACAATATTGACCGATTCATCATGGCCATTTACAAAATGAGTGTGAAACATTAATAGCCAACCCTTTGGCCTTCAAACATGACATGGCACAAATGATTAAGTCACTATACATGCCATACTCAAAATGAATTAACTTTATTATACCAAAAGAACGATTGATAGTGTGACCCGAGCTCCAACGTTCTATGATCCTCGAGCTAACTTGGCAAAACTACAAGAAAAAGGGAAAAGAGAGGGGTAAGCATATAGCTTAGTATGTTTGCATGAAATTCTAAAGCAACATAATTACTCAAACCAAATTCAACCATCTCATGAAACAATAGCAACATAAGTCTCAGATGCTTAGGCATCTTACTCGTACTTACTCACACTTATTCTTACCCATCTCATATCACATTATGATTTCGTAACTTGTACTTATTCATGGTACCTGTATCACTTGATCACATGACTTAGCACATATGCTATCATGAACATAAACTCAAATCTTCATCATTCTTATCATAGGTGAAACTCAAGGTCATCCATAAACGAATTTGACTCTATACCATTTTACATACTTAGCTATTTTGCCCACGAATTAATCAAATTATCGTAGGATACTCGAACTCATCGTTCATAAAATTTGATGCCAACGCCATATCCCAGATATGGTCTTATATGGGATCACCCCTTGATGCCGATGCCATATCCCAGATATGGTCTTACACGGGATCTTATAACTCGATGTCGATGCCATGTCCCAAACTTGGTATTATATAAGATCGTACATGAATGTCGATGCTATGTCCCAGACATGGTCTTATACGAGATCGTCTTTTGGTGCCGAGGCCATATCCCAGACATGGTCTTACACGGGACCTTCTTTATTCAATGCTAATACATGGGTAACCTCATTATCCCAAATCTTTAGCCAGAATTTCACATAACTTATTTTCACCCTTTCCTCATCGAGGCTTCATCACACTATTTTCATAGCAATAACATACATTGTCATAATATTAAGTGTAACAGTCCGGTTTATACCCTAGTCGGAACAGTGGTTTTGGGACCACAAATCTGAGTCTGTATAATATTTTAATATTATTTTCTATGCCGTTGATAAGTGATTAAGCATGTGCTAAATTTCTGTAAGTTAATTTGCTCATCTGTGTGTTTAATTTGACAAAAGGATTGAATTGCATTAAATGTGAAAGTTGCATGCTAATTGTCAAAGTACCAATGTGTTGTGGCTTTGTTAAGTTGGAGGCCTTATATGGCAATTAAGCCATTCATAAGGTTAGTGGACGGCATATGGTCTAAAATGACATTAATTTATATGTTATATATGTTTTATTATAAGGACAATTTTGTAATTATGTTAATAATATGATAATTAATAAAATTTAGCATGAAAATGAACATTCATTCATGCATTCTCCACCGAAAACAAAAAGAAAAGAAAAGAAAAAGCTTGTAGGGTATTCGGCTCTTGTTCATCACGATTAAGGTATGATTTTGATATGGTTTTTGATAATTTTTACGTTTTTGCAATCGTTGTTTAGTCTACTATCAAGCCCATGTCTCAATTTTGTGTATTGATGATGTTTGTGTGATATGCCATTGATGATATGTTGAGCTTTGAGATGATTTAAGGTGTTAAATGAAAGATTTGAGCTAGATGAACATACTTTGTTCTTGAATTTTGGATGAATTTAGCTAATTAGGGCTAAATTGAAAAAATAGTAACTTGAGGGACTAAATTGCAAATTTGATGTAAAATATGGGCTTGTATGATATACATAAGCATTCGGCTAAGCATGGATGTATGATGAATTTGTGTATTTGAAGTTTTGAGAAAAATAGACTAAATTGATAATGTGAGGGTTAATTTGCAAATAGCCCTAAATGTGTGTCCTTGGATTGAGTTGAATGAGTTAGTGAATAAAAGGGTTAATTCTGAATATGTATAGATCAAGAACCGAGGAAAACGGACTTAGATCGCGGGAAAGCAAAAGTAACCGAGTAGCCGTTTCCGTTTCAGTTAAACCGAATCCGAGGTAAGTCATATTGCAAATAAATGTAATTGTATTGAATTAAGTTTATTTACATAACTATCAATGATAATGAATGCTTATGAGATGCTATGTATATGAATTTCGAGACAAGGTCGATATAGTGATAAGTCCGAGAAGTCCCGTATGAACCTAGGAATAGATAGGATTAGCTATGTCATGACATAGGTATCTATTCTGTTTTATCATATAAGACCACGTCTGGGACATTGGCATCGATATTATCTTTACGTGTAAGACCACGTCTGGGATGTTGGCATCGATATTATCTTTACGTGTAAGACCACGTCTGGGACGTTGGCATCGATATTATCTTTACGTGTAAGACCACATCTGGGACATCGGCATCATATCGATTCGTATAATACCCTGTCTGGGGTAGTGGCATCGATATTTGAGTGCATGTAAGACCTCGTCTGGGACCTTGGCATTGTACGATCATTCTGAGTTTCTGACTATCCTATTAGATTCCGAACAGTTCAACGGGCAAATTCGAGCTATAAACCATTACGTGAATGTATGTTCGTTTCAGGTACGTTTGGTATGTACACTAAGGGTGTATAAAAGGTAAGTACCTATATGACTTTGATTTGAAGAAAAGTATGTTTGAATATGAGAACGTGAATGAGATGCAAGAATGGTTATGAATGTGGCAAATATGGCCAAGAATATGGATCAAAGCATATATGTGAAAATTTTGCTATGAATATAAATTGTACCAATGTTTCTACATGCTTATATGCTCTACATGTTGAGTTTATTTGTATTATGACTTACTAAGCTTTTAGAAAGCTTACTTTGTGTGTGTTTTCTCTTTTTATAGGTCAGTTAAAGCTACTGAAGGCTCGGGACCGTTGAGGATCGTCATCACACTACTCAACTTGTGTTTGGTACATTTTGGAAATGTATATAGCTGGATATGGCATGTATAGGCTAGTATGTGATATAAGTTTTTTATATGAACTTAGCCATGTGATTTGGCTAGTTATGAGTTGAGAATTTGCTTGAATGAATGTGATATGTGAAGTATGTTTTTGGCATGGTTATTTGATACATGAAATGGTCAAGTTTTGATTAAGCAAATGAATGAATTATGCTTGTGATGAGATGAGTTTTAGTCTTGTAATTTGGATGGTTATTTTGGTATATTCTTGGTTGCCAAATAGGCATGAGATGTCTTGATGATTTTGCTTGTAGGTAAGACCCATGTGGGTGGCATTTTGGCCTTGTAAATGGCCTATTTTGCCACAAGGTTGTGGCACACGGGCATGCCTAGTGACCGTGGGGCTATGCCAGTATCTAGCCTAGGAGCACACGGCCAAGACACACGGGCGTGTCTAGTAGCCGTGTGAAAAAGTCAGTATATGGCCTATGAATGCACGGCCTTAGCACATAGGGGTGCTTGGTAACTGTGGAGCCACAACAGATTCGACCACGGCCAAGGTACACGGGCATGCTTGGTGGCCGTGGATGTAAAGTCAGATTCGACCACGGGGAGGACACACGGGTGTGTCCAGCATCCGTGGGAGGCACACGGCCTACCTACACGGGCGTGTAACCCCTGAAACCTAGAAAAGTTTTAAATTTTAGTGAAACTTTGTATGTGTTTCGGTTTAGTCCCGACCCAGTTTATAAACATGTTTTAGGTCTCGATGACCTACTAAGGGGACACTATGTTTGAGGTTGATATACAATTGTATGACATTTCTGTAAATGTTTCCGATCTGTCCGGTAACGCCTGTAACCCTAGTCTGATGACGGATATGGGTTAGGGGTGTTACATTTGGTTGGTATCAGAGCCAGGTTTAGTCGATTCTCGGACTAACGTAGCGTGTCAGAGTCTAGCTATACATGTCATATTTCTGAATTGTGATAGTGTGATGAATCCTGACATATAAATGTGATTTTTGTATAGTAATGGATCCCGAAAGAGCCGTAGCTGACGACGTAGAAAGTAATGCGCCTGCTCCCGCGCAAGGGACAGCGCCCTCTGATCCGAGACCGGCTACTAGCGGTCAAGAGGAAGAAGCTAAACAAGTTTTCTTCCAGATGATGAGTGAATGGTTCACTCAATTCGTAAAGAATAACCTGACTGTTTCACAACCCCCGCCCCCGATTAATCCCCCTCAAACCTCAGTTGTGCCTCCGGTGATGGGTATAAATCTATTGAACAAGCCTCCGGTAGACAAAATTCGCAAGTACGGGGCTGAAGAGTTCCGGGCTACTAATGATGATGATGCTGAAAAGGCTGAGTTTTGGTTAGAAAACACGATCCGAGTATTCGATGAGATGTCTTTGACTCTGGAAGAATGCATAAAGTGTGTTGTATCTTTGCTCCGAGATACAGCTTATCAATGGTGGAAAACTTTGATCTCTGTTGTTCCAAAGGAACGGGTGACATGGGATTTCTTCCAGATTGAGTTTCGGAAGAAATATATTAGTGAGAGGTTCATTGATCAGAAACGGAAGGAATTTCTGGACTTGAAACAGGGCCGAATGACTGTTACGGAATATGAACGGGAGTTTTTTTAGATTGAGTCAATATGCTCGTGAATGTGTATTATCTGAAGCAATAATGTGCAAAAGGTTCGAAGATGGGCTTAATGAAGACATCCGTTTACTAGTTGGGATTTTAGAGATAAAAGAGTTTGTTGTACTTGTTGATCGAGCATGTAAAGCTGAGGCATTTGGGAAAGATAAAAAGAAAGCTGAGTCAAAAGCCCGAGAAGTGAGAAAGAGATTTTAGAGTAGATCATTTCAGTCTGCTTCAAAGAAATGTAGAGATGATCAAAGCCGTTTGAGAGTTAATATGGGATATTCAAATAGAAATTGAGATAGATCACAAAAGAGCTCCAAAGCTCCAGCAACTTCAGTGGCAAGTGTTGGAAATGTACGATCCGAGAAACCAGAATGTAAGTATTGTGGGAAAAGGCATCCGAGAAGCTGTAGAATGAATGACAGAGCTTGTTTCAGATATGGATCACTTGATCATTTTATCCGTGATTGCCTTGAGTCCAATCGAGCCGCAGACTGCCTCGAATCGAGATCTGATAATGTACCTGTGAGAGGTAGACCTTCGAAGAATGTCAGAAATGTCAGTGGTAGTCAGAGAACTACGAGAGAGACTGTTGCAAGATTTGAAGTTAGAGCGCCTGCCAGAGCATATGCTATTCGAGCTCGTGAGGAAGCTTCATCTCCAGATGTTATAACAGGTACTTTTACACTTTATGATACTTCTGTGATTGCATTGATAGACCCTGGTTCTACTCATTCATATATATGCATGAATTTGGTAATCAGTAAGACTTTGCCTGTAGTGTCTACTGAGTTTGTTATAAAAGTATCGAAACCCTTAGGTAAAAGTGTCCTTGTTGACAAAGTATGTAAGAATTGCCTGATAATGTTCTGAGATATCTGTTTCCCTGCTGATATGATACTATTACCATTTGATGAGTTCGATATCATTCTGGGTATGGACTGGTTAACATTGCATGACGCAGTTGTAAATTGTAAAAGAAAGGCTGTTGATTTGAGATGTCCGAATAATGAAATTGTACGGGTTGAGTCTAGTGATTTAGATAGATTGCCTACTGTGATATCTGTATTAAAAGCTCAAAGATATGTGAAAAAGGGATATGAAGCATATTTTGCTTATGTAATTGATTCGAAAGTATCTGAAAAGAAAGTTGAGTCAGAGCCTGTTGTCTGTGAGTTTCCTGATGTATTTCCTGAAGAATTACCGGGTTTGCCTCCGATTCGTGAAGTTGAGTTTGGTATTGAGTTATTACCTGGTACTACACCTATTTCGATAGCTCCATATAGAATGGCACCAACAGAGTTGAAAGAGTTAAAGTCACAGTTGCAAGAATTGACCGATAGAGGGTTTGCTAGACCGAGTTTTTCACCTTGGGGTGCTCCCGTTCTGTTTGTGAAAAAGAAAGATGGCACGATGAGAATGTGCATCGATTACCGTCAATTGAACAAGGTGACCATAAAGAACAAATATCCGTTGCCCAGGATTGATGATTTATTTGATCAGTTAAAAGGAGCTACTGTATTTTCCAAGATTGATCTGAGATCGAGATATTATCAGTTGAGAGTGAAAGATTCAGATATACCGAAAACTGCTTTCAGAACGAGGTACGGACATTATGAGTTTTTAGTTATGCCATTTGGACAAACCAATGCTCCTGCTATTTTTATGGATTTGATGAACAGAATTTTCAGACCGTATCTAGATCGATTTGTTGTTGTATTCATTGATGACATTTTGATTTATTCACGTGATGAGACTGAACATGCTGAGCATTTGAGAATTGTATTGCAAACTTTGAGAGAAAAGCAATTGTATGCGAAATTCAGCAAATGTGAATTCTGGTTGCACGAGGTTAGCTTTCTGGGACATATCGTGTCAGCTTCTAGGATTCAAGTTGATCCGAGCAAGATTTCTGCTATTTTGGATTAGAAACCTCCGAGAAACGTATCTGAAGTTCGTAGCTTTCTGGGCCTAGCTGGTTATTACCGTCGATTTGTAAAAGGATTTTTAGTGATAGCTACTCTGTTGACTAGACTACTTCAGAAAGATGTTAGATTTGAATGGTCAGATAAATGCCAGAAAAGCTTTGATCAGTTGAAAACTCATTAATCAAGCTCCAGTTTTGTACATACAATAGGAATCGGGTAAAGAATTTGTTATATACAGTGATGCTTCGTTAAACGGTCTGGGATGTGTTTTGATGCAGGAAGGCAAAGTTGTAGCTTGTGCTTCGAGACAATTGAAGCCTCATGAAAAGAACGATCCGACACACGATCTCGAGCTAGCTGCGATTGTGTTTGCACTAAAGATCTGGCGCCATTATTTGTATGGTGAGAAATGTCACGTATTTTTGGATCATAAAAGTTTGAAATATCTGATGACTCAGAAAGATTTGAACCTGCGTCAAAAAAGATGGCTAGATCTATTAAAAGATTATGAACTTGTGATAGATTATCATCCGGGTAAAGCAAACGTTGTTACTGATGCATTGAGCAGAAAATCATTGTTTGCACTATGTGCTTTGCATGCTTAGTTAGATTTGTCTGATGATAGTTCTGTGATAGCTGAATTAAAAGTGAAACCGTTGTTTATACAGCAGATATGTGATGCTCAAAAATCTAATAATGAATTGTTAGTGAAACGAGCTCAGTGTGATTCGAATTATGAATCTGAATTTTGAGTTGTTGATGATTGCTTGAGATTCTGAGATCGTATCTGTGTTCTGAGAAATTCGGAATTGATTCAGTTGATTTTGAGTGAAGCACATAATAGTTATCTTTCTATTCATTCGGGGAGTACTAAAATGTGCCATGATTTGAGGCGACACTATTGGTGGTCTAGTATGAAGCGTGATATTTCTGACTTTGTTTCAAAATGTTTAATCTGTCAGCAAGTCAAAGCTGAACATCAAGTTCCGTCTGGGTTGCTACAACCGATTCTGATTCCTGAGTGGAAATGGGATAGAGTGATAATGGATTTTGTTTCTGGTTTGCCTCGGACTCAGAGAAAGAAAGATGCGATATGGGTCGTAGTTGATCGATTGATGAAATCTGCCCATTTTATTCCGGTAAGATCTGACTATTCACTTGATAGATTAGCCGAGCTTTATATTTCTAAGATTGTTAGATTGCACGGGGTGCCACTATCTATTGTGACAGATAGAGATCCGAGGTTTACATCGAGGTTCTTGAAGAAATTGCAAGAAGCTTTAGGCACGAAACTGCATTTCAGTACAGCTTTTCATCCGCAAACAGATGGTCAATCCGAGCAGATTATTTTAGATTCTTGAAGATATGTTAAGTTGCTGTACACTTGAGTTTAATGGTTCGTAGGAACAGTATTTGCCATTGATTGAATTTGCATACAATAATAGTTTTTAGCCGAGCATCAAAATGGCACCATATGAAGCTTTGTACGGACGTAAATGTCGTACACCTCTGTATTGGACTGAGCTCAGTGAAAGTAAGCTACATGGAGTTGAATTAATAAAAGACTCAGAACCGAAAGTGAAATTGATCCGAGATTGTTTGAAAGCAGCATCTGATCGTCAAAAGTCTTATGCGGACTTAAAACAAAAATATATAGAATTTGAGATCGGCGACAAAGTGTTTCTGAAAGTGTCACCATGGAAGAAAGTACTCCGTTTCGAATGTAAAGGCAAGTTGAGTCCAAGGTTCATTGGACCGTATGAGATCATTGAGCGAGTTGGACCTGTTGCATATCGATTGTTGTTGCCTTCCGAGCTAGAAAAGATACATAATGTATTCCATGTCTCGATGCTCCGTAGATATCGATCTGATCTGTCGCATGTGATTGCCCCATCTAAAATTGAAATTCGATCTGATATGACATATGAAGAGTAACCGATTCGAATCTTAACTCGTGAAGTAAAAGAGTTGAGAAACAAGAAAATACCGTTAGTGAAAGTATTATCGCATCGACACGGTATAGAAGAGGCTACATGGGAGCCTGAAGATTCAATGAAATAGCAATATCTGACTCTATTTAACGGTAAGATTTTCGGGGACGAAAATCCCTAAGGGGGAGAATTGTAACAGTCTGATTTGTACCCTAGTCAGAACAATGGTTTCGGAACCACAAATTCGAGTCTGTATAATATTTTAATATTATTTTTTGTGCCGTTGATAAGTGATTAAGCATGTGCTAAATTTCCGTAAGTTAATTTGGTCATCTGTGTGTTTAATTTGACAAAAGGATTGAATTGCATTAAATGTGAAAGTTGCATGCTAATTGTCAAAGTACCAATGTGTTGTGGCTTTGTTAAGTTGGAGGCCTTATATTGCAATTAAGCCATTCATAAGGTTAGTGGACGGCATATGGTCTAAAATGACATTAATTTATATGTTATATATGTTTTATTATAAGGACAATTTTGTAATTAGGTTAATAATATGATAATTAATAAAATTTAGCATGAAAATGAACATTCATTCATGCATTCTCCACCGAAAACAAAAGGAAAAGAAAATAAAAATCTTGTAGGGTATTCGGCTCTTGTTCATCACAATTAAGGTGTAAGAGCCCGATTTTGGCCCTAATCAGAACGGTGGTTTCGGGACCACGAATCCGAGTCAGAAAAATAATTTAATATTATTTTCAAAGCTTATTAGGTGTGAATTAGTGTGTATGAAATTTTCGTATTAAATTTTGATCGTTTTAGTGCTTAATTGTAAAAAAGGGTTTAATCGCATAAAAGAAAATTTGGTGGTTGAATGTGTAGGTACTAAATTGAAGGTGGCTTCTTAAATTGAGGTATTAAAAGTGCAATTTATCCAAAAATTAGACTTAGTGCCGGCCATCATTTGCATGTAATAGTAATTGATTTGTTTATTATGTTTTAATATTAATATATTATTATTTGATAAAGTAATAAAATAAGTAAAAGATGAGAAGTGTTCATCTTTTCTTCCTCAAATGACCGAAAATTAGCCAAAGGAAAAGAAAAGAAAACCTAGTTACATTCGGCCTCATTTGAGCTTGATTAAGGTAAGTATTTAACTCGGTTTTTGATAAATTATACGTTTTTGAGATCGTTGCTATGTGATTTAGCTAGCCCAAGCTTGATTGTTTGAAATGGTTGTGTAATTCGTGAGTTGCCATTGATGGAAGCTTGTTGTTTTTGTTCTTTGATGATGAAATATTGATGATAGGTGTTAGATTAGCAAGTTTTGTTTTTGAATTTTGGATGAATTTGAGTGATTTAGAATTAATTGCTAAAATAAATTGTTGAAGGACTAAAATGTGAAATAAATAAGTTGCATGAGCTTGTATTGAGTTAATGAAGATTCGGCCCTATGGAAATGTAACCAAATTTTGAGTAATTTGTGTTTTATGCAATAGGGACTAAATTGTAAAAATTGTAAATGTCAGGGGTAAAATGGTAATTTGTATAATTATGTGTTTTTGGATTAAATTGAATGAAAATATATTTGAATGAGCTTAATTTGAAATTATTTAGATCAAGAACAAAAAGAATCGGGATTGGATCGGGGAAAAGAGAAGTTGAACGAATAGCCAGGAAACCTAAACCGTTAATTTCCGAGGTAAGTTATAAGCAATTGGATAAATTAAATTTTGATCTATATTATTAAGCATATGTTAAATGGAAGAAAATTATGTTTAACCTTATTGACCGAATGTGATGTTGTTATATATATATGAATATTTAAGCTTGATTATTTGAGATGAATAAATATATGTATATATGTATTAAGGGATAATATATGTGAGAATTGAAAAGAGAATTTTGGTTGTATTGAAATCGGTGGATAGGTATATATATTATATGTTAGCCGAATGTGTTGGTATTTGATAAGAGAAATGAGTTATCTTTGATATGTATATATATATGTGTGTATATATGTGTGAATGAAAATAATATCATATGAGTTTTATGAATGGGGAAAGGATCGGTTAATGTGCACTATCTATGTGTGCAAGCTTAAATACCGAGCACCGTGTGTGCGAAATCGGTCATTTGGTACTAAGTGTGCGGGAAAAATTAGTAATGGCACTAAGTGTGCGATACATTACAATTAAGTGGCACTCTGTGTGCACTTTATCAAAGTAACGGCACTAAGTGTGCGATACGTTACATGAATTACACTATGTGTGCGGGTTTACAGAATCTTCAAAGTTTTAACTAGTGAATTTGGATATGCGAATTGAGATAAACAGGTATGTGGATCGAAGTAGTTGGGAAAGTTATTACTATTAAGGTAAGTTATTTTGGTTTATGATACTAAGGTAATGAAAAGTGATTTTTTTTATTGTTTGAGTATGGTTGGAGAGTAATATCCAATATTTGGTATCGAATGAAATTTAATGTGGTATGAATGAATATACGGTTGTGAGACTACTAGGTATGGTAGTTATGGTACAGTTATGTGATGCACATTTATATATAGGAATTCGTTAATGATCATAATGGATTGATTTAAATTTGTAGAATGTTTAATTGTACACTTTACCATTGCTTTTAACTTACTAAGCTATGTTAGCTTACTGTATGTGTTTATTTGACTATTTTATAGATTTTTTTGAAGTCTAAGTTGAGCTCGGGGATCCTCGTCAAAGTCAAGCACACTATCAACTATTTTGGTACCTTTTTGTGCATGAACTTAAAGTCTATGGCATGTATAGGCTAAACTACTTTAGAGTTGACTCAAATGATGTATTTGTGAATGTATATACAAATGCCATGCGAAAATGGCTATATTTCTATGTTTTGGGTTGTCTTGTTTATGCTTGAAATCATGTATATGTATGCGCATTATAGATTTTGGTATAAGCATGTTTTGGAATGAATGTATCATGAATGAAGTATAAACTAGCTAATGTTTAAATATACTTGAATATGAGTTGATCATGCTTGGTTATGGTCTTATTATTTAGGTAAGCTCACATACATTATATTCTTAATTTGGAAGTTAATTCATATTATGTTATGTGTGATATTTGAAATTATGGGCTTGTTTTGATTAAGGCATTTGGTACACTTTGGTTGATGATTATACTTTTGCTTCTTTCTTTTTTTTTTGTATGCATTTACGAAGTAAGTCATGAAAGAATAATGTTATACTTTATGCATGTAATTAGTGAAATTGACTTATTAATGATCATATGAAATCATATTCACTTGTAACTATTCGGCCATAGCATTGACTTAGCTGGAGTTTATTTTTTTATTTTTTATTATATATATATATTCGGTCATGAAGCTTGTAGAGATAAATTATTATTATTATGAACAATTAGTTAAGGTGTGCATGTAATTGAATAAATGTAGTTAATTGGTTGGCATAAGTTGAATATGGGTTAATATACATATTCGGCTATAGATATTGGACTGACCAAATGAATAGTGTTTTAGCTTCTTGAATGGAATTAATGTTTAAATGTTGTAAATGACATCTTTTGTGATATGTTTGATAAGATTTTAAATATATATTAGAAATGAAAGTACATGTTTGATCGGGATATCATAGATTTATTAATGTAATAAGGTTCATAGCAATGTGATGACTTGTGGTTAGATGAGTAATGCCTCATAACCTTAATCCGGCGACGGATACGGGTTAGGGGTGTAACATAAGGTATGATTTTGGTATGGTTTTTGATAATTTTTACGTTTTTGCAATCGTTGCTTAGTCTACTATCAAGCCCATGTCTCAATTTTGTGTATTGATGATGTTTGTTTGATATGCCATTGATGATATGTTGAGCTTTGAGATGATTTAAGGTGTTAAATGAAATATTTGAGCTAGATGAACATACTTTGTTCTTGAATTTTGGATGAATTTAGCTAATTAGGGCTAAATTGAGAAAATAATAACTTGAGGGACTAAATTGAAAATTTGATGTAAAATATGGGCTTGTATGATATACATAAGCATTCGGCTAAGCATGGATGTATGATGAATTTGTGTATTTAAAGTTTTGAGAAAAATGGACTAATCTGATAATGTGAGGGTTAATTTGCAAATAGCCCTAAATGTGTGTCCTTGGATTGAATTGAATGAGTTTGTAAATAAAAGGGTTAATTCTGAATATGTATAGATCAAGAACCGAGGAAAACGGACTTAGATAACGGGAAAGCGAAAGTAACTGAGTAGCCGTTTCCATTTTAGTTAAACCGAATCTGAGGTAAGTCATATAGCAAATAAATGTAATTGTATTGAATTGAGTTTATTTACATGACTATCAATGATAATGACTGCTTATGAGATGCTATGTATATGAATTCCGAGACAAGGTCGATATAGTGATAAGTCCGAGAAGTCCCATATGAACCTAGGAATAGATAGGATTAGCATGTCATGACCGAGTTACGGGGATCTCAAAAATGTAAAGAACATTAAAAACGGGGCTTGGATGCACTTACTATTGAGCTTGAAAGCTTGAAAACCCTAGCCATGGCTTCTCCCATGCTAAATTAGGCCAACCAGGAAGATGGACAAGGGTTTTTGGCTTTTATTTTGTCTTTTAGTCCATTTAATTACCAGATTACCAAAATGCCCCTAACTTAAAAATATCCTATTTCACTTATCTCATGTCCATTTTTGTCCAACAATTTAACCAATGGTCTAATTACCATTTAAGGACCTCCAATTTAAAATTTCATAGAAATTGGACACCTCTAACATGTAGAACTCAACTTTTGCACTTTTTACAATTTAGTCCTTTTGACTAAATTGAGTGCCCAAACGTCGAAATTTTCGAACGAAATTTCCACAAAATCATTTCGTAAAATTGTAGACCATAAAAATATAATAAAAATAAATTTTTCCTCGTCGAATTTGTGGTCCCGCAACCACTGTTCCGACTAGGCCCAAGTTCAGGCTGTTACAGAGTGTCCCTCAACTATTTTTTTTACTCACTCTTATTTGAACTTGTTTTTCTAGTCAATAATACGATGGAGCAAACAAAGCATTACTGATCTACTCAACATTTTCAAATATTGGAGTGATTCTTATCATTTTGCCATGATATTCATTATTACACACTGTCGGTTTACTGAATTTAAGTTTAAGAATTCCTAAATGTATTAAAAGAAACCTAATATAAACTAATAACAATTATAAATAGGGCACTCTACTTTTAGGAATCAACTTTCACACAACTATCCTAAACTAAACATACCTATGCAGCCATCGCAATTTTCTAATTTTATCGAAGAATTATTATCTTCATCGAATATCATAGATAACAATATACTTGTCATAGTCTGGCAGTTACTTGGCATTTGTATGTAATTGAAAAATGAATGACAAAATGCATGAATATTAAAACATATATCTACCACATACTATATTTACAACACAACACACCCCCAAACCTAAAAGATGAATTGTCCTCAATGCATGCACAATGATACATTTCAAAATGCAAAAACAACAGATTACAAATATAAAAATGCAATGACAACCAAATATGAATGCATGAAACATATGTTATAAAATGAAAAAGATGCAAATGAAAATAAAAACAACAGTTTGGAAGGAATTTGGGTTACTCTAATTGGGTTGGGTTGGTTTTCTGGCAGCGTATTTGTAGCGCTGCTTCCTTTCCACTTCACCAGCATCATCTCAAACTAATTTCCCAGCAACTTGCTTGTAGCACTTCCTTTTTAGTGGGTTAATTGGCACCTCTTCTTCATCATCAGTATCTGATTTTGTGAGATCATCAATCAGTTGATGAATCACACGTTCTTGCTCGGTCATAGGTGCAATGGATTTCGGTGTAGTGGCAATTGTAGCAGGTGTAGAAGTTTGAGTCATATCAGCTTCATCCTTATCAGATTCAATATGCACGGATTCAGTTTTCTCCTCCTCTCCCTCTTTTTCTGTGTTCTTCTTCACTGCAGTGGCTTCTTCTCCATCTTCATCATTATCTTCTGGCTCTAACAATAATTCTTTAGGAAAAATAGGGAATGGAGGCATAGGTCAGGTAAATTTCCTTTAAAGAGATTTCTTAATGGTTTTGTTCCATTGTCTGACATCTCCCCAAAATAGAGTCATTTCTTCTTGAGCTCGGCCACGATTAGTGACTACCCTCAATTGTTATTTTTCCATCATCCGAAATTCTTGTTGCAACACCTCAAGAGCATCAATCACTTTCTGCTCAAAGTCACTGTGAGATGTTGATGGGGCAGCATCAGTAGTCATAGGTGGAGAGCTATGGATGTAGAGCCAAGATGGTTTGGCATTTCCTCCCCTGAATATCTCAGGGTAATTTGCTTGGTTATGGCTCCTTTATTGGGGATTTTGTCTTCATTTGCCTGAGTAGGAACCTTTACTCTTTGACACAGTGTCGTAATGAGCGGTGAAAATTTTAAGGTACCGACGTTCTTTTGTACGCAACGGTGGACCAACCTAAAAATAATTTTTCCAAAATTTATCTTTCTTCTATTCATAATCGAATGCAACAAAAACATGCATTCCTTGGAAATAGTAGAGTTGTGCATAGAAGGGCTAAGATGAGATTTAAGGAAATGATGCCAAACCCTACATTAAGGCTTTAAAGTTATACAGTCGATAGTATAGCAATCATTTCGAGAAGCTATCCATGTCGTTCCTTCTACACATAAATCTGTCAAAACTTGGTTGAGTCCTTCAGTCGTCATTGTCTTGACAAATTCAGAGTGTTCATCAGGGCCTTCAGGTAACCTATATTGTGCATTGATTGAGTCTTCATCAAATAACGCCGAGACACCGCGCACATAGATGAAAGCATTTTCAGGAGAGGTTAAATGTGTATAAAATGTAACAGCCCGTTTTTGGTCAAATTGGAACAATGGTTTCGGGACCACAAATATGAAGTCAAAATATTATTTTAATATTATTTTAAGTGTTTACAATATTATTTTATGTTGGTGTGAAAATTTCGTTTAGATATTTTATCGTTTGGATGGTCAATTCGGTAAAAAGGACTAAATCGCGTACAGTGGAAAATTAGTGTTTTATAAGTAAAAGGTAGCAATTTTTCATGAAATTTGGAAATGAGTGACTTTAATTGGTAATTAGACCAATAATATTGCTAGTGGACAACAATGGACATTGAATGAAGTGTTTTTAAGCTAAATTAATAAGGTTAGTTTAGTAAATTAGAAATTTAAAGTAAAATAAAATTAAAACAAAGGTTGTATCATCTTCAATCTTGAGTAGTCCACCAAAAATTGAAGAAAAGAAAAGAAAATAAGGGCTTTAAACTTTCGGTCATGACATAGCTCAATTAGTAAGTGATTTTGACTCTGCTTTTAATGATTTCTATGTTTTGTGATCGTTGCAACTAGTACTAGCTAGCCCAGGGACTAATTTGCAAAAATGTTAAAGATTTTGAGTGTTTCCATTGATGAATATATGAGTATTTTGATGTTTAATGTTAGATTATGAATATTTGATACTAGTTGAACAAGTTTTATTAAGTGATTTTTAGTGAAAATACAAAATAGGGATTAAATTGAGAAATGTTGAAAATGTGTGGTTGAAATGTGAAATAAATGGAAATTATGGGCTGCTAGGGGCATTATGGTAATTCGGTTAGCATGGGTCTATTGTGAATTTCATTAAATTGTAAATTTATGAAATAAGGACTAAAGTGTAAAAATGTGAAAGTTTAGGGGCAAGTGTGTAAAATAGCCCTAATGTGTGTTTTAGACTAAATTGAATGAATAGTTAATTAAATAAGCTGATTTCGGTTACTTATAGATCAAGAAAAGAGGAATTCGGACTTAGACTGGGGAAAAAGCAAAGTAATTGAATAGTCGATTCGTTTCGTCATTTCTGTATACGAGGTAAGTTCGTATAATTGAACTTGAATGTGTATTTATTCAATTGATGGATGGTATTGAGATTTTATTTATTCTATGGCTAAATGTGATGAATTTGATTTATTCTAGCATTTCAATGTCAACTTTTTGGGCATCACAAATCTGATGTATAAACAACGGTCTCACTTTCAACTCAGCTAAAATTGAATCATCATCACACAAATCTATCTGAGTATTCAGTGCTCGTAAAGCAAATAAAGACTTTCGACTCAATGCGTCAGCAACAACATTAGCTTTTCCCAGATGATAGTCAATTACTAATTTATAATCTTTTAGCAATTCTAACCATCTCCACTCTCGCAAATTCAATTCTTTTTGAGTCATCAAATATTTTAGGCTTTTATGATCTAAGAACACATGAAATTTCTCACCGAAAAGATAGTGACGCCAAATCTTCAAAGCGAACACAATCGCAGCCAACTCAAGGTCGTGTGTCGGACAATTCTTTTCATGTGGTTTCAATTGTCTCGAGGCATAAGCTATAACTTTGCCTTCATGCATCAAAACACATCCCAGACCGTTCAACGAAGCATCACTATATATTACAAATTCTTTACCGAATTCTGGCTGTACTAACAGTGGAGCTTCAATCAATAAGGCTTTCAATTGATCAAAGCTTTTCTGACACTTTTTAGACCATTCGAATTTCACATCTTTCTGAAGCAATCTCGTCAATGGAGTTGCAATCATCGAAAAGTCTTTTACAAACCGTCGGTAATAACCAGCAAGTCCCAAAAAACTGCGAACTTCAGACACATTTCTCGGAGGTTTCCACTCTAAAATAGTTGAAATCTTACTCAGATCAACTCATATCCCCGCAGCTGACACTATATGTCCCAGAAAACCAACTTCGCGGAACCAGAACTTACATTTACTAAACTTTGCATACAATTGCTTATCACGCAGAGTCTGTAACACAATTCTCAGGTGCTCAGCATGTTCCGTCTCATCACAAGAATAAATCAAAATATCGTCAATAAACACAACGACAAATCGATCCAAATACGACCTGAGTATTCGATTCATCAAGTCCATAAATACTGCAGGAGCATTTGTTAGTCTGAAAGGCATAACTAAAAATTCATAATGCCCGTACCTCGTTCTGAAAGCAGTTTTCAGAATGTCTGAATCTTTGACTCTCAACTGATAATATCTTGATCTCAAATCTATCTTCGGAAACACTGTAGCCCCTTTTAACTGATCAAACAAATCATCAATTCGCGGTAGAGGGTACTTATTCTTTATAGTCACTTTATTCAACTGTTGGTAGTCAATGCACATCCTCATAGTACCATCTTTCTTTTTCACAAACAATACAGGAGCACCCCAGGGCGAGAAACACGGTCGTGCAAATCCTCTATCAGTCAACTCTTGTAACTGAGACTTTAATTCTTTCAATTCTGTTAGATCCATTCTATACGGTGCTATTAAAATTGGAGTTGTTCCCGGCACTAACTCAATGCCAAACTCAACTTCTCGTATCGGAGGTAATCCAGGTAATTCCTCAGGAAACACATCAGGGAACTCACAAACCACAGGCATAGATTCAACTTTCTTTTCTGTCACTTTTGTATCTATCACATATGCAAGATAAGCTTCACATCCCTTTTTTGCATAATTCAAAGCTTTCATCGAAGATATTATGGCCGATAACCCATTCAAATAACTTGATTCAATTCAAACTATCTCGCCATTCTGACTTCTCAAATCAATCTTCTTTCGTTTGCAATTCACAATAGCATTATGCAAAGTTAGCCAATCCATACCCAAAATTATATCAAATTCATCAAAGGGTAGTAGCATCAGATTAGCCGAAAAACAGATATCTCGAAATATCAACGGACAATTCTTGCACACTTTGTCAACCAGAACACACTTGCCTAAGGGGTTTGATAATCTAATTACAAACTCAGTAGACTCAAAAGGCAGAGTCTTACTAGATACTAAGTTCACACACACATATGAATGAGTAGATCCTGGATCTATCAATGCAATCACATCAGTATCAAAAAGACTAAAAGTACCAGTAATGACGTCTAGAGATGACACTTCTTCGCGTGCGCGAATAGCGTAGGCTCTGACAGGTGCTCTCTCCTCGGATCTCACAGTTGTATCCGTTGTTCCTTTCTGACTACCACTCACAATTCCTATGTTTCTGGGTGGTCTACCCCTAGCTGCCGTGTTACTCGGCCTTGCACTCTGAGCATTATCTTTTTCAGCCAACTCTGGGCAATCCCGAATGAAATGATCTCGTGATCCACATTTATAGCAAACTCTATTATTATACATGCCCCAGCATTCACCAATATGACGCCTCCCACACTGTCTACACTCAGGCTTATTATTTCTGACACTACCAACACTTGATTCCATTGGAGTTTGAACTTTATGATTCGTATATTGTTTCACACAATCTCTACTCGAATATCCAATCAAAGCATTTGAACGACTGGTTGCATCTCTGAATCTCTTTAAAGAAGAATTATATGACTTACTCATTGACCTTTTTCTTTCATCTCTAGCATCTGAGTCTACATTCTTCTTTTCTTTACTAAGCTCCTCGGCTTTACAAGCTCTTTCAACCAATAATACAAATTTAGTCAAATCAAAAATTCCGACCAGAAGTTTAATATCTTCATTCAACACTTCAATGAATCGTTTACACATAGTAGTTTCTGTCGAAACATATTCTCGTGCATACTGACTCAATCTCACAAATTCTCGCTCATATTCCGTAACAGACATACGGCTCTATTTCAGCTCAAGGAACTCTTTGCGTTTCTGATCTATAAACCGTTGACTGATACATTTCTTCCAGAATTCAGTTTGAAAGAAATCCCAGGTGATTCGTTCTCTCAGAACCACAGATATCAATGTTTTCCACCAATGATATGTCGTATCTCTCAACAATGAAACAACACACTTAAGACATTCCTCAGGAGTGCATGATAATTCATCAAACACTCTAATGGTATTCTCAAGCCAGAATTCAGCTCGCTCGGCATCATCATCAACTGTGGCCCTGAACTCTTCGGCCCCATACTTACGAATTTTATCAACTGAAGGTTTACTCAATCGAATTGGGTCTAATACTTGTGGCGCTACAAGAACTTGCGGGGGTGGAGGTTGTTGAGCAGCCGGATTCGTTCGAACAAACTCTATAAACCACTCACTCATCATTTGGAAGAAGGCTTGCTTTGCCTCTCTCTCATGACTACTAGCAATCAGCCTAGATTCAGCCGGCGTTGTCCCTTGAGCGGGAGTAGGCGCATTACTCTCAACATCATCAGCAACAACTCGATCGGGATCCATTTGCTATACGAAAACACATTTTTAACTGTCAGGAATTATCACACTATCGCAGGTATATATATGGCATTTAACATCTCGATTTAGGGCCTAGTCAGAATAGTGATGCGAGACCACAAATCTGAGGTTTATGAATGAGTTTTTAAGGTTTATGCTATATATGCATGCTAGTGTGAAAGTTTCATGAAGCAATTTTTTGAAATTGCGGTTGAATTGTCCAAAAGGACTAAATTGCAAAAGTTACAAAATGTGAGATTCTAGAAGCTATTTGTATGAAATAGCTTTAGAATATTAATTAGAGGTCCTTAAATAGCAATTTTCCCAATTTCTAATTTTTGGACAAAATTGGGCATGGATGAGTTAAAATAGAAAGTTTATCAAAAAGGGCATTTTGGTCATTTAACAATTAAGTGATTAAAATAGGAGAAAAGATGACAAAATTCATTCATCTTCTTCTCCAAGGTTGCCGAAAATTGAGAGAGTCATTGTTAGGGTTCTTCAAAATTTTCAAGCTTGCTAGTAAGTGCATCTAAGCCCCGTTTTTTTATATTCTTTGTATTTTTGAAGTCCTTGTAGCATGAGTAAGCTATTTTTAGCTATTTGATGAGCTATAATGGATGTTCAAAAATGTGGCCATGTATGACATGCATGTATTTTGATGTTTTATGGAAGATTATGAAAGCTTGATGTAGTAGAAACATCTTTTGCTAAATGAGTTTCCATAGAAAATGCATGTAGGGACTAGTTTGTAAAAATCTTGAGTTTGGTCATACATGTGTGATGTAGTGAGAATTGATGATTGCTTTAGTTGAGTAAGTGATTCGGCTAAGCATGAAAGGCTAGAAAGTTGAATAAAAATCACTTTACGAGCCTTGGGGTAATAGCGTAAATAGGAGAAAGTTTAGGGGCAAAAGGGTAATTTTGCCAAAGTATGAGATGTGGGTCAATTTAGTCAATGTGTATATTGATGAGTTGAATTATCATTATAGATCAAGAAATACAAAGCCCGGATCGAAATCGAGGCAAGAGCAAAATGGTGGACTAAATTGCACGTTTCTATACTTTTGAGTATTGAGGTAAGTCAATGCTTAAATAATGCATTCATACTTACAATTTGTTAGTGCTAGCTAGTGCATAGCATGGTTGAGAATGAATGTGATAGATTTTGTGAATGGATGAATGATTGAGTAAATAGATATGTAAATGTGTAGTGATAATGCTAAAAGATGGGCTAAGTGCGATACCATCCTAATACATAATGACGATGAGCTGGCTATGTGCGATGCTATTGTTAGGTATATTGTCTAGTGGGCTATGTCCAAAATCACTACGATTACCTTTATGGTAGGCTAAGTGCGATACTACCTTATTAATTGATTATGGTGGGCTAAGCGCGAAACCACCGAGACATTAGCTGTGTGGATTAGCTGTGTCGATTAGTTGTGTGGATGTATTATCGAGAAATAATGATGTGTTGTATATTGTGTAAATGTGATATTGAATGAATGGGTGCATGTCAATGGTTATGAGTAAGTGACTCATGATGTGTTGGGAATGTGGTAAGGGATAGAAAGAGTAAGCATAGTTGTACATTATATGTTAGTATAATGTTAATTGTTGTTTAGCTTATACTATGGTGCTAAATTGTTTATGTGTAAACTTACTAAGCTCAAAGCTTACTCCCTTTCTTTTCCCTTGTCTTATAGAGCAAAAGTGTTGAATCGAGATACGAGGATCAATTGGAAGATCGCCCACACTATCAGCACACTCTGGTACATTAGACTCAATGTTTTGTATATGGCATGTATAGGTGCTAGACAAGTTAGTGAATTTTGTTGTATATGGCTATGATGTGTTGGCCTTTAGATGAATAATCTATTTTCTATAATGCCATAGTTGTTGGCACTTTATAATATGAAAAGATGTAGTTATCTATGTGAGATTATAAGATTTTGAGTTGATTATGGATGTGTTGAATGAGTGCATGTTGTGTATGCTAGAAGGGTGAAAAGAACTTGGCAAATAGCTTTGTTCTTGTCCATGTGGGTAGACACACGGGCGTGTGTCTAGGCCATGTGTGACACACGGTCAGCCCATGGGCGTGTGACTTGGCCGTGTGTCCCCTGCATGTCAGTATTTTAAATCAGAATAGACCATGGACTAGTCACACGAGCGTGTGTCTAGACTCTAGGCCGTGTTAAGGTAGTCAGTGTGCACCACGGGCGGAGAGCACGAGCGTGTGCCCTAACCGTGGGGCATTGGTAGAATGCTTGAGTTTTCATGCACGGGTAGTGACCATGGGCGTGTGTGACCTCCACGGGCGTGCCAAACCTTACACGGGCGTGTGAGCCCTGTATAGATGGAAAATTTTTAAGATCGTAAGAGTTTTTGATATGGTCTCGAGAGCCCTCGTGTGTTTGAGAGAGGCCTCGTAAGTCGAGATTGAGGTTATTGTGATGGCCAAAGAGAGTGGTCATGTTATGCCTGAGTGCCGATCTTGAGGATTTTAATACGGTAATGCCTCGTGCCCGGTTCCAACGTTGAATACGAGTAAGGGGTGTTACATTTAGTGGTATCAGAGCTATGGTTTAGTCAGTTCTAAGACTACCGTAGCGGGTGTAAGAGTCTAGTTATACATGTCATAAGTGTACAATGATAGTGTGGTGGCTTCTGATGATTTTAAATCTTGTTTTATATAGAATATGGATTACGATCAAGGGGAAGGGGAAGGGGCACGGGAAGCCTTTCTCCAGATGATGAGCAATTGGTACTCGGATTACGTTCGAGCGAACCCTAATGCTCAACCTCCTCCACCTCCTCCTATACCTCAGCCAATTCCTGTGGCTCCTCAAGGTATTGATGTAGTGAGGATATCGAAACCCCCGGTAGATAAGATTAAAAAACACGGGGCTGAGGAGTTTAGAGCTAAGGTTGATGATGACCCTGAGAGGGTAGAGTTCTGGTTAGAGAACTTGATGAGAGTGTTTGAGAAACTCTCTTGTACACCTGAAGAGAGCTTGAAGTGTGTCGTATCCTTGCTGAGGGACTCGGCATACCATTGGTGGAAGACATTGATGTCAGTAGTCCCGAGAGAGCAGGTGATGTGGGACTTCTTTCTGGAAGAGTTCCGGAAGAAGTATATAAGCCAACGATTTACTGATCGGAAAAGGAAGGAATTCCTTGATTTAACTCAAGGAAGAATGTCAGTAGCGGAATATGAGCGTGAGTTTGTTAGGCTTAGCAAATACGCTCAAGAATGTGTGTCGACAGAGACCATATTGTGTAAGAGGTTCGAAGACGGACTGAATGAGGACATCAAACTCCTAGTGGGTATTTTGGAGTCGAAAGAATTTGTGGTGTTGGTCGAAAGGGCAAGTAAGGCCGAAGAGTTGAGTACAGAAAAGAAAAGAGCTGTGAGTGAAGCCCGGGATGCTAGAAAGAGGTCGATGGGCAAGTCGTATCAAGCCCAGTTGAAAAGGTCCAAGGAAGTGAGTCTTAGGACGACAGCACCAGTGGGTTATTCGATCGAGACTTGGGCAATACTTGTTCGGGTTCGAGAGTCCAAGCTACTTCGATGGAAAGTGTGGGCAATCCAAAGAACAAACTGGAGTGTCCAAGTTGTGGTAGATATCACACTGGAGAGTGTTGGGGTATGATCAAAATCATTATAAGTGTGGTTCCCCGACCATTTTATCTGAAATTGCCCCGAGAGGGATGATAAGGAAGAAAAGCTAGAGATGAGATCCAGTGATGTGTCTGTAAGGGGTAGACCACCAAGGAACCCAAGAGGCGAGAATAGTGGTAGAGGTGCATCTAGAGACTCTGCTGTGAGAGATCGGAGGGTCGGGCACTGCGAGGACGTATGCCATTCGCGCTCGCGAAGAGGCATCCTCCCCTGATGTGATAACGGGTACTTTTTCTCTCTTTGACACCCTTGTTATTGCTTTAATAGATCCAGGGTCTACTCATTCTTATATTTGCATGAGATTGGCATCTAGTTTGAGTATGACTGTTGAGTCTACGGACTTTGTGGTTAAGGTGTCAAACCCGTTAGGTAAGCATGTGTTAGTGGACAAGGTGTGTAAGAATTGTCCTTTGATGATTGAGAGTCATTGCTTTCCGGCAAACCTAACGTTGTTGCCGTTTTATGAGTTTGATTTAATCCTAGGCATGGATTGGTTGACTACCCACAGTGTCTTAGTGAACTATGGTAGTAAGTTTATTGAATTGAAATGTGAGAGTGGAGATGTGGTTCGGGTTGAATCAGGTGGATCGGATGGTCTACCAGTGATGATTTCTTCCTTAGTGGCTGATAAATGTTTAAGAAAAGGGTGTGAGTCCTATCTTGCTTTTGTGTTGAATACTCAAGAGGTTGGAGTAAAGTTTGAAAGCAAAGGCTGGTGGTATGTGAGTATCCTGGATGTATTCCCGGAAGAGTTACCCGGATTACCTCCAGTGAGAGAGGTTGAGTTTGGGATTGAGTTAGTTCCGGGAATGGCACCTATTTTGATTGCTCCGTATAGGATGGCACCTTTAGAGTTGAAAGAACTGAAGGTTCAGTTGCAAGAGTTGACAGATAAGGGTTTTGCAAGATCGAGCTACTCACCGTGGGGTGCTCCTGTTGTTTGTGAAGAAGAAAGATGGGTCTATGAGGTTGTGTATAGATTATAGACAAATTAACAAAGTGACGGTTAAGAATAAGTATCCTTTACCAAGAATTGATGATCTTTTGATCAACCAAGGGAGCTACAAGAGTTCTCCAAGATAGACTGAGGTCCAGTTTATTATCGCTTGAGAGTGAAAGAGCGAGGATGTGTTGAAAACTGCATTTCGGACAAGGTATGGCCATTATGAGTTTTTGGTTATGCCGTTTGGTTTGACGAATGCACCGGCGATTTTTATGGATCTGATGAACCGTGTTTTTAGACCGTATGTGGACAAGTTTGTAGTTGTCTTCATTGATGACATATTGATCTATTCTCGGGATGAGAACGATCATGAAGATCATTTGAGAATTGTCTTGCAAACTTTAAGAGATAAGCAGTTATATGCTAAGTTTAGCAAGAGTGAGTTTTGGCTCCGAGAGGTCGGATTCCTAGGACACATTATGTCGAGTGATGGTGTTAGAGTTGACTCGAGTAAGATATCGGCTGTTATGGATTGGAAACCACCGAGGAACATGTCAGAAATCAGAAGTTTCTTGGGGTTAGCAGGATATTACAGACATTTCGTAAAGGGGTTCTCTGTGATTGCTACCCGGATGACGAAACTATTGCACAAGGATGTCAAGTTTGATTGGATTGAGACATGTCAACAGAGTTTCGAGAGACTGAAAACAATGTTGACTGAGGCGCCAATTTTGGTTCAACCAGAATCGGGGAAAGAGTTCGTGGTTTACAGTGACGCGTCGTTTAATGGTCTTGGTTGCGTGTTGATACAAGAGGGTAAGGTAGTCGCTTACGCCTCGAGACAGTTGAAACCGCACGAGAAGAATTATCCGACTCATGATTTGGAGTTGGCTGCAATTGTTTTCGCGTTAAAGATTTGGCGACATTACTTATATGGTGAGAAGTGCCGAATCTTTACAGATCACAAGAGTTTAAGATATTTGATGGACCAGAAGGATCTGAATTTGCGACAGAGACGGTGGCTTGAGTTGTTGAAAGACTATGAGTTAGTCATTGATTACCACCCGAGAAAAGCGAATGTGGTTGCGGATGCCCTGAGTAGGAAATCCTTGTATGCTCTAAGAGTTATGAGGACGAGTTTAGCATTGTCTGACGATGGTGCTATTCTGGCAGAGTTGCGAGTTAAGCCACTATTTGTTCAACAGATATGTGAGGCTCAGAGAAATGACAGTGAGATGCTAGCTAAGAGAGCTAAGTGTGAATCAGAGAGTGATTCTGATTTTCGAGTGGGCTCGAATGGTTGTTTGTTGTACCGTGACAGAATATGTGTACCAAGAGATGAGGAGTTAATCCGAAAGGTTTTGCATGAGGCCCACAGTGGATGTTTGTTAGTACATCCGGGCAGTACGAAAATGTACAATGATTTGAAGAAGTATTATTGGTGGTCAGGTATGAAAAGAGATATTTCAGAGTTCGTTACAAAGTGTCTGATTTGTCAACAAGTGAAAGCTGAGCATCAAGTGCCTTCGGGATTGCTTCAGCCAGTGTTGGTACCCGAATGGAAGTGGGATCGGGTTACCATGGATTTTGTGACGGGGTTGCCGATGACTCCGAAAAAGAGAGATGCTGTGTGGGTTGTTGTGGATAGACTAACGAAGTCGGCTCACTTTATTCCAGTACGTGTTGATTATTCACTGGATAAGTTAGCTGAGTTGTATGTTGCAGAAATAGTGAGGTTACATGGTGTACCTGTGTCTATAATATTGGATAGGGATCCGAGGTTCACTTCGAGGCTTTGGAAGAGGTTGCAAGAGGCTTTGGGAACAAAGTTGAATTTCAGTACTGCGTTCCATCCGCAAACCGATGGTCAATCTGAAAGAGTGATTCAAGTTCTCAAAGATATGCTTCGATGTTGTGTGTTAGAATTCGAAGGTAGTTGGGAGAGATATCTACCTTTAGTCGAATTTGCTTACAACAACAGTTATCAATCAAGTATACGGATGGCTCCGTATGAGGCCTTGTATGGTCGTAAGTGCCGGACTCCTTTGTATTGGACAGAGCTTAGTGAGAAACGGATCCATGGAGTCGATCTTGTGAAAGAGACTGGGGAGAAAGTGAAAATAATCCGTAATAGTCTGAAAGTTGCTTTGGACCGACAGAAGTCATACGCGGATCTGAAAAGAAAAGACATTGAGTTTGAAGTGGGCGACAAAGTGTTTTTGAAAGTGTCCCCATGGAAAAAGATTATGAGATTTGGACGAAAAGGAAAATTGAGTCCAAGATTCATAGGGCCGTATGAGATTACAGACAGAGTTGGGCCAGTAGCTTACCGGTTGGCTTTGCCGGTAGAGTTGGAAAAGATTCATAATGTGTTCCATGTGTCGATGTTGCGACGGTATCGCTCCGATCCTTCACATGTGATTCCTTCGACGGAAATAGAGATAAGACCGGATATGTCTTATGATGAAGAGCCGATTAAGATCTTGGCTCAAGAAGTGAAACAGTTGAGAAATAAGAGCAGAGCACTAGTGAAAGTGTTATGGCAGAAACACGATGTGGAAGAGGCTACGTGGGAAACGGAAGAAGCTATGAGAGAGCAACATCCAAACCTCTTTACTGGTAAGATTTTCGGGGGCAAAAATCTCTAAAGGGGGGAGAGTTGTGACATCCCGATTTAAGGCCTAGTCAGAATAGTGGTGCGAGACCACAAATCCAATAGTGGTGCGAGACCACAAATCCGAGGTTTATGAATGAGTTTTTGAGGTTTATGCTATGTATGCATGCTATTGTGAAAGTTTCATAAAGCAATTTTGTGAAATTGCAATTGAATTGTCCAAAAGGACTAAATTGCAAAAGTTACAAAATGTGAGATTCTAGAAGCTATTTGTGTGAAATAGCTTTATAATATTAATTAGAGGTCCTTAAATAGCAATTTTCCCAATTTTTAATTTTTGGACAAAATTGGGCATGGATGAGTTAAAATAGAAAGTTTATCAAAAAGTTTATCAAGCTTGCTAGTAAGTGGATCTAAGCCCCGTTTTTTTATATTCTTTGTATTTTTGAAGTCCTTGTAGCATGAGTAAGCTATTTTTAGCTATTTGATGAGCTATGATGGATATTCAAAAATGTGGCCATGTATAACATGCATGTATTTTGATGTTTTATGGAAGATTATGAAAGCTTGATTTAGTAGAAACATCTTTTGCTAAATGAGTTTCCATAGAAAATGCATGTAGGGACTAGTTTGTAAAAATCTTGAGTTTGGTCATACATGTGTGATTTAGTAAGAATTGATGATTGCTTTAGTTGAGTAAGTGATTCAGCTAAGCATGAAAGGCTAGAAAGTTGAATCAAAATCACTTTACGAGCCTTGGGGAATAGCGTAAATAGGAGAAAGTTTAGGGGCAAAAGGGTAATTTTGCCAAAGTATGATATGTGGGTCAATTTAGTCAATGTGTATATTGATGAGTTGAATTATCATTATAGATCAGGAAAGACAAAGCCCGGATCGAAACCGAGGCAAGAGCAATGGACTAAATTGCACGTTTCTATACTTTTGAGTATCGAGGTAAGTCTATGCTTAAACAATGCATTCATACTTACAATTTGTTAGTGCTAGCTAGTGCATAGCATGGTTGAGAATGAATGTGATAGTTTTTTGAATGGATGAATGATTGAGTAAATAGATATGTGAATGTGTAGTGATTATGCTAAAAGATGGGCTAAGTGCGATACCATCCTAATACATAATGACGATGAGTTGGCTATGTACGATGCTATCGTTAGGTATATTGTATAGTGGTCTATGTGCGAAATCACTACGATTACCTTTATGGCAGGCTAAGTGCGATACTACCTTATTAATTGATTGTGGTGGGCTAAGCGCGAGACATTAGCTGTGTGGACTAGCTGTGTGGATTAGCTGTGTGGATGCATTATCGAGAAATAATGATGTGTTGTATATTGTGTAAATGTGATACTGAATGCAGGGGTGCATGTCAATGGTTATGAGTAAGTGACTCATGATGTGTTGGGAATGTGGTAAGGGATAGAAAGAGTAAGCATAGTTGTACATTATATGTTAGTATAATGCTAATTGTTGTTTAGCTTATACTATGGTGCTTAATTGTTTATGTGTAAACTTACTAAGCTCAAAGCTTACTCCCTTTCTTTTCCCTTGTCTTATAGAGCAAAAGTGTTGAATCGAGATACGAGGATCAATTGGAAGATCGCCCACACTATCAGCACACTCTGGTACATTAGACTCAATGTTTTGTATATGGCATGTATAGGGGCTAGACAAGTTAGTGAATTTTATTGTATATTGCTATGATGTGTTGGCCTTTAGATGAATAATCTATTTTGTAGAATGCCATAGTTGTTGGCACTTTATAATATGAAAAGATGTAGTTATCTATGTGAGATTGTAAGATATTGAGTTGATTATGGATGTGTTGAATGAGTGTATGTTGTATATGCTAGAAGGGTGAAAAGAACTTGGCAAATAGCTTTGTTCTTGTCCATGTGGGTAGACACACGGGCGTGTGTCTAGGCCATGTGTGACACACGGTCAGCCTATGGGCGTCACACGGGCGTGTGCCTAGTACGTGTGTGTTAATCAGTGTTGGCCACGGGCTAGCCACACGGGCGTGTGTCTAGACTCTAGGCCGTGTTAAGGTAGTCAGTATGCACCACGGGCGGAGAGCACGGCCGTGTGCCCTAACCGTAGGGCATTGGCAGAATGCTTGAGTTTTCATGCACGGGTAGTGACCATGGGCGTGTGTGACCTCCACGGGCGTGCCAAACCTTACACGGGCGTGTGAGCCCTGTATAGATGGAAAAGTTTTAAGATCGTAAGAGTTTTTGATATGGTCTCGAGAGCCCTCGTGTGCTCGAGAGAGGCCTCGTAAGTCGAGATTGAGGTTGTTGTGATGGCCAAAGAGAGTGGTCATGTTGTGCCTAAGTGGCGATCTTGAGGATTTAAATACAGTAACGCCTCGTGCCCGGTTCCGGCATTGAATACGGGTAAGGGGTGTTACATGGCATGTATAGCTAGACTCTCACACGCTACGTTAGACCTAGAACCGACTAAACCATAGCTCTGATACCAATAAAATGTAACACCCATAACCCGTATCCATCGCCGGACTAGGGTTACGAGGTATTACCGGGTAAATCATAACATTTATACTATCATGGCTCACACATCAACACATCATAGTAATCAATAGCACAAAGTCCCTTTAGTAGGTCTACAAGACCTAAAATATACTTTAGAAAATGTTCGGGACTAAACCGGTCTTATACGAAAATTTAGCTTAACTTAGAAAATTTTTCTTCAAAAACAGGGCACACGCCCGTGTGGATAGACCGTGTGCCTCACATAGCCATGTCTTAGACCATGCCTTACCCCGTGTACACTACTTCTAGGATCACACGGCCTGTCACACGCCTATGTGTCTGGCCCGTGTGCAACACTGACTTGGGTCACACGGCCTGTTACACGCCCGTGTGTTTGGCCCGTGTGCAAGTCTGATCTACTTCGATTAGGGACAGTGAAAGACACAGTTGAGACACACGCCCGTTTGCTCACCCGTGTGGGCAATTATAGGCCATTTACAAGGCCAAATTGCCACCCAATTTGGGTCATCCGTACAAGTTCAATTCCAATATCAAATAAAATAAAAATCATTCACAATCTCATATACCAAATCCAGTATGAAACATACCATTTCTCTTTTACCAAAGCACACCATAATGGCTATTCACACAAGACCATATATATACATCACATACACCATTTTCACATAGCCAAAACATATACCAAAATCAATCCATTATCAAGCCATATCACATGGAAAGATTTATACATCTCAAAACATTCCATAACTTTACTAGCCTATACATGCCATATACCATATATACAACTTCCAAAAATGGTACCAAAATAGACGTCTGATAGTGTGATTGAGTCGCTGACGATCCCTGGATCCTAGCTAGCTTTAAATACCACTGTAAAATAGAGAAAAACTTCACACAGTAAGCTTTAAAGCTTAGTAAGTTCGTAATATAACACAATTAACTCAACAATTCAAATTCAATATACAAAATTAACTAACACTTAGTTCAATTCACATCACTACTCAATATCATCCATAGTTATTACTCACTTTCATACCATATCTATATGTTCATGTACAAGCATTTATAATGCTACTCAATCTAACCCTTTTCATCATTCATTCACATAATCTTCCATCTATCTCATACACAATATCATCAACCACATAGTTTCCGTACATACCTGTACCGTCACGTATTTATCTATCACATTTACCACTCAATGCTCGATGCCATAATTCATTTGATCCTCTTTAAGCGTTCGATGAACTCGCACACTTAGTGCCAACTAATTAGCCGAAGCTATAATAATATCGCACACTTAGTGCCATCACATCAAACTAAATTTATCTCGGTATCGTACACATAGTGCCAAATAATACAGCCATTGCTTTCTTTATCTCGCACACTTTGTGCCATTCATCATCGTAACGATTCTATTTACGCACACTTAGTGCCACATATCTTCGAACTCACATTTCACATTTCCAAATTCCACAATCACATTTCTATTCATTTCATCACATAAGAACATTGTTTAAACAATACGTATTATACACGAACTTACCTCGGACGTAGAAACAACGATACTAGTCGGTCAATCGAACACTTTGTTCTTGCCTCGATCTAGGTCTGAATTTCTCCTTTCTTGATCTATATAATATCAAATTCAACTCATTCAATTTCATCTTCATCCAAAACAATCCCCAAACACATAGTTAGGGCATTTTACACTTTAGCCCTCATAATTTCACATTTTGACATTTTAATCCCTATTTCACAATTACACAAAATACACATAATTTACTCACACCCAAGCTTGGCCAAATTTCATACTAGTCCCTAGCAGCCCATATCTTTCATTTATTTCACATTTTAACCTTCAGTTTCTCATTTTCATAATTTAGCCCATAATAATCAATTTCATCAAAAATCCCAATACAAAGCATATTTATCATTCATCAAGCTTTCATACTTCACCATCTATTAACACAAAGCTCACATATTCATCAATGGTACATCTCAAAATCATCAAAAAACTCGAAAATTAGGGTACGGGCTAGCTAGAACACGAAACAACAATCACAAAAATATATAAATCATCAAAAATCGAGCTCAAAACACTTACCAATTAAACTCAAAAGTGCTGAACCCTAAAATTTCATCAATGGCTTTCTTCTTCTTCTATATTCGGCCAAAAGAAAGATGATAATATGGATTTCCTATTTGTTTTATTATAATATATCATTTAATAACTAAATACCAATTTTAACCTTAATGAATATTAATAATAACACCAAATGCCATGCCATTATCATCCATTAACTATCAAATAGTTTAATAACAACATAAGGACCTCTCATTTAATAAGACATAGCATTTAAGCACTTTTAACTACTAGCACACAGCTTTTGCATTTTACGCGATTAAGTCCTTTTTCACAAATTAGCACACAGACGATAAAACTTTCACACAGAATTTTCACACATACTTTATCAAATGCCATAAACATCAAAAATAATATTAAATTATTTCTTCAACCTCAAATTTGTGGTCCCAAAACCACTGTTCCGACTAAGGTCTAAACCGAGCAATTACAGGCTGTGTGACCCAAATACCCCCTGTTTTCACACGAGCGTGTCTGGTGGTCATGTGAGACACACGGCCTGGTCACACAGGTGTGTGTCCCCTGTTTGAAGCAAAATTTACTAAGTTTCACAAGAAAATTTTCAGAGTTATCGATTTAGCCCCAACCATTTCTAATGCATGTTTAAAGCCATGTAGGCTCGTTTAAGGGACACTATCATTGGTTGTGATTGAATTGTATTTGATATGAAAAATTGTATAATAAATGTATGATTATAAGTGTTGTAAATTTGGTAATGCTCCGTAACCCTATTCCGGCGTTGAATACGGGTGAGGGGTGTTACATAAAATTCTTTGACTACCTTAGTGAGGAGGTCATCAGGGTGGAGACAGAAGATTTGCCACCTGTGTTTCTCCACGACAGATGAGATGGCTTCAGAATAGCCCATAGAAGGGGTATCTTGGAAAAGGAAATATTTTTCTAGGCAAAAAGGTCACTTTGATATGTTCTTGTTATAATTTTCTTACGCGATTTTGCTAAAGAATTACCCCAGATGCACAGAGGTGGAAAAAGATGGTGCCTAGGGAAAATAAAAGAAAATAAAATTTAAGTAAACATATTGAATAAAATAAACAATGAAATTAAAAACAAAGTAAATGAATAAAACAATACAGGGGAGAAATATTAAGCAGTTCGAAAAGTGATGGAATTTTTATCACGAATTATAGGAACTCCAAAGTAATGCTTTAATTGTTTGCTATTGACTTTGAAAGTAGAACCAATCTTGCCATCTTTGAATTCTACAACTCCATGAGGATAGACATGCACTATCTCGAATACGCAAGACCAACGAGATTTTAATTTGCTAGGAAACAATTTAAGCCTAGAATTAAATAACAAGACTTGTTGTCTAGGTGCAAATTGGCGTGGCAAAATCTTATTATCATGCCATCGTTTGGTATTTTCTTTGTACAGTTTGGCATTCTCATAAACTTGTGCTTTGAATTCTTCCATCTCATTCAACTCTAATAGGAGGTTAGTACCAACAGCACTGCAATCTATATTCAATTTCTTAATTGCCCAATATGTCTTATGTTTAATTTCAACGGGAAAATGATAAGGTTTCCCATAAAAAAGCTTGAAAGGCGACATCCCTAATGGTGTCTTGAATGTAGTTCAATACGCCTACAAAGCTTCATCCAATCTGTCTGACCAATCTTTGCAGGTGGGATTGACTACCTTTTTCGGAATTTGTTTAATCTCTCTATTAGAGACTTTCGCTTGTCCATTTCTCTGGTGATGGTATACCATGGTAATTTTATGTTTAACTCCATACCTGTTCAGAGCATTAGCAACTAATTTGCAGTCAAAGTGTGAACCTTCATCACTAATCAGAGCATAAGGGGTATTAAACCTGGTAAAAATATTCTTATATAGAAATTTCAAAACCAATTTGGCATCATTCGCTGATAGAGCAACAGCCTCAACCCAGTTAGAGACATAATCAACAGCTACAAGTATGTATACATTGCCCCAAGAAGGTGAAAATGGACCCATAAAATCAATTCCTCATACATCAAATAGTTCCACTTCTAAAATAGTTTGCAAGGGAATTTTATACCTCCTCGATAGATTTCCAGTTCTTTGACAGCGATCGCAAGCTTGAAAAAATTCATGAGCATCTTTAAACATTTTTGGCCAATAAAAACCAGATTGGAGAAATTTTGCAGCAGTTCTCATGCCCCTAAAGTGTCCTTCATACGGTGCTGAATGACAATGATATAAAATACTTTGAATCTCGTCATTCAGAACACACCTCTGAATTATCTGGTCTACACAATGTTTGAATAAAAATGGTTCATCCCAATAATACTATTTGGCATCATGGATAAGCTTGCTTCATCTCTGATTGGTGAGCTCAGGTGGTAGCAATCCACTAACCAAAAAATTTACGATATTGGCTTACCACGGTAATGCCATGGCAACTAACAATTGCTCATATGGGAAATTATCCTAAATGTGCTGAATATTACCGTCTTCATTTCCTGCTTCAATTCGAGATAAGTGATCAGCCACTTGATTTTCTGTACCTTTCCTATCTCTAATTTCCAAATCAAATTCCTACAGTAGTAGTATCTATCGAATTAATCTGGGCTTGGCGGCTTTCTTGGTCACCAAGTACTTAATAGTAGAGTGGTCCGTATAAACCGTAAATTTTGTGCCCACTAAATAAACTCTGAATTTGTCGAAGGCAAATACCATAGCTAAAAACTCCTTCTCAATTGTGGTATAATTTAACCATGAATCTGTCAACGTACAGCTTGCATAGAAGATAGCATGAAATACCTTGTCCTTTCTTTGCCCAAGTACTACCCCTATAGCAAAATCATTAGCATCACAAGGAAAGGTAAAGTCCAATCTAGTGCTATGACTATTGGTGCTATGACTAGTCACTTTTTCAATTCCTCAAATGCTTGTAAGCACGACTCATCAAAATTGAAAGTTCTGTTATGTTCTAACAATGTACATGGGGTTTGGATATTTTTGAAAAATCTTTGCTAAATCGTCGATAGAGTCTTGAATGGCTAAGAAAACTGTGAAAACCTTTAACTATGGAGAGTGGTGGCAATTTCTCAATAACCTCAATTTTTGCTTTGCCGACAACAATCTCTTGCTGCAAAATTTTTATGTCCCAAAATAATGCCTTCACAGACAATGAAGTGGCATTTCTCCCAATTGATAACAATGTTGGTTTTTTCACACCGACAAAGAACTAACTCCAGAGTTTTTAAACAGTCTTCAAAAGTATCACCAAACACTGAGAAGTCATCCATAAAAACTTCTAAAAATTTCTCGACCATGTCTGAAAATATTGTCATCATGCAACGCTGAAATATTGCAGGGGCATTGCATAATCCAAACGGCATTCTTCAGAACACAAAAGTTCCATAAGGACATATGAATGTGGTATTCTCTTGATTAGTAAAAGCTATGGAAATCTAGTTGTACCCCAAATAACCATCTAGAAATCATGTTTATGTTATGCTTACATTATAATTGTAAGGTAACTATTGAATTAATTATTTAAACGGAATGAAATTGTAATTAATGGACGCAGTACTTAATTGGTGCATGTTTAATCTTCTAAGGTAGCTGAAGGTTAAATTAGCGATGGTATTAAAAAATACATTAGCCTTACATAACTTGCAAGTTTATTGTGATTAAACTATTTCAATATAGGTATATGTTGTTACTTCACTTAAACTTATATGTGCTTGTGAAGATTGATTAATCTTTTGAATTGGCATTAGAAATGTTCAAGAGATTGGTAAATTTAATAAGTATGTATGTCCACTAGTTAGCAAGTTAACGAGTTGCCATGAAATTATTCGTAACAACATGAGCATGAGTTTAGTAATTTTAAGTTACAGAATGTGATTGATCCAACACATTTATGTCATGTTGATTTAAACCCTCTTTTTTTTGAAAGTGTGCATTGAAATTTTTACTTTTAATTTTTCCTTATTTAATTACTTATTTAAGTTTTAGTTTTTAACTCATTTCCTCAAAATCAAAATATTTTTAATCACCAAAGTGTTTGATCTACATTTCATAAATATCGCAATTCCTGTGCGTACGATAATTCGACATTTACTTGTCACTTTATTACTTGTTGCGGTTATATACACTTGCACATTTCTGTCGTTCCACCTGACAACCCTAGGAAGTCATCAAGGTAGGAATTAACCCAAAATTAGAATGGCCTATCCGTGAACACCTTCACCCCAAGCCGGTCTGAACTGTGAGGTCAGAAGATAAGTAGTCCTTGTCGACTCGTTATTTGAGTGGAAAATCGGAAATCCTACTAGGTAGCAACTAGTTAATTAACGAGGAACCCAAAGCGACGGTCAATAGGGATTGCCGAAGTGAGCTAATCACCCATATTCAAATATGATTAATCCTACTTTTGACTGTCTTGTTATTTATTTTGTTATTATTTTATTATTATAAAAACCTTAAAAATCCCTTTCATATATGTTTTCGTACTATAACTGACTTAGATTACTAATTAGATCTTTATGTGTTTAGGTTTAAATTGATCTAGCACTAGCCTCGCTTGGGTACGATCCTTAGAGTACTCACCTACTTAGTTGTAACTATATTACAAATGGACCCATATACTTGCAGATACTACCTTATATACATATCCTTTACTATGGTATTCACACTCTGGATGTTAGTACGTTCGTAGGCGATCACCTAGAAACCTTAGCCTTGCCTTTCTTAGCATGCTTTCCCTTCCCTTTTGAGGAAGAAACGATAGCTATATTCACTTCTGCTCTTTGGATCAGTTGACCTCCATTCAACATCAACTCATAGGTTTTTGTTGCCAAGGTTATATGCGGCCCAAAAACCAGTAAAATCATTTTACCAACTTTTGAACACTATAACAACCCGATTTTTAGTGGTGATGGAACAGTGGTTTTGGGACCACAAATTTCAGTTATATCGACTTGTAAATATTATTTTTAGAATACTTATAAATTCATTAGAGTCGTATTAAAATTTGGTTTAGAAATATTAACGTTTAGATAGTTAATTGAGGAAAAAGGACTAAACTGAAAAAGGTGCAAAATTGAGTAAATCTTGAATTCCATTGATTTGATAGCTTAATTTTGGAATAAAAAGGGACTTAAATAATAATTAGTCCAATTGAATATTAATGGACCATAATAGGTTTTTAAATGGTGGTTTTATAAGGCTTTAATTAAGGGTAATTATGTAATTTGGTAAATAAATTAAAGTTTAATTAAACAAAAGCCAAAATCATCATCTTTTTCATGTTCTTGCCGAAAACCTTAGGAATTTCACCATTTTTGGAAGCTTCATATTTTGCAAGCGTAGGAACCTTGCATGTAAGTTCGTTTTAATCTTGTTTCTTGTAATTTTTATATTTTTGAGATCGTTGCAGCTAGGTCCCGCTAGCCCGTACCTTCATTTTTTATTCTGTTAAAAATTTTGGATGTTTCCATTGATGAATATTGAATGTTTTTTTATGAATACCATGTGTTTGAAGCTTTGACTGTGTTGTTTGATGATTTTATAAAGTGATTTTTGTAAAATTTTGATTTTAGGGTTAAATTGTGAAAATGTCAAAATTCAAGGGTTTGATTGTGAATTTAATGTTAATTAGGGACTCTTAAAGGGCCTAATATATTTAGATAGAATTTATATTTGAGAAAAAATGGTTAATTTGATGAATTTAAGTTTAAATGACTAAATTACAAAAATTGTAAAAGTTTAGGATAATTGTGTAAATTCAAAAAATAAAAAGGTATTAATTGTAAATGGATTGGAATGTGAGCTAATAATTGAGGAATTTTACATTTTAGATCAAGATCCCGTAGATACTCAAGGAAAGGGAAAAATTGTGAAATAGTCTCTGAACTTTTGCAACTACTACAATTCAATCCAGGTAAGTTCATACGGTCTAAAATTTAACATTTATATGAATTGTTGAATGTTATATCATGATACAATATATATATTCCATTATTGATGATGAACGATTGTTCAAGATATGTTATCGAATTTCATGTTCGGATTGGATTGAACGCGGGATAGAGTACAGTTGTGATTTGGTGTGTTACGGGGGATTGGAGTTGAGATGGTTATAGAGTGATGTATATTCATATTACCCGAGTAAACCAACGTTCAACATTTTTTTTGCGAACTCTCGTGTTATACTCTTTGTTTGGTGTGTTTCGATTGGATTAGCTCTTATGAGCATCTGGTGTGTTTGGAGGGATTGGCTCGTGTGAGCATATGGCGTGTTTTGGAGGGATTGGCTCGTGTGAGTTTCTGGTGTGTTTTCGTTGGACTGACAATGTAACACCCCTAACCCGTATCCGTCGTCGGAATAGGGTTACGAAGCATTGCTGGAGTTTACAGAACAATTTCAAATAATTCTAGAAATTTACTATTCATATTCCGAGATTATGCATAACATCCCTTAAATGGACCCTCGAGGCCCAATATGAACATTAGAATCGAATCAGGACTAAATCGGGATCACTAAAATTTTTTCGCAAAATATCAAAATTTCTCTTATGAATAGTATCCACACGCCCTTATGGTCTAGGGACACACCCGTGTGATCAGGCCGTGTGGCTATACACGCCCGTGTCTCTAACCCGTGTAACTCTCTGACTTATAAGGTATGAAGAAATTGAAGTCACACGGCCAAGTCACACGCCCGTGTGCTAGGCCGTGTGGTTAATTTAATTTTTTACAAATTAGGTGCAGTTTTCACACGGCCGTATCGCACGCCCGTGTTTAAGGCCGTGTCATCCACACGGCTGAGACACACGCCCGTGTCTCTGCCCGTGTGCTCAATTCTGAGCATTCTATTTTTCAAATTTGAAATACAGGGGACACACGGGCAGACCACATGCCCATGTATCAGGCCGTGTGTCACACACGGTCTAGACACACGCCTGTGTGTCTACCCGTGTGGATGAAATAAGACCATTTCCTAGCCTCATTTCTCACCCAAACTATGCCATTATCCTGCACCAACACTTACAAATATTTTCCAACCAATTCAAGCATAAATACAAAGCCATTATACCATTGGTTATTGTATAAAATCACTTACCTTCATCCTAAATTATTTACTTTACTTACTTCTTATGTAACTTAAGTTGTTCATTATAATTTCACATTTATATATATATATATACATGAACATGTGTTATTCCATATCCATCTATAACATCAAAACAAGTTTCTCTAGCCATTCCAATGGCTAGATTAGGTTTAACATATATAAACCATAATTTGGTCAAATTTTACTATACATGCCATTATACCAAAACAAGATTTTCATCTATACCAAAATAACAGTAGGATAGTGTGAAGAATGCTCCGACCGTTCTCCAACCTTCACGAGCTTTGAGCACTATAAAACAGGGAAAAAAAAACCTAGTAAGCATTATATGCTTAGTAAGCTCGTATAACCAGAATTTAACTTACCAATCATATTTAACATTTAAAACATTCATAAGCATACTTTCCATTCAATTTAGCATTTTTCCTAACCACATGCATCCAATCAAACATGTTAATCACAAATATACCATAATGAATTGATGAGCTCATCATACCATATTCCATCAAGTTTTCCTATTTTCATTTCATATTCCTCATGTCTCATTAATCATTTTATCCGTTGAACTATTGAATTTTTCGATGAATATTTCCGATAGTACATTCAAAGTGTACAATTCCATTATCCGTCAATTCATATCCAGTAGTACCTATTAAGGTACACTCTCGAGCCACATAACATACAGTAGAATTACTAGTCCAGGCTAAATTCTATCTGTAACATACACTCTAAGAGCTTTGTCAGGATTTCCAGTCCAGGCTAAATCCTTTTAATGACAAAGAATTTTCTATAGAGTTTATTCTGGATTACCAGTCTAGGCTAAATCCTAATTGAAACATATACTCGAGAGGCTCATTTTGGATTACCCGTCCGGGCTAAATCCATTCTGCAACACATGCAGTTTTATCAAGGAAATCACCTTTATCCATCGGAATTCAATATTCACACGAAATTTAACCCTTTTCAATAAATTTCCAACATATACCATTTCTTCCATTTCAATTTTCATACATTTCATATATACAATCTCATATAACATATTCAATGTAATATAGCATTCAAAACAACACATTTCTATGCTCATTTAAGTTATACGAACTTACCTTGATATTTGTTCGTAACTGAAATCCACTAATCTGAAATCTTTTCCTTTCCACGATCTAACTCTTTGTTTGATCTTTCCAGATCTATATAATTGAATTTAATCATCAATTTAATACATTTCATATTCCATTGAACTCAATTTACACCCTAGGCAAAATTACCATTTTGCCCCCATACTTTTCATAAATTCTAATTTCGTCCTTAGGCTCGGAAAATGAAATTCATGCAATTTAATCCTTATTTCCAGCCTAGCCAAATTTCATATACCATAATAGTAGACCATTAATTCCATAAAAATTAGAATTTTATCATGGGTTTTCACCATTTTTCAATTTAGTCCCTAAATCATGTTTCCATGTAAATTCACTTTGTAAAAGTTGTTTATCTATCATCAACCTTTCATTTTCTACCATAAAATTTTAGATTTCAGCATATTCATCCATGGCACAATTTCCATACTTTGATAACTTTTCAATTTAATCCCTTAAATAGATAGTTTAAGTTATCCCAATTCCAAAAATATAAAAATTACTAAAAACGGGACTTAGAAACTTACCCAATTAAGCTTGAAAAGTTCCTTTTCCCTCTCCTAGGGCTTCCATAAAATTTGGGGATGAAGATGATATGAAAATAAGATGATAATTCTATTTAATTAATTATCATCTTTTAATTATTTTGTTTTCCAATTTAGTCCTTAACCTTTTCTAATTTTTCCATGGATGACTCACCAAAAATATCTACATATTTTTCTTCAATGGTCTAATTATCAAATAAGGAGCTCAAGTTTTGAATTCCATAGCTATTTAACCCATATAGCTACTAGAATTCAAATTTGACAATTTATGCAATTTAGTCCTTTCAACAATTAAGCACATAATTGATTAAATTTTCTTATCAACAGTCTCATGCAACCTTTCTATCACATTACTAATCATTTCATAATATAAAATATTTTATCTTTTCGGCTCGAATTTGTGGTTACGAAACCACTGTTCCGACTTTACTGAAATTGAGTTGTTACAGACAATGTACTCTAATCTGTAAGTCGTTCTTTGAATTAAAAATCTCGGTAAGGTATTTGGTTTAATGATTTTGATGGATTTACTATAAAATTGAATATTAAATTGATAGTATGTGATTTATCGGGTGAGATTGTGGATGACAGGGAATCTTCGTGGTTGTATTGTTAATGTTTGAATTGTTGTATTTACTTTGGTAAGATTTATCGTTTTAATAAGTCGAACTTACTAAGCTTTATTGAGCTTACTAGTTTTAATCTTTGATTTTGTAGATACTTGGAAGGTTGGACACTCGGATTCGCACTCAAGTCACACTATCCAACTTAATTCGGTAGTTTTTGGAACGTTTATTTCAGATTATATGGCATGTAATAGGTTTGAATGTTGATATTAACATTGTGGATATGTAAATAGTTAAGTATGAACTTTGTAGTATAAATTGTTTTGGTTTATCTCCTTTTCGTACTTTTGGTGCCTTATTAGAATGTGTTAATATAGCTATGTGATATTTGTTGGAGCGTCCAAAAGAGTATGTGATGAATTGGTTATTATATGGCTAAGATATGGTATGTTTGAAATGGTATTGATAGGTGTTATTTTGAATGAATTGATAGGTTGAATTGATGTTTTATTTTGATATAAATTTGTATGTACCTGTGGTACGAATGAGAGTACATTGGTTAGGCATTTAATAGGTTGATTTGGCATGTTTTTAGCTTGATTAAAGACACTTTGAATTGGTGTTTTGTTTGGAAAATTGTTTGCTTAGGTCCCAAGTAAGCTTGAAATGGTAAACTTGTTGTTTAAGGCTCATTTGTGGTCCACGCAGCCTGAGACACGGGCATGTGTCTCAGCCGTGTGTCCCTTACAGGTTTAAAGGTTGCTTTTTGAAAGATACACGGCCTAGCACATGGCCTTGCACACGGGCGTGTGGCTTGACCATGTGACCCAAGTCAGAGAGTTACACAAGCTGGGACATGGTTGTGTGTCCCTATTTTGATTGTTACACGACCTGAGACACGGGCGTGTGTCTCAGCCGTGTGAGTCACACGGACTGAATTTTTTCAACTTTTTCCTAAACTTTTCAAATATTTCTGATTTAGTCCCGAATTGTTTCTATTGTATTCTTTGGGCCTCGAAGGCTCGACTAAGGGACGCTATGAATGTATTTGAATGAAATTAAGCTATGTTTGTGTTGATGTATGAATTGAATGATTTACCATTTCGTTTATCCGGTAATGCTCTGTAACCCTATTCCGGCGACGAATACGGGTTGGAGGTGTTACATTTACCATCTCAATGTGAGTGTTTTGGTCAAAATTTGTCACATTTTCCACAGCCTTGGCAAAGAAGCCCATAAGAGTGATCATATGGCCTTTGATCGGAGTGTTGGTGTAACACCCCTCACCCATATTCAACACCGAAATAGGGTTACGGAGCATTACCGAACTTACGAAACAATCAAACAACTATTTAATCATACAATTGTTCAATTTAATCATTTATCATTCAATCTCAATCAATTTGTCCCTATTAAGAGCCTACGAGGCCTTAAACATGCTTTGGGAGTGTTTCGGGACTAAACCGATAACTCAGGAAGTTTTCAATACTTAGCAATTTTTTCTTCAAATCAGGGGACACACGCCCGTGTGGCACGGCCACCAAACATGCCCGTGTCACAGGCCGTATGAAAATAGGGGGTACATACTGACTTGGGACACACAGCCAACCACACGCCCGTGTGTCTAGCCCGTGTGCCCTTCGAAGTGGCCACACATGCCCGTGTGCCAAGCCGTGTGTTAGGCTGTGCCAAACCTGTAGGGTATACTGACTTATGCAACACGGCCAAGTCACACGCCCGTGTTCTAGGTCGTGTGCCAATTAGGGGGTATACTAACTTGTACCACACGGCTGAACACACGCCCGTGTGTGAGACCGTGTGGAGCATACTAACTTCATTTCAATTTCAACACCAGGGGACACACGGCCGTGTATCATGAACGTGTGTCACACACGGCTGAGACACACGCTCATGTCTCTGCCCGTGTGGACAAAAATAGGCTATTTACCAAGCCATTTTTCCACCCATTTTACACATACCTAAACCAACTCAAATGGTACCAATCCATAGCACAATTAACATTCCAATTCAGCCATAATCAAGCCTAATCCATACCATTTTCAATACCAACATTCAACATGCTTATAACCTCAAACCTTACTCCATCAAAACATACCAATTCAACTAACTATACCTTTACTAAACATACATTATTTTGAACCAATTCACAAATATAAATCACATCTAATATCAACCATATATTCACATATATGCACATAACCAAAATTCACCAAATTAAGCCAACTCTCATGGCTATATTTACAACTCAAAACAAATACATTTACAATGCCAATTCATTTGGCAAACATCATTACCAAAACATAACCAACATGACTCAAATACCTATACATGCTATATACTTAAAACATAGTTTCAAAAGTACCAAAAAGTCAGTAGATAGTGTGGTGAAGTCTCCGACGATCCCCGAATCCGAGCTAGCTTTGAAATCACTATAAAACATGGAAAAAACAACAAAGTAAGCTATATATCTTAGTAAGCTTATATGTTAACAATGAGAAACTATCATCATTCATTAATCATTCGTATAATGGAAAATAATGTACAACAATTCTAACAAATCTCAAGCTATCAAATGATCATTTATATACTTACCAAGGAACTCATCAATTTCATAGTTTTCAATACTCAATTCATTTTCGTACGTACCTGTACCGTCTCATACTAATCTTATAATCAACCAAATTCTTCTTTTTACCCGTTGAACTATTCGGAATAGAAGTTGGATACTCAAGCTCTCACTCGATAAGTACCTATACCATGGCCCGTAACCAAATCAAGGTAACTTATCCGAAATTCTGATATCATGGCCCGAAGCCAAATAATCCGATATGGATGGCCCAAAGCCAAATTGGTTTATCTCGCACACATAGTGCTAAATCATGGCCCGAAGCCAACTCAAGTATACCTAATGACATGTCACAAGCATCCTAAACTATTCCTAAGGTTCAATCGGGTTTCCAACTGTCGAATCTTTATTGAATCATTTCCGAACTCGTACATAATCACATAAACACAATTCATGCTATATCAAAGCATATAAATACATTTGAAATGAATTTATAACATACGAACTTACCTCGGATGTTAAAATGGCGAATCGAGTAGATTAGTCGATAGCTTTATCTTTTCCTCGATCCAAGTCCGTATTTCACTTTTCTTGATCTAAATATATTCAAAATTAACTTATTTAATCATCTATTCATTCAATTTAGTCCAAAACACTCTTTAAAACACGTTTACACTTTTGCCCCTAAACTTTCACATTTTTCATAATTTAGTCCTTATTGCATAAAATCACAAATTAGTGAAATTCCAAATATACCCATGCTATCTGAATTACCATAATACCCCTATCAGCCCATAATTTTCCTTTATTTCACATTTTAACCACTAACTTTACACATTTCTCAATTTAACCCCCTATTTTGTATTTTCACTCAAAATCACTTAACAAAACTTGTTTAACTATCAAAAACTAATCAAAATCTATCATCAAACATCAAAAGTTATACATATTCATCAATGGAAACATTCACAATCTTTGACAATTTTGCAAATTAGTCCCTGGGCTAGCTAGACCTAGTTGCAACGATCTCAAAAACATAGAAATTATTAAAAACGGGACGAAAATCACTCACCAATTAAGAAATGAAGTAGCCAAACCAAGGAACCCTAAAAATGGTTTCTTCTTCCTTCAATTTCGGTGGATGAATGCACTAAAGAAGATGACAATGTTGTTTTCTATATTTTACTTAAGTTAATTTATTAAATTACCTTTTTAACCTTATTAATAAACCATTAAAACACCTAATACATGTCCAAGAATGTCCACTAACTATATAAATGGGTTAATTACCACATAAGGACCTCCACTTTAATCTTCCATAGCTATTAGACACCCTTAGCTATTAGAACACCACTTTTACAGTTTACGCGATTTAGTCCTTTTTATCAAATTGACCATTCAAACGATAAAATTTCTTAACGATATTTTCACACAATCACTCAATCATGCTGTAAAAATTAAAATAATAATAAAATAAATATTTTGAGCTTAGATTTTTGGTCCCAAAACTACTATTCCGATTTGACCAAAAACGGGCTGTTACAGTCGAACTTTTGCAGGGCATTCATCAAGCTAGTTATGGCAGACTGTTGAGCCAAGGAAACTTGGCCCCCCGACCATGTCTTCTAGCTTATCTAGAATTGCTTTAGCAGTTTTACAGCTCTCTAGTTGCTTATACAAAGTGCTCTTCACCCTTGACAGCATGTAGCAACGAGCTATCTAACTAGACTTTTCCTAGCATTTTATAACCTCAGCTTGAGTGGCCTGTGGGCACTTATTATCCATAACAGTTTTAAGTTTCCCAAAGCTCAGGATAATTAATAGGTTCCTTTTCCATTCCTTGTAGTTATTTTCGTTCAATTTGTTTACAGTGAGTATGTTTAATAAGGGAGTTGGTGCCAGAAGAGTTGCCCAGATTGCCTCCAACTAGGGAAGTCAAGTTTAGTATTGAGTTGGTCCCGGGTACGGCACCTATTTCGATTGCCCCATATAGGATGGCTCCAACAGAGTTAAAAGAGCTGAAAATCTAGTTGCAAGAGTTAACGGATAAGGGTTTTGCGAGATCGAGTTATTCTCCGTGGGGTGCTCCGGTACTTTTTGTGAAAAAGAAAGATGGGTCGATGAGATTATGTATAGATTACCGGCAGCTCAACAAGGTTACAGTTAAGAACAAGTATCCTTTGCCAAGGATTGACGATTTGTTTGACCAATTGAAGGAAGCCACTGTGTTTTCTAAGAGAGACTTGAGGTCCAGTTACTATCAGTTGAGAGTTAAGGAGCAGGATGTGCCGAAAACTGCATTTCAGACGAGGTATGGCCACTATGAGTTCCTAGTCATGCCCTTTGGCTTAACCAATGCTCCCGCAGTGTTTATAGATTTAATGAATCATATTTTTCGACCGTACTTGGATAAGTTCGTGGTAGTTTTTATCGATGATATATTAATTTATTCTCGGGATGAGAGTGAGCACGCGGAGCATTTGAGAACAGTTTTACAGACTCTAAGAGATAAGCAGTTGTATGCTAAGTTTAGCAAGAGTGAGTTTTGGCTTCGAGAAGTTGGATTCTTGGGACACATCATGTCGAGCAATGGAATTAGAGTTGACCCAAGTAAGATATCGACAATCGTTGATTGGAATTCACCGAGGAATGTGTCAGAGATTAGAAGCTTTTTGGGCTTAGCGGGATACTACAGACGGTTTGTTAGAGGATTATCCATGATTGCTACATCGATGACGAGGTTGCTACAGAAAGATGTCAAGTTCGAATGGACAGAGAAGTGCCAACAGAGTTTTGAGAAACCAAAGGCATTATTGACTGAAGCTCTAATTTTAGTGCAACCGGAACCGGGAAAGGAATTTTTGGTGTATAGTGATGCATCCTTAAATGGATTGGGATGTGTGCTTATGCAAGAAAGCAAGGTAATATCTTATGCTCTGAGACAGCTGAAGCCATATAATAAAAACTATCCAACTCACGATTTAGAGCTGGCCGCCATAGTGTTTGCACTGAAGATTTGGAGACACCATTTGTATGGCGAGAAATGTCGAGTGTTCACCGACCATAAGAGTCTAAAGTATTTGATGACTCAAAAGGAGTTAAATCTACGACAGCGAAGATGGTTAGAGCTGATAAAGGATTATGAGTTGATAATTGATTATCACCTGGGAAAGGAGAATGTGGTCGCCGATGCTCTGAGTAGGAAGTCATTGTTTTCCTTGAGAGCTATGAATACTCAGTTGTTCGTGACTGACGATGGTTCGATTTTAGCCGAGTTGAGAGCTAAACCAACATTTTTGCAAGAGATCTACGAAGCTCAAAAAAGTTATAAAGAATTGCAAGCTGAGATAACTCAGTGTGAAGTGGTATTGAATCGAATTTTTGGATTGGTGCCGATGGTTATTTGATATTTCGAGAGAGGATTTGTGTACCCAAGGATGAAGAGCTTATTCATAAAATTTTACAAGAGGCCCATAGTGGTTGTTTGTCTATCCACCCGGGTAGTGTGAAAATGTATAATGACCTGAAGAAAATGTATTGGTGGTCGGGAATGAAAAGAGACATCTCAGAGTTTGTCTCTAAGTGCTTAATTTGTCAGCAAGTGAAAGTCGACCACCAAGTACCTTCGGGTTTACTTCAGTCGGTGATGGTTCCTGAGTGGAAGTGGGACCGTATAACTATGGATTTTGTGTCTGGATTTCCGTTGACGCCAAAGAAAAAAGATGTTGTATGGGTTGCGGTTGATAGGCCAACTAAGTCTGCTCATTTTATACCAGTGCGTACCGACTACCCACTTGAGAAATTGGCCAATTTATATGTTTCCGAAATTGTGAAACTTCACGGAGTACCATTGTCGATCATTTCGGATAGAGATCCGAGGTTCACATCACGATTTTGGAAAAAGTTGCTAGAAGCTCTGGGGACAAAGTTAAATTTTAGCACGACTTTCCACCCGCAAACTGACGGTCAATCGAAAAGAGTAATTCAGATTCTTGAAGATATGCTGCGGTGATGTGTTCTTGAGTTTCAAGGCAGATGGGAAAAGTACTTGTCATTAGTATAATTTGCCTACAACAATAGCTATCAGTCGAGTTTGAAAATGGCGCCTTATGAGTCTTTGTATGGGCGTAAGTGCCGAATGCCCTTATATTGGACCAAACTTAGAGAAAATTAGATACACGGGGTTTACTTAGTTAGAGAAACAGAAGAGAAAGTAAAAGTAATTCGTGGTTGTTTAAAGGCCGCTTCGGATAGACAGAAATCTTACGCGGATTTGAAACGAAAAGAAATTGAGTTTCAAGTCAGCGATAAGGTGTTCTTGAAAGTATCTCCGTGGAAGAAAGTTCTCAGATTCGGTAGGAAAGGCAAATTAAGTCCACGTTTTATTGGACCTTATGAGGTGATTGAGAGGATTGGACTGGTAGCTTATCGATTAGCCTTTCCATCCGAGTTAGAAAAGATCCACGATGTATTCCAAGTGTCTATGTTGGGCCGTTATAGTTCTGACCCATCGCATGTGATTTCACCAACAGAGGTTGAGATTTGTTCAGACATGACCTATAATGAAGAGCCGGTTAAGATTTTGGATTGGGAGGTCAAGAAATTGAGAAATAAAAGTATAGCACTCGTGAAAGTATTATGGCATAGACATGGGGTTGAATAGGCCACATGGGAGCCCGAGGACACTATGAGAGACCAATACCCGAACCTTTTTGCTGGTAAGATTTTTGGGGACGAAAATCCCTAAGGGGGGAGAGTTGTAACAGCCTGATTTAGGGGCTAGTCAAAATAGTGGTTTCAAAACCGCTAATCCGAGGCCAGAGAAATTATTTTAATATTATTTTATGTGTTATAGCATGATTATATGAGTACATGAAAATTTTGGTATTAATTTTAGTGATTGCATACTTAATTTTTGAAAAAGGACTAAATCGCATAAAGTGCAAAAGTTTTGTTCTACAAGCTAAAAGTGTCCAATAGCTATAGAACATTAAATTGAAGGTCCTTAATGTGCAATTAGACCCTTTAGGGAGTGTTGGTCGGCCATAGGAGACAAAGAAATGAAAATTGGTCAAAGTGGGTGGTATTAGGTGACTTAATTGATTAAATAAGATAAAATAAAGAGAAAAATGATATCATCCTTTTTCATCTTCTTCTTCCACCAAAAATATCAGAAAAATAGGGGGTTTTGAGAGCTCAAAATATCAGCAACCTCTAATCCTTGCAAGTAAGTGATTTTGATGGTCATTTTTGATGATTTTTGTGTTTTTGAGCTTAAGCTAGCTAATGAGGGGACTATTTTACAATATGGTTGAGAGTCTAGGGTTTTTCCATGAAAAAATTTATGTTTTTTGCTGAATTTTTATGGAATAAAATGAATCTTAGTTGTTAAATAAACAACTTTTTTTGAAAGGATTTTTCATGAAAACACCAAAAGGGACCATTTTGTGAAGTTTATAAAATGAGTAGTAAATGTGTGAAATAATTGGAATTGTGAGTTGCTATAAGCTTAAAGTATATTCGGATAGGCTTGGTTAATAAGGAAATTTGATGAAAATCGATTTACGAGCCTAGGGGCAAAATCGTAATTTTGTGAAAGTCTAAGGGCAAAATAGTAATTTTGCCAAAGTAGAAATTTTAAAATGTCTTGATTATGTGATGATTAAATGAGTGAATTTTATCATTTTAGATCAAGAAAAATGGATTCCGGACCTAGACCGGGGAAAAGCCAAGCAAGTAGATTAATTCGATTTAGTCGCTCACTTTTTGTATACCAAGGTAAGTTGTATGTAAATAATACAACTCTTTTACTTTTATGCATTAAACAATTGATATTGCATAAAATGTTTAGTTATTGATATGAACATACATGACTAAATTCGACGTGGTATACTCCCGGTTGAACCTTAGGAATAGATTGGATATCCAAGCCATGACACTAGGTTGATATGTATGCCAGTGTAAGACCATGTCTGGGACATGGCATTGGCATCGAGACGAGAGCTAGTGTAAGACCATGTCTGGGACATGGCATCAGCCTCAATACATAACCCAGTGTAAGACCATGTCTCGGACATGGCATCGGCGATGACATGTGTGCTAGTGTAAGACCATGTTTGGGACATGGCATCGGCCACATTATGAGAGACAGTGTAAGACCGTGTCTGGGACATGGCATCGGTGTTGATATGTGAGAGCCAGTGTAAGACCATGTTTGGGACATGGCATCAGTATCGAGACGAGAGCTAGTGTAATACCATGTCTGGGACATGGCATTAGCCTCAATACATAAGCCAATGTAAGACCATGTCTGGGACATGGCATCAGCATTTTACCCTATTATGTGAGGCTTATCGGATATCCTTTAGTATTCCAATGGGTTTAACGAGTAAATTAAAGCTTGTGTCAAAAGTGAGAAAAGTTATGATTATGTTGTAAGTGGTACAGGTACCTACATGAGATTTTTGATAAATGAGTTCGAACTATGTTGTATGATTAGGAAGGGTGAAATGAGTAAGTTATACCTTTATTTATTTAAGAATCATGTGCAAGTTTAAAATATTTTATGAGTTTGTTAATGCTTGGTAATTGTTGTTAATTATTTACCTATGACTTACTAAGCTTTGTGCTTACTCCCTCTCCTTTCCATTTTCTTATAGAGCCGCCAAGTTATCTCGGTAATTCAAAGGACGTCGGAGGCTTGATCACACTATCAAACTGAACATTTGGTATAGTTAGTTTCATCTTTTTGAGTATGGAATGTATAGGGACTTAGTATTTGTCAAGTGTTATATTGTTTTGGCCAAATGTGATGGCTAGATTTGAAGATGAATTCTTTTTGTATAAGGCCATAGTTGATGGCTAATATTTATTATTGATTTATAAAAATGATGGTGTTTATCATGAATATGCAACTGCCTGGTTGATAAATTGGTATGTTTATGCATGAATGAGTAGGTTGTTTGAGGTGGCTTATGTTGGTGCAAGTAGGGGTGGCAGAAAGGGCTTGGTAAATAGCGTTGTTTTTGTCCACACGGGTAGACACACGGACGTGTGTTTAGGTCGTGTGTGACACACGGTCTGCCCCATGGGCGTGTGGTTTGGCCGTGTGTCCCCTTGCATTCTGAGTTGGCAAAATAGAATGCCCAGTATGAACCACACGGACAAAGGCACGGCCGTGTGTCTCAACCGTGTGGAAGACACGGCCATAGGACATGGGCATGTCCCCAGGCCGTGTGAAGTCTGCACCTGAATTTAGGAATTTAATTCGCCACACGATCTAAGGACACGGGCATGTGCCTTGGCCGTGTGACCTTATTAGGTTGATGATGTCAGAAACAGAATGTCAAGGTTTTTGCACACGGGCTAAGACACGGGCGTGTCATGGCCGTGTGTGGGACACGGGCATGTCATGGCCGTGTGGAAACCCCTGTAGGTTCGAATTGAGAAATAAATCCACACGGGCGTGGGACACGGGTGTGTCCCTATATGCTTAGACCGTGTGAATCACACGATCTGTTCACATGGCCATGTTATCAAGTCACACGGGCATGTGCCTATGTTTTTAATGACATTTTCCAAGGTTTTCCAAAGAACTCGATCTGATCTCGAAATGTTTCTAAAATGTGTTTTGGGCCTCGTAGGCCCATATTAAGGATGTTAAGAGGAAGTTTGAAAAGTTTTAAATTTGAACGGACCTTTATAATACATAATTGTGTGTATGCATGTGTTTAAGTTAGGTAACGCCTCATACCCTGTTCCGGCGTCGGATACGGGTAAGGGGTGTTACATGTTTTCTTCGATTCGGCTCGACTCGATCGAATACTCACCCTTAATTAAGATAGTGCATGCATCTTACATTAAACCTTGAAAACATTTGTAAGCCATTGCAATGATAATTCCCACATCAATTGAATAAAGCTACCGTAGAGTGATCATGATCAACTAGTAAGAACATGGATTTCCATCCAATTAGTACATGAACCTAATTCCTTAGGCATTCACATGTACTAATAATCGTGTAACGTTTGGCCATCATTCTAACTTAAGTAAAGCTCTGTGGGGAGTTACTTGACTAGAAGATCTTTATTGTATAACCATCAACTCAACACGTATTGCATCTTGCACCACAAATGAGTCATCATGGGACAATTTCACCGAGTAGCATGCTTTAACTAGTTGTCCTCTTTTGAAGATAGAATTTCTTAATGTATCGCATGATAATACCTACCACAAGGGTTGGTCCAACTATTATATGATAATAAGAAATTTTTGCTTAATTTTAGGAAGTTTCCTTAGTGAAATCTACATGACAATTTCTACCTTGGGGCAGTTCCATTTCATGCCATCACAAGAGACCATTGATGGAAGCCACAGGTATTGTTTAGGGACGTTCTCCCACTTAATATTTTAAAAACATGCAAGGTTTTAATTTTCGATTTCAATCATGTATGATCAATATATGCATGACAAGTACATGTGGCATTCTTTCCTAAACTATATGGCATTCTTATCTCATGTATACATGACATGTTATGGAAATTTTATAATATTCACATTCATTCATTCATAAGAGTCAATCAAACAATTTTGATTATCCACAGTTTTTCTTTAGGGAAAAATTGAAGAAGTGAATGTGACTCGTGCACCAGGTAAGATCCCAAAAAAGGGAGGTAAGTCGTATTTGACCACTTAAAAACCAAGTCTTTCCTTGCGAAATCCAATCCTAGACATGCACCTTTTCATTTCCACACTTCTCGCAGTAATCGAATAACCTAAAGTAGTGAATGGAACAACACATGTATTTTCTCATTATCACACTTCTTATCTTTAATAGATCAATAGTGGATCATCTCATACATATATATCACAATTATATCATAAATAATTATTAAACAGATATATAAAGAGATGCGTAATAAAATAAAACTGTCAGCGAAGGTTTCCATTGTAACAGCCCGTTTTTGGTAAAATTGGAACAGTGGTTGCGGGACCACAAATCTAATTTCAGAAGAAAAATTATTTTTATATTATTTTATGATCTACAGTACAATAATAATGTCGTATGAAAATTTCGTAAAAAAAATTTTACCGATTACATGTTTAATTTGATAAAGGATCAAACTGCACAAAGTGTAAAAGTTGAGTTCTAATAGCTAAAAGGATTAAATAGCTATGGAATTTAAAATATGAGGTCCTTATATGGAAATAGACCATTAAAAATGCTTAGTGGTTAAGGATGATGATTCATCCATGGAAAATTAATTAAAGAAAAGGATGAAATTGGAAAGCGAAATTTTAAAAGATGGAAATGAAAATATCATCAATTTATCATCATCTTTCCCAAATAAAACATGGAAACCCTAGCTAAGAGAAAATGAGCTCAAGCAAGCTATTTTGGCTTAATTGGGTAAGTATTCAAGTCCCGTTTTTAGTAATTTTCATGTTTTCGAGATTGTAATAGCTTAATTTAGCTATTTCGGGGACTAATTTGTAAAGTTATCAAAGTAATAGGGTTTTTCCATGGATGATTATGCTGAAATTTTGAAATTTATGGTAGAAAATGAAAGGTTGTTGATAGATAAACAACTTTTGTAAAGTAAATTTTGATGAAATTATGATTTTAGGACTAAATTGTAAAGTTGTAAAATTCATGGAAAATTCTGAATTTTAATGAAATAAATGGGCTGTAAATGTTATATGAAAAATTCGGTTAGGCTTGGAATAAGGATTAAATTGCATGAATTTCATTTTCCGAGCCTAAGGACGAAATCGTCATTAATTAAAAGTATAGGGGCAAAACGATAATTTTGCCTAAGATGTGAATTGGACTGAATTTAGTATAAATTTTATTAAATTGATGTTAAATTTACTCGTATAGATCCAGATAGACCAAATTCGGAGTTAGAACGAGGAAAAGAGAAAATGTCAGGTTAGTAGATTTTACGTACACGAACATTTGTCGAGGTAAGTTCGTGTAATGAGATTATGTATATTTATATGTTTAAATCGAATGTTGTGTATGAGAATTATGTAGTTGTCATGCATGTGAAATTAAATACATATCCAATAATGCCCGATAAATGATAAGTCCCGTTTGAATAAATGAAATTCGATGGTGATCGCTGTGAATCAGAGCTTTAAAATTTATAAAAAGAATGATCGAACCTGAAAACTAACTCTGACAACGATTGAGGCAAGTGCACCTATCGAACAGTAGTATAGCTTAGGCAAGACCGGATTATCGAACCCAAAGGAACTAAAAGTACTAATACTCACTTTCTTTTTATTATCTAGCCTAAAAATAAAGAGAGGTTGTTTATCTAATCTAAATTAATTAACTACTAAACTAAATACTCTAAGACAAAGAAGAATGAATTTGGAAAATAACTTGGGAAAAACTCAGTTGATTTAGATGATACCCTAGGAAGAATCCACCTAGACTTCACTTGTTATCTAACACTGAACCATACGATTTATTCACTTAGTTTGATCCGTAAGACTCCCTAACGTATATTAAACCCTCTCTCAAGGCGAATAACGTCTAACCCTAGGTTAATTAGTGGAACTCTCGTTCTCTTATAATAACCCCCCTAGAATAGCAATGAATCGATCTATGGATTCCCATATTAGGTTTCACCCTAATCCGCAAAAAATCTCGTCACCCTATCTCTAGGCGTGCGATCAACTCCGCTTAATTATGTTGGATCTACTCTTGCGCGGGTCTATTCCTCCTCCACCTAAGCACATTAAATTTGGATTAAGCTCACATAATTAAGAACAAACTAAGTATTTATCATATAATTCAGAAAACAATAACAAGATTCATCATAGGTTTCATCCCCTTCGGGTATCCGAAGGGTTTAGTTCATAACAATAAAGGAAAACATCTCAAGAGAAAAGATAAAACAAAACATAAGAAATCGCTAAAACCCCTTGAAGGAATTGAAGAGGAGATCCTCCGTCTTGAGTAGAATTTCGACTTCTTGAGATGAATCAACTGGCTATCCCTGAGTGAATCCCCACAAATCTGCCTTCTCTGGCCTAGCACGACGCCCCTAGACGATGGCTTTGGGCTTCCCTCGACAGAGGGTTTCTGTCGAACTCCTTGTTTACGTTGTCCCCTAGGGTGTTTATATAGGCTTTGAGATGTGTTACTTGGCCTCCAAGTATCCTAATTTGAGTGCAATTCCTAATTGGGGGTTTAATTAGACTTTGGAGTGTGTTTCTTTGCCTCCAAGCATCCAAATCTGAGTAAAACTCCTCTTGGCAGAAAGCGGGGCACGCCATGGCACACGCCCGTGTGAATCGTGGTCGTGCCGTGGACTTCGTTGATGAGGCACGGCCACTGTAAATCGTGGTCCGGCCGTGTTTGAGATCTTTAAGGAGGCACGACCGTGTGATCTTTGGTCCAGGCTGTGTCGATTTCATGCTTTGGCCTATTTGTCTCGTTTTAAGTCTGTTTTGCGTTCTTTTCATCCCCTAGTGCTTTCCTGAGTATAAGACATGAAAAGAAAGGATTAAGAGCACCTTTTGACATAAATCAAGGGATAATTCATCCAAAAGCATACTAAATGTGGGTTTAAAATATGTTACTTTTACGGTTTATCAAATACCCCCACACTTAAGTTTTTGCTTGTCCTCAAGCAAAATTCTCAACTCATAATTAAAATGAACTTCCTTCAATTCATAATAGTCATTGATAGTGTTTCATCATAATTCAGAGATAATTTATACATGGATAATTCAACTAAAAGAGTCCTAAAGATTCAAACAGTCTAAGTCATACATTTGCAGCACAAAACATAGGTGTTTCCCCTCATCTAAATAATTACCTTTGATTCAAAATCGACAAGGATTGACATCCTCACTAAAGATTCACTCAAACCACTCAAAGTGTTTAAGGTTAAAAATTAGGCACTCAAAAGTCGAACATGAAAAGTTAATCCCATAGGCTTGCATGAAAATCAAATCTCCACCACTATAATATGAGATGATACACAAATCAAAAGGTCTTTAACAGGGTTGTAACGGGGCTTAGGTTAAAGGTGTGGATAAAGGCTGAATTAGAGGGTTAGAATCAAGATTGACTTGACAAATTACCTAACTAGAAAAATGAACTAATCCTTAATAATCACATAAACTTGTAATACTAATAATACGAGCTTTTTCTTCAAGATGTGGAATTTAAATATATAAGCTCACTTAATTATAAGACTAATAATGAATATACTTCGTCGTTTTTTTTTTTAAGAACAAATCATTAAATATTTACAATAATAAGAAAGTACTTTAACAACTGAAATATAGAACATAGTTAGGTAACCGCTCAAAATCAAATCTCGACAAAAAGGGAGTCAAGGAATGGTGATAACAAATATACAAAGGGTTTTGGGTTAATATTAGCGGTTATGTCAATAAAAAGGGTTTGTTAGGATTAAAAAGGGGTTCACTAGGGGTTAATTGTGAAGGTAGGCTTTTAATGGAGTTAGTGGGTTAAAACCTAGGTGCCTTAATCATCTTTGTATATCAAATCAAAGATGTGGTCTCAACATGTATAATCGAGGCAAGTTCTAGAATAACAGTTCAATGTTGACACACTCATAATCAAAAAGTGAGCATGAAAAGGATATATGCTCTTATAAGGCTCAAAACCTCACAAAAATTATGGGTATTTTGATATCAACCTCGTAAATTTCAAACTTCAAAGTAATATTTAAACTTAGTTCGACAACCTAGAAAATTTTTAATTTCTGAAAAATAGACTTATCATGCTTGATTCTCTAGTATTCTTAGAATTTAATTATCAATGCACAATTATCAATGACTTAATCTAAAACATGTCAATAAAAATCATAAATCATTAGAAATTTCATCCTAATTAGTAATATGAGGAATTTACTTAAAAACAAGACTAAATTCAGGATTTTGAGAACAATGCAAAAAGTTTGGCACCTAATTTCAAAAATATGAGAATAATGAGAAAAAAGTTAGGCACCTTTTTAGGTTGTTTTCACCCCCCCCCCCCCACACTTAAGATGTACATTGCCCTCAATGTACAAAGATAGATAATAGCAAAATAATCATAAAAACGTAAGATGGGGAGAGAAGTGAAACTTCCTGAATTTTGGATGAAGCCAATGAAAAGAAATCGGATAGGATTGGAGGTGAACGTGGGGAAGCGTCTCGAACTGTTTGAGTCCTTGAAGCAGCCATCCTAATTTTATTGTATCCTAAGCTAAATGGAATGAATAATAAGAAGAAAATAATAAAGAAAATAAAAGAAAATTAAAAGAAATAAAAATAAAAATAACAATAAAAGTAAATAATGGAAAATGAAAAAAGAAAAACAACTGGAAAATAAAAAGGAAGAAGGGGGTTAAATAAAAATTATGGATCTGGTGGTTGCCCCCGCCCTTGTACCTTCCTGTGGTGGCCACACGGCCACGGCCACGACCGTGTGTAAGGCCGTGTGGTCTGGAAATCTGCACTTTGGTTAGTTTATAGTTAGGTGATAAAAAGGAAAAATAAAAGTAAAAGAAGAATTAAAAAAAATGTAAAAATTAATGGGGTTAGTGCTCGGGTTGCCTCCCGAGAAGCGCTCGTTTATAGTCTTAAGCTAGACTTTACCTTTCATTCGTATGGTCATGGAGGTTTGAGGAGGTGAAAATCCTTTCTCATGCGATCAATTCGGTTTTTGATAAATAGTTTAAGTCGAGTAATGTTTACCTCAAAAGTGTTGAATTTAGGATTGCTTACCTCGACTGTGCCGTATAGGAAGACACTAAGTACCTCAAAAGTGATTTCTTCATTTGTCTTAAGGTTTGAATTGATGATTCGAGGGTCTTCCTTATTCAACAATACTTGATCCCCTATTTCGAAGTGATTTGTTGTTCCTATCACAAATCCAGGGTTTCCTTTGGTTTCACTTCGTGTATTCCTAGTTTCTCTTTAAAGTGTGTTTTCCACTCGTCTAGTTCATCGACCTGGAGCCTTAGTTCTTCATGAATTATTTCTTTATGGGTATGAGGTCTAAGATCTAGCTCAGCTAGGTGATTTCGTGATGCTTCCTGTAAAGAAGGTTGAACCAAATGGTTATTAATAGAATTAACGTGCGTACCTTTATTACTCGATGTCCTAGCTTATTCAAGAGCTTGAAAAGTGATTGTTTCGTCGTCTACACGAAGTGTGAGTTCACCAAATTCTTCCTCTATGTGGTCTTTCTTTATTGCATCGGGATATGGCACACGAGGTTGGTACTCTGTAATTTTCGGTTTTGGTATATCATGGCACACTTCAACCTTACCTTCACTTACCATAGGTTCTTCCCTTGGGTTTGGTTCGTCTAACCCTTCACTATCGTAAATGGCTTGATTTTTCTCTCTCGGGTTAGTTTCAGTATTGCTTGGCAAGCTTCCTTGTGGTAGTTCTGAGATCAGCTTAGCAAGTTGCATAACTGACTTAGAAACTTCCTCAACTGACTTAGTGACTTCCCTAACTTGGCTCTCAATCCCTTTGATCGATGCTTGTTGGGTCTTAAGGGTGGTTTCAGTGTCTTGGAGACGATTATCTGTGGCTACCATGAATTTTGTCAGCATCTCCTCAAGGTTCGACTCCTCTTCCTGTTGGTAAGGTGGTTGTTGAAAATTTGGAGGAAGTTTCGGTCCTTGGCTACTTTGATCATCCCATGAGAAATTTGGATGGTACCTCCAACCTGCATTATAAGTGTCATTATAAAAATTATTTTGAGGTCTAGAATAGTTACCCATATAGTGGACTTATTCGATCTCCATGCCATATCCGTAGGATGGGTACTCAGGATTCGCCACGCCTCCTGAATTCGAATCATAATGTATTTCTGGGTGTACCTGCGAGAGACTATTCAAACCATCAATTTTTTTATTCATCATCTCTAACTGATTAGATAACCAGGTGACCACGTCGAGGTTAAAGACACTGGCTGCTTTAGTAGGAATTGTCCTCATCGCTTGTCACTAATAATTATTCAGTGCCATCTTCTCTATAGACTAAAATTATCTGCCAAAAGCAAAATAGAGGAAAAATTAGCAAAGTAAAAAAAAAAATTGCAAAAAAATAAAATGGCTAAAGTAATAAAAATAGAGCTTTCTTAATATTTTAGTTCCCCGGTAACGGCGCCAAAAACTTGATCGCTGTGAATCAGAGCTTTAAAATTTATAAAAAGAATTATCGAACCTGAAAACTAACTCTGACAACGATTGAGGCAAGTGCACCTATCGAACAGTAGTATAGCTTAGGCAAGACCGAATTATCGAACCTAAAGGAACTAAAAGTACTAATACTCACATTCTTTTTATTATCTAGCCTAAAAATAAAGAGAGATTGTTTATCTAATCTAAATTAATTAACTACTAAACTAAAGACTATAAGACAAAGAAGAATGAATTTGGAAAATAACTTGGGAAAAATTCAGTTGATTTAGATGATACCCTAGGAAGAATCCACCTAGACTTCACTTGTTATCTAACACTGAACCATACGATTTATTCACTTAGTTTGATCCGTAAGACTCCCTAACGTATATTAAACCCTCTCTCAAGGCAAATAACATCTAACCCTAGGTTAATTAGTGGAACTCTCGTTCTCTTATAATAACCCCCTAGAATAGCAGTAAATCGATCTATGGATTCCTATATAAGGTTTCACCCTAATCCGACAAAATCTCGTCACCCTATCTCTAGGCGTGCGATCAACTCCGCTTAATTATGTTGGATCTACTCTTAGGCAGGGTCTATTCCTCCTCCACCTAAGCACATTAAATTTGGATTAAGCTCACATAATTAAGAACAAACTAAGTATTTATCATATAATTCAGAAACAATAACAAGATTCATCATAGGTTTCATCCCTTCTGAATATCCGAAGGGTTTAGTTCATAACAATAAAGGAAAACATCTCAAGAGAAAAGATAAAACAAAACATAAGAAATCGCTAAAACCCCTGAAGGAATTGAAGAGGAGATCCTCCGTCTTGAGTAGAATTCCGCTTCTTGAGATGAATCAACCGGCTATCCCCGAGTGAATCCCCACAAATCGCCTTCTGCGGCCTAGCACGCGCCCCTAGACGATGGCTTTGGGCTCCCCTCGAAAGAGGTTTTCTGTCGAACTCCTTGTTTAAGTTGCCCCCTAGGGTGTTTATATAGGCTTTGAGATGTGTTACTTGGCCTCCAAGTATCCTAATTTGAGTGCAATTCCTAATTGGGGGTTTAATTACACTTTGGAGTGTGTTTCTTTGCCTCCAAGCATCCAAATCCGAGTAAAACTCCTCTTGGCCGCGGCAGGGGCACGGCCATGGCACACGCCAGTGTGAATCGTGGTCAGGCCGTGTGGACTTCGTTGATGAGGCACGGCCGTATAAATCGTGGTCCAGGCCATGTTTGAGATCTTTAAGGAGACACGGCTGTGTGATCTTTGGTTCAGGCCGTGTCGATTTCATGCTTTGGCCCATTTGTCTCGTTTTAAGTCCGTTTTGCGTTCTTTTCATCCCCAGGTGCTTTCCTGAGTGTAAGACATGAAAAGAAAGGATTAAGAGCACCTTTTTACATAAATCAATGGATAATTCATCCAAAAGCATACTAAATATGGGTTTAAAATATGTTACTTTTACGGTTTATCAAATGGATACAGGATTTCCCGTGTTGGTTGTGGTCCTGCATATCTTGTGGATACACCACAGCTCTTACGAGCTTCCCGTTATTGACCCTCTCGAGCTTCCCGTTATATGGTTCCTGCGAGCATCCCGATTGGTAGTGATTCTGCATGTGTTGCGAACATACCACAGCTCTTTGTGAGCGTCCTGTTATATGATCAGTAGTGATCCTACATGTGTTGCGAACATACCGTAACTCTTTATGAGCATCCTGTTATATGGCTCTCCGGAGCTTCCCGATATTGCTCGCTTGAACTTCCCGATATATGGCTATCCGGAGCTCCTGTTACATGGCTCTTTGTGAGCTTCCCGATAAGCTCTTCTTGAACTTCCTGATTAAAATTTCTTTGTGAGCTTCTCGATAGGCTCTTCGTGAGCTTCCTGATTAAAGTTTCTTTGTGAGCTTCCTGATTTAAACTATTATGAGCTTCTTGTTATATAGCCCGGATAAGCTTCCTAATTAATGGCTCTTTGCGAGTTTCCTATTATATGGCTCGAGAGAGGATTTCCTAATTATGTGCTTTAATGAGCACCCCCCAAATATGAATTGACAGATTATAAATTGTACACCTCGAGTGTAGTACATGTTATCCATTGATATTTCAAATAAATTCAATGGGCAAAATCCTGACATGAGAAAATATGAGCACGAAATGAATTATTAAACGTATCTGCCTGAAATACATGAAAATGATGATACATGATATATGGAAATATGAGATGATGATATATGAACATGGAATTTATTTGATGAAAATGGGCATCCATGATTATAGATTTGTACACCTTGAGTGTACTACCCATGTGACATTGATATTTCAAATGATTTAATGGGCAAAGTTCCAACATGAAAAAAAAATTAGAACTTGAGATGAATTATTATGAAAATTTACTTGAAATACAAGGATATGATTTGTATATGTTATATGAATACATGACGTAGAAAGTATATATACATGGAAATCTAATTATTGTTGAGCCCATACATGTTTCTTGATATTTATATGAAATATATGACTAACAAGGGTGATGAGGATATGTGTTAGGGCTCATGATCAAATTGATTGAATGTGCCTTGCATGTTTATCTTGAATTTGATTGAGTGGTTAGTTAATTACCATGTTATACAAACTTACTAAGCATTTCATGCTTACTCTGTTTTATTTTCCCTTGTTCTATAGTAATTCGGAAGCTCGTTGGATTGGAAGCTTGGCGGAGATCACTCACACTATCCATCGGCCCATTTCGGTATATATATGGTAAATCAATTATGGTTATAATGGCATGTATAGGTTATTTAGCCAATAATGGCATGTAAATGTTTTGAATGAAACTAGCCATTGGAATGGCTTGTGTTTAACATATTTTGATATGTATATAAATGGATCTATCATGTTTGAAGAATGAATGTAATCATGCATATATGCATTTGGTAACTAGACAAGTATGAATGATAGATTAACATGATAATAAATTGTCATTTGGGGTACCTAAGAGTACATTGGTTGTATGTGATAAACATGATTTGGACATGTTTTGAATGCTTTGATATGGTTTGTGAATGTGTTTAAGTGTTGGTGTAGGTGAAAGACAAGATGGGTGAGAAATGTGGCTTGGAAACTAGCCTATTTTCGTCCACACGAGCAGAGACACGGGCATGTGTCTCAGCCGTGTGTGACACACGGCCTAGCACATGGGCGTGTGGCTTAGCCGTGTGAACCCTGCACTTACACATGGCTTAGCACACAGGCGTGTGACTTGGCCTTGTGACCCAATCAGAGAGTTACACGACCTGACCGCACGCGCGTGTGACCCCTGCACCTAGGAAAAATTTTGAAATTCTGTAAAAATTTCTCTGAGTACCCGGTTTAGTCCCGGCTCATTTCTAATGCATATTTTGGATCTCGAGGGTTCATATAAGGGACTTTATGTTTGATTTCTTACCTGAATACTGTATAAAATGAAATATTTGTTTACTTGATCTGTATATTCCGGATACGGGTTAGGGGTGTTACATCCATGGTTCTATTTCTAGAAAATAAATGAAAAAAATTACATAGATTTTCATCATAAGGCATTCCTTGTGTCTTTGATCGCCATCATTCCATCTTTTCCTCGTCATAGACTCCTTTTTGGAAAATTTACATATATGTCCTATGTCCATTTTCGGCTCATAAGAATTCTATAAATAAAAAATAATTCTATGTGGAGATTATAGTCCACGGTCTATTTCCTAAGAACCACAACATTGGTAAAAATAATAATTATATAACAAAAATATATAATAATCCATTCATTCACATGCATTCCCCTAAACATGTGAATAATTACAAGAATACCACATCCTATCAAATATTAATCAAACAAGATGAAGAGAGAGATTTTATCTTGGTTTACACCATAAACATAGCACAACCTAGTTCTGATACCAATTTTTGGAAAAAAAACCTGGTTTGAAAATGACTTTCTTCCACGACAGAAAATTTAAAATTTTAAAAATTGACTCGATTTGTGATATTTATAGCAATCAACCTTAACCGAATATGTAACTCCCCAAACCCAGCCTAGACATTATGGCCGAATCTGGCGATGTCACATGATAGTCCTTTTGAAATCGCAATGACGCTAAGACCTTTTCTCCGCTCAAACCACTCTGCATTATCTTATGTTAACTCCAAATCGTGTCATTTTTTTTCAAAACGTTATCCATTTTCAAAACGTTATTTATTTACAAATCGTCATTCATTTCCCAAAACGTTATACTTTGCGTAAGCTTTTAAAACAGTTTGCGTGTGTGTAGTATTTTGATAAAACATTCATCTCTTTTCAAAAACTGAGTTTTCCTACCACTAGCAGTTATAAAACATAAAGCAGTATAAAATCCAAATTTAAACCAAATCCGTAGAGGCCATTATTACAGAAAAATACCCACATAAACTTAAAATCATGATTAAGTATCAAATAGTATAGAAGGAGTCGTGTGGCCACCGCTGAGTCCTCCGCCGCACCGATCCGCCTATGTCTAGGGATTACCTGTACAGATTAAACAGAAGGGTGAGTTTTCATAAACTCAGTGTGTAACCCCCATACAAAACAACAGTCAATATACAAATAATCACAGTCTGGGACTAAGCCCTTTTCAGTAACAGTATGCATTAGGGCCTTAGCCCATCACAGTACAGTAACAGTAACAGATATACAATCAGAAAATCCTACCCAGCCAGCCCCTACACTCCATCTCCGTTCAACCCTACACTCCATGTGGGGATATAATCAACTCACCCATCCCTACACTCCAAGTAGCACCGAATGCGGCACTATACAGTAATATACAGCTGTGCTGCCAGTAAATTAGGCTCGAAGCCTTTCAGTACACTTCCTCCAATCAATATCAACCCATCCCCATGCAATGCATCATACAGTTTATGTCATGCCCAATCATGGTATATCACATATATACAATCAAAGACAAACAAAGATGCTCAATATACTGATCATATATATATATACACATATCAAGTATGGATATAACAGTCATTCAGCTAGGGGACTAGGTAATCTTACCAACCCTACAGTAGGTTCACAGTCATCTCGAGCGACCCGTGCAACCTTAGCAATAAATCAGTGAAAATAGGCTCACACACCCATGTTGTCTACCCGTGTGGGCCCACACGCCCGTGTGGCCCCCACAGCCCAATTTGGCCTTGTCCGTGTAGATCACACGGCCTGGCCCAACATCCCACACGCTCGTGTGGCTCACCCGTGTGGCCCACACGGCCCAATTGGTCGAGCCTGTGTCTCGTACACGGCCTCGCCGGCCATCACACGGCCGTGTCATGCGCCCGTGTCATGCGTGCACGGCTTGGTTCATCGATCACACGGCCATGTCCCCTCACACGGCCTACCACACGGGCTACCACACGCCGAGTCACATTTTCAGTGTTTCGGGTACACACTTGGATCGTTTTTGATGTTGTTGCACTCCTAAGTACTCCAAAGCCTACAAATTAGTATGCACAGCCTCGACTTAGCATTATAGAGATTAAACTAATGGTTTTGACAAAAAGAGCGCTAGATCGAACTCGACTTACCACTAACCGCGAGCCTTCGTTAACATTATCAGAACCGAGAGACGAGAATTACTGCTCAGAACTCTTCACCTAAAACAAAAATTCCAGGAAACAGAATCAGATTCCTGCATCCTCATCATTCAAAAAGAAGAGAATAATGAGACACTTACCGAAGTCGGACAAGTGCTGATTAACCCTACAACTCAAAAGAAAAGAAAGGTTTAGGAGGGAGACCGAGGAGAATTTCGGCAGTAGCGAAGGAAAAGAAAAAGAAAACGGAAACGTGACAAAGAAAATTTGGCAGAGCTTGGGGAGGAAGAAGTCGTCAGACGGATGGAGAGGTTTTGGGAATTTAGGAAACAAAATAAAATCCAGCACCATTACCCCAAAATCACTCTAACTACTCCTAAAACCACTCCACCCACTCCCCACTACTCAGACTTCTACTGCCATCGAAACTCCTTGACACAGTGCCGAGAAAAAACATTCCCCTTGCCCACGCAAGGATTCGAACACTAGACCTCCCACACAACAACACTCCATTTAACCACCAGACCAGTAGGCCTATTCTGTTATGTTATTACACACTTTTCCTTATAAGCCTACTGGAAAAAGATAGGGATTTATTCATATAAAAACAAAAATTTTGCCCAAGTCAAGACTTGAACCCAAGACTTCTTAGTCACTTCCAGAACACACAACCACTGAAGCAGACAGATATTTGTGTCATAAATACATAGAAACAAATATACAAATTTTGGGGCGTTACAAAATACGCACCTGTGTTTTCTGATAAGCGAATCCTTAATGTTTTCTGACTCTCAACCAAATGATCTTCTCTGCTATTCTCGTACCACGAACTACTTCGAGTGTGGACTCGAACCAATTGAAGCAAAACACAAAACTAGAAAAAGTTTTTTTTGGATGAAACAAAATTTCTCTCTTCTTAAAAAGAAATCGGTAAAATTGTTATTCTAAAAAATATGTTTATCAGTTTTGAAATAAATTCTCTCTATTTTTCGACAGAATAAATATCTCCAAAAGTTGTGTTAATATCTCTACCGGTGTCATCTATTTATAGGAAGAGAAAGTAGAACCCTTAAAGAGTTGGAGAGGTTTATTTGAATAGAAAAACAACATCCTACTTAGAGTATGAGAGGGGTGAACAACTCACCCTTGTGTTTCTACTAGGGTTGTCACCCCTTTCTTGTTATATGAGGGGTTTTGAGTCTCTCTCACATCAGGTCCAATTACGAGTACTTCTTGGGCCTTTTTGACCAAGTACTCTATTATGTGATCCAACCTGATTCAGTTTTTCTATTTCCCAAAATAAACTTTAATATTTAAATATTAAATCATTTTATCATCTCAATTTTACCCCAATAAATTTTTTGATAATTTTACCCCTGGTAAAATTTTGATGATTTTACCCCTAGTAAATTTTTGATGATTTTACCCCCAGTAAAATTTCGAGAAAATTATGACCGAATGGTTTATTTTCATTTTTGGGCTTCTAAACAGTTCAAAAATATTAACTCATTCTTCCATCATTTTTTAACTAATCCTATACAAGATTGCAAATTTTCATTTTCATTTCCATTTCCATTTCCATTTTTGGAAACCTACATTCATTTCCAAATGATTTCATTTCTCCATTTTGGAGAATCCACAATCATTCTTGAATTTTTCTCATTTCTCTTTCTCTATTCATTCCGTTCATTTCTATTCAAATATGCAATTCATTTTTTGTTTCAACTAGCTCGTGGAGGGACCGATTGGACATATGTAGTTGAGGCTCAAATGATTTATAATTAAGTTTTGGCTTTTCTCCTACTAATTATAAACTCATTTAATCATAGAGTCATTCCACTATAGTATTGTGACTGAGCTCTCCTCGACAACATACCATTACGAAAGCAACTACTCAATGCTCGTCTAATGACCTTGTCATAAGTGTGTTACCCTCATAGGATATTCTTGATCTCTTTGGGATAATATCCGTTCCCCCAATATGATCCTTTTTTATCTCATGGTAATCATTACATCTTCCTTCATGAAAAGTCAAACACTATCAAATAGTGATCAAGTCATCCATCACAAAGACGGACAACCCGTCGCCATGTTTACTTTTCATCAACCATGTAATGCCAATGAGAGGATATCATTTACCCATGTTTTGGGCTATGAATTCCAATTTTGTGAATGGTGTTACATACTATAGAAGTCGTACACAAAACACACCATCTTTTGATTCCTTATCTATTTGAACTCATATTTTTTTCTTACATCAAAGTGTATGAGTCACGCATACATAGTTCTCCATCCACTCGGGATTTAGGTATGTCACACTATGAACATCACAAGTTAATAAATCCATAAACAGATTCGGGATCTATTTTGCTTGGATCATGTCTGATGTACTGTCAGTCCAGTCAGTCACATCTATGTCTTTATTTTTTGGGAGTCATCCACTCCGATGCCCAAGACAAGGCATCTCCCCAATTGGACTTGATAGACGACATATTAATCTTTCAATAGGTTTTCTCATTTCTGATTAGACTAAATACATATTTAGTTTCGTCTACTAATACAAGTTGTCTTTCTGTACTATTATCTGATAACGTAATACCGCTTTGTATTAGTTAAACATTAGACAACCAATGAGCAACATTTGCTTCCATTTTGCTTTGTGTGCAAAAACCATGTGAGGATTACATACAAAGTATTAATGTAATTCATGAATAATTTTATTAACCAATCTATTTGAAAAATTTACAAGCATACTTAGATGAAAATACTACACTCAGGGCACCAGAACCAACAACAAGCTCTCCACTCCTATATAAAAGATTGGTTAATAAAACAAATTCATTTATATTTTTTGAAAAATTGTAATATTTTTTAACATGTTGTAAACTTGTAGTTTACATGTTTTGAATAGGTTTTTAGGTCCATTTTCAATGTTTTACAATTGTAATTCATTTAGACTATGAACAAATTCATTTATATATTTTGTACAGTTGTCCTCATATGGGTTTTGCAAGCAGAGAAAAATGGAAGCAAATGTTTCTAATTGGTTCTTTAATGTTTAACTGATACTAACCGGTATTACGTGGTCGGATCATAAAACGAAAATATACATTATATTAGTAAACGAACCTAAACATGTTCTTAGTCTAATCTGAAATGAGCAAATCGATTGAAAGACTAATATGTCGTCTATCAAGTCCAATTGGGGAGATGCTTTGTCGTGAGCATCAGAGCAGATGAATCCCAGAAGATAAAGATATAGATGTGACAAGCTGGACTAATAGTATATCAGACTGGACCTAAGAAAAATAGATCTTGAATCCATTTATAAGTTTATTCACTTGTGATTTTCATAGTGTGGCATACCCAAATCCTGAGTGAATGACAGAGTAGTATGTGTGACTCATACACTTTGGTGTAAGTAAAATCCTGAGTTTGAATATATAAGGAACCGAAAGCTGGTGTGTTAGGTGTACGACTTCTGCAGTATATAGCATCATGCACAACAATGGAATTCATAACCCGAGACATGGGTAAATGATATCCTCTCATTGGCATTACATGGTTGATGAAAAGTAAACGTGGCCAAGTGTCATTTGTCTTTGTGATGAATGACTTAATTACTATTTGATAGGAATTGACTTTTCATGAAGGAAAACGTAATGGTTATCATGAGATAAAATACGATCATATTGGGAGAACGAATATTATCCTAAAGAGATTAAGGAGATCATATGAAGGTAACACACTTATGACAAGGTTATTAGACGAGCACAGATCAAGTTGGTTTCTTAATGGTATATTGTTGGGGAGAACTTAGTAACGATACTATAGTGGAATGACTTCGTGACTAAATGAGTTTATAATTAATGAGCAAAAAGTTGGAATTTAATTATAAATCATTTTAGCCTCAATTTCATATGTCCAATCGGTCTCTCTGCTAGCTCATTGAAACCATAAATGAATTGCATGATAAATCAAATAAATAGAAATGGATATAAATGATAAAGTTAGAGAAATAAGTTACATTCGGAAATAAATGTGTTTTTCTCACTAAGTATGAAAAGGACCCGAGAATTAACTTATGGTTTTTCGAATTATTAATTAATTAATTAATTGAAGTTCAAAAATGAATTTAAATTAATTGGTCATTGTGAATCCAATTGAATGTAGAAAATTAAATATAATTTCTCATAGATTCTTTTACGGTAAAATTGTCATGATTTTAACGGAATTAGAATTAGGTTGAGAAATTTGTTTATTTAAATTAATTGAGCAAATAATATTTACTTTGGAAAATAAAAAAAACATGTACTGGGTTGGAATAAATTATAAAGTGTTGGGTTAAAGTCCAAGAAGCATTTATAATTGGAACCAGTACAGGAAAGGCCCAACTTCCCTTATATGGAATACATGGGACAAAAAAATCTAGTATTCCTATCTAGGGTTGCTGTCCCTCTCCCTAGATAATAGGGAGTTGGAGAATTTTTATATCAAAATAATATTATTTGTATTCTACCACTTCAACTAGGATTTTACCAACTCTCACTATAATAGATGGCACTGGTAGGCTTAAATTCACACCAACAGAAAGAGAAAAACACAAGTTTCTCTAAAATTTTCAATATTTCTATTCTGGCAGAAGGTAGTGGAAATTTATTTTAAGAATAAATTCTATTTTCTAAGAATTTCAATTCAGAGTGTTTAGTTTCCCACTGAAAGTAAAGAAAATATTTTTGGTTCTGTGTTTGATTCGATTTGTTCGAGCCCACACTTGATGCAGTTCGTGGTACGAGAATAGTGGAGAATATCGTTTGGTTGAAAGCCAAAAATGACAAAGATCTGCCTTTTAAAAACACAGGTACAAATTTGGTTTATAGTTTATTACTATAAATATCACAAACCGGGTCATTTTCAAAATTTTAATTTTCCGCTATGGAAGAAAATCATTTTTGAACTGGATTTTTTTCAATCAAAACCAACTCAATACCTTAGGTACATGTCATTTTCTATAAACATAACAAAATCTATACAAACTTTGCTAAGTCAAGAGTTTAGTTCTGGATGCTACCAATCACCTTAAGACTTCGAGATCTACGTTATTAACCCACGGAAATAAAAAGACTGTACATTGAAAAATAAGGCTTAGTGGTGCTAATATGATTTAAATCAATAATTAACTAAAAGCAAGGTACCAAATACACATAATATGATAGTCAAATACTATCTAAGTCATAATTGAATTACAAGTCACATGACATACATCAAAATTTGTGCTACTCAACATGCCACTTATCAATATTTATTTCTTATATCATACATCTCAATTAAATGAACCATGTAGCATATCACTAGGGTCATTGCACCTTTTTCCATTCTCGAATCTATTGATTCATTACGCAATCGAATTAACCCCCGGGGCTTGTAATACCCAATTCATATGACCTTTCACATGCCATCATTTATTGCTTAAAAATCAAGATACAATTATACAATTTCAATATCCAATGTCAATAGGCAAAATACATGTTTTCATAATCCCTATTAACCAAACACAGACTCAAGATAAATGCATGAATCATCCAACTATCACACCAATATATCTGGCACCCAGTGCCTGATCAGTATAAATCGAAGTATATAAATGTACCTAGCACCTCATCAAAACATTCGAAGTATAATGTGCACTCCGTTCCCCATCAGTATAAACTGAAGTAACATCTCGTACACAAATCTTATGGCATACCAATTATACTCGACTGCCCGAGACTGTTAATAGGGTATCCAATGTTTCAAATGTATATACGGTTCACATATCATCATATATCCACAACTTACAATCTATTTTATACTTACCTATTCATGAGGCAGGTAAGGTAATTACCTTAAGCATAGTTAATTGCAACAATCCATATACATAATTAGAATTTAAATCATGAAAGCACAAACCAGGATAGCTGCTAGTCTACAGCCTTTGCCTTTTCTTTATCTCAAGATGGGCTGACATCTTCTTTAGCTATGTACGATAATTCAATTATAGGATGGTATTCATGTCCACCCAATCACATGAAAAACACATAAGCTAACATATTTTGCATTTTATTCATTTTAATCCCTATATCCAAAATGCCCTTATTTTTTATATTGAACATCGAATCAAAATCTAATTTCATATTCTTTCATTAGGGACCTTGTAATTTTAATCAATAGCATAATTTCTTAAATTTTTTTAATTTATTCAATTTAGTCCTTAATGTCATAAATCTACTATATAGGTTAGCTTAATTTCTAGTTAAATCCAATACTTTTCACTACTTTCTAACTTAGTCTTAACTTGATCTAAGTTCCTCATTCACAATTTCATCATAGTCAAACTTAAACTCACCAAACCCTTTTAATGGTAACATGATAAACACTTGATAATTGAAGAATGCAAATCATGTGTGTGATGAATTAAGCTTAGATGATCATGAAAGCATAAAAGTTTTCAAAATAAAAACATGTTTACCTCATATCTATATGTTGTGTTTTAATGGAGTAATATATCGGATCACCTTTGAACTTGTTTATGTTGTAATCTAATGAACTCTCATGTTTGACCTTAGAAGCTATGATTGTTTTATACATCATATTGAAATTGCATGGAAAAGAAAACATTCTTAGCATTTAGGTCTCGAACTATTTTTTTCATCAAGCATGCTCAAGAGTCGTCGTAGTTGTATGTTGTCTTTTTCTCTCTTTTTTTGCTTGAGGATAAGCAAAGATTTAAGTGTGGGGGAATTTGATCTTCCATAATTTATTATGGAAAATTAGGTTCTTTTCATTATTTAAGGAGCTCGAAATCAAGCATTTTTCATGTTATCAGCTTTGTTTTAAGAATTACTTATGTTGTAGTTTAAATTGAATAAATTGAGCTTTTGATGATATTTCATGACCTATTAAGTCGATTTGAGCCTGAGATAGCTCTAACAAGTTAACTAAATGTGCAAGAAACAACTAAAGCTAAGGAGTTAGTGGACTTGCTAGAATGTTGCAACATTCAACACGAAAGTCGTGACATTGAAGTTGCTCCAACACTTAGATGAATTTTCAACCAATATCCACAAGGCAAACTCACTGGTCCCAAAATCGCGACATTGGAGGACCAAAGTCGCAACATTGGCTTACAAAGTCGTGACATTCATTCCCCAAAGTCGTAACATCCGAGACAGTAATCTGAAAATGGAAGTTGACACCAAAGTGAAACAATATCGCGACATTGAGGAGCAAAGTCGACCTCAGTCCCAGAAGTTTGAGTAAACTGCCTGCAAAGTCACGACATTGGACCTAGAATGTCGTATCAACTGTCCAAAATTCTGCTAAGGATGTTTTCATTCGTACAATCAAAATTACCTTGTAATTCAGAGTTTAGTCGACCCAATTAGGTCAAATTGCATTCAAACTATAAATAGAACATGTAAACATCATTAAAAGGCTTTCTTAAGGTTTAGATTCATAGTATTTAAGATTTCCCAACATTGTTCTTGTTACTTTTTAGTTTCAGAGTTGATCTATTTTTAGTTTTTATTTTCATCTTTCCTTTTACTTTATTTCTCGCATTGGTTGTTCCAAATTGATAATAAACACATTTCACGGGCTGAAGTTGCAGCTCAGACGATCTCACACCTTGGAGTGTTCAAAAATTTTAAGAACTCTTAACCCTTTTCTTTTTTGCATTATTACAATGTTGAATAAATCAATTAGGGCAATTGCATTTAGAATAGGCTGTAACTAAAACCATAAGAGGATTTATTAATCAAAGTGGGTGTAGTTAGTTTAAAGTTAGGATTCATAAATCAATTAATTAGGTTAGATTGAATGTGCTTAAACCCTAGAATTGACGATTTTAGGAAGTAATTTAGGTAGATGAGACCGAAAGGATATTCTACTTAGAATCAATTTAATCTAACTCGGTTTAGTTCCATTAGGTCAAAAGATAAGTGGACTAGGTCAAGTAGTTAATTTAATTATAGGCCGAAAGGTATTAATTAGGTTAATTATTAGTTAATTGACAAAAATCTCTAATTTTAGATTAGTTGCAACCATGGACTTTAATCAATCTTCTACTTGTTAATCTTGATTGTTAATTTGGAAATTTTGTTATTTATATAATTTAGTCATTTTTACGTTTAAACCCCAATTTTAGTATTTAGCAGTAATATGACCAGTAGAATAACAGCTGCTTAGACTTAATTTAGAAAGGTCATACTTATGATGAGAATAAACTAATAGTTTATCTCTGGGCTACCCAGATGTTACATGTTGATTGCCCAAATCCACTATTTTAGTGATTCTTAGTTGAGATGAAAATCTAGGTAGTTAAGAACTATTAACATCTCTTTTTTTCATGTGAGATTTTTCAATGGTGTAAAATCTTCTCTTATTATATAAGAAGTAGTTGTATTCACAAATACAATGGTAGAGATTGATGACTCTCTTATACATTGAGTCCTTTGTGACCTAGTTCAGATCTCGTTATTGCAAGAATTTCATCAAATTTCTCATTTCTGGATCCAATATTCTTTAGAATGATTTAGACAACCATTAACTCTTTATGTCCTTCAAGTTTTCTTCTCGATCAACTAAGAGAATATTTTTATCTTCCACTACTTTTAATCTTTGGTTTTCTTTCTTCAAATTAGTAATTTCATCTCTCAATGATTCATTAATTTTGTACACAATATCGTAGTTTTCTTATGTCTTTGTAAGTTTCATGCAATTATACATTAGCATCATCATTCTCACTATCACTGCATTCTTCTTATTTTATCTTTAAGAATGTTACAAAGTTGAAAGTAATAGCTTTTGGTCTTAACTATAAAGGCAATGTTGTTACTTACAATTTCTTCATCTTCTCCTTCTTCACTCTTAATAACCTAGTCACTCCAAGTACCATTAAATGACTTTTTCTTTCTCTTAAGAGTGTTTGCACTTTTTTTTTAATGTGACCAAATTCTTTACATTTTTTGCACTAGATTTCTTTCTTTTTCTCCAGGCTCATCTTTTGTAGCAGTAAACTTTCCTTTGCTCTTTCTAGTAGATCAACCATCATTTATATTCATGTTCTTCTTAAAGAACTTCCTAAAAGTTTTGTTGAAGTTTTTCTGTGAGAAGCACTAGTTGTTCTTTTGAAGCAAATGTTGGAAATTGTGTCGGAATAATGTTTTTAATAATGAATGCAACATTTTTTAAGCTTTGACTTTTTCCTTTTTACTTTCTTTCAAATTCATTGTAAAGGTTTGTAATGAGCTATTTAACTCACCCACCCTCATTGTATTGATGTATTTGGCATCTTCTATGGATGTGAGTTTGATAATAAAGAGCTTTGGTAGGGATCTCAGTACTCTTCAATCCAACATGACCTTAAAATATCGCTCACCAAGAGCAAAGGCTTCATTAGTGATGTCACATAATTTTTCATAAAATTCAAAAAAGGTTTTATCATCTAACATTCTAATATTTTCAAACCTAGATGAAGCATTTGTGGCTTTGACATTAACCCTTGGAGTCCTTCATGAGTTGATTCAAGGATTCTCTATCCTTCCATGGTTGAGACACATTTCAAAATTCGTCTAAATTCTTAAGGATCTACTTTAATAAATATTGCAATTGAGCTCCTTGGAATTAAAGTTTCATCAAGTATAAAAGATTGTGAGCCATTTTTATTGGTTCTAGTGGGGTTCCTAGCATGTTAGGTTTGAATTCCAGGCTTTCTCATCAATGGCCTTAATGAAAGCTCCCATACAAGCTTTGTAGTAAGTGTAGTTTGATCCATCTAATATGGATGGTTGCAAGATAGAGCTTCCTTAATTTGTAATATCCATGCCTATCAACCAAACACAAGACCACACCAAGTATATTCGGTGATAAGCTCTAAAACCATTTGAAAACTTCTTATTGTGCTAATCTCACATGAAATGTTGTTTCAATTGTTACAATAGTCCTTGAAATAATTTATAACAAGTAGAAACTAAAATTCACCAAAGATATTTATGCAATTCGATGAACCATTTATTTATGTGGGATAGTCATAACACAAGCACTAATTACAACCCAAGCAATCTAAGTATTTTTAAAGTCACAGTCTTGCACACTATTAATGAATTCTCACAACAATCTAACCTTTTCTACTAAAGATTATAAAACAACTCTAAAAAATTGAAAAATAAGCTTTCAAATGCACCAATAAAAAGTTCATAATTGAATTGGAATGTCCTCTCTGAACTCATATGATTCATAAGAGGACAATACTTCCTTATATAGACTTTGATTTTGCTAGAGTACTTCAATAAAATTATTCTCTTTGAAATTGAGATTAGATTACTAAATGGTCATCCCAAACTCTATGATTAGTCCCCTAATCATCTCAATTAAAAGAAAAAGTATGAAACCCACAAATCTTAAACTCCATATTACCTAGCTTCCTATTGCATAAAAATCCTATTCAGGCTGCCACTAAAATAAAGAATAAAAAGTCAACCAACAAAGTAAAAGTCAAAACTGCCAACTTATACATTGTACTGTTGATGTTACTCATGATGTTGTTTGTAATATCACAACAATTGTACATTATAGACACTACACCAAAACAGACTTTTAGCGGCATTTTTTTTGGCTTTTAGCGGCATTTTTAAGCGCCACTAATAGTCTTTGCGGCGCTTTCGAAAGCGCCGCAAAAAACGCCGCTAAAGAAAACACCGCAAAATTTAGTGTGAAAAAACGCCGCTAAAAGTCAAGACTTTTAGCGGCGCTTATCAAAAAAATGCCGCAAAAGGTATGGGCTTTTAGCGGTGCTTTTAAAAAAATGCCGCAAGAGGTATGGGCTTTTAGCGGCGCTTTTAAAAAAAATGCCGCAAAAGGTAGGGGCTTTTAGCGGCGCTTTTCAAAAAAACGCCGCTAAAGGTAGGGGCTTTTAGCGGCGCTTTTAACAAAAACGCCACAAAAGGTATGGACTTTTAGCGGCGCTTTTCAAAAAAACGCCGCAAAAGGTATGGGCTTTTAGCGGCGCTTTAAAAAAAAACGCCGCAAAAGGTGTGGACTTTTAGCGGCGCTTCTTGAAAAACGCCGATGAAGGTATGGACTTTTAGCGGCGCTTCTTGAAAAAACACCGCAAAATGTATGGACTTTTAGCGGCGCTTTTAACACAAACGCCGCTAATTTGCACAGATTTGCAATGCTCATTTTCTCCAATATCCTACCCTCCCTGCATTAAAACAAACCAAAAACAGCAGCAATTGCATATAATTTCAACTCAATACAGCAAATAAAACATTTAAATCTCACTAAAAGCATTAAATCTAAACGATACTTCAAATTTAATAAAATATATATGATATACATTAATAAATGAAGTATAATTCAAACAATTCTTACAATAATGTTAAATGTCATAATGTTAAAAATCATCTTACAACAAGAAAACAAATGTCTAAGAAGGCGGCCTCATGATCACTGGAACATCTTCATCATAGCCTCAAGTCAGAGTCGAGTTCTTCATACTTTATGTTCTCGCTCTGCCTCCTCATTGCTGCCTCCGCTCTAAGTTGAGCAATATGATCTCGCCTCTTGCTCACGCCTCCGCTCTAAGTTGAGAAATTTGCTCACCGTGCTCGCTTCCATCCGAGCTATCTGGTCTTTTAGTCTCTCGAACTTCAAACACGAGATTGACTCCGGAAGGCATGTATCTTGAGAGCCGGATCTAAAATATTGGGTCTGGGTAACCCTGCATCCTTGACATCGAACCCGACCATAACTTTTAAGACCCAAAACATTAGTGATAATTTAGTTATAAATATACTCAAGATTAACGTAACTATCAATCGAAGCGATGCATTCCTCTCAGGACCCAAAACATCGCACAATAATTACATTATCAATCTCCTCGAGATTAACGTAACTATCACTCAAAACAACCGCTTCATACTCCGCCTTCTTCTCCTTTAGTTTATCCTAATAAATCAACGAAAGAGTTAGAAACGAAATATATAATAAAAAGGAATGCAACATAACTTAAAATTATAAAATTAAAACTACAAACGATGAATTAAAGTACTATAATTAAACATTATAAATATTTATAATAAATCAATTATTAAGTAAATATACCAAAATTTCTGCAGACTTGGATGTCATCGAGATCCGTCCTTCTTCCTATAAGCGTAATGTCAAAAAGTCAAGGCGCCCAACTTTTTTGACCGCATTTAAGCTTCCTACATTATAGCGAGAAAAATATAATTTAGTAGTATAAAGTCATTAATATTTGAAAGAAATAATAAATTATAATACCTCGCCTCGCCTACACAAGCAAAACTTCGGAACTCGCTGCAAAGCGTAAAAATTTTTGTTTCTGTCTGCGCTTGTTCCAACTCGCTCACGGTCCTAAATAATGGAATTTGAATTATGTATATAGTAAATACGATAAACCGAAAATTTTATAAGACTTTACAAGTACGTAATACCTCTCCTTTCTTTGAATTCAGAATCTAACTTGATCTTCCCATTGGTACCTCAACATTCCGTGGGACATTTCGTAATTTTTCGTCGAGGCTTATGTCTTTCTTAAAATATTGTTTTTTTAGCGTGCTTTTATTATCTCTCCATTTTTACCCAATGTCTTCTTAACATAGTCATCGGAGACCTCTAAAGTAAATCTACCTCAAAGAAAAAATTTTAAAAAGTTAATATAAATGAAAGTTAAATTAAAGTATTATAAATTACATTCACGTTTTGTTACCTTAATATTATCGAGAGCCTGATTTTTGTTGGCATCAGGCATGTGATGCCATGATTCGTAGTTAATGGGCAACATATTGGCATTTCGTGCTACAATGCCCAAATAGCCTACTAACAATCGAGCTTCAGATCCAATAGGCTGGCCATGATTGTTTCTCCTTACTTTAACACGATCGGTAGGCTCTCTAAGTCGTATAAATATTTAAGTAATGTACGTCCCCGCCTCTGCAAGGCCCCACCACCTTCAAATTGAAAAATGATATATTATTATATTAAAATTGAAAAATGAATCAATAATAAAATTCAACATGCATGTAAAATAAACTTAACATTACTTTCAAATTCTCCAGGCTCATCATCTATGTCCGGCAGACTAGAAGATCCAACAACTGTTTGTTGTTCACTAATTGCTTCTTCTAAATTTGGAGTAGTGTGGACAATGTTTAAGTCTCGTAATCGTCTTCTAGGCATTTTTCCTGCAATACACATGAAATAGTTCAACATTTTAGTAACAAATAACAATAATAATAGTACATTTAAAATAGTTAAATTATATAACATGCCCAACATTAAAATTATAATATTACATATAAATAATAAATCGTAAAATCTTACTAAATCATATTTCAGTAAATATCTTCGTCCACATCCCGATGAACCCATTGAAATTGTTGACTAGTACTAGGGATATTTTCATTTAAGTTTTGTTCGGAAAAGGCAATGTTTCGATCTTTCGACTATGTCATCTCTACTTCCACCGCCAATGTCGAAGAAGTCTCTAGGGTGTTTCAAGTACAACGTACCAACCCTCATCGCTTGGATCTTCCGAGTAAAAACTTGTTTAACTTGAGAAGAAAACACATACGGCTCGCCTATAAGTTGTTCTCCTGTGAATCAATCGAGAGAAATTTACCATTGTAAAGCCATATTGATCGTTTTTAATTCCGCGAGTGTATTCACATCACCCAATCACCTCGAAATAAGACAACTTTGCATTTTTCGTAATAATCCAACTCAATGATGTCGATAATAAGTCCGTAATACTCTGATTCCCCGACAGTGATTACTGTCCCTAGCACTAGCATAACTTGTAATTGAAGAATTAACAACGATTCCACAATTTTGGGTTCTCCTCAATCTCTCGCGATACCTTGTATGAAATCGGTATCCGTTGATGAAGAAGGCACTATATCTTTTCACTATTCTGTTTGGACCTTGTGAAAGCCATTTAACTTCGTCATTAACTTCATTCCGACTCCAAACCTATTAAATCGAAAGTAAATTGAGTAATTATAAATGTTATGAGAAAACATTATTACATGTCAACGAAAACTTAAATTGCATACCATTTGGCTTAACCATTCATGGAATGATTCTGTGAACAACTTATTAATTTCTCGCCGATTTAATCTTCGGGATCGTAAACGAGCTCTCAATATTTGTTTGTACTCACTACGTTTAAAAAAAAAATTTACTTTGTTAGAAGACAAACAAATTATAATTGATGAGTATTTATCAAATTCTAGAACTTACTTCCGAAATGGTTCTATTGAATCATGATGAAAAAGAACGTATCGATGTGCTTGGACCCACGATCTATCGTCTAATTCTGCGATTTCGACTTTGCCGATCGGTTCTCCAAAACTTTGAAAAAATAAGTTTCGCCAAGTTATGATCTCAGAGCCCAGCATTTCTACTTGGTCTGCTTCATTCTTGTTTCAACATCTTCCAAATACCTCGAACAGAAAGTCATACATTCCTCTCGCCAAGTAACCTCAAAGAATTGATCCTTCGGATAACGCTTATTGCGGCAGTAAGACTTCAATTTGTATAGGAACCTAAACACGATATATAACATTATCAAAACTTGCAACTAAAGGCATTGAGGTGAATGAAGGAATAATTTGCAAATAAAGTAAGACCTTTCAATGGGATACATCCATCGATAGAAAACGGGTCCACCAAGTATTGCTTCACGCGAGAGATGAATGAACAAGTGCACCATAATAGTGAAGAAGGAAGGCGAAAAGATCTTCTCCAGATTGCATAAAGTCAATGCGGCTCGATCTTGTAGTGTCTCAAGTTCTTGAACATTCAAAACTTTACCACAAATGCCTTTCATTATATTTGATAGTTCAATTACACAAGACGTCACCTTTTTCGACATAGAACACCGCATAGCAACTGGCAGTAAGTCTTGCATCAAGATGTGATAGTTATGCGATTTTAAGCCATATAGTCTTCGATCCTTAAGACTTACACATCGAGATATATTTGATGCATACGCATCCGGGACCTTTATATCCTTCAACACCATACAGAACACTTCTTTCTCCGTCTTCGACATTGAAAAAATAGCAGGCGGCAACAGATATTTCATATTCGGAAGTGCTTGGGGATGAAGCTCACGCCGAATTCCCATGTGGACTAAATCAAGTCGACTCTGAAGATTGTCTTTCGATTTTCCATCGACATTCAAAATAGTCCCAATGATGTTCTCGCAGACATTTTTCTCAATATGCATGACATCAAGATTATGGCGTAAAATCTGATGCTCCCAATAAGGCAACTCAAAAAAAATACTTTTTTTTTCCACAAGTCTGCCTCATTAGGATCGTCATCTTCATCAGATTCATAATCAAAATCATCCCTAGATCTTCTATTTCTTTGCGGGTTGGCCGGTTGATTCATCTTCCCATAAATGAAATTCATATCTTTCAACATTAACAATATTTCGGATCCACCGTGCATAAAAAGCTTCTCTCGAACTCTTGATCACAAACTGAGCACTCTAAAATCTAAATCTATGATTTTCCGGTAACCATCGACGATGTCCCATGTAAGAGAACTTCTTCCCATTATATAACCATTGCGAACATGTCTGCGCATCACAACACGGACAAGCATAACGTCCCCTGGTACTCCAACCAGATAAATTAGCATAAGCCGGGAAGTCATTAATAGTCCACATCAAAGCTGCACGTAAATTAAAGTTCTCTTTTCTCATTGCATCGTATGTCTCAACACCAGCCCATAGTTGTTTTAACTCTTCAACAAGTGGTCATAAATAGACGTCAATATCATTCCCGCCCTTTCTCTCCAGGTATATCATAGACAAGATAAAGGATGATTGTTTCATGCAAACCCATGGAGGCAAATTGTAGGGAACAAGCACCACAGGCCAAGTACTATACGCTGTGCTCATGAGTTTGTAAGGGTTAAATCCATCGGATGCTAGCCCAAGCCTCACACTCCGAGGATCGCTTGCAAAGCTTGGAAATTTGGAGTCAAAAGATTTCCAAGCTAAAGAATCTACAGGATGCCTTAACAATCCATCATCGGTTTGTCCATCACGGTGCCACGTCATTGACTCGGCTGTCTTCGACGACATGAAAAGCCGTTGAAGCCTTGGTATTAGTGGAAAATATCGCAAAATCTTAACTGGCTGCTTCCTTGACTGTGTATCGTGATCTTCATCGTTACCATCTTCTGTATTTCTATTAATCCAACAGGATTGACCGCATACATGATAGCACTGTTGGTTTATCTGATCGCCCCAATACAACATGCAGTCATTTGGGCAACTATGAATTTTGTTGTAGCCAAGGCCCAAATCCTTTATCAGTTTTTTCATGTCTTTGGAAGATTGAGGAATTTTTGCAAACGGGAACATTTCTTGCAGAAACTCTAACAGCATTGTCAACGAGTTTCCGGTTCATCCTCCCAAACACTTCAAGTGAAAAAGACGAATCTGACAGAAAGACGCGCTTTGGAAAATTTTGATCCTCATACGCTTCTTCATTCATTTCACCAAGTAACGTGTAGAACCTCGCCGCTTCTTCATTTGGTCATTCATCGTGTACACTTCTTCCCCTTCAAGTGAAAGTATTTCCACCGAAATTATAATCATCGGTTGCACCCAATTCGTGGAAATGACCAAACCATCATCACAAGCATATTAAAAGCATCCTGCAACATGCCTTCCATGTTATCATCTCTAACATTCGATTGTAAGCACTATGAGGATAACCAGTTAAATCGATGAAGATGCTCCACTAGATGTACACTCTCCATGAAAAACCATTTTTGTACCCCTGGACAAAGCCATCAACAACAAGATGTTCGTAGACAACTTCACGATAATGTCAATTGATATTGCAACACTTCTTACACGGACAAAGAATCATATTCTCTTGGCTTGCATTTTGAAATGCGAAATTCGTAAAAGTTTCTACTCCATTTCGATAGCCGTTGCTTACCCTTGACAATTTTCATCCAACTCCTATCCATTTCGTAGTTGTTGAAGTCTAAAGTTGACAATAAATTACTGAGGCTAAATTGTTAATTTATAATTTATGTAAAAATTTGATATGATCACATATATAATCGAGTTATGTATTCTTTAAGATTCATCATACGTGGCATTGTTACACCTAGGGAGGATCCATTATATCTAATAATGAGATATAAGGCAACCCGTCAGTTTTCAAACCTATATACTTTGAATCTTTTTTTTCATCTATACAAGTATTATGTATGTTATGTATCATGTAAGTTATGTAAGTTTGATCTTAAAATTAAGTAAGTTATGTATTCTTTAAGATTCATCATACGTGGCATTGTTACACCTAGGAGGATCCATTATATCTAACTGATGAGATATAAGGCAACCCATCAAGTTTCCAAATTTATATACTTTGAATCTTTTTTTATCTATACAAGTATTATGTAAGTTATGTATTATGTAAGTTATGTAAGTTATGTATTATGTAAGTTAAATAATTTGACGAAAGCTATGTAAGTTATGTAAGTTATGTATTATGTAAGTTAAATAATTTTATGTAAGTTATGTATTATGTATTATGTAAGTTAAATTAAAATTTCAAATCGAGAATCAGTTGAGGTGTGAACATCTATGGCATGCATTACATTGTAGTTTTTTTAATATTAATTGATTTTAGTTTTTCGTTTGAGGTAGGTTTGGAAAATGTTATTATATGTTTTTTATAATTGAAATTTGTTGTGATGTTGTTAAATTTAAAAAGTTTTTAACTTACTTCTTTTAAAAAAAGAATTTATTTTCTATATTAAAACATATTTAAATAATGATCTATATTATTATATTGATAACAAAATATTTATAAGTTTTTAAATTTAAAAAGTTTTTAAATTACTTCTTCTAAAAAATAATTTATTTTTTATAATAAAACATATTTAAATAATGATCAATATTATTATACTGATAACAAAATATTATTACCATTTTGGAAAACATTGAAAATATTAAATATTAAAATCAAACATTATTAATATAAAAAAATTAGTAATTAGTAATTAGTAATAAACCAAAAAGCCATATAAATGTAAGTATTCTTAAAAAAATTAACTTTTATATTTTGTTTATGTTATTTTTTATATCGTACCGTACCTTAAATTTTAAAAAATAATACACGGGGGCTTCTAAAAAATCTAAGCGGCATGATTAGATAGCAATTTGGAGGTTGTTCAAACATTATTAATAATAAATAGCAATAATAAACAGCAATTTAGTCAGAAATTCTTTAAGATTCATCATACGTGGCATTGTTACACAGGGAGGATCCGTTATATCTTACGATGAGATATAAGGCAACCCGTTAGGTTTCCACCTATATACTTTGAATCTTTTTTTTTTTTTTGGACAGCAATAGAACAAAACAAAGATATATACCAACCAAGCGGGATAATAAACGCAATTTGGACAAACAATTTGGTCAAATTCATCATGATATAACTGTTATTGATCTGAATTTTGAACTAAAACGAACCTTAATAGTTATTACCAGCAAATCCAATCCGACAGTTGCAGGAGCAGTAGGAAGCAGTAACTGAAATACAAACAACATATGAATTAACAAATGCTATTGATTAATTACAAAAATGCTATTTACTAAAAACTAATACTCACATTCTTTGACCGAAAGAAAAATAGTCAATTCAGTAGTCGATCACAATCCTCTTCAATTCTACTCACTTTTAAAGTACGGATACCTTTCTCAATACAACCTATAACAAATACATATGAAATTTATTAAAACAAAAAGTCTATTCACATACATTATTAAACACTAGTATTCTAATTTTGTTAAGTTGAAAAAAAACAAAACGTTTTGTTTGAAGAATTGTAAATTTATCTCAGAAAAAGAATCAATGGTCAAAATTTATCTCAGAAATCAGGTCTCCTTTTGTTTGAAGAATTGTAAATCGATTTCCAAGTTAGTGGGAGAGTGTTGAAGGAAATTAATAATGTTTGTGATGATTGCAATTGTGGAATACAATTATAAACCTTTAAATATAATTTGGGGTCAACATTTGAGAGCTTAATTTCGTTTCATCCAATTAAGATTTTGTTCAATTCTTCAATCAAACAATGATGTCGTTTCATTTTCAAATTTCATAAACGCGTTAAGTAATTAAGTCTAATTATATTCCAGTAAATTAGAGGGTATACCCGGTCAATGTTTTTTTAATCTATTACTTCTGCAAGTATAATCACCATACACCCCAAAAAAAAATAAGAATGAATTGATAAAAATTTAAAATATATTAAAATTTAAATCAAAATAATTTTATTATACATATACATATGTATATATGCCGAATGCTGCATATATAGTCCAACTATTTTTCAAGTTTCGTAAAATATAATTACCAAATTCAATGAATTTACGTAAAATAAAGAGAGAAACTTCACAATTAAAGATAATCCTAAGCAATAGATTATGATCAAAAAGTCTATTCGTGTCGCACATTTTGAACTAAAGTAAAACAACTCAAAACAAATTCAATAACAAGAACATCCGCATAATAAACTGATTTAATTTATTTAAAAATATTTATTAACCCATACATACCTTAGATCGAAGTTGACATTAATACCAAACCTGAAGACTAAATTGATGAAATGATTTGATAAGTTTTGAAGATCCCAATCCCAACCGAAAGCAACAAAGCCAACCCCAATTCTAACCGCATCAGAAAAAAACATTGTTGAGATATATTGCTTTAATTTTAGGGAAAGGCGAGCTTTGTTACAAGGACAAAACTTGCCCATAGGTAGTGAAACAAGTTCTAATTAAACAACATGTTTGGCTTAACAATAATCAATCAAAAGTAAATAGAAGAAAGATCATCAACTTCACAGTTGTCTTCTTTTTATATAAATTGTGAGTGGGTAGGGCATACAATGATCTCAAAAAAATCATGAAAGCATTGCACTCTTCTTATTATATCTCATTAATGGCCCAAATACTTTTGATGGAAAAGACTATGATGAGAGGTTAATGTGCAGCTTGTTTTGTCCTCATATTCCCCTTCCCTTACAACCATGCCCATGTCCTTCATTATACTTTGGATAGTGGTACTTGTCGCTACATATTTTTCTCTCACGATATTTTGCAAAGACTAATGTCAAAAAGGAGACAACATTACAAGCGCTTTTATTTTATTCTTTTTCCTTGTATTTTTTGTGAACCTAAAGTGCTAATCCTACTCGACACAAGCCCCAATAACAAGAGTTTGAGTCATCGATGCCAATAAACTGATTTAACTAATATTCTTAAAGTTAGATCTTTTCCTAATTCAATAACAAGAACATCCGCATAATAATAAAGAAAAAGACAAAATATTTCACGAGAAAAACACAATGAAGAACAAAAATCCAAGCATCCAAACTAAGAAAGGAATTAGAAAAACAAATAAAGAAATGGGTTTTGGAAAAATGAAATCAAAATTACCATAAAACAAGGTAGAGGGTTTCCGTGATAACCTTGAGGGTTGAAAGTCAAGTTCTTGATAACAAATTTGAGCCCAAAGGGAATCGTCGGAAGTCGAACTCAGAAACCTTTTATTAGCGGAAGAAACTTTAATAATGTCCGAAGGAGATAATGTTGATAGAGTTATGCGGAGAGGTAAATACCCTAGCCCATCTAATTCCAACGACGGTGGAGTAGAGAAGATGCGTCGGAAGAGAGAAGAAGCGAAGAAGCGAAGAGAGTTGCAACAGTTAAACCGAGGAGAGAAGATTGGATATTGGGAAACTAGGTTAAAAATTTTTGGGAAGAAGAAGTTGTGGGAATTTGGGGGAAAACGGGGAAATCAACAGAGGCAGAGAATAAAGCAAATTCGGGCCTCTAATACAAGAACAAAGACGACGACGTTTTGCAAAAATCCTAAATGAAATTGCGTGGCGTTTTATTCAAAAACGCCGGAAATTATAAACTTTAGCGGCGTTTTATAAAACGCGCCACTAATAAAACTGATGGAACGATGACCTTTTTTTCATGATTTTTGCTGCGTTTAAAATAAAACGCCACTAATAACCAAAAAAAACAGCGCCGCGTCGCGATCTCTTCACGGCTATTTGTGGCGTTTTTTAAGAAGCGCCAGTAATAAAAGATGAAAACGGTGACGTTTAATTGGCATAACTTTGTGGCGTTTTTAAACAAAACGCCGGTAATTCATAGATTTTGTGGCGTTTTCAAACAAACGCCAGTAATTCATACCTTTTGTATGCGTTTTTGTACAAGCGCCACTAATAATAAAGTATCATTTACTATATATATTTTTATAATATTATTAATTAACCAAAATACCTAATATTATTAACACTAATTAATCAAAACCCTAAACATTATACCATTAAACTATATCCCCCTAATCCTAAACTCTAAACTATATCCCCTAAAACCCTAAAATAATGACACTAATTACCCTAAAACCCTCAAAACCTTAAACCATTAAACTATATCCCCTACTAAAGTACCTGAACTATATATTTAGGGGTAGATATTTAGGTTTATTGTGTCGAAGTGCAAAGTGTGTATGACGTAGGTTTGGGGTTTAAGATTTAATAATTTAAGGTTTAAAGGTTTTAAGATTTAAAGTTTGGGGATTAAAGGTTAGGGGTTTAGTGGTTTAGGATTTTATACCCCTAAATATATGTACATTTTTTATCTCTAATCCATAAACACTAAACCCTTAAACCCTTAAATACAAAACCATAACTCTTAAAACTTTAAACTCGAAACCCGAAACACTAAACCCTTAAACCATTAAATATATATAAATCCTGAAACTCTAAACTTTAAACCTTAAATCCTTAATAGTGAACCCCAAACCTACACCATACACACTGCATTTGAAACACTAAACCCTAAACCATTAACACTAAATCATAAACCCTAAATAGTAAACCCCAAAATAAAATAATTTTTATATTGAATTATTATACGAGGACCAAAACGGCGCCGTTCTAGTTTCGAAACAATTTGATTTTTTGTGGCATTTTTTTTATAAAAACACTGCTATTCTTGGGCCTTTTTACAATTTTTATATTGAATCATTAAACGGGGACCAAAACGGCGCCGTTCGAGTTTTGAGATAATTAGATTTTTAGCGGCGTTTTTATAACAAACGCCGCTATTGCTTACCTTTAGTGGCATTTTCGGGAAAAACGCCACTATATCTCTAACCTTTTGTGGCGTTTTTAATAAAAACGCCGCTATTATTGGGCCTTTTTACAATTTTTATATTGAATCATTAAAAGGGGACCAAAACGGCGCCGTTCGCGTTTTGAGATAATCAGATTTTTAGCGGCGTTTTTATAACAAACGCCGCTATTTCTTACCTTTAGTGGCGTTTTTCGGAAAAATGCCGCTATATCTCTAACCTTTTGTGGCGTTTTTAATAAAAACGCCGCTATTATTGGGCCTTTTACAATTTTTATATTGAATCATTAAAAGGGACCAAAACGCGCGCTCGTTCGAGTTTTGAGATAATTAGATTTTTAGCGGCGTTTTTATAACAAACGCCGCTATTTCTTACCTTTAGTGGCGTTTTTCGGAAAAACGCCGCTATATCTCTAACTTTTGTGGCGTTTTAATACAAACGCCGCTATTTATCAGTTTGTAGCGGCGTTTTTATACCAAATGCCGCTATTTCTTAGTTTTTAGCGGCGTTTTATTTCAAACGCCGCTAATGTATAATCTTTGCGGCGTTTTTTGTCAAAACGCCACTAGAAACGCCGCTAAAACCCTATTTTCCTGTAGTGAGATCTAACATAAATAATTTATAGGATTATTCAGAGTAAAACTACTAGGATCGTAGTTCCTTAATCACAATCTATATTATTGCACTAGTATATGAATGTTGTTTTGAAATGTATATCTCAACAATTAAAATGTAAGATGTTATTTTAAAAATCACGAGTTTAAAATATGAATGGAAGACATGATTATCTTCATCCATGTTGGGTAATATATAAACATAAATAATTTTAAATAAGCAAATATTAATGACGAAGGCAATGAAGTGTAAATTGGTCTTATCCATATAACAATATTGCAGAAGGGTGGGCTAGCTAATCATTTGTTCACATGACCTATGGAATTAGCAAAAATAAATTGTAGCTTATGAAGAAAGAAAACTAAAATAAAAAAAAAAAAGGCGTGAAATATAGTGTGACAATTAGTATATATACAAGTGGATTAAAATGATATAGAAGTAGTTTGATTTGTGTAGTCACCAACTCACAACATAGAGAAAGAGAAAGATGCGGCACCATCAACGGCAATGGACAAATCTGAAAATTGAAAAAAGGGGTCCAGAGGAGGAATGAATTTTAAGGGAACAAAGATCACATGGGAGAGCGTGGGTTGGCCCGAGAGAAATGGGAAACCTGTTTCACGGTCCGTACGGACTTATCCATGTGCCCAAACTAACAATTTGATAATAATCAAAACAATTATATTTGACGGAGCATATTTCTGACATGTATATATAATTCTTCCTACCGTTATCTGTTAACCAACCACCTCCAACAAAGCGCCGACACCTCAATTCACATTATTAATATTCCATTTTTTTTTTATTTTATAGAATTTTGTTTATCAATATTTTTAAATTTATCACATTAATTACTATTTATGAGTTTAATAAAAATTTATATAAAGCGCTGGACGCAGTTGAAAATCAATTTTATACAAATTACTATTTATTTAATATACTTGAATTAATGGTCTCTTTTAATTTATCACATAAAAACACTTAAAAACAAAACCTCTTTACATTAATCTACCAATTCTTTGATAATATACATCATTCATTTACGGATCTGCAATTAAATTTAGAGCCTGACAACTTGACAAGCAGCATTTTGTTAAAACCAAGAGAAAAGTCTGCGAAATGAAGATATATTTATGGATGTCTGCGGTCTTAGGTCTAAAATTTCAGGGTAAGAAATTGGAGTTGCCATAATTCAAACTCTACAATATCAAAGGTTTTTAAATGCTCAATATATTTGAAACACGAGGTGAAATTTAATTTTAAAAAATAAGAAAAAAATATAAATATTAATGATTAAATTTGATATTATAGTATGATACGACATGGGTATATCATTAATTGAGAGAGCGTCGGTGATTTTAAAAATGAATTGCTAATTTAATTTCATTCTTTGGAGGAAGATATTAGAATTAAATCCAATTTCAAAATCCCACAAAAAAAAAATGTCACTCAAATAGTCTAAAACGTTTAATCCAATAATATGTTTTTTTAAAATAAAAAAATTATTAAGACTTGAATTTTAAATTATTTTTATTATCTAAAGATGATTTTATTTTAAGAGGTTATGAGTATAAACCTAATTATAACTACAATGAATCCATCCTAAGAACTATAACCAAATTAATAATCAAATATATGGAAATCTAAACAGATACCTACCAAATTTAAAAATGATTGCAAGTATTATATAAATTACGTAAACATTTGTTCATTAATTTGGCTAAACCAATGTAACCATCTTCAATGAAAATTAATACAACTAATGTACCTTTTAACTTCAATTTTAAGTATTGATTGTTGCCAAAAACAGTTAATTGAAATCTATGGTTTTATAAGAGCGAGAGTGATTTGCATTTATAACAACTATGATTATAAAAAGAAAAAAAAAAAGCTAAAAAAATCAGATTCAGTAGTTCATGTGGATTTTTTTAATTTAAAATTCTTTTAACTTTTAAACTTATATTGTTTTAAAAATAATGAAAATATTAATGTTTGTTAATTTTATTAATGTGGTATATATGTGACAATCAATATATACACTATGTTAACAATTAATTAATTTTTTAATATTAAAAAAATAATTTTTAATTTTATTAAAAATATTTAAATTTCTAAATATTAATGTTTTTCATCTATTTTAAATAATTTGATGAATTAAATAAACAACTAAAATATTTTTTTAGTGAAATTGGAGTGTCAAATAAAACTATGAAAAAAAAAAAAAAAAAAAAAACCTATGCTGATGGCCTTTATAAATATCTCTCATGTTTCTCTCAGTTTCCCAGAATTTTCCTGTCCTTTCACTTTCTCTCTAAATTCACTTACAAAAAAAAAAAGGACTCAAATGGCAATCCCATTGTCCCTCTTTCTACTGGTGTTTTCTTTCTTGGCTCCCTCCATTTTCTCGGCCTCTCGAGTTCAAGACCCTGAGCAAGTTGTTCGACAAGTCAATGAGTACGTACTTTTCCATCTCCCATTGATCTTTCGTCAATGGCGATTTATTTATAACGCTGGAGATTTAAGTGTTAAAGATTATTCTTTAACTTCTCCATATTTCTTTTAATATATGCAGGAGCATAAGGAATGCTACGGCAGCTAGGAGGAAGCTGGGATTTCTCTCATGTGGAACCGGGAACCCCATTGATGACTGCTGGCGGTGCGACCCTAATTGGGCAAAGAACCGTAAGAGGCTAGCCGACTGCGGCATTGGGTTCGGTAAGCGTGCCATTGGCGGCCGGAACGGAAAATATTATGTGGTGACGGACCCCAGTGACCGTGATCCAGTGAATCCCAAACCCGGTACTCTTAGGCATGCAGTTATCCAAGATAAACCTTTGTGGATCATATTTGCTCGTGACATGGTGATCAAACTGAAGGCTGAATTGCTGATGAACTCGTTCAAGACGATCGACGGCCGAGGTGTCAGCGTCCACATCGCCGGTGGGCCATGCATTACTATACAGTATGCGACCAACATTATAATTCATGGGATTAACATACATGATTGCAAGAGTGGAGGGAATCTTTATGTGAGGGATTCTCCTACGCATTATGGGTGGAGGACTACATCGGACGGTGACGGGGTATCGATATTTGGGAGCAGCCACGTCTGGGTGGACCATTGCTCCTTGTCTAATTGCAATGACGGGCTTATCGATGCCATCCACGGATCCACCGCCATCACCATTTCTAACAATTACATGACACATCATGATAAAGTCATGCTCCTAGGTCACAGTGACTCTTACACTCAAGACAAGAACATGCAAGTCACCATTGCCTTCAACCATTTTGGAGAAGGGCTTGTGCAAAGAATGCCTAGGTAAATACATATATAACACTTTTTTCTTTTTCTTTTTTTATCTCAATAACCAAATCCAAAATCATAAAAATGACTGTTTTTCATTTTCCACTTGTAAGCAGATGCAGGCATGGATATTTTCACGTGGTGAACAATGATTACACGCATTGGATAATGTATGCAATCGGTGGCAGTGCAAATCCGACGATCAACAGCCAGGGGAACAGATTTCTTGCACCAGATAAAATGAATAACAAAGAGGTAAAATAATTATCAACCTATCCCCTTAATTTGAAGCCTTATATAAGATCTTAAACAAAATAAAAGAAAATTTGCAGGTGACTAAACGAGAGAATACGCCGCGGAAAAAATGGAAGAAATGGAATTGGAGGTCAAGAGGGGATTTGATGTTAAATGGAGCATTCTTCACACCATCCGGCACCGGAGCCTTGTCGAGTTATGCGAAGGCGTCGAGCCTGAGTGCAAGACCGTCTTCGCTTGTCAGCTCAGTCACAGCAGGGGCGGGTGCACTGGTTTGCAGTAAGGGCCGACGTTGCTAGGAATATTGAGGCATGGAAGACTAAAGTAATAACCATAAGAATGAATCAATAGATTTATGTTTATGTATATTAATCGGTAAGTAATATATATATATATATATATATATATATTCACTCTGGATCATGTATACCAACTTCAAGCTTTAATCAGCCTGTTTCTGTGAAAGCTTATCAGTTAACAGGAAGAAGAGCAGATAAAAGTGTTTGATAAATTCAATGAAATGAATCGTCACTTTTCCATTAGTAGGAAATAGAGTGTCTATAAATTGTATCCGATATGATTTTATAAAAAAATATAAATATAATTAAAGCATAGTATAAATCCACGGATTGTTAGCTTTAGGTGTTACTTGATTTTATTTTTTTTCCCTTCAGTGAATTAAAATGTTAACGGGATAGTTGAAATTATAATAACACTAATGTAACAATTTATATGATAATTTATCCGTATTTCATGAAAATCTAAAATAAAAAATCATCAAATTTATAAGAAAATTTCATAATAATTTTTAAAAAAAGTATTCACGTCCACAATGAAGTACACATTAATTGTCGCACGAGCTGTTACATCAATATTATTAAAATTCTAACAGTTTAATATTTTTTTGTTTTAAAAAATACAATAGGACTAAATCTTAAATGTTAAATAATTCTAACATTTATCATTCTTGAGTTTTTTACCCAAAAATATAAAATAATTAAATAAATACTGAAATGTGATCAACACTGTAATATTTACGAATATAGACAAGAGCTATAGTAAAAAATCGGTACCGCCTGACCAATCGATGGCACCCCTCTCCCCAGCCACCGATCACATCAGGTTTTAAAAAGAAATATTTTTTTATGGGTGTCGCTTGGTCAATAAGCAGCAACGGACTGAAATATGATGACCTAAAATATTCAGGGACCTGATATATAAATTTATCATTTTGATTGAAAAGCTTTAAGGCAACGACTGACAGCTTGGCGGCACCAAACTTTAAAAGGGTAAATTGCTTAATAACCCCTTCTTATTTATTTTCTTTTATTTCCCTTCAACACTAAAAATAGAGAGGCCTATTACCAATTAGTCCAAAAAGTTTTTTCTACTAAAAAGTATTTTTGTAAAAAAAGTCGATTTCAACTGGAAATAAATTTCATTTATTTTTCGAAAAATATTTTTTTTCAAATTATTTTATTCCATTTCGAATATTTTTTTCGAAAAAAAAATTACAAAAAAAAATTTTGAAAAATAAATAAAATTTATTTCTAGTTGGAATCCGTTTTTTTACAAAAATACTTTTTAGTAAAAAGAAACATTTTGGAGTAATTGGTAATAGGTCTCTCTATTTTTTGTGTTGAAGGGAAATAAAAAATAATAATAAACAAGAAGGGTTTATGAAGCAATTTACCCTATTTGAAGTTTGGTGCCGCCAAGCTCTCGTGTGGCACCCTTAAAGCTTTTCAATCAAAATAACAAATATACATATCAGAACCCTAAATATTTTAGGTCATCACATTTCAGTCTGATGCCACCGATTAACCAAGCGGCACCTATAAAAAAAAATTTGAAAACCTAATGTGATTGGTGGCTGAGGAGAGGGGTGCCACCGATTGGTCAGGCGGCACCGATTTTTTACTATAACTACTGCCTAGATTCATAAATATTATTACATTTATCCCATTCCAATATTTATTTAATTATTTTATATTATTTGAGTAAAAAAACCCATTATACTTCCATTAATTTTAGACTTTTCCTTTTCCTCATTTCATTCTTTTTACGGTTTTTGTTAGACTCAATGAAAAATTCCATTATTATCTTCCTTTAACGAACATTAATATGTATTAAAATATTATTTAAAATATTTATTTTAATATTATTTGCAATAAGAAAAAGAATTGAGCCATCATTTAGATTAAACTAGGTTTTAATAGCACATGTGTTGCAAGTGATATTCATGTTTAATTTGTAAATAAAATATTTTTAAATATTGTAATTAATTTTTTAATATGTTATTTGAATTGTTAAATATAATTAAAATGAGTTAACTTATTTAATAATTCAAATATTAAAAAAAAATCAAATATCATATTAAAAGATTGACATTTTGTAGATTAATATTTTTTAAATAATATTAAAAATTTCAAATTATAATTAAAATATTTCTATTATTTTCAACATACCATATAATTTTACTCCATGTAATCATCATTAAAATAATAATTAATAAACGCTATTAAAATATCTAAACTATTTATTAAGTGTTTTATTGAGTTTGTGTCATCTTTAACCGGGCCACTAACTCGGTTAGAGAAATTATGAAAATGTTTTTTTCGTAATTAAAATAAGTTATATAATTCGAGGGTGATTTAGTCTTTCTATTTAAAAAACCGATAAAAATATGCATATGATAGGATTTGAACCCGAACCAATTGCAGTAGTAAAATCTTTACTTTAAATCACTCAATTAAAACTTTATTTTAATATTTTTATACATTTCAATATTTATTATGCATACTTTTTTACATCCATCAAATATGTATTTGATTAAGTGTCATAAGTTAACTATACATCGACTTAACATTAATGACAACACCATGATAATCAATTTTAATATAATTTTTTTCATTTTAACATCGTGCATATTTTATGTATTATTATTTATTAGTTTTAAACCATATTTTTATTATTTATTGTATGTTTTTTTAAACACATATTTATGTTCTTAATTTGTGATTTCTACCCTCATAAGTGTGTCATGGGATTTCTAGCATTGATTATTTTGATAATTCAAATATAATGCTAATAAAAAATTCCTATTATTAAAATTTTTGTACAAACAATTAAAAAATAATATATTGTAAAATAAACTATTTACTATTTAATTTTTATTTGTATTTGTATTTGTATTTGTATTTTGTTATAAAATAAAGAGAGATGAATAGAATAAAGAATAAAGGAAATATGAAAGCAATAGAGAATGTATTTTATTGATCAAAGGGATGAGTACAATGCTTCATCAGAGTCTCTATTTATAGGCATAAGAAGTATAAAAGAAGTAGAGATCTAATTCTAATAACTATTAGAATTTAAAGTACATTAAAACTTTGTCTTGATCATGATGGACATTCATTTAATAAGATATTCATAACACTTCCCCTTGGATGTCCATTGGTAAATAATGTGCCTCGTTAAAACCTTATTAGGAAAAACCATGTGTGATAAAAACCTAATGAAGAAAAAAGAGCACACAATCTATAATACGAATAATATGTTGCCTCATTAAAAACTTTACCAGGAAAACCCAATGGGACAAAACCTCGATTAAGGAAAAAAGAGTGCAACGCGTATTTACTCCCCCTTATGAAAACATCACATATTTCTCATATTCTACGTATTCAATCTTGAATACTAATTTTTCAAATGACTATTTGAATGTATTTGCTAAGTATTTATATTACCATTCTTTTAAAAGTCATGAGTGAGAGAAATTTAGGGGAAATATATTTTGATCTCTTCAGGAGATTCAACAATAATCATAACAAACTTTAATCGTGATTCTTTTATAAAAATACAAATAGATATTTTGGATCATTTTATAATCCTCTTTCAACTACTATTGACTAAGTCAAATTTACCACATATGTTCAATTATTTCAATTCATATAAATGAATAATTTCTCGAGAATTTCAATATGCTTCTAGCATCCTAAATCATTCAAGGATTTTAATATAAACATTACTATATAGTGATTTATAATGGCTGTAACAACAACTATTAGACGAAGTTAAATCTTTTATGAATTGTCAAAAAAATATGTAGTCTAAAGGTTATTACATCCACCACAAAAGAATATTATATTTTTTCATAATCAATATCAATACTTAGCTAAAAACTTCATATTTTTATTCTGCTTTTGCAAAACTACTTCATTTGCACCCTCATTGGCTTTATACCTTTAGATATTTGGACTACTGGTCCAAAAACTCCACAAATTTAATTGTACTTGAGTTACGTCTTTCTATTTTGATCAATTTATTCCATATTTATATTTCTCAATGGATTTATTCAAGATCCTCCTTTTATTTCATTATTTCAATAATAATATTGCATGCAAAATCATTATTGACCACTTTTATCATTCGATTCCACATTTTTTTGAATTGACATAACTTATTGAGATCTCTTATTTTTATTATTTTAAAATTCAGTTTCAGGTACCTGGATCTCTTCTAGAGTTTTACTTATTAGTTATGTCTTAGGTCTCTTCTGGAGCACCCGCCTCCACTATATGATCATCTAGAAGAATTTTCATCTTTGGAACCGATCAATCTATTATTTATTCTAACTTATTGTCCTACTGAGACTTTGATTCAAATTAAAATATTAGATGGTATATAACACTTGGTTATTCTTATTAAGTTTGTAAATACATCTAACAGTTAACTTGTAATGAGTTATCCTCCGGATACCATTTCCACCGATCGTTCAAGTCATGAGAAGCTAATGGGATACTCAAGATTTTATCCACCTCTTGGTCAGTAAAAGATGCCCTAATCAACTCCTCATTCCACTGCTTTTGACTACCATCAATTAGGTCCATTATCTTATCAATCTCACTAACACGGTCTGATTGAATCTTGCAGGGTCGATTCCTAGGAAGCCATGCATCTTCCCATACTGTTATTGAATGCCCATTTCCAACATGTCAACCACAGCCCATCTGCGAAAGGCCTTTCGCAGCCCAGATGCTCCACCAAACCAAAGAAGGTTGACTCCCTAACTCTGAATCCATGAAACTTTTATTAGGGTAGTACTTAGTTTGAGAACACACCCAGCTAAAGAATTAGGATTATTCATTAGGCGCCACCCTTGTTTGGCTAACAACGCGATATTGACCTTCGACAAACTACGGAATCCCATACCGCCCACTTCCTTTAAATCACACAATCCATCCCACCAGCACCAATGTATCCCTTTCCTCGAATTTGATTTCCCCCACCAATAATGACACATTAGAGCTTCCAAATCTTTGCAAAAAGTACTAGGGAGTAAAAAATAGGACATAATATAATTTGGAATGGCTTGAAGAATTAACTTAATAAAAACGACCTTACCACCCTGCGAAAGACATCGATTGTACCACCCTCTAATCCACTCAAGAAAGCGCTCCTTAAGACTACAAAAGGCCTTTTTTTATGTTGCTACCTACAACCAGTGGCAAGCCCAGATAAATCCCAGGATCCATAGTACTACAGACCCCCAAAATATCCTCAATATCTCGATGCATTCCTTGGATCACATTCGAACTAAAGTAAACCAGAGATTTTCCAAAATTGATCTACTAGCCTGAACATTGTTCATACTCTCTCAGGATTGCCACTATATTTCCAGCCCCTTCAATAGAAGCCTCTCCAAATACCAAATTATCATCCGCAAACAATAAATGAGATATTCGAGGCCTTGAACGACTTGCCTTTACTCCCTTCAAGAGTTCATCATTGTGAGCCAATTTCAACAGAGAAGTGAGGCCCTCACTGCAGAAAAAAAACAAGAACGAGCTTAAGGGGTCACTTTGACGCAGCCCCGAGTTGGCACGATATTCCCCCTAGCTTCCCCATCTACAACTACCGAATATCTGACTGAACGAACGCATCACATGACAAGGTTAACCCAATTCACATCAAATCCCATTTTGAGCATAACCTCTTGGATTAAATGCCATTCCACCTTGTCATAAGTTTTGTTCATATCCAACTTCAGAGCAAAACTACCTTTAAGCCCCCGCTTCTTGCTAAAAAAATGAAACAACTCAAAGGCCACAAACGTATTATCCATAATCAACTGGCCAGGTATAGAGGCACTCTGTGCCTCTTCAATACAATGAGTCATAACCCTTTGTAGTCAATTAACAACATTTTTTGGGAAAATGAGTCATGTTCTGTGGGCTACAGTTTTTGGGAATAAGAACAATATTTGTATCATTAATGTCATCAAATGAAGCACCATCATTAAGCACATGCAAACAATAATCACTAACATCCTTGCCTACAATATGCCAAAATTGTTGATAGAATAAAGTAGGCATACCATCTCTCCTTGTTGGCTTGGTGGGTGTCATACTACGAACAGCTAGCAGGACCTCCTCCTCCGTAAAATTAGCACAGAGATAACTATTCATATTCGCAGAGATAGAACTCATAATGTCTGATAGCAAACGGTCCACATCCCCCGTCCTTTGGTTGCAAACAAATCCCTGAAATAATTACAAGCCACTTTTTCAAATTCCTCAGCCCCCCTAACCATTCGTCCATTAGCATCTTTTATCTAATCTACAACCTTAACATGCTGCCAATAAGAAGCAAACCTCTGGAAAAACGTCGTGTTGCAGTCACCATATTGCAGCCAATTAGCCCGTGCTCTTTGCTCCCAATACCTCTCCTTGTCAATCTCAAGATTAAGGTTCATTTTGGCTAAAACCATTTCCTCCAGCACCTCATCGTCAGCCTCCCCCTAACCAAAATGCTAAGCCAATCCTGTAGCTTAGTCACAATCAATTTCGATTAGTCTCTTACTCGTTTAGCCCAAGTTAGTAAACCATCCCCTAAAAAATGAATATGATCAGGAGCAACACATATCGAACACTCCCAGAGGTGCTTAATTTCTACTTCACATGATTCTTCCAACAACCAAGAAGCCTCGATTCTAAAACATCTTTTCCTTTGACCCTGAAACACAGCTGCAACATCCGTTTCCAAAAGTAATGGGCAGTGATCAGAGATAGAATGAAAGTAATGCGTAAGTCTATAATTTGGTAATAGTTCCTTCCAAGCCAAGCGTGCAACCCTTCTATCAATGCGCTCACGGATATTATTCTCAAGAAGCTTACCCCTCTCCCATATATACCTTTGTCCAACATATCCCAAATCAATCAAATCAGTATCATCAAGCGCGACTCTAAAATCATCCATATTTCTTTCAGGCCTCATCTGACTGCCCTGCTTCTCGTAGGAAAAAATAATCTCATTAAAATCACCGATGAGAACCCAAGGGTAATCAGCTTTGGCAAATAATTGGCACAAAAGTTCCCAAGACTAAAAATGATGACCCTCAACCGGTGACCCATAAAACCAAGTAAGTCGCCACTGATGACCATCAAGATCCTCTTCTACCAGAATATCAATATGAATTATATAATAACTACGTAATTGTATTTTTCAATCCTCCTTCCAACAAAGGGCTAAGTCACCCCTCGACCCCTCACTACCTACCTCAATCCCACAAGGAAACCCAAGATTTCTATGCACCCTCTCCATTTGAGTTTTCTGTAGCTTCGTCTCAATGAAAAAAGCCACACTGGGGCATAAATCCTTCAACAAATGTCAAAGGCGGCACACTGCCCGAGGGTTCCCCAGCCTTTGGACATTCTAGCTTAAAATTTTCATGACGCCCGGCTGCTCTGTCCCCAGAGCCAATTGATGTTCCAAAAGAGTGAACAGATCGTTCATCAACAATGTCCTTCGAATCCATATGCACAGAAACAGGATTGAACACAGAAATACGTGACCATTTTTTTCTTTCCCTAACAGTTAACGGAGAATCCTCTTCAACCATACTCATATTCAGATTTACATTCTTTGCACCCTCAAAATCATAATGCTTCCATCCACCTAAATTCAACCCCAAAATAATACCCACATTATTCATTAGGGTACTATTTTGGAAAACGCTTTGAATATCATCATGTCCCTCAATCGAACTTCTACGTGAAAGCCTTCGCACCTCATCCATTTTGAAGACTTCACCTTCCTACCTAAGCCAGCAACTCTTTCCTACCACTGCCCTTCGCAGCACTGCCTTAATAGATAAGTCCCATTCCAGAGGTAACTCTTTACATCCATGAACTATATGCACTGGGCAAAACCTTCAAAGTGGCCCAATCTCCCACAAAGGAAGCAAAAAACAGACAATCTTTCATACTGGAACCAAGCATATATGTTGCTTTGAGAGGATAAAATAATCTTCTTACGCATTTTTAGAGGTTCACAATTATCAACTTGAACATTAACCCTCATATAACCCTGAAAACCCTTCCCCGTTGCTTTCATGTCATATTCTAGGAAAGTCCCAATAAAGTTCCCAAACTGTTTACTTATCGCCTCCGAGATCAAACTAGAGGGCAAATCGTGGATGTGAACCTAAAATTTCATAAAGATCAACGGAACCACCATCGGATCTTTCCCTTTCCTTAGACTATGAAATACCAATAAATGCCCATTGAAAGTCCAATGACTCCCCTCAAGAAATCTATCAAAGTTGATCTTTTAACAAAACTTAAACATAAAACGTTTCTCACCTAAGTCAGATATCGTCACTCCTCTATGCGGGTGCCAAAGATTCGCAATAATGGACTTCATCGCCTAAAATTGAATGACACTAGCAGTTATAAAACTGCCTATCGCACAGAACTCGTCCTCCTCCCCCTTCTCCTCTCCGTCCAACGCCACACTCCATCCCTCCTCCTCACCCCCTTCCAATGACAGATCTGCCAACACCCATTCTATTTTAGTGTGAGCGCCGCCGCCACCTTCCATCCAAATATTCGAACAAAACACAACAAAAACCCACAGAAAAAACAAGAAAAAGCGTGCCACTAAAGCAGACAAAAAAACGTGCCAAATAGTAGATGATATGAGTATTTTGTTATATTATTATTTATCTTTTCGGAGTCAATTGTTAAATGCTTATGTGAATGCTATGTATTTAATTTTTTAAGACTTTTATATAGGCCCCTTGCTTATTTCTTTATTTATATATTTTTTTTTATATTTCTCACTTATTTTTCTTTCTACCACATATTTTTCCCTTTCAATGTCTTATTTTTTTATTTTTTTTTCTCTTTTTTCCTCTTTTTTTATACTTTTTTTTCTCCTTTTCTTCTAATAAAGCCCTAGTGTCACGAGTCGCAGATCTAAGCCGGTGACGAATGCACATAGAACAACTCATGAAGGTTAACTAATTAAATGGGGCTCATTTGACCTACTTGAACTAGTCCAATTCGTGGAACATATAAAGAAACCTATCTACTTAAAGCATTGGTTGCTGAAATATTCCAGTAAAACTAGAGTTATTATGGTGAATATTTTAAATCCTAAGGGATAAGATTGTATATAGTTTAAATTCCTTAGGACTCCCATCTTGTAAATAGGCTTTAATATTAACCATTGATGTAATTTAAACTATACCGTTGGATTTGGGGGAGCACAACTATAAATAAAGGTCTTCTCCCTCATTTGTAATTATCTCATTATATCCCATTCAAAGTCATTGAATATATTTGAAAGCATTTACTCAAACCCTCGGTGTGCTTAATTTTCTTGTGGCTTTTCTGTTTGATTCGAGTTCTTTTTTCTTTGAGTTGCTTCTGCTTTATTTCAGTACCTTACAAAAATTCCATTGTGAATTCTCATTTTCAAAAGTAAGGTTAACTTAGATGGATTTGAAGCAAAAAAATCACCTAAGGTCGTCTGGTTTACCAGACTTAAGTTCTAGCCCTGTGGCAGTTGGTATCCGAGCCAGTGTCTGAAGGCGCCGGTTGAGATGACGAAAATAGTAGATGAGTAGAATGTCCCAATGGAGACCCGTGGGAGGGGCAGGAAAAATAGTAGACCAAGTGATATGTTGTCGGCTTTGGAAAGTCAAGTGGTCAATCTGGAGAAATCCATGGATGGTGTGAAGGTTACACTGGTCGTAGTTGAGGGACTCACCGATAAGTTGGACTCGATGAAAGAACAACTTAAGGACTATATGGAGGAGGCTCTTAGTTCCAATTTGGATGTGATGAAAGGGGCTCTCAATATCGCCATGAATGATTAGAGAAAGAAGCTGACTAAGAGGAATGATTCTCTCGAAGCTATGATCGTGGCTTTGAAGGAGGAAACTGAAGCCATGATGTCAAAAATTCGGGAACCTGAGGGAGAGCTTGCTATGTGCAGAGCTGCTGTGGGAAAAAGGATATTGCCTTTGATTCTTAAGTAATGTAAAATGGATGTCCCCAAGCCGAAAGAGTTTAAAGCGACGAGGTTCGTGAGGGATGTGGATAATTTTCTATAGGGGATGGAACAATACTTTTGTACAATAGGCATTGAGAATGATGCCACTAAGGTAAATACTGCTACAATTTATTTTACTGATGTCGCTCTGTTATGGTGGCATTGTAGGTCCACAGATGAGAAACGAGGTGGAACCGTAATTGAAACTTGGTAGAAGTTGAAAAAGGAGTTGAAAAACCAGTTTTACCCATAGTACGCCGAGGAGGAGGCTCGGGCTAAGTTGTATCAGCTTAAGAAACAAGACACTGTTCGAGAGTACTGTCAAAGACTTCAATGAATTTATGCTTCAAATCTCTGACTCGAGTGAGAAAGAAGCATTCTACCAATTTAAGGATAGGTTGAAGTCTTGGGCAAAATAGGAGTTGTGCCGACAAGGCATCACTGAACTTACCATATCCATGGCTGAGGCGGAGTCCTTTTTCGAGCTTGGTCCGAAGAAAAACAAGTTTGAGTTTTCCAAGCTCAAAGAGACATGCAATGGTGGGGAAGACCATGAGGAAGAACAAGATAAAAATAAAAACGGTGGAAATAGGAAGAATAATGGTAATGGAAAACCACATAATGAAAAATGAAAGCCCAACAACAAACCGAGGGGCAGTGAAATTTAATGTTGGTAATGGGAAACCACATAATGGTGGTAATGGTGCTAATTACATTATTTAGAATAATTTAATTTAATGTTTTTCATACAGATGATTATTTTTGAATGCCTACATAATGAAACATGCATTCTATAGATTTTAAGCAAATTTTTACGATGATTGCAACAAAGCATAAGGTAGGAAAATCATCTTATGAACCGTCAATACTCTTTTTTTTTTTTTTTTACAACTGTTTTTTGAACGATTTTTACAACTTAAATGTATCTTATTGAAAAGTATTTTTATTTCTTTTGTTTTAACTTTAAATTAAAATTACGAGAAAAAAATTATAGAACAAGGAAAAATTCATATTAAACATTTAGTTTATAATTTTTATTTAATAAATTTTATTTATTTCCTTCATTTTACAATCACAATTACAAACAATATCTCCCAAAAACTACAACCAGAATAAATCTAGACTGGAACACGGCTTCAACCATTCGTTCAAATCGTTGGCATAATTTAAGCATTATAAAAGTAAGAAGACCATAACATATCAAATTAAAATTAAAGTAAAAAAGCCTTAATCCCAAATTTTAGCATATAGGACCAAGATATGGCAAATTTAATCACTTATTGTAAGTGTTAGGCAACTGGTACCAGATTTGCATTTGCAATGGTATTCTATGCGCCGCATTAAAGACAAGAAAGAAACAAAGTACATGAACAATTAGAACCCCATTGATTTTAGGTGACAAGCTTCGGGCTATCGAGCAAACTACCTACAACGAATTAAATATTCCATTTAGCAACAGCTTCCTAACATCTTAGCAACGTAATTTCGGCCTCACTCATCCACTAAAAAATCTAAACTTACTATTTCATGTAATAATCCTTAAACAATGATACTCAGAAATACAGGAAGCTAGCTAATATTAAAGAAATGCGTCAACCAGACAATAGCAACCGAGCAAGCACGCAATGCATGCTGCTCAGTAATGGCACCACTGCTTAGCCACAACATGACCCTGAAAAAACAAATAGATGTATATATGTATATTTGAATATACACATATGCATGCACATATATATAACTGATTTGACTTCTAGCCTTTCTTTTCAGGTTTCTTTTTTGCTTCTGGATAAAATGGTGATTCAGAAAAGAAAAATGCATTGAATGATCGAAAGTAGAAACTAAAGATAAAAAAAAACATAAATAACCGTTGTCAATATGAAGGGTTTATCATTCTATTTCCAACCAACAAAGAGCTTGGCAGTTGAAAAATACATAAGCAAAACATGTTCCTCACAAGTGAACAATTCTTCTGGAGTGAACCATACAAAACAATCAAAACAGGGTAACCTTCAGAGTAAGGCAGTACAGAAATTATACCTCAGTAGTCCGATGGAGAAATGACATCATCAATTTTCAAAATCATCTTTACAACTTGCGTTGCCAGTAAGATCTGTTGCTGCTTCCCAATCAGTGTTTCAAAGACATCTTGCTCCCGCATATTATTAGTCCCAACATCATTGCAGTCTATTCCATAGTGTGGATTATTCTCCTGCAGACAGATATAAGGAAATGAAATTAATGATAATACTCCATTCTGTTGGGCTTGCAGAAGACCGAAGTTATCATCATACAAATTATAGTAATTACCTTAATTTGCTGAGATTTCACTGCTGATAGTGTCTCAATGGGTTGGAGTCCGCTATTCTCAGCCAGGGCCATGGGGACTGAGTCTAAAGCATCAGCAAATGCCCGGATTGCATACTACAGATAAAACCAAAAAATTGATATTATATAATTGCTCCAACAGAAAACCATGTTATGTTATTTAGATGATTATATGTGCTTCTTCTTACCTGCTCAACTCCTGGATATTTATCTGCTGCTGCCTCCACAGCAATTGAGCAAGAAATCTCAGCTGAGCCACCACCATAGACAATAGAATTGTTGCGAATGAGATTCCTGGCCACACATAATGCATCATGGATACTGCGCTTTGTCTCTTCTATCATCATCTTGTTTCCTAATGAATGATCATCAACCACAAAGGAAAGCTTTTATGAGATATATACGACTGATCCATCTCAATTCAGCTTGCATTACACCTTGGAATATTCTACCCTTTAACTTAGACTCTACAGCATTATAAAGTTGAGAGCAACTCTATGTTATAATAAACACATGTAAATGGTCAGCCAGTTACATTGACCAGGAATAATGATGTCCAAACAGCAGCAGATAAATAGGATTACCAAGAAAAAGGAACCAAGAAATCTCTTGGTGTGTCTAAATGTCATGTAAGTTTTATTCTTACATTACTCATCAACCAAGTCATGTTCCTATTTGTTTATTTGGTTTTAAGTTCATCAGTAAAAACAGCCATGCTCTAAAACTGTCCAAGAAAATATTTTGGTACCAGATACTATCTCCAAGAATAAACCACCGAGTCATTACCATTTGAGAGACTAGGTGGCAAATTTTATAAACTATTTATGAATGGGAAATTAAAAACAGAACTAATTCACTTAATTCACCAAGCATGTAGGCTTAAACCTAACCAAAATACAAAATCAAATTTTGACTGAACAAAGATGACTTGTTATTATCAATTGAACAAAAACCAAATAGAAGGGGAGAGAAAGAATCTACCTCCACGAATAAATATGGTTACAGCCCTGGAATTTGCACAGTGTTCAATGTACAACATTTTATCTTTTGTGGTGCCAAAAGACTTCTCTCTGACCAAACCAGCCTAAAAAAATAAAATAACAAATAAGTGTTTCCTATAAGATCTAGATACAAAGCCTGAGAATTAAGCTGAGATTTTAAAATGTAAATACTTCAGCAAACATATATTGCTAGTCCAAATTAGCAATTCTTTAGTTCTTACTTAAACTAAAAGTCATCAATTGTTAAATCATCTCACTTTAGCTTCAGCACTTGTCCCCTATCTAATGCATAAAAACATTTTACTAGAGAGGAATTTATCCAGCACATATTTCTAAGCAATGTGATATACAAAACAATGGAGCAAATCATACCCTTCCCAACTTTTCTGGGGTCAACTCCTGGAACCTTGGTACAATCCTTCCACCTATGAAGATAAATATAATTAGATCGCTGATACAATTGCACACTATATCAGCCGCTAAATCTTTATCTATCAAGAATTCGGCTGACATGTCCTTAAATGAAAATAAGCCATAATCAAAACAAACCCGTAGCTATTGCTATGAGCTCTAACTCCACACCACCAACCCATCTGACAGCAGGCAAGTTCCGGTGCATTAATAAATGATTTGCCTCATCATCAAACCCCCATTGACAGATAACCAAGGTAGCACCAACATCCTGCAACAACATTACTATCAGAACAAGTTGTCCACCTCAGAATTGCAACAATAAGACACCCACTTCCCCATCTCCCCAAAGAGAATAATCTAAAGAAAGAAAGAATGTGAAAGATGAAAAATAAACCTAAATTGAGAAACACTCCACAGAACACAGGTCAGCAGCCATACCTTGCACTTCTGAACCATGTCATCAAAATACTTTTGCTCTTGCAGACGCAAAGTTTGAAACTTCTCCACCGTATCAATGTCTACCTTATGTTTGGTCTTTGGCTTAGGGGGCTCAAATGGGCAAGTTAATATGGCAATTTTTGCATCTTCAATTTGCTTTGGCATCTGTGGATGACTCATGTCCTTATCAACAGTGATTCCATATATTAGCTCAGTATCCTCCAATTTTCCCCCAACTTTCCCCTCAACCTTAATCATATCTAAATTGACATCTTTCCTCTCTAGATCAGCAACAGAAAGAACTGCTTTAACAGAAATCTCAGCCAAATGGCGCTTGCATCGGTTCACACTGCAAAACAACAAAAATGGCAACAAATCCTCTTCTCAATACTACCAAGTTTATGAACTGCTAGATGACAGAAAGAGCTAATTTAATTGAATGAAGTGCCACATAATTCAGTTGGTTCAATGGTCCTTCACAAACACCCTACCACAACCAAAACAACCCTGAACATTTCTGATTTGCAAACACAATAAATCAACACAGATTTTATTTGAGGATGAGTAAGCCCAAATGATTACTGATCAAGATTAACCAATATCCTAGCAAGGTAAGGTGTTAAACAAACATTAGACACGGTGTTCTTGCCATACAAAATGATGCTACCACCTGGCATCTGTTTAACAGTTCCATGACATAATTCGCTAAAGAGAATATTAATGGCACCTTGTACTGATCAAAGTATCATCTTCAGAAAAATCTTTACTCAATTGCAGACTACAATACAAGAAGAAAAACTAAACAAATTAATTACATCTAACATCATCCTAACAACACAACGCTACCATAATTCTGTAATCTGATTTGGCAAATCCTTGCGGGGGAGATAGGATATCACAAATAGCAAAAATATAGGATAGAATAATAGAATATACATATTAATTAACCTTCAGACAGAAAAGCACCATCTTGAAACAAAATAGACATGATCATGCATTATGGCAATCCGAACATTGCCAAGGGCGACAGAAAATGTAAAGTACAGAAATGGACAGGAAAAAGAGCTAGGAAATTTACATTTTTGAGGACAAAGTGGTCATGCATGTTTGAACCAAAGGCTCTATATTTGATGCTCCAAAATCAAACTTCTGAGATATGTGCTCCAAATGCTCAACAGCGATTCTTGAAGCCATTTCGTATCCCTCTGCAATTCGTATGGGATGAATCCCACGTTCTAATAACCGCTCTGCCTGCTCTAGAAGTGCTCCAGCCATGACAACAACACCAGTTGTTCCATCACCAATTTCGCAATCCTGACTCCGAGACAGTTCAACCATCAACTTAGCAATTTGGTTGTCAACATCCATCTGCTCCAATATTGTTGCCCCATCATTTGCTGAAATACATCCATGAAAAAGAAAGGAAAAAAAAAACACATCAGGGAACTTTGAACATGATATAGCATATGACTTCACCAATAAATATAAAATACTTAACTTTACACATTTACTCCAGAAATATAAAGTCCACGAAACTCTCACCGGAAACATTAAGCTTATAACTTTATGTTAGCAAAGTGTTATCTATACCAAAGCATCCAGTTCAAAAACTAGTAAGTTCAATAAAGTAACTACAAACGCTTAAAATTAACAAAAAAGCATACATTCCTCTTCTCAAGTAGCTTGCTTTAACTAACGTCTCATTTGGAAGCTCAAACTCAAACAGATCCATAACCGAAAAATCGTTTTAAGACCTAATCGAGTAACGAGAAGCCTAATGATCAAGCATAAATTTAGCGGGGGGGGGGGAAATAAAGAAAGAGGTGGAAAGGAGTTAACTGATGGTAACATCGCCATCGGGGCTTTGGAGAATCTTATCCATGCCCTTGGGTCCGAGAGAGGTTCGGAGGATCCGGGCAACGGCTTTGCCAGCGGAAATGTTGGCTTTTTGGGCATCGATCCCTCTCAGCCTGGTTTTCTGGTCTTGCTCTTTGAGTATAATGAAGGGTCTCCCGTACTCATCGAAAGCCAACGCCATTTCCTCAAAGCTTTAGTTGCTGCTGCTTCTTTGAAGAGTTGAGAGTGAGAAAGAGAGCAAAATGTAGGCTCGCTTTCGGCTTTTCTGTATTTTGAAAACCCCTAACTCTCTTTTCAGAAATTTCTTTTGGGCTTTCTTTGGTTGGGCTTAGCTCTAATTTGTCACATCGGGTTATCTCACATTACCCGCAAGTCTAATTATAATATTTATATATTATTATAAAACACGGGTTAACATTAAAAGACGCAATATCTATACTATCATGCTCCGTTTGTTTATTTTTTTGGATATGATTTACTTTTCTGATATTTGAATGAATTTGTATAAAATATTTTTTATTGTTTGACAGATTTCCTGAAAATATTTCATAAAAGTTGTTTTAAATAAAACAAATATATATTTAAGAATTTATTATCTTTTCATTGTTTAATTGAGTTTATTATATATATATATATATATATTAATAAATTTATATTTTTCTTGCGTGTATTGCATGATGCAACATGCCAATCTGGTAGAAGCCTAGCAAGCTTTTTCCTTTTAAGCATGCAACAAAGCCTATATTGCAATCAACAAGCACTCACTCAAAAATGGTTAATCCCACATCTGGAAATACCACCCACAGTTTCAATGATTCTAGTTCTCTTAGCCACATCTCAAGAGCTAATCCTTCTTTCATTCCAACGAAGGGCACCAAGCTTGTCCAGACCTCAGAGGACACTAATAAGTCCTTAACAATATACACCATATGAACCATATCTGCCAACATCATAAGGATGCAGTGGTTAAGCCCTTTGTTGGCATCACAAAAACTAGGATTCAAACCCTGTAATTGTCATCCCCTTCCCCGTTTGTAATATATGAACCATATCTGAACTCATATGCAGGAACACAACCCCATCCATCATTTGCCATCTCAGTGCATAAATTACAACTCCGAAGTTCCTAATAACTAGCAATGTTCACTTGTAGAAGATACACTTCCTCTGATAGAGAAGCATCATCTGTTCTTATTATGCTCATACTGAAATAATAGGACCAAGAGACCTCAACAACTTCAAGGCACAGAGGCCAATTCTACAACATACAAATAAGTTCTAAGACTATTCAAGAGGATCCCGGTGCAGCTAGCAATTGAAATAAATAGAACTTTGCAGAAATAAACACAAACTGTAGAAATATAATCCAAGTCAATAAGATGCATATGATTATGATTATTATTGAAAAAGATAGAAACACTAACTGCATAATTTACACTGGACTTCAACTAAAAAAACCAGTTAAGGTTTCAGTTACAATGCAAGCAAAAAGACTAAAGTCACAGCTAAATCAAGAATACCTTCTTCTTCTTTTTTTTGACAATGTATACAAAGAAAATTCAGGCTCAAACTCTAAGTAGTCTACATCCATCAACATTTTTTTCCAATTATTTTCTTCTAATTAGTATTTTATCCATTCTGGACACCTAGGCCATACAATACACCTGCATATTTCTCTGTGGAGCCGTTGAAAAAGTTATCTCTCAACTTCCTAAAGGTGCACGAGGTGAGAAAACTATCAGAACCAGCTTGATGGCACACACCGACTCTTTCCACTTCCAACAACTCGGCGAGCTTGTTCAAACCACCATGAAGGCTGTTGCAAAACTTCATGTGCTTAATATCGTATACCATGGGGAAATATATCTTGATCAAATCGAAAAACCCAGCTTGACTATCAGGCAAACTCCTGCAAGTCAAAAGCTTAAGCAAGTACCCGAAGTCGTATCCACTATGATTCATAGAAGTAAGATTATGGTTTGTCTTTTCCATGAAAATCTATGATCCGTCAGAAGAGATTTTAGCTTTTGTTCATATGCACTCTTTTGGTTGTTTTTTGGCTTCTACAAGAGAAACCAATCGTGGTTGTCCATCAAAAGAGATATTTAATGATATTACCCGTTAATGTGGAGTAGTACTCTTACGGTTGTCCTATGTATGTGTTCTATAAGATCTGGAACAGAATCCACCTGGCAATAGAAAGTAACTTAATATCAGAATACATAAAATTCAACATATACATATAATTAGATGCAGTTGATTAGACAAGTAAACTAACTTGGAAAACCAATAATGAATTTCACTAATGTATTAAACAAAGGGAAACTTATTTGATACAATCATCATAGGTATCTAGCAGAAGATGGTAGAGCCTATATTTTCATAATTTACAGATTCCCACAACTAATTGTTCAAAGAATCTGGCTTGGTTGGTTGGATTTACTATTCACATATTTTTATCATACATTGCACCGAAGAATGATTTCACTGAATTCGATATGTATGAAGTACAAAACAAATGCTTGAATATATTATGATGTGTTCAGTATGTTCAAAAAAGTTCAATCAAACTAATATAAGCCAGTAAAATGGGAATTTAAATTTCTTTTCTCAAGCTTTGCATCCTTTAGCTCTTTTAGTGGCATTTACTTTTGCATTATACTTGGATCAGTTATCTGGGTAAGCTTGTACCTGTTTGTATGATAATTCTTCTATTAGGTCTTTACCCTTTAATTATTTCCATTTCACTGTTGGTTGATTGACTATGACCAGCATTTTGACTTTTTGGATAGAACACAATGTATGAATAAAGAGAAATGATTAAACTTTGCACTTTTTGATAACTTATAGTCCTCCAGGTCACCAATACTCTATTACAGACCTCACAAAGTCACTTAGAAGATTCAGTAAAGTGACCCCCATTCTTGTCTAGACGTACAAAGTACTTGCTTTTCTGTGGAAGGTATAACTAAAATCTTGATCGCTTACAGCATTGACCATTTATTTAATAAAACTCATCTTTTTTGAAATACCTCATTACACAAATCAGGACAATCTTGTGAAGAAGAGAGAATTAACCTTTTCTTATTGCTAGTATTTTTCAGTTCCAGTTAATGTGTGCTTCACAGTGGCCCTATATTGTCAATTAATAACTATTCTAGTCTTATTCAGACAAAAACTAAAATGTACGTCAACATAAATCATTTAAGTTTTGCATTTCCTTAACCCACATGATTGAAAATGAGAAACATACCACGTGTTCAAAGAAATCTTCAACTATAGTTGTATTACTCTTAAGCAGCAATGATTGGAGATGAGTTCTAGATCTATGCAATATAGAGAAACAAGGGCTAAAGTATCAGCACCAGCACATCTTTCCTGCAACATACGGGTCATGTTATTTACGGGGACATATATTTCCAAATGCTTCATTCCAGTATCAAGAACAAAATACAAAGAAAGGAACCTTAGTTTGAAGTAATCAAGAATTGGAAATAGTATGTATTTTTATGCATTCAATGTATTCTTTTTGTAAAGTCAGTGCATAGCATTTTTATGAAAATTATTGCATCAACAAACGAAATTCTTTTCTAGTTCTTAGTTAATATCACATTAATACATCTACCCAAATAATACAGAAGGTGAAAAGAGAACAAGAGAATCTGCTAACCATGAGCAGTTTTGCCCATCCAATCCAGGAAAGAACAGGAATTTCAGGAAGATGCATATCAATATCATCCTATCAATTAGTAGATCAGAAAAGACAACACCCTTTCCCCATATCAATTTTTTTTCGTTCTTACCTTCGAGAGAGGAAGATGAACACCAATGCAGATTTTGACAACGAAAGGCGAAAATGGGGAAAATCAAAGATGAACGCCGGCGTCTGGTGTTGAGAATCGTTGTTGGCTGACGGCAAGCAGAAGATCGAGGTGTCAAGGATGGGGGAAGGGGAAGGGAAAGGGAAGATCGGTGTTGGCTTATTTTCCTGAAAATGTCTTACCGAAATTAAGGGCTTCTTTTTCAGGAAAACTTTTTACGGGCAAACAAACGGAGCTTTAATATTTAAATAGGTATTCAATATAGGAAAATAGTAAAAAAACTAAAATATATTATGAAAGTATGATTGAATAAGAAAAATTCTTTAATAAATTTATATTAATAGAAGGTGTTTTAAATCAAATTAAATAATTTAATCTTTTATCAAATACGCAGATAATATTGAGAATAAATTGCGTTTTTGTTTAGTTATAGGTATTAAATTGAATGTTCAATAATCAATGAATGACTCAATTATCAATTAATCCTTTTTAAGAATTTAGAGAGCAAATGGGAGGTGTTAGATAAATTAAAAAAATTAAGTCATATAAGTTATAGAATATTATTATGAATTTAATGAATTTAAATTTAAAATTAAAATTTTAAAGGTAAAATATTTAAAGAATAATACTAAAAGAAATTAAATAAAATAAAAAGAATTGAAAATTTCTACACTTTTTCATTGAAAGTTCTATTATTTATTTTTTATTATAAAATAGCAAACATACTTAAAAAATTAAATCACTGAAAATATTAAATTTTAGTTTATTTAATTTTTTTTTCTATAGGTTATAAAAGAAATACTAAGTTTGATGTCAAATTAATAGGGAAAAAAACAAAGCTAAAACTAAAAAATGTCAAAAAAATAAAATAATGTGAGGTTAGATTTATTTTATTTTTTAGATTAAGATAATTGGTTTAAATTATATTATTATAATTAGATCTTTAATTTAGTTAAGATAGCTAGTTTCCCCTGCGACTTACAGATTTAATTTAATTAATATAAAAAATATATTTTTACATAGAATAAATTTATACATGGTATAAATTTGAAATTAAAAATAATAATTGGTAACTAATAATTTTAAGAAATAAAAATTACATTTTTATTTTTGATTGCAAATAGTTTAATTTTTTTAACATTATTATTAAAAAATTTAAATTTGTTTGTTTGTAACATACTTTATTACATATATGTCACTTATTAAATAAAAAATTTAAATTATTTCATATTTTCAAGTTTTGTAAAAACTTTGTTAAGTATTAAACTTTAAATTAATATTTTATAAATATTTTTATTTAAAAGTTTATTTGGATTGATGTCATTCACCAACGAGCTATAATACAAATTTTATAAAATATTTAATATTGATTCCAAAGGAGCAATAATATTTATCTTGATTCCTAAACTATAGCTTAATCTCCTAATTGCTTAAATTTCTAATGCAAATTTTATTAATTTAAAGAATAAAAACTTTACTATTTCCTTCTTATATTTTGTTTTTTTGCAATGGTGTATAATTTATTTCATTACATTTATTATTAATTTTAAACTATTTTCTATATGCATGTTAAAAAGGTTTTACCGAAATAAAGGAATTCGACTCATTAATTGGTCACTACTTGTCACAAATATAAATATGTCACATAAGAAAATTACACTTTTTTAGGTAATGTATATGGTTGAGAAATTAAATTAATAGGTTAGATAATAACTTAAATTTTAATTGAGATAAATAGGAGTTTAAATTGAATTAGGTAATTAGAGTTTTAATTTACATAAAATAATTGGGACTTTAATTAATAGGTTAAATAATAATTTAGATTTTAATTAAGATAATTAGGAGTTTAAATTAAATTAGGAGAATTAGGGTTTTAATTTATTTAAAATGCTTAATAATTTAGATTTTAATTAAGATAATTAGGAGTTTAAGGTTTCTCAAGTTGCAGACTGATTGTTGGTTGAGCTACCTGAACCAATCATGGGTTTCTCGGGTCGAATTTGACCTATCTGGGTTGAGATTTTATGCCCTTAGGAAGTATTATCATTATTATGCTTGTAAATTTTCGAACAAATTGGGTTATATATAATTCTATAATTAAATTATTATTTTTATATAATTATCATTAATGGTTTTTGCACAAAAAAACAAAATGAACAGAGCAAATATTGGCTCATTAATTACTAATATTTAACTAATACTAAGTTACATCATAAGAGTGAATTTTGATGTGGAAAGACAATTTATATTAGCAGGTAATCTAAAATGCTCATAGTATAATGACTCAAAATGAGCATTTAATTCAATGGACTATTATATTGTCTATTAAGTCCAATTAAGGATATACATTGTCTTGGGTACCAGAGCGAATGACTTGTAGAAAAATAGAGACATAGGAGTGATTCTCTAGATTGACAATGCATTGAACAGGATCCAAGTTAAATTTATCCTAGATCTATTTATGGATTTATTCACTTGTGATGTTCATAGTGGAGTTAATCATGAGTAAATGACTGACTATGTGTATGTAAATCATATACTTTGATATATTGAAAGCCTATGCTCAGTTGTTATCAAAGCCTAAAGTTGGTATGCTGGGTATATGACTTATGTATGACATGACTTCTTCTACAATAGTGAAATTCGTAGCTCAATTAAAGAGTAAATAGTATCCTCTCATTGACATTACATGGGTTATAAAAAAGAACGTGGTCATGGGACAATCAACATGGATGAATTATTGTTATTACTATTTGTAGTGATAATGTTTTTCAATGTAGAAGATGCAGTGCTTACCACAAGATAAAATAAGATCATATTGAGAGAATGATTTTAACCTAAAAAGATTAATGATATCCTATGAGAGTAACACATTAATGACAAGGTCATTGGACAAAGCATAAATCTAAGTTATTTTTGTAATAACATATTATAACAATCTAGATTCCAGTGGTGTCAAAAAATGCAATTTCGGAACCTCGTTTTCGTAAACTAAGTCCATAAATATTAAATAGGGATATTTATGGAGTTAGTATGTAGATATATTGTAACACCCCTAACCCGTATCTGTCACCGGAACAGGGTTACGGAGTATTACCGAGGTTTACAGTACAAACAAACAAAATTTCAAACATTTCATAGCATATCAAAATTCATATAAAAAACTAATTAAAAGCATACATATTGTCCCTTATACGAGCCCTCGAGGCCCAAAATACACATTAGAAACAAATCGTGACTAAATTAGGAACTCAGAGAATTTTTTGGAAAATATTAAAAATTTTCAAAGTTGCAGGGGTCACACGGCCAAGAAACAATCCCGTGTCTTAGGCCGTGTGGGCATTCGAAATGAGGACACACGGTCGTGTCCCAGCCCGTGTCTGTGCCTGTGTAACTCTATGACTTGGTCACACGGCCAAGCCACACGCTCGTGTGTTAGGCCGTGTACCCTTCGAAGTAACCTTACACGCTCGTGTGCTAGGCAGTGTAATAGCCTGACTTGCAACCCTTTTGAAAGCTACAGGGGACACACGACCGTGTCACCTGGCCGTGTGTCACACACGGCTGAGACACACACCCGTGTGGACGAAAATAGGCTATTTTACAAGTCATTTTTCTCACCCAATTTGGCATCAACCTACATTCAACTTTGTGCACATAAACAACCCATATTAAGGCATCTAACACAAGCATAATCAAGCCTTATACAAATGGTATGATCACATACAACCAATATGCCCTTAGGCACCTCAAATGACAATTATAAACATGTTTAACCATGTATTCATTATAACTAAATGTTCAACTAACTTATATGCATAATTGCATCGATACATATCATATAGATCACTTTACCAAAACATACCAATTGATGTTAAACACGCCCTTCAATTTCTCACATAATTAGACATATATGGCTTACACAACAAGGTACCAATTCACAACCAATTCAACAAATCACAGAGCACTTATACAAAATACACATATAACTATCATTTTACCTTCCATCATTCAACCATCAATCAAACCACACATCAACCAAATTAAGGCCACATATATACATACCAAAATATACCAAAACACAAGCCAAATCAAATGGCTATAATCTCAACAAAATATATAGGCCAACATTAGCCAAAATAACTTATACATGTCATTATAACCAAAATTAAACCAACCGTAGGTACCAAAAGAGCCGATGGATAGTGTGATATAGCTCCGACAAGCTTCCAACCCGAACGAGCTTCTGATTCACTATAAAGCACAGAAAATGCACATGGTAAGCATTTAAGCTTAGTAAGTTCATATAATATAAAATTTAACTTACCATTTATTCACAAATAAGGTAAGTAATCAAAGCATATCCCAACATATATTGGCCAAATGCCTAAGCACATATACATTCAACCATGTTAGTCATGTAAACACATATATAAATCAAGTCATGAATGAGCTCAACAATTAAGTCATGGATGAGCTCAACAATTAATCAAATTCCTTTCACATGTATCATCCATTTCATATACCTATATATCATGTAATATCATTTTCCATGTAATTCATACTTATGCCTGTAATAGTTCGTATCGAACTCATAACATATCGTATCAGAACATTGCCCGTTGAACCATTTAGAATATCGTTGGATACTCGAGATAGCTCACACATAGTGTGCTAAACTGTAATCCGTTAATTCCTATACATGTATACTCATACGAGCTATGAATCAGTATGCTCTCGCGAGCTGTAAATTAGTAAGCTCATACGAGCTGAGAATCAGTAAGCTCTCATGAGCTGCAAATCGGTAAGCTCATACGAGCTGTGCTGTGTCCGCAACACATGCAAGACCTCAACCAAATCGGTAACCCTAATGACATGTTATTTGTATCCTTGAATTCCTAAGTTTCAAAAGGGGCTCGGTAATCGTTATACGTTATTGGATATGCAATCGGTATTTATACATGACAATTATACAAATTACATACATATAATTCAATTAAAACATATAAATACTCAATTTAATTACACGAACTTACCTCGACGAGTATACGTAGATATAGAGGCAATTAATCTAAGATTTTCTCTTTGCCTCGATCTAACTCCGTACGAGGTCTGACTGGATCTATACGGATAAATTTAATCCAATTCAATATATTTCACAATCAATTTAGTCCAACAACATTTTTGACAAAATTACCATTTTCCCCTATACTTTTAAATTTTTTTACAATTTAGTCCCTGGACTCGGAAAATGAAATTCAAGCAATTTAACCCTTACCCAAGCCTAGCCGATTTTTACACATGCTTATAGCAGCCAACATATTTCACAAATTCACAAATTTACCATGAATTTATCATATTTTTCAATTTAATCCATATTTGACAATTTTACTAAAAATTCATTTACAAAAGTTGTTTATCTAACAACAACCATTCACTTTCTATCATCAAACTTCAAAACTCAAGCATGCTCACTAATGGTAAAACCCTAACATTTTAATAGTTTTACAAATTAGTCCCCGAGCTACCTAGATTAAGCTACAATGATCCCGAAAATATAGAAATAATTAAAAACGGATTAAAAATCACTCACCAATTGAGCTTGTAAGCTTGGACGAACCTAGCTATGGTTTCTATAAGTTAGAATCGGTTGAAGAAGAAGCTAAAATATGATAACTTGTTTTTGGTTTTATTTATTTTAACATTAATTACCTTTTTTTTTACTAATTTAACCTTTAATAACTTTAAAAATTACACAAATGCCAAGCCAACATCTTCCACTAACTCATTTATGGTCTAATTATCATATAAGGACCTCCACTTTAATGTTCTATAGCTATTTAACACCTTTATCTATTAGAACAAAACTTTTGCACTTTACGCGATTTAGTCCTTTTTATCAAATTAAGCATGTAAACGGTAAAATTTCTTAACGAAATTTTTATAAGGTATTTCTATCATGCTGTAGGCCATAAAATAATAATAAAATAAATTTTTTGACTTCAGATTTGTGGTCCCAAAACTACTGTTCCGATTTCACTGAAAATGAATTGTTACATATTTTTAAATTCGGTTAGGTAATTTATCCGAAAATGTGGTTAATTTAGGCCTAAAGACTAAATTGCAAAATTTTAATCGATATAGAATTTTAATTAGGAAAAATCTTGAGGACTTAGATAACAATTATCCAAGGAATTTTAATCGGTATGTGTTCAGTTGTGGCATTCTCTACTCAGATTCTGTGTTCAGGTCGGATAGGGAGTGTTACAATAACAATTCTATTGGTTTCTATAAGAGAGAGAGTTCTACTTTCCTACCGAAAGTAAGAAAATTATTTCTTGTTTTGTGTTTGATTTGAAATTGTTCAAACCCACACTCGAAGTGATTTGTGGTACGAGAATAGCGGAGAATGTCATTCGGTTGAAAGTCAGGAACATCAAGTATCCGTCTCGCTCAAAGCACAAGTATTATTTATAGAAAAATTTTATTGCTATAAATATCACAAACCAACTTGGTTTAAATTTTTTTGTTTTCCACTATGCAAGAAAACAATTTTCGAACCGAATTTTTTCCAACACTATATTCTTTAAAAATTAACTAGCTAGACTTCTTTATGCTTCTTTAAGCATTGTAAGTGATACACACTAATATATAAGTCTTCCTAAATGGTAATCACCATAACAGAAGTGCCCAACCTAGAGTAATGAACTTATTTCTAGTTGGTTGAATCTTAAAGCAAATTCAAGAATGAGTAAACTTATGTCTCTGCATAAGTGTCTAATTGTTTATAAAACTTGTATTTGTAAAAGACTTATCAATAATAATGAAAAAGGTGAAGTAGGAAAATCCTAGTGTACTTACTAAGCTCTTTAAGCTTAACGCGTTAGTTGTTTTAAACGAATAGGTAAAGGACCTTGTCTGAGAAGCTTGAAGCTTTGTTCGGGAGCATCGCATCACCATCCAAGAGTTATGCTTGTATATTAGTTATTTTGGATAATATTGGCATGTACATAAATACTTAGGTTAATTTGAGAATTTGTAAATATTTTGACTTATAAAATCAAGTTCCATTTGAATAATGTTTAGACGTTTTGTGTAGCCTTTGATTTATAAATTGACTGGAACTTGTTTGGGGCTTGATTTTACGCTAATATGAGTTTTGAAAATGTTCTAAATTGATTTGAAACTTATTGGCACCATTTGGTGTTGTTTGAGGATGCTTTTAAGTGTTTTTGGTCTAAATTTCAACTTCAATAGCCCAAAGTTGAGTACCATTGTCAAAGGTTTTGCACCACGAATCAACAAAATGCTCCCCAGAATTGTATAGGGACTTATGTTTGAACCCCAAGGCCTTATGTAAAACTGAACATCGATAATGGCAATATAGAATGACCGCAAAGTAATAAGAAAGAAAAATAAAACACATAGATTTTACGTGGAAACCCTTTTGGGAAAAACCACGGGCAGAGGAGAAGAAATTTCACTAATGTTGAAAATCGAATGATACATAGTTTCGACTACATCTATTTAAAAGTTAAAAAACCTTATTCTAATCAATGTAAAATAGAAGAAGTGTAGTTCTATACGGATTCTACTTATGCCGCATGTTCCACACTATGGAGACCTCGGCCTTAAGCCCTCCATAGATCCCCTAGTTTTAGCACTGTATTATTTCTTTAACAAGGATTCAAGTCACACAACTTTAACACCTTAGGTACCGGTACCTTGGGTCCTAATAGTGCTATTATACTGTTTTGTGGAAAATGAGCCCTCCAAGGCTCGTATATGGTTCTAGACACCTCCGAACAACCTTAAATTGATTCGAAATGATTTTTAAAAGATTCTAAAACTTAAAATTGATTGTATGAATTTTATATGGTTTTATAAAATTCTTTTCTAAATTAATTTCTTAAATAAATTCGAGAATTTTGACATGAAAGTGGTCCAATGACATCTTCCATCCGTACCAATCATCGTAACGAATGAGAAGTGTTACAATAGTAGTTCTCATCCACATGGACCTCCTTTAGACCCAACAACAACTCCCCATCTTCCTTCTCATGTAACAATAGCCTTTGGAACTCCTCATCCATATCAACAACAACTAGGCAGAAAGAAAGAACCTAGAGGCAAGACAAATTTGCATTAGATCAAATGTAACACCCCAAAAATTTGAATGTCTGATAGCTAAATTCTGTTATAATTAAGTCTCTGTGTCTGTGGTTAAGTGCTTTGTTTAGGTGGTTGAGATTGGGGGTTCGAATATTCCTTCTTGAATTTTTACTGTTATTTTGGTTTAACCCCTATCCTTGAACTCTCGAGTTAAGTTTATTTATGTGTTAACTTATGTCAACGATAAGCCTAGTGGTTCAATGGTTAAGAATCTGTATACTTTCTGGTCTTGTGTTCAAATCTTAGGAATATATATTTTTTATGCTGTATGTAAAGTTAATTTTATTTTAAATTAACAAAAGTTTTTTTAATTTCCTAAAACATACCCGTTCCCTAAAACGTCTTTTTCTTCTTTACTTGTTTTTATTTTTTTTCCTTTCTTTTCTTTTTTCCTTTTCACTCTTTTGCTTCAATTGTGTTTCACGTTTTGCTGGTTATATCAATTGTGGTTGAATCCGTTCGTTTCTGTGCTCTAAGTTCATTTGTGCCATCAATTGTTCACTCAGATTAAGTAAGTGTTTATATTTTGTTCTTTTTGCTTGAGTGCGATGATTGTCAAGGTTTTGGTCTTTTCGTTGAAATGAATTTATGACTTGCATAAGTTCTTGTTAGACGAAGTTATATGGAGTAACGTTCTTTCAGAGTTGTAGAATTCGTGTAATTATGATGTTGCGCGAGGGTAAGTGCTTAATTTCGACTTGGGGTTTCTATTGAAGTTCTTCAATGTAGTTTGGATATTTGAGGTTAATTAGCATTTTAATTCAGTTAATTCGTTTAAATTGGTTAATTGATCGTCGTTTTAGGTTCCAGAATCGTCTGTACTACTTCTACATCAAATCCATAACAGGTGTGTAACGAAAACCTGAAGTTTTGCAAACGAAAGAGGCCAGAAACCATGGCTGTCGACACCACACGACTGTGTGGTAGGCTGTGTAACTCACTATTTTGAAGTTAGAGTCACACGGGCCAAGGACACGAGCGTGTGTCCAGGTCGTATAACTTACTGTTTTGGAATTAGAGTCACACGGGCCAGTGACACGGGCGTGTATCTAGGCCGTGTAACTCACTGTTTCAGAATTAGAGACACACGGGCCAAAGACACGGGAGTGTGTTCAGGCTTTGTGGGATGTATTTTAGGTCTTGAGTCACATGTGCATGTGTTAGGTCATGTGCTAGACCGTGTAACTCACTATTTTGGGCCACACAAGCATGTGTTAGACCGTGTGACAGGCCGTGTGTGACACTGAAGTGGGTCACACGGGCGTGTGGACCACACGGGCCAACCACCAAGGCCGTGTGAATCCACACGGGCGTGTGGGCCAAAAATCAAGATTTTTCTTTAGGGCTGTAATCGTCGTTCGGCTCAAACATAGGCCTATTGTAGGGTCCATATGATCTGATTTAGACAATGTAATCATCATTTGACAATTTGTTATTGAATAATCTATTATTTCATGTAAATACTTGATATAAAATCTGATAAGTAAGTGTGATAGCATAACATGAACATGATCTAAATTTGTACTACTGTATACGCATATCTGATATCTGTTAAATCTGCATTTGCATTAGGTTGGGATTGTGAAAATGAGGAGATGTGGGTAGTTTAATAATCTGCCGAAATGGTGGTTAAGCCACAAACGTATATTTGACTTTGGCGGTTTATCGCATTCTGATCTGACAGCTAGACTGTAATTATTTTGAAATGTGACACATAGTCACTATGCGGTGTGTAGGGATAGATGGGTACTTGATACCCTATATGGTGTGTAGGGATAGGGAGATGGTGTGTAGCGGTTGGGGGTAGGAATCTGCATCTGAATCTGAAATGTTCTACAACTGTATTTGATATTTTCTGTTTCTGTATCTGAATCCGAGAATTTACTAGTTAATGAAAACCAAAATCACATTTTTTATGTTACTGATTAATCATTAATGTAAGCTACACACTGAGTTGTAAACTCATTTAGTTTGTTTGTTGGTTTACAGGTAACCCACAGGTTTAAGCGAGTCGGCGTGGCAGGAGCTCGATCATCTCTCTTTTAGTTATTTATTGTTTAATCTAAACTTATATTATCGTGTGTTTTTATTTTGGATTACTGGTTATAAGTTTGGATTTTCACGTTTGGTTTAACTACTGTGTATCATCTAATATAAATAATAGTTTATACTTTAATCAATGGGTTATCAAACCAAAATCAAATATAAAATAGGAGAAAAAATTTATCTTTACCAACACAACAAAAAATAGTTAATAATATTTACATTTTTATTATTTTATCAACAATATTTTAGAAAAAAACATTTTTTACAGTATTTTTATATTATTTTGTTTCTTTCACTAACAGACTAGGTATACCGTACAACTAATATTTATATAATATATTTGATTAAATTTAGTGTCATTAAGTCAAGTAATATCAATTTATTGAAAATTGACTAAATAATCATTTTTTTATAAAACTTAATTAATATAAGAAGGGACTTTATGTCTTTTATATAATCATTTTTTATGTCATTTTTTTTACAAAGCGCTTCCTTGAAGGAGCGCTGCTGACGTGGACAAAACGATCCCCCAGGGACGCATTTTGCCCCTGCCCAACGGCTACTTTTTTTGACCGTTTGGGCTCCAACGGTCCAAAAAAAAAATATATAAAAGGCCCCCTTTCATTTTTCACACAAAAGTCCTCTCATAATTCTCTCAAATTTGCTCAAAGCTCTCTTCATTTTTTGCAAAAAATCTCTGTTTAAAATTTTTTTGAATTAGTTTTTTTTAAATTAAAAAATATTCAATCGTGTTAGCAATGGCCGGAGAATTAATTCGTCTCGATAATAAACATATCTATGTCGATCAAATGACAATGGTAAGTGATAATTTTAATTTTTCAATACTATTTAATATTTTTTTCATTTATGCAATTTTAATTAATTTTTATTTTATAATTTTTTATAACAGTCTGCAGATCGGGTGCTGCAATGCTATATCTGTAATATGTCTGGTCCTCCATCGCCGTTTATAGAGAATTACATGCGGGAAGCGGGTTTTTGGCACGTGGCCACGATAGGCCGGGGGTGCAAGTTGGACCCGAAACTAATCAGTGCGTTGATAGAGAGGTGGAGACCCGAGACACACACTTTCTATCTTTCATGTGGAGAGTGTACTATCACTCTGGAAGACGTGCAGTTGCAATTGAGATTTCCGGTGGATGGGTACGCAGTCACCGGGTCCGCTCAATCTGTTGATTGGGGAGCCGTATGCTACGAGCTTTTGGGTGCTATTCTGGATAATATTAACGGAGGTCGGATCGAGATAGGCTGGTTACGAGACACATTCCCGGAGCCGAATAATGATTCGACTGAACTAGAAAGAATACGATATGCTCGGGTATACATTCTTGAGATGATTGGAGGTTATCTGATGTCAGACTTGTCACGAAACCTCGTACATCTGAGATGGTTGCTAAAACTCGTTGATTTTAGAGCAGCTGGTGAATTTAATTGGGGGTCTGCCGTGTTAGCAACATTGTACCGGGAGATGTCAGGGCGACGCGACCGAATAAAGCCAAAATCGGAGGTTGCCTATCACTACTGTAATCATGGGCACGGTTTCACTTTCCATTTTTACGTCCTCGAATAGACCACCCATATACATTCCCACTCATAACGAGGTAAATTTTATATTAGATTTTACAATTATTATGTAGATTTAAAATATAATTATATGCTAAAAATTTATTTAATTAGGTGGAACCATTCGGCGAGTTATGTTGGAATACCTACCTCTCTTGAAGATATACGGCTTCTATTAGACCAACGGTCGGAAGCACAAGTAAGTATTAAATAAAATATATATACATAATAAAATAGTCGTTTCGTATTTAGTATTTAGTATTTAGTATTATATATATAACTAATATTTTTATCATGTTCATATAGTTTCAATGGACACCATACGAGGATCTGGCAATTCGGGCAGTAATTCCGGATGAATTCTTTCAAAATCCGAACATTTGGCATGTGAAGGTCCCATTGGTCAACTATGCTACCGTGGAGATTGATAAACCGTAAAAGTAACATATTTTAATCCCACATTTAGCATACTTTTGGAAGATTTATCCCTTGATTTATGTAAAAAGGTGCTCTTAATCCTTTCTTTTCATATTTTATACTCAGGAAAGCACCGGAGGATGGAAAGAAAGAGAAATGGGCTCAAAACGGACCAAATTGGGCCAAAGTGAAAATCGACACGGCCTGAACTTGAGCCAACACGGCCGTGTCTCCTTGATAGACTAGAACACGGCCTGATCACGATTTACACGGGCGTGTCACCTCATTAAAAGTCCGAACACGGCCTAAAGACGATTCACACGGGCGTGTGCCATGGCCGTGTCCCTGCCGTGGAGAAGAGCAATTTCACTCGGAAAAGGATACTTAGGGGCAAAGAAACCTATTTCAAAAGCCTATATAAACACCCTAAGTAAAACCTAGAAGGGGGCGGTGAGCTAGGCCAAGGAGCCGAGCCGAAAAGGTCAGATTTGTGGGAAACACTCGAAGATAGCCAGTTGATCCATCTCAAGAAGCCGGAATTCTACTCAAGACGGCGGATCTCTCCTTCAATTCCTTCAGGGGTTTTAGGGATTTCTTATGTTTTGTTTTATCTTTTCTTACGAGATGTTTTCTTTTATTATTATGAACTAAACCCTTGAGATACAGAAGGGGATGAAACTTAGATGAATCTTGTTATCGTTTTTGAATTATATGATAAATACTTGATTTGTTCTTAATTATGTGTTCTTAATTCTTGTGTTAATATTTCCGGGATATTGATTCAAGTTTGATGTGCTTAGGTGGAGGAGCAAAAGTCCCTGCTTAAGAGTAGATCTAGCATAATTATGCGGAGTTGATCGCGCGCCTAGAGATAGGGTGACGAGATTTTGCCGGATTAGGGTGAAACCTAATATGGGAGTCCATAGATCGAGTTAATGCAATTCTATGGGTTTTAATTAGAAAGAGATTTCAATTAATCAACCTAGGGTTAGACGTTATTCGCTTCGAGAGAGGGTTTAATATACATTAGGGAGTCTTACGGATCAAGTCAAGTGAATAAATCGTCTGGTTCAGAGTTAGATAACAAGTGAAGTCTAGGTGGATTCTTCCTAAGGGTATCGTCTTAATCAACTGAGTTTTTTCAACAGTATTTCCTCAATTCATTCTTTTTGTCTTTGCGTCTTTAGTTTAGTAGTTAGTTAAATTTAGATTAAATAACAACTTCACTTATTTTAGGCTAGATAATAAAAAAGAAAGTTAGTATTAGTAGTTTTGGTTCCTTTGGGTTCGACAATCTGGTCTTGCCTAAGCTATACTACTGTTCGATAGGTGCACTTGCCTCAATCGTTGTTATAGTTAGTTCCAGGTTCGATCATTATAAATTTAAAACTCTGAAATCAACGATCAAGTTTTTGGCGCCGTTACCGGGGAACTAAAATATTAAGAAAGCTCTATTTTTATTACTTTAGCCATTATTTTTCGCAATTTACTTTTATTTTTATTTTTATTTTTGTTTTGTTTTTAACTTTGCCAAATTTTCTTTCTTTCTTTTCCAAGTAGGTACCTCTAGTTTATGACTAGAAGAAACCCGAGAGGACCACTAGTATACGACAGTGATATTGAAGCTACCGCTCGCAGGAATCGCAGAGAAATTAGGCGAGCCCTAAATTACACGTAAAAAGAGCGAGAAGCGGATCCAATCCTACTGAAGGGATGGACGAGAATAATCCACCACCACAAGATGTGGCGAGAAAATAATGCTCCGCGTACTATGTATGATTATGCTAAACCTCATTTAACAGGAGCAGAATCAAGTATTGTTAGGCTGTATTATAGCTGCTAATAATTTTGAATTAAAGCCTAACACTATACAAATGATTCAACAATTTGTTCAATTTGATGGTTTACAGGGGCGAAGACCCAAATACTCATATAGCTAATTTTTAGAGTTCGTGATACTTTCAAAATAAATGGCGTTTCTGATGATGCCATCCGTCTTCGGTTATTTCCCTTTTCATTAAGGAATAAAGCCAAACAGTGGTTAAACTTGTTACCACGAGGGTCAATCACTACATGGGATCAAATGACCGAAAATTTTTTATTAAAATATTTCCCACCGGCCAAAACGGCCAAATTACGGAATGATATCTCTTCTTTTGTGCAGATGGATTTAGAGACATTATACGACGCATGGGAGAGATACAATGATCTCTTGAGAAGGTGTTCGCACCATGGTTTACCCTTGTGGCTCCAAGTCCAAACTTTCTATAACGATGTAAACCCCTCAACAAGGCAATTAATTGATTCACCACGGTGGAACCCGAACAACGTAACTCCCGGCGACCTACAAGTTTATTGAAGAGATGTTACTGAATAACTATCAGTGGCAGGTTATAAGGACAAAACCAACAAAAGCAGTCGAAGTTTTCAACCTCGACGCAGTAACCATGCTATCAACACAGGTAGAGATGATGAATAAAAAGCTTGATAGTTTGTGTTCTTCGCAGTACATCCAATGTGCAAAGGCGACGCAAGTGGAACTGTAGAGAATCCTGAGTACCCACCCTACCAACCGGGCACAGAAAGCGAACAGATGAACTATATAGGTAATAATTTCAGATCTAATAATAACTCTTATAGTAACACTTATAATCCAGGTTGGAGGAACCACCTAAATTTTTCATGGGGAGGTCAAGGAAATCAAGGAATTCAAAGACAACAACCTCCTTAAAATTTCCAAAATCACCCTATCCACGGAAAAGAGGCCGAACCTTGAAGAGATGCTTGACAAAATTCATGGCGGCCACGGATAACCATCTCCAAGACACTGAAACCACCCTTAAGAATCAACAGGTATCAATTAAGGGGATCGAAAGTCAAGTTGGGGAACTTACTAAGACAGTTGGACAACTTGCAAAGATAATTTCCAAAAGACCGCAAGGGCGTCTACCAAGCAACACTGAGATTAACCCAAAGGAGCAAATCCAAGCTATCACAGCTCATGATAGTATAGGGTTAGATGAACCCAATCCAATATAAAAAAATAAGGTAGAGAAAGGTAAAGTTGAGGTAACACAAGAAAAGCCAAAACCAGTAATCAAAAAGTACCAACCTCGCATTCCTTATCCCGAAGCGATGAAGAGAGACGATACAGAGGAACAGTTCAGTAAGTTTCTTAGACTTTTAAAGAAATTACATATTAACTTACCGCTACTTGAAGCCCTTTCGCAGATGCCAGATTCTAGAAAATTTTTAAAAGAGCTTTTGACGAACAATCGAAGGATAGACGAGGCATCACACGTGGAACTAAACGCAATGTGCTCGGCAATCTTGCAAAATAAACTACCAGGGAAATTAAAAGATCCAGGGAGTTTTACGATTCCATGTTTAATTGGTAGCTTACCTATTGATAATGCGTTAGCTGATTTAAGGGCAAGTATAAATGTCATGCCTTATAAATTGTTTAAACAACTAGGTCTAGGGAAACCCAAACAAACTAGGATGAACATCCAACTAGCTGATAAAACTGTTAGAATTCCTAGGGGTATTATCGAAGATGTTCTTGTAAAAATTGATAAATTCGTTTTCCCAGTAGATTTTGTTGTCTTAGACATGGATGAGGATAATTCGATTCCATTAATTTTAGGAAGACCCTTTTTAGCAACTTCTAGAACAAAAATTGATGTTGGTACAGGAGAACTCATACTTCGTGTAGGTGACGAATCGATCAGTTTACAAGCTCTTGACTCGGCCAGGACAACAATTGATGAAGGTGAGAAAGTAAATTCAGTTGATAACCAAGTTGTTCAACTTTCACCACAGGAAACACCACAAGGTTACAAACCTAAGCCGAATCATGGACCCCATGACAACAAAGAAGAATTACATAAGGAACGAAGCCTTAGGGTCGACAAATTAGAAGAGTGGAAAACACAATTCAAAGAAGAACCAAAACCACACGAAGTAAAACCGAAGGAGCCCCCAGAAGAGCTCATAGGAACAACAAACCACTTCAAAATGGGAGACCAGTGCATCATTAGATAAAGCGGATCCTCGCCTCATCACATCGGACTGAACACAAACGAAGAAATTCCTCTTGAGGTACACAATATTTTCCCATACGGAACAGTCGAGGTAAGTAATCTTATTTTTGGTACTTTCAATATAAACGCTTCTCGACTTAAACTTTATCAATGAAATAGAACTGATAGCAAACCACCCTGATTTTTGTGAATACGAGGAAAGTCTAGCTTAAGACTTTAAACGAGCGCTTCTCGAGAGGCAACCCGAGCACTAACTCTAATTACTTTCGTATTTGTTTTCATTTTATTTTATTCTCTTCTCTTAGTCTTAAACACCTAGTTTTAAACTAACCAAAAGTGAAGATTTCCAGCCCACACGGCCTTGCACACGGCCGTGGTTGTGGCCGTGTGGAGGTACATAATCTCCGTACTGACAATGGCAGAAGAGGTACAAGTCAGAAAGAACCAAATCTTCAAGTCACGGACTCCAACCACCACCCCATGGGCACCAACAAAATGCCACGGCCGTGCGACGCGGCCGTGGATGATACTGACTTATCACCAACGGGCGTGGCAATCTGTAAAATGGGCGTGGGTGAACCAACATGCCTAGACACACGGCCGTGCGAGGCGGCCATGTGAATCAACACACACACGGTACACGGGCGTGGGAAAGTGTCAGACCCCAAAACTCCTTTTAAAACCACCCCCTTTTCCTTTTTCTCACCTACTTTCCACCTTTTTTCTTCCTCCCCTTTATCAGATTTCTCCCCTCCCTTCTCTATACTCTTGAGCTACACCAAAACCATGTCAAAGAAGCGGAAGAAGCCAAGCACAGTCTCCTCATGGAGACCAATCTATATAAGTTCATGCCGGCCGCTTCATTCACTCGCCAAGCCAATGGTCTTTGAGACCATTTATCTTTTCTTTTACTTTTATCTTCTCATTTATTTTCCTTCTCTTTGACTATCTTATGCTTAATTTAGTTTATTTTAATTTAGTTTCTTAGTGTCAGGTTCTAAAGGCTGCTTGGGAATCACGCCACTTCTGCCACCATCAGCACCTCCACAGCCTTAGAGGTCACACCCACCTCGCGAACCATCCAACAATAAGGACCCCTCAGTCCATCCATCTTTTCTTTTAATTTTATTTTACTTTCTGTTTTCTTTCTCTTTATCTTTCTTGTCTTTAATTATATATTTAGTTTATTTTAAATGTGTCTTAATAATTTCTGGCTAATCCTCCATGAGCTACCCAATTTCTTCATCTAGCGCAGGATCGTCATCAAGAACGACTCCTCCAACTTATCCTTCACCTCCAACGCAAGGATTTCATCCATAATTCAGGGAGTTTCACCTCTCTCCATACCTTTTGAATTTCTAATTAATTGTCTATATATATATATCTTTGTACATTGAGGGCAATGTACATCTTAAGTGTGGGGGGGTGAACAACCTAAAAAGGTGCCTAACTTTTTTCATTATTATCAAATTCCTAAAATTAGGTGCCAAACTTTTTGCATTATTCTCAAATCCCTGAATTATGCCTTGTCTTAAAGTAAATTTCTCATATTATCATTGGAATGAAATTTCCATGACTTATGATCTTTATTGATATTTTTAGATTAAGTCATTGATAATTGTGCATTGATAATTAAATTCTAATATACTAGAGAATCAAGCATGATAAGTCTATTTTTCAGAATTAAATTTTTTTTTTAGGTTGTTAACCTGAATTTGAATATTACTTTGAAATTTGAAATTTACAAGGTTGATATCAAAATACCCATAATTTTTGTGAGATTTTGAGCCTTATAAGAGCATATATCCTTTTTCATGCTCACTTTTTAATTATCAGTGTGTCAACATTGAACTGTTATTCTAGAACTTGCCTCGATTATACATGTTGAGACCACATCTTTGATTTGATATACAGAAATGATAAAGGCACCTAGGATTTAACCCACTTACTCCATAAAAAGCCTACCTTCATAATTAACCCCTAGTGAACCCCTTTGATCCTAACAACCCTTTTTATTGACTCACCCACTAATATTAACCCAAAACCCTTTGTATTTGTTATCACCATTCTTCTTGACTACCCTTTTTGTCGAGAGATTTGATTTGATCAGTTGCCTAACTATGTTCTTTATTTCAGTTGTTAAAGTTCTTTATTATTACTTGATCTTTAAAAAAACATCAAGTATATTCAGTATTAGTATGATGAAAAGCGAGCTTGTACAGTTAAAGTCTATTTATTGAAGAAGAAGCTCGTATTATTAGTTTCAAAGTTTCAATTCATGTAATTATTTCTTTTTCAGTTTGTTGTTTCTAGTTAGGTAATTTTTCAGTCGATCTCGATTCTAACCTCTAATTCAGCCTTTATCCACACCTTAACCCAAGCCCCATACAACCCTTTCAAAGACCTTTTGATTTGTGCATCATCTCATATTACAGTGGGTGGAGATTTGATTTTTATGCAAGCCTATGGGATTAACTTTTCAGTTTGACATTTGAGTGCTTAATGTGAACCTTAAACACTTGAGTGATTTGAGTGAATCTTTTGTGAGGATGTCAATCCTTGTAGGTTTTGGATCAGAGGTAATTATTTAGATGAGGGGAAACACCTATGTTTTGTGCTACAAATGTATGGCTTATATTATTTGAATCTTTAGGACTCTTTGAGTTAAATTATCCATGTATAAATTATCTATGAATTATGATGAGACAATGTTGATAGGAATATTGAATCATGGAAAGTTCGTTTTAATTGTAAGTTGAGAATTTTGCTTGAGGACAAACAAAAGCTTAAGTGTGGGGGTATGTGATAAACCGTAAAAGTAACATATTTTAATCCCACATTTAGCATACTTTTGGATGATTTATCCCTTGATTTATGTAAAAAGGTGCTCTTAATCCTTTCTTCTCATGTTTTATACTCAGGAAAGCACCGGAGGATGGAAAGAGCGAGAAACGGGCTCAAAACGGACCAAATTGGGCCAAAGTGAAAATTGACACGGCCTGAACTTGAGCCAACACGGCCGTGTCTCCTTGATAGACTAGAACACGGCCTGATCATGATTTACACGGGCGTGTCACCTCATTAAAAGTCCGAACACGGCCTAAAGATGATTCACACGGGCATGTGCTATGGCCGTGTCCCTGTCGTGGAGAAGAGCAATTTCACTCGGAAAAGGATACTTAGGGGCAAAGAAACCTATTTCAAAAGCCTATATAAACACCCTAAGTATAACCTAGAAGGGGGTGGTGAGCTAGGCCAAGGAGCCGAGCCGAAAAGGTCAAATTTGTGGGAAACACTCGAAGATAGCCAGTTGATCCATCTCAAGAAGCCAGAATTCTACTCAAGACGGTGGATCTCTCCTTCAATTCCTTCAGGGGGTTTTAGGGATTTCTTATGTTTTGTTTTACCTTTTCTTCCGAGATGTTTTCTTTTATTATTATGAACTAAACCCTTGAGATACAGAAGGGATGAAACTTAGATGAATCTTGTTATCGTTTGCTGAACTATATGATAAATACTTGATTTGTTCTTAATTATGTGTTCTTAATTCTTGTGTTAATATTTCCGGGATATTGATTCAAGTTTGATGTGCTTAGGTGGAGGAGCAAAAGTCACTGCTTAAGAGTAGATCTAGCATAATTAAGCGGAGTTGATCGCGCGCCTAGAGATAGGGTGACGAGATTTTGCCGGATTAGGGTGAAACCTAATATGGGAGTCCATAGATCGAGTTAATGCAATTCTATGGGTTTTAATTAGAAAGAGATTTTAATTAATCAACCTAAGGTTAGATGTTATTCGCTTCGAGAGAGGGTTTAATATACATTAGGGAGTCTTACGGATCAAGTCAAGTGAATAAATCGTCTGGTTCAGAGTTAGATAACAAGTGAAGTCTAGGTGGATTCTTCCTAAGGGTATCGTCTTAATCAACTGAGTTTTTTCAACAGTATTTCCCCAATTCATTCTTTTTGTCTTTGCGTCTTTAGTTTAGTAGTTAGTTAAATTTAGATTAAATAACAACTTCACTTATTTTAGGCTAGATAATAAAAAGAAAGTTAGTATTAGTACTTTTGGTTCCTTTGGGTTCGACAATCCGGTCTTGCCTAAGCTATACTACTGTTCGATAGGTGCACTTGCCTCAATCATTATTATAGTTAGTTCCAGGTTCGATCATTATAAATTTAAAACTCTGAAATCAACGATCAGAGATGTATCAGTCAAATAGAGTATTGCGGCAATTTGGATTTCGATAACCGATTCCCGTGGCACCTGAGGTGCTCGATGATAAGCACAGAGTCGACTTACGGCAATTGAATACGGATTGGCTGAGATACTGGTCAGAATATGTCAAAATGTGGGAAAACCGGTATGATTATATACCTACTCGGGAATCGATCATCGTTCCTGAGTTAGCGTGTGTGCCGAAATACATGCCATGGTTTAGCATGTGTGCCAAAATACATGCCATGGTTTAGGATCCATGGCAAGTCATATTTACTGTCGGAAGAGGAGAGGCAACGGCAAATTCGTGTCCAAAGAGAACGACGGGGCCCTTTAAATCCAAGAAGAAGGGATGACAACGCGGGCCCATCAACAGCGCCCACACAGTCACCGGGCCCAACGCTTCAACCGACGACACCCATATCACAACCTTTTCAGATTATGCCAGGTGCGTATCCTAGCCCTTATATTTTTCATTTTCCCAGTCCTATGACAGGTTAGAATGCATGGCCCAGTTCATCTCAATTCCCGATTACTTCGAGTCAACCGCCGATCTATAAGCCGCCGTTGCATGAGGGATCGCACGAGGCGCCGTCGGGGAGCTCTTCTTTTTACCAATCCCCATCGTCTTATGGGATTCAAACACCTCCGCCATGGGTGATGCAAACACCTCCGCAATCATTATTCTATCAATGTGGGTCATCCTCCCAACATCCACAACCAGATCCCCTGCCGGAGGAACCACACTCCTCGCCGGAGGAACCACAATCCCCGCCGAAAGCTGAACCAAGGAGGAATCCAGCGCGTAACTGTCGACTACCCCCATGTGGCACTGATTCCGACAGGCACCAACATGGATTTTTTTTAATATATTTGTACAAACTTTTTTATATTGTTTCATTTAATAAAATAAAAGTTGTTTTTAAAATTTTAATTGTAATTTACTTTTTATATATTTAATAAAATAAAAGTTTTTTTGAATAAGGCAATATTTTTAATATTTTTATATTTTTAATATATTTGTACAAACTTTTTATATTGTTTCATTTAATAAAATAAAAGTTGTTTTTAATATTTTAATTGTAATTTACTTTTTATATATTTAATAAAATAAAAGTTTTTTTAATAAGGCAATATTTTTAATATTTTTATATTTTTAATAAAATATAAATAATGCAACATAATTTTATTTCAACAACTATCAGCTATTCCGATTTGGACATGATCGAGTTATATGGCTTGGGTTCCTACACCATCCGCACAACTTCTGTTGGTTGATTATTTCTCGGATATCCATATTGTTACGTATTCTAGTCGAGCAAGGCCGACCCTTTGGTTTGCGACGCAATTCTCTATCCAGTAACAGCTTAAACGGAGCAAGCGATACAGACGGCCACTTACGTCCATCTGGGACCGGTGGGAATACGTGTCTCCACACATTGTACATGTATTCTATTTTGTACACTTCATCGACATAGCTCATGGGATCCAGACGGAGATTCTAACAAGTTGCAATTACATGAGCGCATGGATAACGAAGTGCGTCAAACCTCCCACAGTCGCAGGTCCTATTTCTCAAGTGTACACGATATTGCTCGCCAATAATACCTTGGTTCGGTCTATCAAACTCCGTCACACTAAACCATAGGTTGTCGCGATCGTGACACACTGTGTGCATAGTGTTGGTCCGTGCCTTCGCATTATTAATTTCTTGCAATACCATCACGCACCATACATGGCCTCCCTGCATGTGGCCTCTATAACTCGCTGCTCGCTTTGGAAATAGTGCCGCTAAACAAAAATATGTCTCTCGCACAATCGATGTTATCGGCAAATGACGCGTTCATTTTATAACAGAATTTATGCATTCAGCCAGGTTTGAGGTCATATGACCATATCGTAGGCCGCCATCGTATGCTTGTGTCCACTATTCGAAAGGTATGTTACAGAGGTAGTCTGCACCTTCTTCGTTAACTGAATGCAAAACCGCCAACATCTCATGAAAATGGCCCTTACTTATCTCATACCTTGCCAATATAAGTTGATAGCGAAAATTACATACCACTCTTCCATTCAGAATAAATTGAATATTACAAACGAAATTATATTAATAGAGATTAAATACCCATGTTGGTCACTTGTCGTCGTTCAGTTGTAGATCGATATTGCCTGTAGTAGTTGACGCAACGTGTTTTAGGCAATACCGATGGTGTGTGCGATGCCATAGGCTTCCCTGTCGCTCAATTGTGGCTAGTATTCAAGTGCCCCGATCCGATATAACGTAGATATCAGGTTGAGGGCAGACATCAGCTGACTCCCCCGGTGTTCTTGCAAACGCAATTGGAAGGATTCTCCCACTGCCATCCTGTGCCACAGCTAGCAATAGTCGATGGGTATATCTACCATATATAAAGGTACCATCAATTTGTACCAATGGCTTACAGTATAGAAATATGTCTCGGCATTGCTTAAAGCTCCAGAACAGACGATTGAACACTTAGCATCCACGGAGCAATCGGTCGTTGTAGTACGTAGATGGCGTTTCAAGGTCTGTTATGCAACTTGGGACATATCTCTTCAGCACCTGACACCACTTCCACACTTCATTTTATGAAGCGTCCCACTCACCATGCATCTTTTCCAATGCCTTCTGCTTAGCTATCCAAGCCTTGCGGTAAGAGGGCGTGTACCTCAATTGGCTACGAATATTGGCAATTAAGACTGGCACTGAAGTCTTGGGATCCGCCTTCACCGTCGGTAGTATTAAGCTAGCTAACATATCTGAATCCATCTTGGGATGATCTTGTGAAACACCTGTCAACGAAGTACGTTAAATAATGCAACATTACGTAATAACAATATTATTCAAAAACCCTAAACACCTAGTGATATTGTACCGCCAACACATGTATGTGGACCTTTGTACTTTTTTTATCTCTCACAAGCCTGTCCTTTTCCTCAACGAGGCCATGATTTTTCATGAACATGTACCATCTTGCACTGCACACTTGGCCTCAAACTTATCGGATTTGGATTTAACCACGTTGTAGTTAACCCCGCTCATGATGTTGTGTTGTTTCAATGCACCAAGAAAACTATCCTTATTGAAAACTCCTTACCAACTTCCAATTCACCCGAATCCAATGACGAACTTGTACGGTCACGCCTTCTGTATGGTAGATCTAGAAACTCCAACGCATCATCTTGAGATAAATTGACATTATGCATGTGGGCTGGAGATGAGTATGCCCTGAATCGCGGATCTTCTTCTTCTTCATCTGAACCTCCTTCAACATCTTCAGGTATGGTTGGAATAGGCTCCGGTTCAGAAAATAATGTAACTTCTGCACCATCGGGGCCAGGCTCTCGAGGTGGATCCATATCGGACTCATCACCCGACCCACCATCATCTGCAACGAACGAGGTCCCCTCGCCGATGGACGTCGTAGGGAGTACATCATCCCTTCTTGTGGATGTTTCATAACGTTCCCAATCAGATGTGGATTGCCAACCATTAGAAGTTGATGTCATTCCCCAGTACGTATTTCCAGTATCAAACATCGACCTACCGAGGTGCATGTCCAATCCACTAACGGAGTGTCGTGCAGGGGTTGTGTATTCCATACTGCTACCAAACACGAGCGCTTCCGTGTTTTGCCACCCACTAACGGAGTGTCGGGCAGGGGTCGTGTATTCCTCTCGAACAGCAGTAGATGTTGAAGTCGCAAATGCATCATTTGGTGATGAAAATTATACATATAACTCAAGATAGGGTGATCCACTAGCAAGATGAGTCTGCACCATTGCCTTCAAGCTACGAGGACCTTTGATGTCGAATGAGTCATATCTCACGGGATCAACCGAAGCACAAAATCGATTCTTAATAGACAAAACTTTCATTGGCGTCGCTCCGAATATTTTACGCCTAATTCTTTTACGAAGTTCTGTCAAATCTATGTTCTGGTTAAAAACCAGTCGCGCTGTGTTCTCCAATAAAAAAAATAACGTCGTTCTCGGTGTCACGGACCTCACCATCATAGTAAATAACAGCACTAATACGTTCACTCATCTTCAGTTTCTATTCTACTTTAGCCTCAATTTCTCTTGCTGTAACTTATGCAACCTGAGAATGAAATTTGGCTCATTTATAGTCTAAGGCCAAATAAGAACTACTGTAGAAAAAGAGCGTCCACGTGGGAGCTTTTTTCAGTAATTTTACTGACAGTGCATCCTGCTTGAAGCGTTTTGGACACTATTTGTTCGAAAACGTCTTCTCAAAATTATTTTTCAGATACTCTTCAGAGAAAAAGAGCGTCCACGTGGGAGCTTTTTCAATAATTTTGCTTGACGAAAGCAGCATCCTCGCTTGAAGTGTTTTGGACACTATTTGTTTAGAAATGTCTTCTCAAAATTATTTTTCTAGATACTACTTTATAAAAAGAGCGTCCACATGGGAGCTTTTTTTAGTAATTTTGCTGACAGTATATCTTGCTTGAAGCGTTTTGGACACTATTTGTTCAGAAACGTCTTCTCAAAATTATTTTTTCAGATACTAATGTAGAAAAAGAGCATTCACGTGGGAGCTTTTTTCAGTAATTTTGCTGACAGTGCATCCTGCTTGAAGCGTTTTAGACACTATTTGTTCAGAAACGTCTTCTCAAAATTATTTTTTCAGATACTACTATAGAAAAAAAAAACAAAAAGTTTTTATATTGCTAATATATTTTTTTCAAAACCCTAAACACAAAATAATTTTAAAAAAGCTAAAACATAATTTAATTAATTAACCCTAAAACCCTAAACCCTAATTTAATTGATTTTTTTAATTAATAGTTAATTTAATTTATTAATCCTAAACCCTAATTTAATTGATTTTTTTCTCAATAAACCCTAAAACTCTAAATCCTTAAAACCCTAAATCTTAGACTCTAACCCTAAAACCTTAACCCAAGCAGAAAACTCTAACCCTAAAAAAAGAGGCAAAACGCTCCTTTAGGGACGCGTTTTGCTGACACATCACCTGAGAACGCGCTGACGTGAACGCGATTTCGCGGAATTCGGCCCTTTTTGGTAAATAATTAGAAAATTAGCCCATTTTCGTAAATAATTTTAAAAATGGGTCTTTTTGGGTAAAATGGCCGTAAATATGGCATGATCTAATTTATACTATTATTAAAAAATTAATTAAGTGTTATGAAATAACTAGACACCAATCCAATTAAATAAAAAATCCAACTTTAATATATAATATTAAATGAATTTAAGGATACTTATACTTGTGTAATTTATTGTAGAATTTAACTCAAAAATGGCATCAAATAATTTTTTTTTTAAAATACTCACAATTTTTTTTTTTAAAAAACTACCCACTTGAAAAAAAATATCTAAAAAAACAATGGGCTATGAAACCAAAAATAAATATAAAATATGAAAAAAGGGAGCGAAAATCCAACCCAATTATAGAGAAATCCTGATAAGATCCGTTCCAAATTTAGGATAACCGAACCAATTTTTATCCTCACTCAACGAAATCCCGTGCATTACGCGCTCAAACACACCTCTGTTTAGAATTTCTAACCCTATATAAACCACACGCACTCCCTCTCTTCCTCACTGTGCAGTGCGGTGCTTCTCTATTGTTTAATACAACAGCCTTAGAGATCAACTGCATTTCTCCGTCCCCCAATCTTTTCCTTTCTAATAAACTCAATGGCCCGCCAAATTGTTGTTCTTGCTTTGGTCACCATGGCCCTCTTTGCCTTGGTTTCCACCGCTGCTGCGGCCCCCGCCCCCGCACCCGGTGGCAGCCCCTCAGGTTCACCTGGAGATGCTAGCTCCCCTCCTTCTCAGGCCAGTGCTCCTAGTCCCAGCAGCGGTGCCGCTCTTGAGGTCTCGGCTATTGTTGGAGTTGGAGCAGCCGCCGTTGCTGGCTACTTTATGTTCTAAATACGATATGCAGCAGCGGCTTTCCTAGTTTTGATATCATCACAAACGCTGTCTTATTAATTATGTTGAGATTTGCAAAATTTCTTTACGAATAAAGAAAAGGAATGGATTGGTGCATCTTAACAAGTGTTCTCTTTATGTTTTGTTTGCTTTTAATTTTTCCAATGCCAAACCATTATATTATCACAATCTCATAAATGTATACCAACAACTTAAAAAACAAACATAAATATTAAAATAATAAATTTATTTCAAAATATATATATATATATATAAATAATAAAATTTAGATAACTTGATTAAATACCAGATTTTATCTAAACTTGATATATTTTATTCTTAAATTTGATAATAATTTAAGGTACAAAATTGAACATGTTAAATATGGATAACTCCAGTTGGTGGAGTTATAAAGGGATAGTCCCTTTATTGTAGAAACACGAAAAATAGAACCTCACCTTTTGTCAAGTTGAGAGAAACAAAAAAAAAGTTAAGATTTTATTTTATTTTTCTTAAGCATTCCATCATTGAGAAGTGGAGTTAATGTTGTGGTTCGTGAATAATCTCTTTTCATGATTTTGTTTTTAATGGATGTATTAAATTGAAGTTAAGTGAGGATTCGGTATATGTGTTTTTAGTATCTTTTTATTTGTAGTATATTACATTGATATCCAAATCAACTACTGATCTTGAACCTGCTTGACTTTTGTTTCTGTCTACTGTTACAAATGGTTGTAATTCTTTCCTTTATGGTATTTATTTGTTGTTGCTTTGTATGTATGTATCGTCGTTTCTAATACTGCCATTCTTCATGGTCATTATATTCTAACCATGACCATATGCATTATTATGTTCTATTTCGTATATAGTATATTGAAAGGCACTGCCATTTGTTTTTGAGTGACGTCTTACACCGGAAAAGCTTTAATTGCACTGATTTGTTTTTAGTTAAGACTTACAATGCAAAAGCAAGACGTTTTTGTTCGTCTTTATTATTGTTATCTATTCTTTAAACAGTGACTGAATGCATTCTTACTATTTTCTTTTTATATGTTGATGTAAGGATCGAAAAGACAGAAATCGGTTGATCCTGTTTAGGAAGGGACGGAAAGCCGATGGCGGAGACGGGAGTATGGTGAAAAGGAGGCTTTCCATGGAGAAAGTAATGAGAAAAAGATGGAAAGGAGTGGAAGCCTCCCTTGTTGATGTTTCCTTCTCTCCTTTTTATCCATACGCTAGGTAATGATAGCTTAGTGTATGTAGGATGTCGTAGGGTTATTGGGGATGTGCCGGTGGACCTTTTGATGAGACTTGATAATATTGTATAATAATATTTTATATGTATAACAATTGTCTTCCAAATTGAGGGAGAAGTTATAAAGAGACATTTATCCAAGACACAAGTATGGACAGAGCCTTTGCGTTCTACGCTGCACCAATTTTTTTTTTTTTTACCAATCTCACACTAGCGAGGAGTTGTAAGATCGTTGGTCTACGAGCGAGGCGCTGGTCAAAATACATTGCTTGCACAAAATTTAAAATATAAATATGAGCATATTTTTAGTACATGAGTAAAGGGTTAGTGAAGAGTGTCAATTATTAAATTATACATATTTGTTATTATTGAAAGTGTATAAATATACTTATCGAGCAATATCCACTTTGGAGTGTCTGTAACAACTCGTTTTCAATGAAATCAGAACAGTAATTTTGAGACCACAAATTCAATGAGTAAATTATTATTATTTTATTACTTTAATGTCTATAGAATGTTAGTAATGTCGTATAAAAATTTCGTTAAGAAATTTTGACGTTTGCATGCTTAATTATCTAAAAAGAACTAAATCATTAAATGTGTAAAAGTAGAGTTCTATTAGTTAAAGGTATCAATTAGCTATGAAATTTTAAAGTAAGGGGATTTATATGGTAATTAGACTATTATTATTATTAGTGGACAAAGATGGGCATAATAATAAGTGATTTTGATGTTATAAGTCAAGGTTAAAATAGTAATTTAATAAATAAAATTAATCAAAATAAAAGTAAAAGATGGTATCATCCATAGTTGTCTTCTCCACCGAAATTTTAGGGTTAGAAAACACTATTTTAAAGCTTTGAAGTTTCGGTAATGTCTAGCTCTTGCATGATGGTGTTTTGAGGTTAGTTTTTAATGATTTTTATGTTTTCGGAATCGTTCTAGCTTAACCTAGCTAGCCCAGGGATTAAATTACAAAACTGTTAAAGATTAAGGTTTTGTCATGAATGTTATTGCATGATTCTTGAAGTTTAATGGAGGAATATGAATCCTTGTTGTTAAATAAACAAGTTTTGTAAAGTGATTTTTGATGAAAATGTCATTTAGGGACTTATTTGTAAAAGTAACAAAATTTCATGGCAAAATTATGAAATACTGATTTTTATAGGTTTATATAGGTCCCTAGTGAATTCGGCTAGCATGAAATGAGGATGAAAATGCTTAGATTTAAATTTATGAGCTTAAGGACTAAGTTGTAAAAAGTTAAAATGTTAGAGGAAAAATTTTAATTTTACAAAAATGTGAATTATGGATTGAATTGAATGTTTGAGATTGATTGAAACACTTAATTGAATATAATTATTTATTTAGATCAAGATAAATCTCAACCGAATCTAAATCGAGGAAAGGCAAAAATCACGGATTAGCTTAACCATATTTCTACTCTCTAATCGTCAAGATAAGTTCATAGTATTTTAACATGTAATTGAATTTCTACTTGTATTTCCACATTATAGCTATGTAAAGCGATGCTTATAGTTAATTATTCCTTGAATTGCACATATGTGCCCCTGTTTGTACTTCGGTACTCCTGATTGCACATACGTGTCCCTGTTTGTACTTCGGTACCCCTGAATTGCACATACGTTCCCCTGTTTACACTCTGGTAACTTTGAATCAAGTAATGTATGAGTTGTATTCAATTGTTGTTAGGTTAAATGATATACTATGTCCTTACTAAGCTCTATAAGCTTATTCGTTCTTGTGGATTGTTTTGTAGATCGTTGTTGTTGACATTTGGACGGATCGAATTTTCGGCTCACACTATCCATCGATGTTGGTAGTTCTTGTGTCCCTTAGGGTAGTGGCATGTATATGTGGCTATTTGGGTTGTTTTGGTACCATATGACAATATACTAAACTAAGTTGTTAAGTACTTTATCAAGATTGTAAATAGGTATCCCTTTGGTACAATTAGAATGGTATGAAAGTGAACACTTGTGGTTTGTTTTGGTTTATGAATGAATTAAGTTGCTATCCTAGGAATGGATCAATGTTATCAAGTTTTAGGTGTTAATGATGGATATAATTGCGGTGTCTAGGAAAGGCACATTGGTTGGTTGTTTTTAGAACATTAAGATGATAATGAACTAGACGTGTTTGTTTTAAATGTGGTAATGCATAAGTTTAGGTAAGTTTGTATGTTTTTTTTAGGTGCCTTATATGGCATATTGGTTGAATACTTTTAGACTAGTGAATTGTTCATTTCATGTTGGTTTTGGTCATGTTATGAGGCCTTGATTATGTGTACAAAATGCTTTTAGGTACATGTTTGAGTTGGTGATGGAAATGGCTTGATTTTGGCCAATTCATGTCCACACGGCCTGAGACACGGGTGTGTAACTCAGCCGTGTGTGACACATGGTCGTGTGTCCCCTGTAGGTTTTAAGGTTTGCAAGTCAGGCAGTTACATGGCCTAGAAAACGGCCTGACACACGGGCGCTGTGGCCATTTCGAGAGTTACACGACCTGGCAGACAAGCGTGTGGCTTGGCCGTGTAACCCAACTTCGAAAGTTACACAGGCACGAACACGGGCTGGGACATGGCCATGTGTCCCTATTTTGAAAGTTACACGGCCTGGCCACACAGCTGTGTGACCTCTGCAGTTCAAATTTTCTAACTTTTCCTTAAACCTTCCAAATGTTTCTAATTTGGTCCCGAATTGTTTCTATCGTATTTCTAGGGCCTCAAGGGCTCGGTTAAGGGACAATACGCATGTAAATGAATAATTTATGCTATGTTTATATTAATGAATGAAATGTATGTTTTTATGTTACGGTTATACGGTAATACTCCGTAAAACTATTCCGGCAACAGATACGAGTTAGGGGTGTTACAGTGTCTGAAGTGGTTCTTCTATTAAACTTATCAAGCAGTTTCCTCTTTGAGGTGTCAGCTTTAGATTATATTGAATTTTGGCTAAGTGCTTTAAGAGGCAAGAAGTGCTTATAATATTAAATTTAGCAAGTAGTTTTCTCTTTGGGGTGTCTGCTTTTGAAAATATTAAATTTTGCCTAAGTGCCTTAAAAGGCTAGAAGCTATTCTTCTATTAAACTTAGCGAGCAACTTCCTATTTGGGGTGTCTGTTTTGTAACTTTGTAAAATTTAGCTAAGTGCCTTAAGAGGCTAGAAGTGATTCTTTTATTGAACTTAGCGAGCAATTTCCTCTTGAGGTGTCTACTTTATAACTTTGTTCAATTTAGCCAAGTACCTTAAAAGGCTAGAAGCGATTCTTCTAGTAAACTTAACGAGCAGTTTCCTCTCGAGGTGTCTGCTTTATAACTTTGTAAGCCTAAAAAGGCGATGTCGAGCCTGAAAAGGCAATGGTGAGTCTAACAAATGTTAAGTTTTATAACAATATATTTGTACCTTTTTGTCCATATATACCTAAGAGGGTGAAAAATTGTCCACTCATTTGCTAGGGAGGTATTCATGGTACAACGTTTATCCTTATGAAACTTGAAAAGAACGCATCAATAATTTTTACCATAATATGTTTACCTTCTCATCAATTTATGCCTGAAAAGGCAAGAAGGCATTCGTAGATTTATTAACCATGCACATTTGGCGTGACATGTAACAGCCCTCACCTGGTCCGGTCGTCGGACACGGGCAATAGGATGCTATTTCAATTACAACAAATTATAATTTTAAAATCTCAATTAAATATCAAACAAATCATAATTAATTAAATTAGTATGTGTTTCAATCAGTTACGGGTTAACATCGAGCTTACGGAAGGTTAAAACTAAGCAGACAATCATTTTAGATCAATTTGAAACAAATTTAAAAAGATAATAAAAATATGAAAATAGGGGACACACGGTTGTGTCTCGAGGTTGTGTGGAAGGGTTGAGGCTGTATGGATGGGTCACATGGCCATGTGAGTAAACCGTGTAACAACTTGATGCCGTGTGAAATTGGGGTCACACAGCCGTATCGCCAGGCCATGTGACAGAGTTCAGCCCATGTGACTCAAGAACATGGTCGTGTGGCCAGATTGTGTACAATTTGAATATAGGGTCACACGGCCATGTAACTTCTTGAGACCGTGTGGACAAACATGCACCAAATTTAAATAGGCCACATAGCCGTGTGGGGTGGCCGTGTGGGACACAAAGCCGTGTGGTAGACCGTGTCCTAGGCCGTGTGCGGCTAAAATAACTTCAAACTCAAGCCATTTCACCTACCATTGCTTGGTTACCAAGCCATACCATTTGCACCTATAATTACCCATTTCAGAACACACCAAATCATGTCAAAACATGCCAAATACCATTCAACCTAAGTGCCTAACCAATATGCCCACAAAGGCACCTCAATTTACAATTCGAAACAACCAAAATGAATATGCTCAAACATACCAATTCATTAACATTATATGACACTTTCTCAATCATTTACTTAAGCACAACTAACCTTTAAATCAACTTCATGTTTTAACATCAAATATATCAAAACATACCAAACATCTTTCCACATCTAAGCATGAACCAAGAACATATAGCATAACAAGACATTTCTCTCAACCATAAGGATATTAAGTATACAATTCAAGCAATCTAACAAGTCATCAACCAAATACCATTACCTTATCATATATACATATAAATATACACTTATAAACATAATAAGCAAGACCATCAAGATACAAAATGAACTTTATAACCAAAAGACTTCCTAGGTACATGCCAAAACCAAAATAAGAGCATCACCAACACTTGAGTTCGGGACTGTTGCTGGATGCTAAATCGACGTACATACCGAATAGCACCTAACTTGCGCATGGAAAACAAAACCGTACGCTGAGTATAACTCAGTGGTATTTCTATAATCTGAACAATAAGTATAATATGAAACAAAAAGGAGCATAAATTTAGAATGAAAATAATATGCAAATCATCAAGCCAAATATGCTATTTCACATAATCATGTACTCAAAACCATCTTATTTCTCTTATATCAACTTAAGTCTATCACATTTTGCAAGTTAATAATCATACAACTCGTATAAGATACATTTTATCTCAAAATCCAATTTCATGATTTTATGGAATATAACATATTAATGTTCTCAATTCAATCCACAATTCACATTTCATTTTCCATTTCCAATTTCATTTATTATTATTTTTTCCAAATCAAAATCATATAATCCATTTCGTTCTTTATATCTCTATTAACACGACTCGGATGGATACACAGATCCAACCAACATACCAATTTGGCACCCATTATCTCGTCGGATAAATTTGAAGAAAATAGTTGCGCCCAACGCTATCAAATATATTGACACCCAATGTCTCATCGGTTACACCGAAGCAAATTGGCACCTAGTGCCTCATCAACTCGTAGTCGAAGAAAACCTTAAACTCTTTCTATCCTATGGCATGCCAATTATATCCGACTCTGCCCGAATAGTTAATAAGGTTTCCATTACTTATTTCATTCTCAATCAATGTACCAATTCACATCAATTACATCATTAACTAATTTATACAATCATATAATAACATAAAACATTTCATTATACATTCAATTCTACATTTACATGAATACACACATATTTCACAAATGCTCAAATTAATCCATAATAACACCAATCATTTTTACCAATTCAAATACATCTAAATTTCCTAAATAGAATCACATTATATTCTTACCATGCAAACACAATTCAAATGTAGCAATTTACGAGTAATTCGAATTATAGAAACACAAACCGTAAACTCTAAGCTATTCGACGACGACTTTGTCTTTTCCTTTCTTTTTTCCTTTCTTTTTCGAAGAATTCGGGTCGACGTTAGCTATGGATTAAAACAAACAACACATTTCATCAATACACAAAAAATTTCACATTTAATTGCTAATTAAATAGACTTTTACGTTTTATTCAATTTAGTCCCTAAAATAGGGACTGGCATAACTACAAAATTTAACCTCAAATTTTTATACCAATTTCACTCTAAGCCAAATTTAACTCCCTATTTCTTATTTTTACCCCATAATTTCAAAAAAATTTCAATTTTATCCATATTGCACAAAATTAACCATTGACTTTACAATTTAGTCCTTTTTCACTTCTAACATAAAAATCTATCAAATTGGTCCCTAAAACTTTAACTATTCAACTAAAGTATCATTTTCAAATTTTAAAAATAACGAATAATATAACATGGGCCAGCTAGCTCGAAGTACTGAGATTTCAAAAACATAAAAATTACGAGAAAAATGACTAAATTACACTAACCAATTAAAGCTTCAAATTTGGAAGCCCTTGTCGTTTCATCTTCTCCCCTAAGCTCTTTTTTTTTTCAAAATTTAAAGATGAAAAGGGAAATGTTTTTGTTTCCCTACTACTTAATTTTATGTCATAATTTTTATTATATTATGATTTCATAACATATATTAATATTAATTATAACATATATAACTTATATATTAATAATTTATCTCATGACCGTCCACTACAATAAGAATAAAGGTGTAATTGCTTTTTAAGTCCCTTAGCTATGTTTTACCTTATAATTTAATAACAATTCACACTTTTATCACTTACGCGATTTAGTCCCTTACGCTAAATAAGCCCTAATTTGATACAATTACCCGACTAAAATTTAATTCACTTCATACATAACTATGTAAATATTTAATAAAAATATTTTTTAGTTCAGTTTACAGAAATGGGGTCCTGAAACCACACTTTCTGACACCACTAAGTTTCGGGTCGTTACATGACATTTATTCCTATCTAACTCGAAAAAATATCAGTATTTTTCTATAATAATATATATTTTACCTTTCATTGGAGTATGTCTAAAAAGGCTAGAATGTGCTCGCTCATTTACCGACAAGGTATACATGGCGCGACATTTATTCTTGTGCAACTTGTAATAATATTATTAAATTTTTATAATAGTATATATATTTTATGTCACACTCGATTTTCATTTAACTCCCGAAGTAAAAAGATAGTTGGGAGTTAATTGAATAAAATAGTAAGCCAGCAAGATCTACTGGAAAACTTGGACATATTTGCGGCTGATTAGTGAATAGTTGAGTCTTAATTCTAGTTAAGTTAGAATGGAACCGGTTGGTTCCTTAGTGGGAGACAAAATGATTGTTGATGAATGGTTATTTGGGGCATTGGACCATGCGCAAGAAGGGTTATATATATGTGAGTGAGGAGGATTATTCGGGTGGCAAAATTCTTCTCATTTCTGTTTTGTTTTCTTTCTTTCTATACCATCTTCTTCGATTGCTCCGAAGAAGAGAAAGTTGAGGAAAACATTGCATGAAGTAGTAATTGTGAGGTTGAGGTCAGGAAGTGGAGAATCTAAGGAACATGTAAGCCTTTTTTTCTTTCTATATTCGTGGGTTTGAGAAAGGGGAGTAAGAATTTCTGAAATCTCTAGGAAGCTTCTAAGTGATACTGAATTTTGGGTTTTTAAGGTTTGAAAAATTTTGGTTTAACTAGTATATTTGAGTGTCGTGCTTAGCTTCCAAGACGAATGAGGCTCTGACAGTTGGAAAAGCTAAGCTGGCGAGGACAAATGATTTAAGGTGAGTTTTTGTACCCTACTTTTGGGGTGATTGATGTATGTTGTGCTGCTTGTGTGATATGTGTCTATGTCTGCTTTGAGGTCTGTTTGAATCCTATGGTTGTACATGATTGTGGTGAATGAGCATGTCATGCATGCATAAGGTTGTGTGAATTCATGAAAATCTACAAGTATGTTCTGTATTATAGAACTGTGTATTGATGTATTGAAGAGTGGCATACTTGTTATTATAATAGTATTTGGAATGTTATGTGTGAAATGTAACAGCCTAATTACGACCCTAATCGGAATGGTGGTTTCGGGACCACGAATCTGAGTTAGAAAAATATTTTTATTATTAATTTGATATCTATGTTATGTGCTTGAGTATGTCTTAAAATATGGTAGGTTAATTCGTTTGTTTGGATGCTTAATTTTAGTAAGGGACTTAATTACAAAGGTGGTAAAAATAGCCTTTATCATTTGAGTGATTAAATTAATTTGTTTCCTTTAATATGTGGACTTAATTTATAAATTCTCCATTTGAGTGGTTAGTGGAAGACAACATGCAACCATTAAGTGTTTTAATATTAATTATATATGTGATATAATAATAATGACACTTATAATATATTAAATAATATATTTTAATAAAACAAAAAGGAAAAGCAAATGCATGTTCATCTTTTTAACTTGTTGGCCGAAACTAAGGAAGAAAAAGAAGGGGAAGAAGTTTCAAGGGGTTTCGGCAAGGGTTAGGCTTAATTAGGTAAGTTTATGCTTTGAAATTTTGATAATTTTTGTATTTTTATGATTGTTATTTATTCTACTTTCAAACCCATTTGTTAATTTTGTGCAATAGTCATGTATGTGAAATATACCATTGAAGATAAGTTGAATTTCATGATGATTTCTTTTGTATTAAATTAAGATTGGAGCTAGATAAACATCTTTTGTTTTGAGTTTTGAGGAAAGTAGCTAATTAGGAAATTATTTGTGAAAATATTATCTTGAATGGTCAAATTGAAAAATTTGTTGAATATATGGACTTATAAAGTCCTTATGAAGATTCAGTTTTAGGGGAAAACAATTAAATTTTAATATTTGATGAGTTTGGCATTAGGGACTAAATTGTATATATTGTAAAAGTAGGGGCAAATTCATAAGTTTGCTAAATTATGTGTTTATGGATCAAATTGAATGGAAATGTTTATAAGTGAGCTTAATTGAAATTGTTTAGATCAAGATTCAAAGGAAAAATGGGTGGATAAAGGAAAAGCTAAGTTGATCGACTAATCGGGAAGTTGAACTCGTTGTTATCCGAGGTAAGATTTTAAGCAATCGGGTTGAATAAAAGCTATTTATATGAATATGTAAATGTTAAGTTCATGTTATTATGTTTAATTCCTTAATGCCGAAAGTGACAAAGAGTTTAATTAGTGATAGCCGAATGTGTGAATTGAATTTATACATATGTACTAAATGATATCTATATGTGGAAATGTATTGAGAAAGAAGTATGTATTCGAGTAAGAGATATATAAATATATATATATATTTTTCTTAAGTATATTGATGTATCGAATGTGTTGGAAATTCATAGGAAGAATTGGTGGATTTAAACATATGCATTTATGAATGTTCATGTGAGTAAAAATGTGATTATATGTTTATATGGAATAAGAGTAATCGGACTAATGCACTAAGTGAGAAAAATATAAAATACCGGGCACTAAGTGTGCGAAACCGGTTCAAGGGCACTAAGTGTGCGGAAGTGTTAAGTAACGGCTCTATGTGAGCGATACGTTACGAGAAGTATTGAGTAAAGCTCTATGTGAGCGATACGTTACGAGAAGTGTTAAGTAACGACTCTATGTGAGCGATACGTTACGAGAAGTGTTAAATAACGGCTCTATGTGAGTGATATGTTACGAGAAGTGTTAAGTAACGGCTCTATGTGAGCGATACGTTACTAAATCTTATCAACAAGTGTGTAAGTATAAGGTTCGTTAAAGGATGTCTATGAGTAATGTTATTATGTATACGGAAATGTAAAAGTGTATAATTACATGTTATTTATGAACGATTAAGTGTGGAAGGGTAAGTAAATTTAGAGGTATGTATTATACCTATTAAATTGAGACTCTTAGTAGCTTGAAATGCAAGTAGAAGATTTGGTAAGTATATGATATGTATGTTAGTTATTTATCATGTGATGATGGTATATGGAAGTTATTATAAGTATATGATGTGAATATAAATTGCTTAAACTTACTAAGCTATAATAGCTTACTTGGTGTGTTTGATGCATTGTTCATTAGATTGTGAAGTTGAAGTTCAAGCTCGGGGATCGTCGTCGAAGTCAATCACAATATCATCTCTTTTGGAATTTTTTTTGTTTTTGAACCCAAGGTCCATGGCATGTATAGGCTGAATTATTTGTTGAAATGTTTTAAATGGGGCAAATGTGAATGTATAAGGATGCCATACGAAAATGGCTATCTTACTATGTCGGGTTGACTTGTTTATGCATGAAGTAATGTATGTGTTATGTTTAATAGGTCTTGATTATAATGATTAGATATGTACAGTTTTATGGTAAGCATTTTAGAAATTTTATACCTTGGTAAAATATATATATATATATATATATGTAGCATGTCCGAATGCATGTGTATAATTTTGAACAATATATGTATAGTGTATTAAAGTAATTGAGTGGATATATGTACAATTGTATGCATGTACCGTACGTTAGTTTGGAGTCTAAGCTTATGTTAAATGTTAAGGTATATTCGGTTATGAGAAATGAGTGCTAAGGTGTGTTTAGGATGTTATATATATAATGGTTATTGCCGAATGGGATGAGCAATTATGTGATAAGCGCGTTGGTTGATATTTATATTTATGATATACTCTAATGTGGAATAAATATATTGGTCAATGGTATAATCTTAGGTAGTATTGAAATGAAAAATGTACGAAATCGAAAGAGAGGCATACGTTCCAAAAAGGGTATATAATTGAATGCAAGGTTGATTATACAAATGAAATAAATTAACAATTACCATATGCTTATTCAGTCTTTGATTTTGAATGATCCAAGGAATAGTGGATTGCTAGTTGTTAATGATATTATTTGTGAAATGTAAGTCAATGTTTTGATTTCAGCATTTAGATATACATGTTTATCTTTGATAGTATGAATTGGTATACATTATTAAAGTTATAACTTTTATAAAAGTGCCTTGATTTGTGTTTGGTCGAATAATGCCTCGTAACCCTAATCCGGCGACGGATACGGGTTATGGGTGTTACATGAAATGTATGTTTATAAAATGCGGAGTAAGGAGGGAGTTATTTTGACAGGTTAGTTGAATATAGGAAAATTTTGTGTAATGAAAGAATGGGTAGATTGATAGGGGATACAAGGAGGTTTGGCGACATCGCGGAATGAATATCTACTGGTCCTTTGAGGCAACACTGTGTTGACAATTATCGACTGGTCCTTCGGGGCTACACCGTGTTGACGGTTATCAACTGGTCATTCGTAACAACTCATTTTCAGTGGTGTTAGAAATAATGGTTTCGGGACCACAATTCCTACCAGCGAGTTAGTAAATATTATTTATTTAATATTTATAATGCTATTAGAGTGTTGTATTAAAATTTGGTTTAGTAATTTTGATGTTTGGATAGTTAATTAAGGAAAAAGGACTAAATCGTAAAAGCTAAAAAAATTAATCGCTATTAGTTTATATGTGTTAAATGGATATAAAAAAAATGAATTGAGGGCTTTAAAAGGTAATTAGACCTTAAGTAATTTTATTGGATGGTCATGATGTGTTAAATAAGGAAATTTTAATTAAAATTAAAGGGTAAAAAAGTAATTAAATAATTAATTAACATAAAAAAAACAAGTAAAAGTTGTCATCTTCTTCACTTTCACTTGGTAAAACCAAAATCACCATTGAAGCATTAAGGGAGGATCGATCAAGCTAGTTTTATTTGCATGTAAGTCAATTTTCATCCTATTTTTAGTAATTTTTATGTTTTTGAGATCGTTGTAGCTTAATCTAGCTTGTTCAGGGACTATTTTGTAAAACTGTTATAGGTTTGAAAAATCACCATTGATGAATTTGAAGTTTTTAGATGTTAAATGATTGAGCTTGATGAGTTGTTTTGATATGAGATTGTTTTGTAAAGTGAATTTGGTTAGTTTTAAGTTTAGGGACTAAATTGATAATATATTGAACTCATCATGAAATTATTGTAAAATTTCATTAATTATGGGCTGTAAGAGAGTCAAAGAGAATTCAGCTAACATGTTTTGGGTATAATTGTGATAAATGTGTAAGTTTCGGTTTTAGAGACTAAATTGAATAAAAGGTAAAATTTAGGGTAATAATGTAAATGTTATTAAAGGGTCAAATGCATGTATTAAGATATTTTAAGGTATTTGAATTAGTTAATTGAATTAAATTATTATATAGATTAAGAAACGGATCAACCGGTCGATAACTACGGAAAAGAAAAAATTGTTGAGTAGTCATCGGTGTGGTTTCTGCGAGCATTGCACTTAGGAGAAATAGGCACAAGTAAGTTTTGATTCAGCAGTACATAGAACAAAATGGACTCTCGACTATATCCATTCTGATTTATGAGGTCCAGCTCTTGACATTTCAAAAAAAGGTAATAAATATTTCCTAACTTTCATTGATGATCACTCTAGAAAAGTTTGGGTCTATTTTTTGAAACAGAAGAACAAAGTTTTTGGAATCTTCAAGCAGTGGAAAACGTTGTAAGAGAAACAGACTGGAAAGTCTATGAAGTGGTTGAGAATGGAAAATGGTCTCAAATTCTGCTCATCAGAGTTTAATGATGACTGCAAATGGGAAGGAATAGAAAGACATCGCACTGTTGTAAGTACTCAGTAGCAGAATGGAGTTGCTGAAAATGAACAAAAATTTGCTTGAAAAGGCCCGATGAATGCTTTCTAATGTAGGTTTAGGGAAGGAGTTTTGGGTTGAAGTCGTAAACTTGGCAAGCCATTTGGTAAACTGATCTCCCCATTGAGCATTGAATGGTAAAGTTTCAGAGGAGATATGGTCAGATAATACTCCTAATTATTCTAACTTTAGAATTTTGTATTGTCTTGCTTATGCAAAAGTTAGTAAGGAAAGCTCGAACCAATGGCCGTCAATTTCATATTTCTAGGATTCTCTGCCGGTACAAAATGTTTTAAGATGTGGTGCTCAGAAACAAATAAAACAATCTTTAGCAGAGATGATATGTTCTATGAATCTGCTATGATTTGTTCAGAAAGAGGAGTCGCCTACATTTAAAAACACAACAAATCAAAGTGTCCCAAGCAATGTGGAGTAGAAGGAAGAAACAGTAGGTAACGTCGCGGCGATAGGAAGCAAGACACCGCAACATCACAACAAACATGGACAATGCCCCGACGAGGAAACACAGAATGTTGTGATGTCATAGCAAAATTATGATATTCGTGATCATAATGTTATTTAGGATCAGTTTGGGACTTCATCCGACTCACAGGTACTCTTACCTTCTCAGAAATATTGTGATAGGAAAAGGTTAGAAATCTGACCACCACAGAAATATTGTGAAAGGAACCTAGTGGCATATGCTCTAAGTGTTGCAAAGAGCATTGATTCAATTGATCCTTCATGTTATTCTGAGACAGTTCAGGCCTCAGATTCTAGTAAATGGCTCATTACTATGGAAGAAGAGATGGAATCACTTCAAAATAATGAGACTTGGCGGCTAGTAAAACCACCCATCGAAAAGAAAATAGTTGGTTGCAAATGGGTGTTTAAGAAAAAGGAAGGTTCGGGATTGAACGACACTAGGTATAAGGCAAGATTGGTCGTAAAGGGTTACATTCAAGTGAAGGGAGTTGATTTTCATGATTTTTTCTCTCCAGTCATAAAACATATATCCATTAGGGCACTTTTGGCCCTTGTTGCATAAAAAAATCTTGAGTTAGAGCAGTTAGATGTAAAGAATGCTTTCCTTCATGGTGACCTCGAGGAAGACATCTTCATGCAGTAACCGGAAAGCTTCAGAACTAAAGGTAAGAAAGATCATGTTTTGAAACACCCCAAACCCGGCCCACGAGCTTTGACCAGATTTGGTATGTTCCTCAAGTAAACCGGTTCAAATTCTTTTGTTACTTAGGAAAAACTTGTATGATTTTTAAAAAATATTATTCGGGTTGGGCTTGAGTTGAAAACAAATTTATCTTATGTTAAAACCCATTTATTTAAGGTGACAAAACATTTAGAGTTAATTTTAAAAAGGAATTTACTTAAACTTTAATTGATAAAAATCCATAAACAAAATAAATAAAAGAAAAATAAAGTAAACCACAATGGCCTTATTATATCAATGATCCCAAAGTAAAACTTAAAATACTTAAAATAAATTGAAAGTCCAAATCATAAATTTCTTGCTATGCATGGCCACCTTTAAGCTCCCGCCACCTTGGTCCATTACTTGCTCATCACTGAAAAATATTCCCCAAACGGGGTGAGTCAATGAGACTCAATGTGTACACAACACTAAGTCATAATAGAATTAGGCATGCAAATGATACACATTCAAATCATAGAATACAATTAGTGATGCATTCCCAAACCCAAACCTAATTAACCATCCGCTACACACCACCCGTACTCGCCAACACACCGTGGGGACTACTAAGTCAACCCTCCATCCGCTACACACCATCGAAGGCGCTGACGTGCTCATCGCCCATATAATTTGTGTCATTAGACACCATATTCAAATAATGTAACTGAAGTTACCAAATTCGTATAATGTAACCGGTTACCATATTCAAATTTTGTGACCGTAGTCACCATATTCCGTTGGTGAGACCAAGTCAACACCTTCTTCCCTTTCACATATATCCCGAATGCCCCATAAATGCATAACATACTTAATTTCTCATTATTTACATGTAACAATATACATATTCATAATCCTATCAAAAGTAGGAAACGTACCTGGGTACTTTTACCATATTTATGGTACTTAGCCATATTCACATTCTTATGAATATTCATATATTAAAATAATTGCCATATGATATATCGAAGGTTAGTATGAGTACACACATTCTTAATAATACATTTAATTTAAACATAGCCATGAACCTATCAAAACTTAGGGTAGGGTACACACCGATTTGCTTAACGAATTCCTTGAAATCCCAAATCGATCTCATCGCCTTAGATCTCAAATTCCTACATTTGATTAATCACTTACTAATTTAATAAAAAGCCATTCGGCCATAAATCCAAATCCTTGTAGGATTAGTATTCTTAAAACTTACCTTGAAATTCTCAAATCCCAAAATCCTTGTATCCTCTCACGTTTAAATCCCTATAACTACATGTTAGATCAATTTCTAACATTTATTCACAACAAATAACCCTTAGCCGTATGTTAAATATGACTTACCTTAGATTCTTAAATCCTGAAATTCACCGAATAACTAGGGAACACGCGGCTTATGGTGTACCTTCTGAAAAGAACTTCTCCTTCCTTGTAGTCGACACTTAGTAAATCCCGAAAGATCTCTTCTACAATGTATATTAAGGGTATTAGAATCTTAATTTTGACAGCCTTAAAAGAAATAGAATGAGAATCTAACCTAATCTTACCCTTATCAAGAATTTGATGGAACTCTTGCTTGAACCCTTAGCAAAGATTCTGGCTATGGCTTTGATGTGGATAACAATTTCTACTCTTGAGGCTTAGTGAGAAATCGACTAGGGCTATTGGTATCTTCGGCTTTTGATTGTGTTTGTAATAGAAGAAGAAAAGAAAAGAGAAAAAGAGAATAATGGCAGAGAAAATTCTACAGAGAGAGAGGAGAAACTTTAGAGAATTTCTGAGAGGTTTTCTTGAAAAGAAAAGAATGAATGAAGAATAGCCTTACTCTTCCTTTTATAGCCAAAATTACTAGCTAGAGTCCTTTACTTGGCCACCACTCTTCTATTTTGATAGCTTTATCCCTTGATTTATCACTTTAATAAAACTTAATCCAATAATTATCTCTTATCTCTTAATAAAAATAATACTAATAATAATCCTCTTTTATCTCTTCCTTATCTATCAAAATAAAAGAAATAATATCCACATTTATCTCTTGAAAATAATCTAAAATAAATCCATTATTTATCCCTTATTTATCCACCCTTTATCTCTTAAAAATAAAAGAATAAAAGCTCCTAATTTATAGCCATGTGCCGTCCAATTATTTCTTCCGGAAGCAAAATAAAATTTCTTTTATTTGCTTCCCATGTGACTTCAAACTCAGTGCCCAACACCTTGCATGTGGCGCCATTTCCAGAGGCCCTAAGTGGCATCTCCAGCCACTTTTCCAAGCCTGCTTGTGTGTCAAATTCCTCATATTATTTTTCTTAAGGCCACCTTGCCTTAGTTTTCTTTTTTAAGCCTTAAAACTTGACATTTCTTTACATTTCCAAGTTTCCAAAAATTTTCGTTTGGCTCTTTAAACTTGACATTTCCTTACATTTCCAAGTTTTCGAAATGTTTACTTTCCTCTTTTGAATCATTTCCACATCATTTCCTTACATCCCCTAGTTTCCAAAAATGTTCACTTTCCTTTTAAACTTAACGCTTCCAAAGCATTTCCTTACATTTCCTTACATTTCCATACATTTCCATGCACCTTAGGGTTCCTAGAACTCCTCGTAACACATCCAACACACCCACCGAGCCCACTATCTCATGAATTACACACTAACGCATAACCCCTAATCTAGGATGTTACAGCTTCTACCCTCCTTAAAAATAATTTTATCCTCGAAATTACTTATTAACAAATTGCATAATCCTTCTCACCGCACTATGCTTTCACACACAAGACTCACGATCTTAATAGAACCATCATACTTTCTAGGCACAATCCCTAAGTTCACATCCCCTAGAACTTATTTCTAACGCCGCGATTTAATCCGAGTAAAAAGTTTTATGAATTAGTCCTTGTTTCACTGATTATTCGCGAAGAATTTTTATGGAAAAATTTTAGGAGTGGTTCTTTCGTATTCATACATGCATACAGTCTTTCCATTCATTCGTACATCCATCAAACAATTATGAACTTTCGTTCATTCAGAGAAACGTTGTAGTTTTCATTGTTATTGTTTCTCCACTACCCAGGGGTATTTTCGTAATTTTGTCCTACAGGGGTATTTTCGTAATTTGTCAAAATAAGGTTCCTTGGTGATTTCGTCAAAAAGTATTTTGGTAATTTCAAAATCCCGAGGTAATTTGGAAAATTTTAAAATCCGGGGGTATTTCGGTAATTTTTTTAACCTCAGGGGTATTTCGGTAATTTTCCAAAACCAGGGTAAATTTGTAAAATTTAATAAGTTAGGGATATTTCAAAAGTTGTAAAACTTTGAGGGTTCTCTTTTTGAGAGTTGCACTTTTCAAAACGATGATGTTGCAAAATTTTTAGAAGTCAAGGTCATTTTGGTAATTTTGTAAGTTAGGGGCAATTTTGTAATTTTTTTCAAAATCAAGGTATTTATTTTTTTTTCTTAATAGTTTGCAAATTAGGGTTTGTTGTTTTGTTCTCTCTTTTTTTTCAAAACATGGCTAGTTCCCTTTCGGGTTTTAGTCATTATGTTTAGCCTATGACCGAGCCCTCTTTGGTCAGGGTGAACGAAAGCTACGCACTGTGCGAGATTCGAATGGAGAGGAGGTGAGTCACGCGGATCGCTTAAATACCAAGCTCCCATCGAAACCATTCCTAGACATGCGCACGCAGGTTGCCACACCGCCGAGCCCTCTCTCGGTTAGGGGTGAACCAAGCTACGCACTGTGGGATTCTGCGAAGAGGAGGTGAGTCACTAGGGATCGCTTAAATACCAAGCTCTTCCGATCCAATCCTAGACATGCGCATGTGGGTTACGACACCCTAGCTCAAAGGACTTAGCCATAGGTTTGTTTAGTGCATTAAGTCTTATGTGGTTTTGTGTTTGAGTAGTCTAGTCCTAGGGTTCAAGTTCCTATCATTCTATTCTACGTTCTATGCCTGTTCTACCCTTATATAGTTCATAAATCACGTAATCACACATAATGTTAGGGTACTTACCGTGGATCATGGTCGAGACTTAGGTGCCATGCCGTAAAACCTCGCTCATTTTCAAAATTACTTTCATAAAACTCATTTGGGCTTGATTTGAAAACGTTTTGGGCCTTAGCCCACAAAAGCCGAGAGTTTAAAACTGGCTCGATACCAAGTCAAACACCCCAAACCCGCCCACGAGCTTTGACCAGATTTGGTATGTTCCTCAAGTAAACCGGTTCAAATTCTTTTGTTACTTAGGAAAAACTTGTATGATTTTTAAAAAATATTGTTTGGGTTGGGCTTGAGTTGAAAACAAATTTATCTTATGTTAAAACCCATTTATTTAAGGTGACAAAACATTTAGAGTTAATTTTAAAAAGGAATTTACTTAAACTTTAATTGATAAAAATCCATAAACAAAATAAATAAAAGAAAAATAAAGTAAACCACAATGGCCTTATTATATCAATGATCCCAAAGTAAAACTTAAAATACTTAAAATAAATTGAAAGTCCAAATCATAAATTTCTTGCTATGCATGGCCACCTTTAAACTCCCCGCGACCCGGTCCATTATCGCTCATCACCAAAAAATATTCCCAAACGGGGTGAGTCAACAGACTAATGTGTACACAACACTAAGTCATAATAGAATCAGGCATGCAAATGATACACATTCAAATCATAGAATACAATTAGTGATGCATTCCCAAACCCAAACCTAATTAACCATCCGCTACACACCACCCGTACCTGCCAGTCACACCGTGGGGACTACTAAGTCAACCCTCCATCCGCTACACACCATCGAAGGCGTCACTGCAATGACGTGCTCATCGCCTATATAATTTGTGTCATTAGACACCATATTCAAATAATGTAACCGGTTACCAAATTCGTATAATGTAACCGGTTTACCATATTCAAATTTTGTGACCGTAGTCACCATATTCCGTTGGTGAGACCGAAGTCAACACCTTCTTCCCCTTTCACATATATCCCGAATGCCCCATAAATGCATAACATACTTAATTTCTCATTATTCACATGTAACAATATACATATTCATAATCCTATCAAAAGTAGGAAACGTACCTGGGTACTTTTACCATATTTATGGTACTTAGCCATATTCACATTCTTATGCATATTCATATATTAAAATAATTGCCATATGATATATCGAAGGTTAGTATGAGTACACACATTCTTAATAATACATTTAATTTAAACATAGCCATGAACCTATCAAAACTTAGGGTAGGGTACACACCTGATTTGCTTAACGAATTCCTTGAAATCCCAAATCGATCTCTCGCTTTAGATTTCAAATTCCTACATTTGATTAATCACTTACTAATTTAATAAAAAGCCATTCCCATAAATCCAAATCCTAGTAGGATTAGTATTCTTAAAACTTACCTTGAAATTCTCAAATCCCAAAATCCTTGTATCCTCTCATTCGAAATCCCTATAACTACATGTTAGATCAATTTCTAACATTTATTCACAACAAATAACCCTTAGCCGTGTTAAATATGACTTACCTTAGATTCTTAAATCCTGAAATTCACCGAATAACTAGGGAACACGCGACTTATGGTGTACCTTCTGGAAAAGAACTTCTCCTTCCTTGTAGTCGACACTTAGTAAATCCCGAAAGATCTCTTCGACAATGATATTAAGGGTATTAGAATCTTAATTTTGACAAAATTTAAAAGAAATAGAATGAGAATCTAACCTAATCTTACCCTTCAAGAATTTGATGGAACTCTTGCTTGAACCCTTAGCAAGATTTCGGCTATGGCTTTGATGTGGATAACAATTTCGGCTCTTGAGGCTTAGTGAGAAATCGACTAGGGCTATTGGTATCTTCGGCTTTTGATTGTGTTTGTAATAGAAGAAGAAAAGAAAAGAGAAAAAGAGAATAATGGCAGAGAAAATTCGGCAGAGAGAAGAGGAGAAACTTTAGAGAATTTTGACAGAGGTTTTCTTGAAAAGAAAAGAATGAATGAAGAATAGCCTTACTCTTCCTTTTATAGCCAAAATTACTAGCTAGAGTCCTTTACTTGGCCACCACTCTTCTATTTTGATAGCTTTATCCCTTGATTTATCACTTTAATAAAACTTAATCCAATAATTATCTCTTATCTCTTAATAAAAATAATACTAATAATAATCCTCTTTTATCTCTTCCTTATCTATCAAAATAAAAGAAATAATATCCACATTTATCTCTTGAAAATAATCTAAAATAAATCCATTATTTATCCCTTATTTATCCACCATTTATCTCTTAAAAATAAAAGAATAAAAGCTCCTAATTTATAGCCATGTGCCGTCCACCTCACTTCTTCTGGAAGCAAAATAAAATTTCTTTTATTTGCTTCCCATGTGACTCGAACTCAGCCCAACACCTTGCATGTGGCGCCATTTCCAGAGGCCCTAAGTGGCATCTCCAGTGCCACTTTTCCAAGCCTGCTTGTGTGTCAAATTCCTCATATTATTTTTCTTAAGGCCACCTTGCCTTAGTTTTCTCTTTTAAGCCTTAAAACTTGACATTTCTTTACATTTCCAAGTTTCCAAAAATTTTCGTTTGGCTCTTTAAACTTGACATTTCCTTACATTTCCAAGTTTCCAGAAATGTTTACTTTCCTCTTTTGAATCATTTCCACATCATTTCCTTACATCCCCTAGTTTCCAAAAATGTTCACTTTCCTCTTTTAAACTTAACGTTTCCAAAGCATTTCCTTACATTTCCTTACATTTCCATACATTTCCATGCACCTTAGGGTTCCTAGAACTCCTCAGAACACATCCAACACACCCACTGAGCCCACTATCTCATGAATTACACACGAACGCATAACCCCTAATCTAGGATGTTACATGTTTGCCTTCTATTAAAATCATTATATGGTTTAAAGCAGTGTCCTCGGTAGTGGTACAAAAAGTTTGACTCCTTCATATTAAGTATTGGTTTTGCACAAAGTAAGCATGACAATTATGTGTATTTACAACATTTAGATAAAGATTTGTTCATATATTTGCTGCTTTATGTTGATGATATATTGATAGCAGCTAAGGATCCGCTAGAAATTGAATGACTTAAAACCTTGCTTAACTCTAAATTTGAGATGAATGATCTAGGTGCAGCAAAGAAAATTTTTTGGATAAAAATTTGAAGGGATAGACGTTCCAAAAAATTATTCTTGTCGCAGCAGAGGTACATCAAGAAGATCCTTGAGCGATTTGAGATGCAAGACTCAAAACCGGTAAGTACTCCCTTAATTGCACAGTTGAAACTTTCAATTTCAGATTCCCCTCAAACCGAAGATAAAGAAAGGTACATGTCAAAGGTACCTTACTCAAGCGCTGTCAGAAGCCTAATGTATGCAATGGTATACACTTGTCCCGATATTTCACATATTGATAGTGTTGTTAGTAGATACATGGTCAAACCTAGCAAATTGCACTAACATGCAATTAAGTAGATTTTCAGATATTTACGGGAGACTTCAAATATGTGCTTAGAGTTTAGAAGAAACCAAAAGGGTTTAGTCAGTTATGTTGATTCGAATTATGTAGGATACTTAGATCGAAGAAGGTCTCTCACAGGTTATCTATTTGCTTTCGGAGATTGTTCCATTAGTTGGAAAGCAATACTTCTAGCCACAGTGGCCTTATCGACTACTAAAGCAAAGTACATGGCAATCACTAAAGTTGTGAAGAAAGCAATTTGGTTAACAGGCCTGTTAAGTGAACTGGTTAATGAAAAAGGGGGCAACTGTCATATATTGTAATAGTCAAAGTGCCATACATCTCACCAAAGATCAGATGTACCACGAAAGAACAAATCACATAGATGTTCGTTATAACTTTGTTCAAGAGGTGGTCATTCAAGGAAATGTTCAGACTCACAAAATTGGCACAAAACACAATTCGACCAGTATGTTGACAAAAAGCCTTCTAGTTTCAAAGTTCAAGCATTGGTTGGACTTGGTAAGTATCCGATGAAGATCCACTTAGGCCCATAATAGGGCTTGACAAAGGAGTTAAGTCAAAAACGAGTCAAGGTGGAGATTTGTGGAAGTTTGCCTCGCATTTAGACCAAAACAGTAAGTGACGTCCTAGCGAGATAAAGCTAGATGTTGTGATGAGCAACTGACGTCACGATGAGAAGAGAATCTTCGTCCCGACGACACGATCGTTCTTCGTCCCGATGACGCAAAAGCCACGTCACGACGTGGCGACGTGTTCCTCAAGTTTCTTGGATTTCTTCTCTTAGTTAAACTCTATTTTAGTTTCCCAGTTAAACTCTGATTAACCTAGGGATGTTCTAGTCATAAAATCTATGAATTTCAGCCTATAAGTAGGCCTTAGTTACCCTAGGTTTATACAACAGAAAATGTACAGATTGAGAGAATTCTGAGTTTTTAGTTTGAAGGTTTTCTCTTTCGGGGTTTCAGGTTTTTTCTTTTCTTGATTCTCTCCATCTTTGTACTTCTTTTATATTAACGAAATCTCCTTTTGCCCGTGGTTTTTTTATCCTCTTCATGAGAGTTTTTTCCACGTAAATTTGTATGTTCGATCTTTTCAGTTTCTACTTTACTATTGTTGTTATTGATTTATCCCCAACAAAAACAAAAGTGAATTTATTTGTAAATTGGTATTATACTTTAGCCCCATACACGTTCATAAGTTTTTACAAGTTGGAATATGTAATATTTATGGTAAAACTCAATCGTTGTGTAATTAGGAAAACTTTAATTTCCATAATTTTTTGATAATCTGTAAAAAGAAATATATTAAAAAACTAATAATGCATAAATGATATATTGTTTTTTTTTTAAAAGAACTTAATGTAAACGTTATTTAAAGAATTCAATTTGGCATAATCGGCTTTATTTAAAAGATATTTTTTTGGTATTATTATGATGGTTAATTATACCATTTATATCCATTTTTAATTTGGCACATTTTGGGTAAATATCCAAAATATACTAAAAAAAATTAAAAATTACGGAATTGGGCCGATTTCTAGAAAATTTACGGAAAATGGCTGTTTCCCCACAAAACGCATCCACGTAAAGCGCGTTTTGTGGGAAATGGCAGAGCGCGCCCGGGGGCGCGCTTTGTGCCAAATCAGCAAAAGCGCTTACGTGGGCGCGCTTTGCTGATTTAACACAAAGCGTCCCCTCAGAGCACGCTTTCCCTTTCCTCAAATATTGGATATTTATTTTTAAAATTAAATTTCAAAAAAATTAAATAAATTCTATTTTATAAAATATATTAAAATTAAATTACAAAAACATATAAGCAACTATTATTTTATGAAATAAAAAAAAAAAAATTCTTATTTATTAAATATATTAAAACTAAATTACAAAAAATAAAAATAAAGAAAACTTCTTATTTATTAAATATATTAAAACTAAATTATAAAAATAAAAAATAAAGAAAACTTCTTATTTCTTAAATATATTAAAACTAAATTACAAAAAAATAAAAAATAAAGAAAACTTCTTATTTTATTAAATATATTAAAATTAAATTACAATTAAAAAATTAAACAATGTCTAATTTATTAAAGATATTAAAATTAAATTACAATAAAAAAATTAAACAACTATTATTTTATTAAATATATTAAAACTAAATTACAAAAAATAAAAAATAAAAAACAACTTTTTATTTTATTAAAAAAATTCAAATTAAATTACATACAAAAAAAATAAACAACTTCTATTTTAGTGAAGATATTAAAATTAAATTACAAACATAAATAAAAAACAACTTTTTTTATTAAAAAAAATTATTACAATTTAAAAAATAAAAAATCCATCTGAATCAATGTTGATGCCGGTCGGAATCAGTGCCACACGGGGGCGGTCGGCTGTAACACCCCCTACCCGTATTCGTAGTCGAAATAGGGTACGAGGCATTACCAGAGTTTACAAATAATTTTTTTTATTCAATATAACCCTTTTATAGATATCTAGCCTTCCCTGCAAATTTTAAACCGAGACCATTCCACATCAACCAATCAAATTCAACATATTTTCAAAATAGATTCATGCATATTTATAAGATAACCTCAACACATACCAAAACCAAGATTTGTTAGCCATACCAATGGCTGACCTTACATTCATTTCATATTAACATTTACTTTATTAGCTTATACATGCCATTGATTTCCAAAATAAAGTTTCTTTATATACCGAAATCTTGAGGTTGATAGTGTGATGTGTCTCCGACTGAATCCGACCTCCGAGCTCTTAACACTCCAAAACAGGGGAAAAAGAAACAGGGTAAGCACTTTGTGCTTAGTAAGCCCATGTAACAGGAATTATACTTACCTAATATTTTCAATACAATGCAATAAACATTCATATATCCATTCAATGCATTATTACCCTAACATACACAAACTCAACATTCAAGTTAGTCCAATAATTTCCATGTATCAATAATATATATACCATGATTGATGAGCTCATCAATACCATGATTTCCATTTCTTTGTTATTTTTCAATATTTATCCCGTTAAATTTCTCGGAATTTCGATGGATTTTTAGGGGTACACTCTAGTGTACAATTTCCGGTCCGTCAATTCATGTTCATGTGCGCACATTTCCATTTCAAAGAGCACACTCCGCAACCTCATCCTTACAAATGGATTACAGGTCGAAGCTAAATCCCTCAGTAATATAAACTCATAGAGTATTGTCGGGATTACCAGCTAGGCTAAATCCCCAAAGAACGACAATTACTCTAATGAGCTTGGATCTGAATTACTACCCGAGCTAAATTCAGACTTAATTCGGATTACCCGTCCGGCTAAATCTATTTTACACATATTCTTCTTCGAGGGCTATATCAGATAGGATCACCCGTCCGGCTAGATCCTTTTACCGTCAATTCCTTTTAGAGATCCATCGAATTTTCCTTTCATTCAACCGGATTTCTTCCCTTTTTATCAAATATATCAATGTTTCATCAATTTTCATGCAATGAACATTCAAATTATATTCACATCAATAACATACATTTCAAGCATTCAAGAATATAATTCAAGTTACATGAACTTACCTCGATACTAGTTCGTATGCAAAATCTACTAATCTGGGACTTTTTCCTTTCCTCGATCTAGCTTCATATTTGAGTTTTTCGGATCTAAATAAATAAATTCAATCATCAATTCAATACATTTCATGTTCACATGTAGCATTCACTACAATTCTATTATTATTTATAGTTCATTCAAAGCTGTCTACTTGAGTTATTGTCACTAAATTATTTTTATCTTGAGCTACAGAACTCCAAATTAAGATCTGCTAATTTTATCTGAAATTAGACTCACATATCTTCTTCCCATAAAATTTTCATAATTTTTGGTTTAGCCAATAAGTACATTTTATTCTTTAAATTCACCCCTGTTCTGCTGTTTTACAGTTCTGACCCTTCTTTACTAAAAATTAATTATCTCTTCATATAGGATTTAGATAATGTTACCGTTTATTTATATTGAAAATAGACTCATTCAGGATTCTAAAAATATAAATTTAAGCCCCTAATTATTTTTATCCAATTTTTTATGATTTTCTAAAGTCAAAATAGGGGAACCCGAATTCATTCTGACCTTGTCTCACAAAATTCATTATATCTCATGATTTACATATCTATTTCTTACACCATTTCTTCTATGAGAAACTAGACTCAATAAGCTTTAATTTAATATTTTTTTAATCTTCTAATTCTATTTCTACAATTTATGGTGATTTTTCAAAGTTAGTCTACTGCTGCTGTCCAAAACTGTTTTAGTGCAAACTATTTATTACCATTTTTCCCCTAAGCTTTCAATAAATGATAATTTCGTCCCTGCTCAATTAACTTCTCAATTGATCTGATTTCTCTCAATTAAAACTTTATTATATCATTTTAAACTACTTTATAACCTTTGGGAATCATAATTTCAGTAATAGACTTTAATTCCAAACATTTTCACAATTTAGGTCCTAAAAATCAATTTCTATTGGAATTACCTAATAAAATCATCTCATAAACAAATTAAAGCTTCAATTTCATTATATTTCATCATAAACTTACACCACCCAACCATGATAGCTTTCAATTTCATCCATGAAATCAAAGACTAATGAATTTAATAGTAGGACCTAGTTGTAAAAGTCTTAAAAACACAAAAATTACAAGAAATAGGCAAGGATTAACTTACTTGGTGCAAAAATTATGATATACCAGCTTAGAAAACCCTCCTATGGCATTTTTGGCCGATGAGAGTGAAGAAAAATGAAGAGAAATCTAGATAATTCCACTTTAGTCCTAGCTTTATTAAGTAAATTTTGCAATATTCCAATTTTGCCCTTAATTCTGCTTATTTTCTTGCTGATTTCATGCCCTTGCCGTCCAGCCCAAATAGACCTTGGGTCTATTTTCCTTTTAAGCCCTCTTTCTTTTATCATTTAAACTATTTAATCATTTTTCATAATTTTACATTTGTTACAATTTAGTCCTTTTCATTTAATTACATACCCAAACGTTAAAATTTTCTAACGAAATTTTAATACCACATTACTAACATTTTATAAATATTTATAAAAATATTTCCTACTCAGTTTTATGAGATCAAGGTCTCGATACCTTGTTTTTACCCAATTCCTTCAATAATTCCTTTTTCTAACTAACCACTAAATCGGTAAAATTTTCTATCGATATTTTAATATGATTTTCCTATCATATAAATATTCATGCAAATATATTGAAATAAATTTCTCTTTAAATCGGATTTATGGTTACGAAACCATTGTTCCGATAACCTTAAATTTAGGCCATTACATCGGCGGTTACGCGCTAGATTCCTCCTTCTTCTAGCTTCCGGCGGGGGTTGTGGAACCTCGGGCGGGGATTCCGGTTCATCCGGCAGTGGGTCTGGTTGTGGGTGTTGCGAGGATGACCCACCTTGATAAAATAACGACCCCGGAGGTGTTTGCATAAACCACGGCGGGGTGTCCAAATCCGTGATGGCGAAGGAGGTGGTAAAAAAAAGTGCTCCCCGACGGCGCCTCCTGCGATCCCTCACGTGACGACGGCCTCAAGATCGGCTGGCCACTCGGAGTAGTCGAGAATGGACTCGAACCCAACCATGCATTCCAACTCTGGGGTGGGGTGAGAAAAGGAAACATATATGCGTTAGGATACATATAAGGGGTAGGGTGCGCTTTTTGACATAAAGGGTAAAGGCGTGATGCCGGTGTCGCCGATCGAACCGATGGGCCCGATGATCGTGTGGGGCGCTGTTGATGGCCCCGCCTCATCACCCCTTCTCCTTGGATTTAAGGGGGCCCCGACGTTCCTTTGTTGACGGTTGTCGCCGCCTCTCTTCTTCCGACAACAAATACGGCTTACCATGGATCCTAAACCATGGCATGTATTTCGCACGCGCCGCTAACTCCGAACGACGATCGATTCCCTGTCGGTAAATAGTCATACCGGTTCTCCCACGCCTCGATATGTGCTGACCAAAATCTTGGCCAATCTATGTGCAATCGCCAGTAAGTCCACCGTGTGCTCATCATCGAGCACCTCGGTGGCACGAAATCGCTGTTTGGAATCCAAATTGTCGCAGAACCCGATCGGCTGGTGCATCTCCACGGTCGCATAGGTGATCAATGGGACCTTCACGTGCCAATCTGCTCGGATTTTGCAAGAACTCCTCCGAATTCTCGCCCGAATTTCCGGATTCTCGTCACGTGTGTCCATTGAAACTATATTAACATTACCAAAATATTAGTTATATACATAATACTAGACACTAAATACGAAAATACTAAATTATAAATACGAAAATTGAAACTTACTTGTGATTCCGATTGTTGGTCCAATAGAAGTCGTATATCTTCAAGCGAGGTAGGTATTCCAAAGATGACTCACTTGAATGGTTCCACCTAATTAAATAAATTTTTAGCATACAATTATACTATAAATCTACGTAATAATTGTAAAATACACTACAGCAAAATAGGGCTTTAGCGGTGTTTTAACAAAAAACGCCACAAATATTATAAATTAGCGGCGTTTGTATTAGAACGCCGCAAAAAACTGAGCAATAGCGGCATTTTTTCTTAAACGCCGCTAATAATCTGAGCAATAGCGACGCTTTTATACAAACGCCGCTAAAAACCTGAGCAATAGCGGCGCTTTTTCACAAACGCCGCTAAAAGTTTTTCATATTGCTTTGAATTATATCTTGTTTTGATACATTCACTTATAAGCAATGAGAAAGTTTCATTTTAGTTACTTAATTATGAAAAGTTACAAATTGCTAACTAAACAATTTAGAAGTTTTCATTTAAGTTACAAATTAAGCTATTAAAAATGAATTAGGGCTTAATGTTTGGTATGTTAATTTTATGGTTTAGGGTTTGTTATTTTGGTGTATGGGTTTAGTGTTTTAAAGTTTGTTGTTTGGGTTTATTGTATAGTGTTTAATATCTTAGTGTTTACCGGTATTAAGGTTTAAATGTTAGTGGTTAGGGGTTAAGGTTTAGGGTTAGGGGTTTAGGGGGAAATGGTTAATGGGTTAGGGTTTTGAGTTTAGAGTTTATGGTTTATGAGTGTATGAGTTTAGGTTTAGGGATTTGAGGGGAAATGGTTAATGTGTTAGGTTTCTGAGTTTAGGGTTTATGGTTTAAGTTTAGGGTTTTAGGGTTTAGGGTTTAGGGTGTTAGCTAATGTCGACCCAAAATCCCGAAACTGAAATTCCTCAAATCAATTTCTCCTAATTCAAATCCCCAAAATCCCTAAATCCCATAACCCCGAAGCTGTTAGATCCGACCATCGTTCACCGATCCTTTATTCTATTGTGAAACTATCTTCTCATAACCCCAAATGGTATATATATCCATTACCCCAATGATTATTTCTTTAAAATAGGTTAAAATTTTAATCCTTAATTGATATATTAAATAATTTATTATATATAATTGAAAAATATATAATATGAATTTTAATATTAAAATTATCACTATATAGTTTGGGGTTTGGGGGTATGTGTGTTTTACTTTAGGGTTTTAATCAGTTTGGATTTGGGGTTATGTAATGGGGTTTGGAGTTAAGTTTTTTAATTTATATATTAAATAATTTATTATATAATCGTAAAAAGAGATATTATAAAATTTTTTATATAAAAAATATCATTAAAGTTTTTTAAACCTTTTTTACTTCATATTTTGGAATTTTTAGTTTTTGTTTTCTTACATAAAAAAATTATACAAAACTTATGGCATGCATGTATCTAATTCTTTTAAATTAACATTACTCGAATTAAGTTTGAAAAATTATTTATTTAAAATTGATATGAATTATATTATAATTAATTAAATATAAAATTGTAATAAAAGTCAAGCACTCTTTCATCCTCTGCTTATTATTTAACTAGATTAATTAAAGTTAATGTTTGTAGATTCTATCAATTTAATCTTAATTTTAAAAATTCAACAAAATTAACCCCTTAACTTTATACATTCTGTTAATTTGATCTTTATTCTTAAAAAAACGTAAAAAATAAAAAACCTAAAAAACTTAGGAAAAATATATCTATATATATTTGAATGTTTAATTTTTATAAAATATATACAAAACTATAAAATATTTATAAATAAAAAAAAAATAATAAGTTAGGAATAGTGGCATTTTTAATAAAAACGCCGGTAATATATGGGAAACTTGGAACGACGCCGTTTGAAGCTTATGTTCAGTGGCGTTTTGTCTAAAACGACAGAAAATGATGCGTTTTATTTGTTTATAGTGGCGTTTTTTCATAAAACGCCGCAAAGCTTGTGTTTTATCAAGGCGCTTTTAAGTAAAAACGCCGCTAATATATATTAATCGTTTACAAAACGCATTCGTTATTCTCGCTTAGTTTTTATAGGAGTTTACAAAAACGACTTCGTTTTGTCATTTGATTTTAGTGGCATTTTATATAAAAACGCCGCAAAAGCTTGTGTTTTACTGGCGTTTTAACTAAAAACGCCGCGAAAATATTAACTGTTTACAAAACGACGCCGTTTTTCTGCTTAGTTTTTAGAGGCGTTTATAAAAACGACTTCGTTTTGTCATTTGATTTTAGTGACGTTTTATATTGAAACGCCGCAAAAGCTTGTGTTTTCTCGGCGCTTTTAGTAAAAACGCCGCGAATATATTAGTCACATTTACAAAACGGCGCGCGATTATTCTTTAGTTTTTATAGGAGTTTACGAAAACGACTTCGTTTTGTCATTTGATTTTAGTGGCGTTTTATATAAAAACGCCGCAAAGGCTTGTGTTTTACTGGCGTTTTAAGTAAAAATGCCGCGAATATATTAACGGTTTACAAAACGGCGCCGTTATTCTTCTTAGTTTTTAGAGGCGTTTACAAAAACGACTTCGTTTTGTCATTTGATTTTAGTGGCGTTTTATAAAAAAACGCCGCAAGTGGATTCAGTTTTATTTCAAGACGTCGTCGTTTTGTTCCATCCGCTATACCCCTAAACTTAAACCCAAAAGAACAGAAATTTACCCAAACGAAATCTCTCCCCAAATCCCTAAAAAATTTCCCCAAATCAGAAACGAACATCCTTCTCCCGCTAAAGTCTCCGAGCCGAGGACTTGCTGCATTGCCGTCTCCTCTGCTGCGTCACTGTCACTATCGCTCTCCGCCGCCACAAACAATCAAGAACTTCATGATTTGTATTTCCAGCTTGATTTTGAACTTCAAATTAATCATTGATGCTTGTGTAAAAGAAATGTCCTCTGAATCTTAAAGGCCCCTGGATCTTAATTTAAATGTGACCAATATCATGTCATTCAATCCTTATATGGTCCTATTTTAAGAATAATATCTTAAATGAAATACAGAGAGGTGCACTTTACAGACAACAGCTGGACATGATTTTGCTTATTGGTTCACTTGCTGTTTTGTGGACTTCTGGTTATAAAAGAAAAACTTTGATTTAGGATTAATGATGATCTTAAACATAATTTTCTTTGTGCATCCGATATTATTTAGGTTGATGCAAGTAGTGGAGTGGGTAATGGTAGCGTGCAGGTTGGAAAATGTTCCACATAGAAATATTTAGGAGCTAAACATTTCTAAGAGAAAGTGCTTTTGATGTATGGGTTTAGATAATAACGTGATGACTAAGTGGAGTATTAATTTTGATTTACTTGTGTGCAGATTGAAAAAGTCTCAGGGCCATTAATTATTGATTGGGTGATTGGTCAGCATACTCGCATATTGGAATGGACAAGAAGAGCATTGGAACTTGAGGTTAGTTCCATGGTAGGATATTGTTAATTTATTCTTTTTCTGTATAGTAGGATGGTATCAGTTCATACTGAGACTGTATAGATTTGTACCTGTACATGGTTATGAATTTTTTGAGACAAAAATGAGAAAATGAAACATTTGATAGACTCATATTGACAACTGAACTTGTTGACTTATTTTTTTCCTTGTCTCTAGCTCTTATTTGTTGTGTCTTTGATGTTGTTTAATTTTCCTCTTTTTTTGTGTTCATTGCACAGACTCACACATATTTTCTTTCTTCTTGCCTCTCTTCTTTTCTTTCTCCCTCTAAAAATATTTTTGTGGTCACAAATCCCTTTGGTTCTATTTTCTTGAGCTACTATTGTCAATGAGTGACAGAAGATGATGGTTTTGACCTACCTTTCGAGCCAAGGTAGGTTGTTTTTATCCTTCATTGGATTTGATGCTGATAAATGATAACATGTTTAAATGTGTGAAATATAAGTATCCTGTGTTTGTCTTATTAACAGGCAGTTACCAAGTTGTTTCAAATTAAAATCGCCGGAACTCTGGAACAATGGTTAAACCACATCTTACTTGTTGTAATGTGCAGGATTGGGAGCCGTTGTCATTTCATCAAAGGCAGGTAGCATCAATAGTTGAAGTTTTTAGGATATTGGAGGAGGTAATCCATCTCTGGATTTAAGGCCTATAATTCTCTTATGTGTTTTTTATATGTGGGAATTTCCATCTCCATAGATTGCTCTTTGATGCTATAGATATCCTTGCCTTAGGAATCTCACCCTTACTAAGTTCCATGAGTGCTAAATAAAAGTTGTAAATGCACCTTCAACCAGGAAAGATAGTAATAACTTTTTCATGTATTTGAATTCTATTATTTTATATTTAAATTGTAATAACTGAATCTTATTTGCTTAGTTGTATTTGTGGTTTATGCTTTCTTGTTTCTCTTAACTGTGTTAACTTGCAGACAGTAGATCAATTCATTTTGGTGTTGTTACTGCTCCTTTTTTAAACTGTTGAAGCCCTGTTCAGGTACTGTAATTTGACTTGTTTATTGCTGGAAATTGAGATGTTTTATTGCTGTAACAAATTTTGAAGTAACTATTGGTCTGTTCCTTTTAGCATGTTTTTAAGATAGTGACTTTATGCAAATAGGATAATGTTGTATGTATCTTGACTCTTGATTAAAATGGTTTTTTTGCCATATCATTTTTCTTCAAGTTTATTGCTTTGTTGTGAGAATGTAATAAGATGCTTTTTACATTAATTTTTATTCTCCCATTATGCTTTAAATGTCTTTTATCAATTTTTTTTTTGTATAAATGTTTAAATTAGTATCTTGTTTTAATTGGTTTTTTTTATATACCAACAAGGAAAAAAAGTTTCAATTTGCATATACATATGATTTGAATGATTGTTTTTTTTAATGTTTGTGCAAATGAATTGATGCTCATGCATGTATACTTATTGAAATGTTGTTTTAGTCAAACCCCCAACATAAAATTCTTAAAATATATTTTCATTATTTAAATATACTTTCATATAAAAATCGAATTACTAATTTTTTATATTAATAATGTTTGATTTCAATATTTAATATTTTTAAATGTTCTTAAAACTTATAATTTTTTTATCAATATAATAATAATGATAATTATTTAAATATTTTTTAATATAAAAATCAAATTCTTTTTTTTTTAAAAAGTAATTTAAAAACTTCTTAAAAATGGTTTTTTCATTATTTAAATATATTTTCATATAAAAATCGAATTACTTATTTTTTATAGTAATAATGTTTGATTTCAATATTTAATATTTTTAAATGTTATTTCAAACTTATAATTTTTTTATCAATATAATAATAATGATCATTATTTAAATATAATAATGATCATTATTTAAATATTTAATGATCATTTTTTTAAATGTTGTACTCCGGAACACCCCTAGAGACGTGTTTGACATGGGCAATGAAAGTAGAGATGACATAGTCGAAAGATCAGAAACTTTGCCTTTTCCAGAACAAAACTTAAATGAAAATATCCCTAGTACTAGTCAACAATTTCAATGGGTTCACAGATGTGGACGAAGATATTTACGAAATATGATGTAGTAAGATTTTACGATTTATTATTTATATGTAATATTATAATTTGAATGTTGGTCATGTTATATAATTTAACTATTTTAAATGTATTATTATTGTTATTATTTGTTACTAAAATTTTGAACTATTTCATGTGTATTGCAGGAAAAATGCATAGAAGACGATTACGAGATTTAAGTATTGTCCACAATACTCCAAACGCAGAAGAAGGAAATAGTGAACAGCAAACAGTTGTTGGATCTTCTAGTCTGCCGGACATAGATGACGAGCCTGCAGAATTTCAAAGTAATGTTAAGTTTATTTTACATGCATGTTGAATTTTATTATTCATTCATTTTTCAATTTTAATATAATAATATATCATTTTTCAGCTGAAAGTGGTGGGACGCGCAGAGGTCGGGGACGTACATTGCTTAAAGATTTATACGACTTAGAGCCTGTCGAGCGTGTTAAAGTAAGGAGAAACAATCATGGCCAGCCTATTGGATCTGAAGCTCGACTGTTAGCAGGCTATTTGGGCATTATAGCACGAAATGCCAATATATTGCCCATTAACTACAAATCATGGCATCACATGCCTGATGCCAACAAGAATCAGGCTCTCGATAATATTAAGGTAACAAAACGTGAATGTAATTTATAATACTTTGATTTAACTTTCATTTATATTAACTTTTAAACTTTTTTGTTCAGATAGATTTGCTTTAGAGGTCTCCGATGACTATGTTAAGAAAACATTGGGTAAAAAATGGAGAGACAATAAAAGCACGCTGAAAAAACAATATTTTAAGAAAGACATAAGCCTCGACGAAAAATTAAGAAATGTCCCACGAATGTTGAGGTACCAATGGGAAGATCAAGTTAGATTCTGAATTCAAAGAAAGGAGAGGTATTACGCATTTCTAAAGTCTTATAAATTTTTCGGTTATGTCAAATATGTATTTACTATATACGTAATATAAATTTCATTATGTAGGACCGTGAGCGAGTTGGAACAAGCGAGAGATGAAAACAAAAAAATTCACGCATTACCATAGTGTCTAGAAGTTTTGCTTGTGTAGCCGAGGCCGAGGTATTATAATTTATTAATTCAGTAAAATATTAATGACTTTATACTATTAAAATATATTTTATTCGCTACAATGTAGGAAGCCTCGTCTGTCAAAAGTTGGGCGCCTTCACTTTTTGACATTACGCATAGGAAGAAGGATGGATCTCCGATGACATCCAAGTCATAGAAATTTTGGTATATTTACTTAATAAAATTTGATTTATTATAAATATTTATAATGTTTAATTATAATAGTTTAATTCATCGTTTGTAGTTTTAAATTTATAATGTTAAGTTATGTTGCATTCCTTCTTATTATATATTTCATTTTTAACTCTTTCATTAATTTATTAGGATAAAGTAAAGGAGAAGAAGGCGGAGTATGAGGCGACTGCTTCGACTGATAGTTCTGTTAATCTCGAGGATATGGATAACAAAATTATTACTGATGTTTTGGGTCTTGAAAGGTACGACTGCTTCGACTGATAGTTCTGTTAATCTTAAGTATATTTATAACATAATTATCACTGATGTTTTGGGTCTTAAAAGGTATGGTCGGGTTCGATGTCAAGGATCTGCTGTTACCCCGACCCAATATTTTGGATCCGGCTCCCAGCAATACATGCCTTCCGGGAGTCAATCTCGTGCTGAAGTTCAGAGACTAAAAGACCAGATAGCTCAGATGCAAGCCAGCACGGATGAGCATATTTATAACATAATTATCACTGATGTTTTGGGTCTTAAAAGGTATGGTCGGGTTCGATGTCAAGGATCTGCTATTACCCCGACCCAATATTTTGGATCCGGCTCCCAGCAATACATGCCTTCCGGAGTCAATCTCGTGGCTCAAGTTCGTAGACTAAAAGACCAGATAGCTCTGATGATGCAAGCCAAAGACGGATGAGCATATTTCTCAACTTAGAGCGGAGGCAAAGAATGAGGAGGCAGAGCGAATGTAAAGTATGAAGAACTCCAATACACTTGGACAATGATGAAGATGTTCCAAAGATCGCGAGAATCCGCCATCTTAGACATTTGTTTTCTTGTTGTAAGATGATTTTTAACATTGTTACATTTATTATTATTGTAAGAATATTTTCAGTTATAATTCATTCATTAATTTATATCATATATCTTTTATTCATTTTCAAATATCATTTAGAATTGATGGATTTGGTGTGATTTTTATGATACATTTGCTGTTTTGGGTTGCAATTATATACTATATTTGCTGTTATTGGTTAGTTTTTAGTGCAGGAGGGGTATGATATTGAACAAATTGCACATTGCAAATCTGTACAAATTAGTGGCGTTTTTTGAAAAAAGCGCCGCTAAAGGTCATGACTTTTAGTGGCGCTTTTACCACAAACGCCGCTAAAAGTCATGACCTTTAGTGGCGTTTTTTTCTCATAAACGCCACAAATTTTTGCGGCGTTTGATTTAGCGGAGTTTTTTGTGGCGTTTTTAAAAGCGCCGCAAAAAGACTTTTAGTGGCGCTTATAAACGCCGCTAAAGGCCAAAAAAAACGCCGCTAAAAGTCTGTTTTGCTGTAGTGATATAACATTAAATTTACCTCGTTATCAGTGGGAATGAATATGGGTGGTCGAGTCGAGGACGTAAAAATGGAAATTGAAACCATGACCATGACTGCAGAGTGATAGGCAACCTCCGATTTTCGCTTTACTCGTAGCGTCGCAACACACATCTCCCGATACAACCTCGATAAGCACGCGGACTTCAACTCAATTCACCGGCTGCTCTAAAATCAACAAGTTTCAGCAGCCATCTCAAGTGTACGAGGTTTCTAGAAAGGTCCGGCATCAGATAGCCTCCAATTATCTGAAGAATGTATGCCCGAGCATGCCGTATTCGCTCTATTTCGGTCGAACCCTCATTCGGCTCCGGGGATGTGTCTCGTAACCAGGCCATCTCGATCCGACCACCCTGAATTTTATCCGGAATGGTACCCAGAAGCTCGTAGCATACGGCCATCCAATCACCAGAAGTTGCGGACCCGGTGACTACCGACCCGTCCACCGGCAATCCCAACTGCTGCACATCTTCCAGAGTGATGGTACACTCTCCGCATGGAAGATGGAAAGTGTGCGTCTCGGGTCTCCACCTCTCTATCAACGCACTGATCAAAGGCGACTCCAACTTGAACCCCCGGCCTATCGTGGCCACGTGCCAAAAACCCGCTTCCCGCAGGTAATTCTCGATCAACGGCGATGGGGGACCATGCATATTGCGAATATAACATTGCAACACCCGATCTACAGACTGTTTAAAAAATTATAAAATAAAAATTAATTAAAATTGCATAATTGTAAAAAATATTAAATAATATTGAAAAATTAAAATTAAAACTTACCATTTTCATTTGATCGACGGAGATGTGCTTATCGTCTAGATGAAGTAATTCCCCGGCCATTGTAATACAATCGAAAATTTTAAAATTTTCCAAAAAAATATATTAAAAAAAATTAAAAAGGGCTTTTTTGTAAATAGTAAAGGACTATTTCAAAATTTCAGAGGAAGTTTGAAGGACTTTAAGAGAAATTTGAGAGAAATTTGAGAGGAATTTGAGAGAAGAATGAGTAAGGATTAAAGTGTGAAAAAAATAAAAGGGTTGGGGGGTTTTTATAGTTTTTTTATCGTTGAGGCCCTAACGGTCAAAAAATTTGACTGTTCGGCCTAAAGCGCGCCCTTGGGGACGCGCTTTGTGCCACCTCAGCAAAGCGCGTCCACGTCAGCGCACTTTTGCTGATGTGGCACCAACGATAAAAAAATTTTGACCGTTGCAGGTCTAAAGCGCGTCCCTAGGGGCGCGCTTTCCTGCCATTTCCCCACAAAACGCGCTTACGTGGACGCGTTTTGTGGGAAAACGGCTCTTTTCCGTAAATTTTCTAAAAATCGGCCCAATTCCGTAATTTTTAAATTTTTTTGGTATATTTTGGATATTTACCCGCACATTTTGGTTCTTCTTGCAAGGAATATATTTATAGCTTGTTGCGAATATTCAGTGGCGGAGGCAGGGTCACGTCACCTAAAATATAAAATTTTCTGTTTAAATTTTTTATAATTTATAAAATTTTAAATTATTAATTATAAAATTGTACTTTGACTCCTAAAAATAATAAAAATTTAATTTAATCTTTTAAAATTTATAAAGATATAATATATTAAAATGATAAAATTATATTTTTACCATCGTAAAAATATATAATTTAATTTTACCCTAAAAATTTTAGTGCAAATATTATGTTATGATTTTATATTATTTAAGTTTTTGTCGAGTTTATTTTCCTTATTTTATTTTTTGAAAACTCGACATTTCTCATATATAGAGAATCACGTGCGAAACATGTAACTGTCATATGTAATGTGATTTATTTTATTAGGGTCAAGAAGATGAAGATTGAAACAGGAACTTCACATGCAAAATATCAACAATTATGCTATACATTTTTTTTGTAGGAAAAAAAAATTACAACTCAGAAATCAAACATTAACAATTTATCTATAATGCTGAGGTGCCAGTGAAACATTGGTGCCACTTGTCAGTCATTGAGGTCTTCAAGAACTGAAAAATTCTTCTTTTTTTTCTTTTTTTTTTGGTTCTAAAGAATATATATTAAATTTGTGCAGGAAGTCCAATTTTGATTACTTTGAGCTTTGGTTTTATTGAAATTTAGCTTATAAGGACTTTTCAAGCTAAATTAAGTTTTAATTTCGAAGTTTAATTTAGTTTTAAAAAATTTAAGTTAAAGTTAGGGTGGCTTAAGGAGTAAATGGGATTTAGTTTTACTTTGATTTTTAGGCTAAATTAAATTTAATTTCGGTTCTTTGCCCCATTAAATCAACTTAGGTAAACAACCTTCATGGTCACTTTTGTTTACTTTAGATTAAATTTTAGTCACTTGTATTTGAAACGTTACATTTTAGTCACTTACGTTATTGTGTTGTAATATTTTAGTCACTGGGCCGTTAATTGTTATTAACGATGAAACGGTAAACTGACATAGCACGTTAAATTATCATTTCAAACAAAAAAATTAGGTTAAATTATATAATTGGTCCCCATATTTTTTTGTTTTGAGCAATTTAAATTTTTTATTATGTTCTTCTAACTTTTTTTTTTCTATTCTCTTTTGCTTCTCCCTCTGTCTTCCTACCTTCTCCATTTCTTTTAACGTATCAGAAAGTTGAATTGGCAATGAAGAAAGAAGGAGGAAGTCGAAAGCCATCATTGCCTATAACCAAAACCCATAAACCTATACCATTTGCTAACTATCAAAACCCTCCACCACCACCCGTCATCTTCATTTCATCCATTAACACCTTCACCACTACCATGATCTCCTTTCGAAAACATCTCAAAAAATCCCTTGGACTACCCAAGATCGAATCTCTATCATCAGCCATTAAATCGACTCAATTTTCTGATATGTGCTCCTTTTTATGAACACCTCCTTCCTAACTGTTAAGATTGACAAGAAAGTTGTTAGAGTACCTCGAACCCCTTGACCTGAATCTAACCCCTCTCTTTTCTCTCTCTCTCTCTCTCTCTCTCTCTCTCTCTCTCTCTCTCTCTCTCTCTCTCTCTCTCTCTCTCTCTCTCTCTCTCTCTCTCTTTACACTTTTTTTCTTTGTTGCAAGTCTAATCTTTGGCTCTCTATGATTTTTTGGGGCTTATTCATTGTTGTATACTTGGATTCTTGATTGATTTGAATGTGAGTTTATTTGGTGAGGGGATGATATTGTTGGGTTTGTCATGAATGAGGTCATGGTAGTGGTGAATGTGTTAGTGGATGAAATGAAGATGATGGGTGGTGGTGGAGGGTTTTGATAGTTAGCAGATGGTATGGGTTTATGGTTTTGGTTATAGGCAATAATAACTTTCGACATCCTCCTCATTTCTTCATTGCCAATTCGACTTCCTGATACGTTAAAAGAAATGGAGAAGGTAGGAAAACAGAGCAAGAAGCAGAAGAGAATGGAAAAAAAAAAGAAAGTTAAAATATCATAAAAGAAAAAAAATTAAATTACTCAAAACGAAAAAATATGGGGACCAATTGTATAATTTAACATAAAATTTTTGTTTGAAATGATGATTTAACGTGCCACGTCAGCTTGCCGTTACACCGTTAATGGCAATTAACGGATTAGTAACTAAAATGTTACAACATGATAACGTAAGTGACTAAAACGTAACATTTTAAACATAAGTAATTAAAATGTAACTTAAGGTAAACAAAAGTGACCATGGGTGTAGTTTACCCATCAACTTATGGTTGAACCCTTTTTAAGCTTAAACCCAATTTTCCTAAAGTCAAGACCAATTTAGTTTGAAGCCTCATTTTTAGAATCAGTCTCGGCCTATTTGAAATGATGTTTGAGGTTGTTTAGGGATCGGTTTTAGCCCAATTGCAAAATTCTCACTACAGGCCCACTCTTTTTATTGTAATTTTTACCAGGCTTCAATTTGATCTCCGGCCCTTTGGAAGCCATTTTTTTGAAGAGTCAAATTATTTTAAAATTTCATTAGCTCGAGAGCCCACTTTTTTCTTCAGTTTCAAGCCCTAATTTCCATATGTCCGCTAAGTGTGAACACACAAGAACAAGTAAATTCTTCAGCCATGTGCACTACAATGGGTATTGGTGCAATGCAAGGATTAACAGAGGAGAAAAACAATTTACATATTTAATACTTATATTTTAATTTGATCAATTTTAGTTTTTGTACTATTTTAATTTTGAAAATTTTATCCTGACCAAACAGTAGTTGTTAAATTTGTTTAGTTAAATTCTTTATTATACGTAAAGTTAGAAATTTAGTTCATATTGTCTAACTGAATAATTCTTAGTCCTTATATTTTTTAGATTTCGAAATTTTAATTTTAATGTAAACGACAGTCATTAAAATATAAAGATTGAAAATAATTAAATTAAATATATAAAGTGTACTAAAAAATGGATCAAAAGATATGAATAATACCAGCTTAAAAGCAATGATTGATAGTAATTCTGATTAACGAACCGATATATAATTTTTAAGATTGAAAATATAATAAAACAAAACAAATGAATGAAGGTTGGGATCAAAATGATGGACATTATTTATACCAAAACAACATAGACACTTGACGCTAGAGGATGATCTACTCGAAGCAGTACACAATTTTAACTCTTTTAACTATGTTTTAGTTTTTAAATTAGAATTAAAATGATAAATTTTGTAAATATTAAAGGTTAAATTAGTTGAATTTTATAGATTTAGGATCAAATTGATTAAATATGTAAATATTGGAGGTATAAATTTGTTATTAGGCCAATAAAACAAATCTTAGGTTAGACTTTTGTTAGATAACCAACCGGAGAGTGACTCAAATATTTAATTTTGAAAAATTGAGTAATTAAATTGAAAAAAAATTAATAATTAGATGATCAAAATATAACTTGGACTACTATTCTTATAGCTTATCTAAAAAATTATAGAAATATAAAAATTCATGAAAAGTTCTAAGAATAAAAAAATCCAAAAAACAAAAGAAAACTAAAATAAATCTAAAAATACCTAGAATTTTTATTTTAGATATTCATTTATCAAAATTTATTATGCACCTAAAATAGAAAAATAAAATAAAAAAACCTTTAATAATTTTTTATTTATTGGATGTCTGTACAAAAGTTAACAACGTCAACAAAGTAACTAAAAACAATACTAATTTGGTTAATAGTGGCCAAGTTCAAGTACTAATTAGGGAAAAAATATTTGGGTTCTAGCTATGGTTGTTTGAATCAGATCAGTTGGATTGAAAATTAACAGGGAGAGGCATCGGACTAGTTGACCTGTGAATCGGTATAAACTAGAATAAAAGATGGATTGAAGTGATAGTTAAATCGGTTATTTATTTTAAAATATTTTTATTTTAATAATTTATTTAATTGAATTATAAAAATGATATGTATATATTGGGTTGATAATAGGTTGTGAGTTATGAAATCATTCTATCCAAATAATTTCTGTTTAAAAGAAAACCCGAATTTTAGTGTGTGGGATTTTAAAAAAGTGATTCTAATGTTAATGTCAACAAACATTCCATGCATTACGCGGTGAAACATCCTGAAATTAGAAATTGACAGGCTATATAAATCACAGATACCCCCACCCTTAATCATTGTGCAGTGCGGTGCTTCTCTATTGTTAAATACAATAAACCTTAGAGAAAAACTGCATTTCTCCATCCCCAATCTTTTTCCTTTTTAATAAACCCCAACAAACCAAAATGGCCCGCCAAATTGTTGTTCTTGCTTTGGCCATCATGGCCCTCTTTGCCTTGGTTTCCACCGCTGCTGCGGCCCCCGCCCCTGCACCTGGTGGCAGCCCTTCAGGTTCACCTGGAGATGCTAGCTCCCCTCCTTCCCAGGCCAGCGCTCCTAGTCCTAGCAGTGGTGCCGCACTTGAGGTCTCGGCTATTGCCGCAGGAGCAGCCGCCGTTGCTAGCTATTTTATGTTCTAAATACGATTTATCTCAAGGGTGTGTAGCAGCGGCTTTTCTAGGTTTGATATCATCACGAAAGCTGCCTTATTAATTATTTTGTAATTTGCTAATTTGTTTTATGAATAAAGAATTGGAACGGATGGATGCATCTTTAAAACGAACCTCATATCATGCTCTAATTTTCCCCATTACCAAACCCATATTATTTATATAAAATAATTCAGTTGGATGTTGGCTGAATATTGGACGCAGAAAAGAAATTTATGTACATAATTGATCAAATGCGAGAGTTAGACGCGTTTTTATTTGAGTATTAATTCGTGTCAGCCACATTAATCGGTTGAAATCGGAGTTCACAGCAGAGCTGATCATTTTTATTAATTAATTGGAGCTAATCGCTATTAACTTAATCGGAGTATTTTTATTTGAGTATTAATTAATGTCAGCCGCATCATTATGAGTTTATCGCTATTAATTTAAACGCCAATGTTATTCGTGTAACCCAAAAGTTAATCGGAAATTCAAAGTTAATTACAGTTCAAAGCAGTGTTAATCAACTTTCACTAAAATAAATTAGAAAAAAAACAAAGGAGGGAGACCATATTATATCCAAACCAACATGCTTACCTCATATACCTAGTCTTAAATGTTTCACCTCTACTTGAAGAATAATATGAGATAATCCAACATTTCCACAAACTCATGAGTAGGCTTGTACAATAAAGTCACACTTGCTAAGCGATGAATTGCTTTATTAATCTCCTTCTTTGTCAAAAAAGCAAAAAAAAAAAAAAAATAGTGAATGACTATTGAAGATGCAAGCAGTCTTGAACCAACAAACCAAATCCGGATATACCAGTAGGCTTCTCCCTTAGAGCATTGGTCGCAAGCAAGAAATTCGACTCTACAAGCAAAGCATCCAAATTCTGTCAACAGAGCCATTGTAAAGGCTCTCGAATAGCTTAAATTTAAGCTAAACAAGAGTCCCAAACAGCAACTACATAACCCGATAAGCCACGAACCAGTCGACCTGTTACAAGTTGGCCAACCACGCAGTAGGTCATGGTGAAGTATGAGCTGTCTCTACAAGTGGTGAAGTGCGAGTTGTCTCCATAAGTGTCAAAGTGCGAGATGTTCTGCGAAGTGTCAAAGTGTGAAATGCTTCGCAAAGTGTTGAAGTGCGACCTGGCACTACGAAATGGAAAGATGCGAGTTGACTCTGCGAAATGGTGAACTGCGAGTTGCATGCAAGCAAGCAATGCATGCAAGCTGCGAGCTGTGAGCTGCATGCAAGCAAACAATGCATGCAAGATGCGAACTACGAGATGATGCCTTTGATGCATGTTGTTTTTGGTCCCGTTTGTTTAGTTGCTTTATTATGTTTTGTAGTTGAAAATGAATTTAGTTGTTAAGTTATTTGATGTGTTTAGGTGTTGATTGACATAACCAGCTTGTGTGCAAGTTAAGTTTTGCTTGTTTCCAAGTCATTAGTGGGAGTAGTTGTGTATTTGGTATGCTTATTTTTTTTTACTTAAGTGTATTATTTTCAAGTTGAATGGACAAGCAGATTGTTTCATGCTTCCTTGCTGCACGTTTTTTCTCATTTGTTTTCTATTTCTCTTTGAAAAACGCCAACAATTGGTATCAAGAGCCAGTCATCCTTGAGGGCCATTACCTCTATTTGTGTTTTTCCTTATCGAGAGAGAAAAAGTCTGTGTCACACCCGGTCCCCCTAGGGACCCGAATTTAAAGAAGAATCCAGGAGTCAATTGGATGAAAAAGGGAATTTGAGAACTCAAATAAGATATTTAGAAAACTTGGATGGTTGGTTGGAGGACGATTAAAATTCAATCCTGGTTTAGTTAGATTGGAATCGGCTGGTTCCATAGTGGGAGACATAATAATTAGGATTGAGTGGCGGCAATAGTCTATGGAGACTATGCCGATGGTATATATATAAAAGAGTGTATAGGAACAGAATGCCTCTCAATTCTGCTCCCCAAATCTTTCTCTCTAAGCACTGTCTTCTTCAGTTGCCCTGAAGAAGAAGAGGATGCAGCTGAAGGAGTTCTGCATGCTACAGCTATCGTGCGGATTTGAGTTTAAAAGTAGGAAGATTGGGGACTAGTAAGTTTCGTTATTCCTACGAACTTGTAGATTGAAGAAAAAGTAGAGTAAGGATTCTCTAAGTTTTGGTATAATTATAAATTTTAGGTTTTGAAGCTTGATTGTCTTCAAGATTAACTGATAAAGGGTTGTTATGCTTAGCTGTTAGGACAAAGGAGGCTTGGCATTCGGGCAAGCTAAGTTGTTAAGAGTAAGGAAGCAAGGTGAGTTTCTGTACTTCTTTTTTGAAACGATGAATGATTTCTGTTGATTATGTATACTATGAGTCAATAGAATTTTCATGTTATATGGGAGTCCCCCCAATGATAGTTCTATGTGCATAAAATAGTCAGGATTACATGTTCTAATGGATAGTGCATTTAATACTAGTAAGTAAGTGAGATGCATGTATCATATGAACTAAATTGTGGGAAATATTAACAAGTTAGATGGAGTTAGGATTGGGTGGAGGGGTGGAATCATTAGACACCGCCGTATGGTATTGCGGAGTACAACCATGATGGGTAAAGCTCTGGGCCTTGCGGAGGGAACACTTTGGTGTTCGAGCATCAATGTATAGGATGGTGAAATGGAGGAATGGATGCAATGAAACGAGAATAGTAAAGATCATGGCTAGGCCATGGGACCAATCAGAAGCTATACGCCTAAAAATGAGTAAGAAAATAGCTAAAAGATTCTATGACATCATGATATAAATGAGTAAGACCATAGTTGAAAGACACTATGACATCATGGTAAACAAGATTAAGACTATAGCTGAAAGACGTTATGGCATCCTTTGATAGTCTATCGGGATGGTAAACACGGGGTTGTATTGTGTAAAACCATAGTTGAAAGATGCTGTGGCATCAGGTGATGATTTGACGATAACATGAGTAAGACCTGGCTCAAAGACGCTATGACATCATAGACAGCCCGCCAGGACATTAATCACGGGATAGTTCGCTAGGATGTTAAATACGAGGACTATGAGGTGTAAGATCATAGTTCGACTATAGCGACCAAAGAGTCTGCCAAGATGTTAACATGGGGCATACAGTGTAAGACCATGGCTTGATTACGACGTCATACGGAGTCCTCCGGGACAATACCCCCAGGGAAATTTGCCAAGGTCATTAGCTTGTGAAGGAAGAATGGATTTAAGAGTATTTATGGTGTATATTCTTGGCTTGGTGAGGAGGTTGACAAGGATTGCCAAATGGGATGAATCCTAAGGCAGAATTGAATAAGAGGATGTACTTGTCCAAGGACTAGAAAGTCAAAGTTCAGCGGGTGTAAGAGAAATTAAGGGTGGTTAAGTTTGTCGAGGTTATATAGGGTTAAGTTGCCCGAGTTGGCAGTAGAAAGAGTCGATCAAGGACTATCCTGGGATGAGTAGTTCATTAGGAAATAGGGAGAAAAAGAAATTTAAATTTGAGGAAATAAAGGTCGGACAACCAACGACCGACTTTGGGATTCCCATTCAAGGTTCAGAGAGAAAGAACTTCAGTTGAGGTATATTCAGGCTCATACTCTTAGAGGACCTCCATTTTGAAGAAAACTGACGAGTACTACAGATGGAGTAGAAGTTAGTCAGCTGTGGGCTGAAGGAAAAGAAAAAAGAAGGGCAAAGGCTTCATGGAAACAATCTGTTAAATGCCAAGGTTGACCAGGAAATGGAAAATTTCCTTTAAACCATCAATCCCTTAACTTTGATTTTTGATATATAACAGCTATATAGAATCTCATTAAGTTCAATTAAGCTTATAAATGGTATGCTTAATTGTATGATACATTTGTTATCAGAAATTGAGTAGAGGACTAAGCTAGACTTCGCCAAATTGAAAGAAAGAATAAGGAAAATCATAACATGCATATAGAGGGGTGCTCCCAGAGGTTGTGCCTCGGGGTTTTAGCTAAATCACAATTTTTTTGAGATTTACAGTCAAAATTATAAATGAGATTGTTAAGTAGAAATTTTAAATGATGTATGTATTGATATCAATAGTTGTGTTTAGTCAATTTGTTGGAAAGTGAATTTTAAATAGTGTTAGTTAGTTATCTAGAATTTGTATCATCCAGAACCCGAACTCAGTAAGCGGTTCAGGAATCAGGTGTTATAGTCTGCCTTTGTTTTCTTATTGTTTTGTTGTTAAAATGTCTTTAGCAAGTTTTTCACCACCAACACTTCCTATCTTTGCTGGAGAGAACTACTATATTTGGGTAGTTAAGATGAAGACTTACCTTCAGGCTTATGACTTGTGGGAAGTGGTGAATGTTGACATAGAGCCACCACCATTGAGAACAAATCCAACCATTTCTCAGATGCGGCAACACAATGAGGAGTTTGTCAAGAAGCATAAAGCAATGTCATGCCTACAAAATGGTGTATTAGATGTGATCTTCACCAGAATCATGACATGAGAGGCAACAACAACTCATCAACTTGAGAAGGGATCTCGAGAACTTGAATATGTAGGAGATTGAAACTGTCAAGCAACATTCAAACAAAATTATGGTTTTTGTGAACAACATAAGGCTTCTTAGAGATCGATTTAGTGATAGTAGGATTGTGGAGAAGGTTATAACCACTCTCTGTGAGAGATATGAGTTTAAGATTTCCTCTGTAGAAAACTCAAGAGATCTGTCAATAATTTTTTGTTTGAGTTGATAAATGCTCTCTATGCTCAAGAGCGAAGAAGAGTAAGCAGACAAGAGGAGCATTCCAAGCTAGAAGTAAGAAAGGCTTGAGCTCCTCAAGCAACAAGGGAAAGAAGAGTTGGAGTGAAAGTAAAGAAAAGCAAAGGAGAGATAGTGGAAAGAAGAAGTATCCACCTTATTCTCATTGCAAGAAGAACACTCACTTGGTAAAATATTGTTGGTTCAGACAAGATATCCGATGTAGAGCTTGTGAGCAATTTTGTCACATAGAAAGGGTGTGCAAAAACAAGGGGCAACAACAAGAGTAGCAAATTGCATAAGTTCTAGATATTGAAGGAAATCAAACTCAGGAGGAGTTGATGTTCATTGCCTCCTGTTTTGTAACCAATATCAACATAAAAAAGCACTGGCTCATTGATTGTGGCTGCACAAACCGCATGACCTGAGATGAGAGCATCTTCAAAGAGATTAATATAAGCTGCACATCAAGGGTTAGGATTAGAAATGGTCAGTTTATTCAGGCTAAGGGCAAAGGTGATGTGCTAATTAGAACCTCCTTAGCTTTGCTCAGTTAGTTGAGAAAAAACTATATTTTGGTTTTCAAAGACTGTGGCTGTAAAAAAATCGACCCACTAGGACAATAAGTAGTATCTGTTGCTATGAATTACATGAGATTTGTCTTGGTTTAGAACATTGAAACCTCAAGTGCTGACACCAGTTCAGTGGATGAGTCTCATCTTTGGCACAAAAGGCTAGGATATGTGGACTATAGGTCCCTCAGTCAGTTGTGCAAATCAGATTTGGTTGAAAATATGACCAAAATTGAATACCAATGTGACATTTGTGAAAAAGAAAGAATCCACCACCAACTTACTAACATTGACACTCCACAACATAATAGAGCTTGTGAAAGGAAGAATAAGACAGTGATGGACATGGCTTTTCGGGATAACAAAGCATGAAGGGATATAAATAGTTGGGAGATGACTTTTCGGGGGACTTCTTTTCAATTATATTTCATTCTCTCATCTTCTTCATTTTCTTTGGTTGCTCTGAAAAAGAGATAACTATGAGAGCTCTGCATGGGGTGATGATCAGGAGGTTTAAGTTAGAAAAGTGGAGAATCTAGTAAACTAATAAGGTTCTTGGTCTTTCTGTATATGTTAAATTAAGAGAATGAAGGTAAGGATTTCTAGGAACCTTTGTAGGGGTTCTACACGTTTCTTGAAAATTGAGTTTTAAGTTGAGAATACTGAGTTTAACTCATAATTTTGGGTTGTCATGCTTAGTTTCTAAGAGAGTGGGGACTCTAGCGTTCAGAAAAGCTAAGCGGAGGAGGAAAAGAAGTGTCAGGTGAGTTTCTATACTCCATCTCTGGAACGCTGTGTGGTTGGCATGATTCTGCAATGATGTATGAATTCTGTTGATTTTGAATGCAAAAATGCATAAGATTGTTTGATATATGGTATCCGCCACGTAGTCCAATACGTATAAGATAGTTAGAAAACCATGTTTAGAAGGAGAGCATACTCTGTGCTTGTATGTAAGTGAAATGTATGTATTGCATGATGATAATAGTGGGGTAGGACGGGAAAATTATTGACAGGATATGTGAAGTTAGAAATTGGGAATGAGAATTTATGTTAGATACCGCTATATAGTATTGTTGTGTGTAAATTGTGATGTATGAAGCTTTGGGCCTTGCGGAGGGGACACTGCGGTTTTCAAGCACCAAGGTTAGGAATGGAGAAAAGGAGGAATGGGTGGAGGAATAGGGAAATTGAATTTCGTTAAGATACTGCTATACAGTATTGCTGAGTGCAAATCGTGATGTGCGAAGCTCCAGGCCTTACAGTGGGGACACTTAGGTGTTCGAGCATCAATGTGGATATGAGATGGGTCGATATTGATGAATATTAGGTTCTATTGAGCTACACCGCAACGGATATCAGTAGATTCTAAGGGGAAAAACTGCAACGACGGTAAGGTCTTATGGGGTGACACCTCAAAAGAGGTCTAATGTGTAAGCTCGACTATGAAAACTAGTGTAGTTTGCCGAAATAGTAAACTCTGGATAGTCTGTCGGAACAGTAAACACAAGGGAGTCCACTAGGACGTTAAACATGGGTTGAACGGGTGTAAGACCATAGCTCGACTATGGCAACCAATAGAGTCCACTGGGACATTAAACGCGATATAGTCCGCTGAGACATTAAACATGGGGTAGACTGCCAGGACAGTAATTATGGAAAATCACGCATATGGAAAAATAGTTAGAATAATAATGCAAATGTTGGCGAGCGGGTTTTGAGGAATTCGCCAAACAAGGCAAAAGTAGTAGAAAGGGAACAATTTGCCAAAATAGTAACCATTGAGGGCGGTAGAGCATAAGGGTGGTAACCCAACATGAATCAGATATGGGAAACGATGTACCAGTAATGCCTCGTAAGGATCCGCCATTAAGAGCTGCTAAAGTGCTCAAAGAGGCTCTGTATGTTAGAGAAAAGCCTCAAAAAATTATTGGGAGAATCGCCCCCAATATAAGGCTCGTTGAAGCCAAGGTTATGAGGGAATGATTGATTGTTGATACCCCGGATAGATAAATCGGTAAAGAGGAGTTAGAACCCTTTTAATAAAAAGAGGTATTAGAAAGGATAAACTGAGTTATAGATATGTATGTCAAGACTATTCCTCTTTAAGGGGGAAACCATTGAGGAAGTACCAACCAAAGGGCTAGTTCCATAGGGAACCATCACATGAAGAAATAGAAAGCTCAAAAGGTCACCCGGATAACAACCAGCTGAATACTATTTACCAAAGTGGTCCACAGTAGACGGACATGCTCCTTAAAAGAAAGGTATTACTGTTAGGGCAGTTCACAAAGGAGTAACCCAAACAACATTGCAATCCAAATGTAGGGTGAAAAAAGATCTATTCCACCAAAGTGGCGTAGGTTAGTAAGTTCTACAGGTCTAAAGTGAGAAAATAGAGTCTGCCAAGGACTAATCAGGATTACTATGATTGCCAATAAACACAACAAAAGGGTAATTAAGGTGGTAGGCAGGACGACTACACTACAAGTCTAGGATTGAAAAGAGAATTTATAATGGCAACTGACCACCCGATTATGCGGCTAAGGATTTAAAATTATGGGTAGAAAGAAAGTATGTAAGGAAGGGACAGAGTCTACGTCTATGGCGAGACTTTTGAGAACTACAAAACTTGGTGAATGGTTATATAGTCAGCCAACGGATGATCGATTAGCAACCTAGCCGCCAATAGATAAGTTCGAAAAATAAATAAGAGATCGCCATGTCAGGTTTAGAGAAATTTTCCCAAGATGATATTAACATAACCAAATGACATAGATCAAGTATGTATGTGTATCATGGAAATTACATGCAATGTGAACCAAGAATTTCTATTTCTAGCTGGTCCTTCTTAACCTTAGTGAGATAAAATTTTACTAAAATCAGAGTAAGAATAAACTAAATAAACTTTATTTCTGCAGAAAATATCCTTAATATTCATATTTTAAATAACTGAAAAATGTGTCTATAATAGAAAAGCATTTAAAATCACAAACTCCTACTAAAACTGAATATCCTGAAATGACATTACACCCATATGAGCAGTGTGCTCTTATAAGACATTGGGTGTAGTCCCTTAGTAAGCGATTCCGCAATCATGGAGTTTGTCCCAATATGCTTTATAGGCACCGAACCACTTTGAAATTTTACTTTAACAACAAGGAACTTAAAGTCTATGTGCTTTCACTTTGATGTGCTCTTGTTGTTATTAGAATATAGGACTACCAATTATTATCACAATTTGCAACTAGTGACAAAATTTTACATTAATATTCCATCAAAATCGGAGTTTGTATACCTGATGATCTCTAACTTATCAGACCTTCGATATCTGAGCATGTAATCTTTTGTTCTCTGAAGATACCTCATAACCCTATTTCATGCTACCCAATGGTCCATATAAAGTTGCTTAAATGTCTGCATAATATCCCAACAATGTACACAATATCCAAACGCGTACATACTTGAGCGTGCATTAGACTCTCAATAGCTGATGCATAGGGAATTTTTTGCATTTTATGAATTTCAAGGTTAATTTTAGGGTATTGGGTAAGATTAAATTTTTCTCCTTTAGCAACAGGGGTGTCACCTGGTTTACAACCTTGTATGCCAAACCTTTTGATGAATTTTTTTAATTTGCAAACCATATTCTTTGGATCTCCTGACCCAAAGTTTTCTGGTTGTACCATATAAATTGTTTCTTAAATATCACCATTGAAAAATGCAATCTTAACATCCATCTAATTTAACTCAAGATCAAGATGAGCAGCAAGTGCCATGGTTGTCCTGAAATAGTCTCTCGATGAAACTGGAGAGAAAGTCTCTATAAAATCAATGCATTTTTTTTTAGTATATCCTTTAGCTACAAGATGCATCTTATACCTCTCCACATACCATTTGCAACCCTCTAGGTTTTAAATATTTATTTACAACCAGTTGGTTTTGCATCTTCAAATAATAGAAAAAGTTCTGAATCTTTATTGTTTTGCATAAACTTATACTGTTTTTGCATGACATCAATCCAACTTTGAGAATTAGAACTTTTCATGGTCTGACGAAAGTTGATTGGATCATCTTCCATCATTCCATTGTCATCTTCATGTTCTTGGAGAAACTTAATGACATTTGTTCTAGAGGTTGTTGAGTTAGTTCTTGTGGAACAATTACCTCATCTTGAATAGGGAGTTGTTCAATATTGTCTTGTTGAGGTTCTAGATTCACTTATTGACCAATGATAGGTATGAGAACCTGAACATCATCAAATGTGATAGCAAGAACTGAGTTAGAATCCAATTCCTCCTCAAAAGCAATGTTTGTAACATTATTTCTCCCTTCAAACTCAACATCCTCAAAAAATGTTGCAGTTCCCGTCTGAAAAATATTCCTAATTGTGGGATCATGAAAATTATAGCCCTTAAATCGCTCAGAATAACCAATAAAATAGCAGGTCACTGTTTTGGAGTCCAATTTCTTTTTATGTGGCCTATAAGGCCTTGCCTCAATTAGACATCCCTAAATGTGAAAGTGCTTTAAACTAGGCTTTCGACCAGCCCAAAGCACATAAGGTGTTTTTGCAGCTGCTTTAATAGGTATTCTATTTAGAATGTAAGCTGTTGTCTTTAGAGACATTGGTCAAATGAGAACTTTCAAACTTATCATGTTTCAACCTTTATTCCTCTTGCACACAATGAGATTTGAACTGATTTAGAGTCCATTTCTCCTTTTTTACAGTTGTAACTAATTTTAAATTGGTTAAACTGTGCAGGAAACGACACCAAAACCATTAGAACAAGCAATTCCTTAAAAAGCTTAATATTAAGTGTCTCAAGTCTTGAAGCAATATGGAACATATCAATAATGTACTTTCTCACGTTTCCTTGACCCTTATACTTCACCGACATAAAAAAAGTCAAAAGTGATGTCATCTCAACCTTATCGTTTTTGAAAAAAGTTTCTCAATTTTGTAAAGGAAACCCTTTCTTTGAGTAATCTCTTCATATTATATGCCCTTAAAGGATTTTGGAATATTGTTTTCATGATCATTAGACTCATGCTTTTTAAACGATTCGACCTCTCAAAATTCCTTTTAGCATCAGGGGTGCTTGCCGTAGTGAGAGGTGTAGGTTGTTCTTCCCTTAGTGCAAGGTCTATGTCCATACAGCGAAACACTCTATGTAGATGCCATTTCCATTCCTTGAAATTAGTCTCATTAGTATAGAAATTATATTAGTAGATATTGTGATAGCAAAAGATGAACTAGCTAAATATATAGCAAAATAGGTAAAAACAAGCTCACATGAATATTCATAAGTAAACAATAAATTCAAGATAGTGGCTAATCCCATCTCAAGATACCAAACACAACTTCAATTCTTGTAAAATTCTAACATATGTAAAATTCAATTGAAAATTACCAAAATCAATGAGAATTGAAATCACCAAAATTGAAAATTGAAAAACCAAATGCTAAAATTTTAACATAAATCCAAAAGATTTAATACGTGTATGATCGAAACATCGAATCCAAGTATCAAGTCTATAAAATTTGAAAAATGAATAAACCCAAAAATAATAGAGAATCAATTCGTCCTCAATGATTCAACATGACGCGGCTTTGATACCACTTCTCATAGAACCGTAAAATTACAAAACATAATAAATCAAGATCTTTTATGTAAAATCATCAAGAACAAAATTAAATGTGAAAGCGTACCTGATTTCATTGATTTCTTGAAATCTTCGATCTTGTGGTTTTGATCTTCCAAATTAGCACACAAGCAATTTAGAGAATGTGATTCTCTTTTCTAAAGATGGAATATTAGAGAAGTTATATATGTGCAATTTAGGGACCATAACCCTAATATATAACTTTTGCAGACTAACCCTAATTTCTAATCAGCTTATCAACAATTAAAAATTAGTTACTAGAGTATCTACGCATATTTGGCCCATACTGTAAACCCTCAAACCGGGTCTACACGTTACCACCCAATCTAAGCGATTACATGGGCCATAGATATGGCAAAAACATTAGTTGAAGTGAATTCATTAATCTCTAAAAACATGTATTGTAACGCCCCGGTTTTTCTTAATTTCGGTTTTTGTAATTTTGACATAAATATCTGTCTGCTTTAGTGGTTATGTGTTCTGGGTGTGTGTGAGAGGTCCCAAGTTCAAGTCACAACTTGGGAAAAATTTGGTATTTTTAGGAATTAAGCCCTATCTCTGGTTAATAGGCTTATAAATTAAAGTGTGTAAGTAATTAACAGAACGGGCTTGCTGGTCTGGTGGTTAAGGGGAGTGTGGGGATGGAAAAGGTCTCGTGTTCGAGTTACGATATGAGCATTATTTTTGTTTGTCACGTCTATAGTGTTTGTGTTGGAATAAAAATCTGATAGTAGGGAGAGAATTAAGGGAAAAGTTTTAGGGTTAACAGTTTCTGTTCAGAATTACTTCCTCTGCTTGAAAATTTTGGCTAACCTTCCTTTTTTCCCCCTTTCTTTTTGCTGCCGTTTTCCCTTCCCATCATCTCCTTTAGCTGCCACAATTCTACTGGTTTTCCCCTCTCTTATTTCGGTTCTCCTTCCTTTCAACCGTGCCTGTTATCTATAGTCGGGACGCGCGATCGGTAAGTTATTTTTCTATAGTTTTAGTGTTAGTGTTATTTTTGATTAAGCGATTAATGGAGGAATCGCTTTACTCACGTTTAGGTACTGCTCGAGGGTTTTAATCGAGTTCTCGTGTTTCAAGACAGTACTTCTTGCTCGTTAAAGGTAAGGTGGTCGGTAAGTTTCGGGAAATCTCCTATTCATAACAACTTGGATTAAGTGACTGAAATTGGGCTTTCAATTTTCGATTATAGGTTGGAGTGCTCGAGACTGGTTACGCATCGAAATCGAACCAGGTGTGTACCCGAAAATACAGAAAACGAGGTTTCAGCGAAAGCTGAAAACCTCACTGTCGATGCTATACGGGCGTGTAGTCGCCCGTGTGGTAGGCCGTGTGCAAGACTGTTAGTCACCACACGGCCGCGAGCGACACGGCCATGTGACGGCTGGGCAAGGTCGTGTGTGACACACAGGCTCAACCAATTGGGTCGTGTGGGCCACACGGGCATGTGGGCCCACACGGGTGAACCACACGGGCGTGTGAGATTTTAGGCCAGGCCGTGTGGTCCACACGGCCAAGGCCAACTTGGGCCGTGTGGGCCAAATGGGCGTGTGGGCCCACACGGGCAGGCCACATGGGCGTGTGAGCCCATATTTTTATAATGTTCTGTAAGGTTGCACGGGTCGCCCTAGTCGACTGTGGACCTAATGTAGGGTCGGTAAGCTTTACCTAGACCCCTAATTATGTGACTTGACTTTCTGATTTCTTTACCGAGCATGAGTTTTTATATCTGAATGTATGAACTGTGTTTGCACAATAGCATGACATTTTATGTATGTTGAATTGCATCGGGGTGGGTTGATGATTCGAAGGAAGTATCTGAAAGGCTCTCAAGCCTGTTATCTGGCAGCCCAGCTTCAACTTTCTGATTAAGTGCCGCATTCGGTACAGCATGGTGTGTAGGGATGGGTGGGTTGATTTTATCCCCACATGGTGTGTAGGGTTGGACGAAGTTGATGTGTAGAGGCTAGTGGGTAGGATTCTGCTATTCTGTCTGATCTGTTTATTATGACTGAAATGGGCTAAGGCCCTAGACCATAACAGATTCTGTATCTGAGTGGGCTAAAGTCCACACCATTTTTTTAATGGGCTCATACCCGAACTGTGAATTGATGTCTGTCATCTGATATTACTATGTGTATGTTTTCTGTGGGGATTACACACTGAGTTTGTGAAAACTCACCCTTTTTCTGTTTATTCTGTTCAGGTAATCCCCAACAGTAGACGGATCGGTGTAGCGGAAGACTCGATGTTGACCACAGTTCTGGACACTTATTTACGATTTCTTTTATTATTATTATTATGGTTTGGTTATATTTGGGTAAATTTTATGTAACAAGGCTTTTCAGATTTTTGTTTAAATTTTGGGATCATTATTTTATAAACTGCTAGCAGTAGGACAAGACGCGAGTTTTCAAAATAAACAAAGGTTTTATCAAAATACGTACGGCCTTGTAAATGTTTTAAAAGCTTCAGCAACGTATGAAGTTTTGAAAAATAGATAATGAATAAATAAACGACACGTTTTGTCGATAGCCTAAGATACCTAAAAATTGTTTTAACGCAGTTACGTTTTCCATAGCGCTATCATGTGACATCGCCAGATTCGGTCATAACATCCAGGCCGGGTTTGGAGTGTTACATTTAGTGGTATCAGAGCCATGTTGTAAAATTCAGCTGTGGATTTGGGTTTTTAAAATGGTTTGTCCTAAATGATTTTAAAGGATTTAAAATATTTTGGACTGAGTATGTGGTACACCGAGTCTCCGGCGCCGATCCTGTAAGTGTTCTGATCTTTGTTTAAATTTGTTTGAAATACTACTTGCATGCTTGAAATAGCTTTAGATAGTATACTGTACTGAAAATACTTTAGGTAGTGTAAACTGAAAACTGTAGCGAAACTGAAAATCGTAGTAAAACCGCGATTCGCGATAACGAACTCTGCACTTCTGATACTATTTTTGCATAAAACATCTGTTAACAAATATTGGAACTGTAACTAATGCATAAAACTGTTAATACAGATAAATTTCAAAACTACAATGAGCGCACGAGGTATCCACGAACGGGGTACTAGAGGCCATGGTAGAGGCCGTAGGGGGGCTCGAGCTGGGTCCTCCGCATATGAGAATCTGCCTGATCTGGATATGAGTGAGACGCCGATCTCACCTACTACAGAGATCGAGTCTCATGACCGTAAGGCTAGGGATGATGCACTATCCCGAGCCATGCTAGGATTTTGGAGAGGGTCGCTAGACCCAACACCGAATCTGGGGGCCGTGGGTCGGTTACGGAACGACTCTGGTCCAATGGGGCTGAATCATTCAGGGGTGTCACTGGAGTCGCCCCTAGCGTGGCCGAGTACTGGATGGAGGCCACAGAAAGAATCATGGACGATTTGGACTTTACTGCTGAGCAGAAGCTTAAGGGGGCTGTCTCTCTGCTTTGCGATGAAGTGTATCAGTGGTGGCTGACTGCTAAGGAGGGCACTCAGCTCGACCGTTTGACGCGGGACTACTTTAAGACGGCTTTCTAGAGTAAGTATGTGGGAGCTAGCTACATCGATGCTAAGAGGCGTGAGTTCCTTAATCTCACCCAAGGGAACCATTCAGTGGCCGAGTATGAGGCCGAGTTCCTGAGACTGAGCCGTTATGCCCGGGGCATGGTGGCAACCGAGTATGAGCGTTGCGTCCGTTTTGAGGATGGACTCAGGGACAGCTTACGGGTTCTGATAGCTCCGCAAAGGAAGCGTGATTTTTCTGCCCTAGTGGAGAAGGCGAAGATCGCCGAGGAGGTTAAGCGCGCTGAGCGCCAAAACCGCGAGAAAGGAAAGAATAAGAGGGAATCGGAGCCCTCAAATTCAGTGATGAGGCCTAAAAAAAGGCCAGATCTGATGGGCCAGTGAGAGTTGGGCCTCTTGTTGCACCTACTAGGGTGGCGCTTTGTGGGCAATGTGGTAGACGCCATCCGGGCGAGTGTTGGAGGACGACTGGGGCAGCTTTAAGATGTGGGTCGGCTGAGCACCGTGTTCGAGATTGTCCACAATAGCATGAATTCTGTTTTCTGATTTCTGTACCGAGCATGAATTCTGATATCTGAATGTATGAACTGTGTTTGCACAATAGCATGACATTTTATGTATGTTGCATTGCATCGGGGTGGGTTGATGATTCGGAGGAAGTATCTGAAAGGCTCTCAAGCCTGTTATTTGGCAACCCAGCTTCAACTTTCTGATTAAGTGCCGCATTCGGTACAGCATGGTGTGTAGGGATGGGTGGGTTGATTTTACCCCCACATGGTGTGTAGGGTTGGACGGAGTTGGTGTGTAGAGGCTGGTAGGTAGGATTATGCTATTCTGTCTGATCTGTTTATTATGACTGAAATGGGCTAAGGCCCTAGACCATATCTGATTCTGTATCTGAGTGGGCTAAAGTCCACACCATTTTTGTAATGGGCTCAGGCCCGAATTGTGAATTGATGTCTGTTATCTGATATTACTATGTGTATGTTTTCTGTGGGGATTACACATTGAGTGTACGAAAACTCACCATTTTTCTGTTTATTCTGTTCAGGTAATCCCCAGCAGTAGGTGACCACGATTCTGGACACTTATTTACGGTGTCTTTTTTTTTATTATGGTTTGGTTATATTTGGGTAAATTTTATGTAACAAGGCCTTTCGGATTTTTGTTTAAAATTTGGGATCATTATTTTATAAACTGCTAGCAGTAGGACAAGACACGAGTTTTCAAAATAAACAAAGGTTTTATCAAAATACGTACAACCTTGTAAATCGTTTTAAAAGCTTCCGCAACGTATGGAGTTTTAAAAAATGGATAATGAATAAATAAATGACACTTTTTGTTGATAGCCTAAAATACCTAAAAATGGTTTTAACGTAGTTATGTTTTCCAAAGAGCTATCATGTGACATCGCCAGATTCGGCCATAACGTCCAGGCCGGGTTTGGGGTGTTACATGTATTATTTCTCTTTAAAAAAATGAAAAGTTTAATTTCAAAAACTTTGATAGAAATCCTTTGTTATTATTTGAAAAACAACTTAGTGATCTTTATATTCAAATTTGATAAAACGAGTTTGCAAAAATAGTTTTTCTTTAACTGTTCAGTACTGTATTTATTAGAAAAAAGTTCAATTTATTCAATCCATAAGTATAATCCATGCATAATGACCAATGTTAAAAATCCTATGCCATAGTACCATAATTTAACATAAAAAGTATCAAATAACAATGAAGTCCATAAACACCCAAATCATAAATAAAAGGCCATATGTTTATTTAAAAACATTTTCGAGAGCATCACCGATGACCACATCCGAGTCCTAACCAAAAGGGTTATCTTAAACACACAAGTAAAGTGGGTGAGCTTTAAAGGGCCTAATGTGAGATCAATACAAATATATATTCACATAAATATCAAAATATAAATCTCAACATATCGATCATCATAACTTTCATAAAATTTAACACTGTTACTTATGCATGAACTTATCAATGCATATTTTAAAAACGATGCACAAAAGCCATGCATCACATATCACGAGGATGAGATCTACACATACATCTTTGTCAAAGTTATAACCACATCATATATCATGCGTTTCATAGAATTACTCGGTTAGAGTCACTTACTTGGGTTCCCTTGATGAATTTTTCAACTTCTCTTTGAATATTTAGTGTACTCACGATTAATTATAATTAATTTATTAATATAACAAAAGCAAACACATCACACACAACTAATAGTATTGAACCTACACCTTTTTCGTAGATCCAATATGCCACAATCCTCTAGTAATGATTTGGCTTGGATCTAAACCCGAAAGATGTATCTAAACACACAAATAATCTTTATTGGTTAGGATTCGTTGTGAGTGTTATACCTGATAGAAATCAATCATTTAAGTCCCACCGATAAACTTACTCTTGATCTAACACTCGAATCCAATGCCTTTGCTCCTAACGTTAATGATTTCTCGGGTCATTGTTGTTTGGTCCTTCAAAGAACATAGGGAGAATGGTATTAACAGTCGAAGGACATATATATAAACTTAGTACCACTCGGTTTAAGAGAAAAAAAGAGAGAAGGGAATTATGCCAAAACTACTCGTGTACTTACTCTACTCGATTAACACGATGAGATCGGTGATTCGACTTGGTGAAGGAACAGAGAAGTTTAGTGATATACAAGAATCATTTGATCGGTGAGTCTAAAATACAAAGTAAGGAATTCAAGTAGGAGAGTAGAGTAGGTTTGGTCACTAGAGGAGACGGTTTAAGAAGAAAAATCAACCACCGGTGGAGACGGCGGCAACGACGATGGTCTGGCAACCAGAGGAGTGATGGTTCAACGAAGGGTGTGGGAAAAATAAATAATAATAAAGGATTGGCATAAGAAGTAATTGAAAAATGAGATGAAATGAGGAGAGAGATGGAGGAGAAATGAGACCCGCGGTGGTGGTCATGGCTGTAATGGGTGATGACGAGGAAGAGAACGTAAAGGAGGAAGATGAGCTATGGTGGCTAAGAGGTGTGGTGTTTGGTTGTGATAAGGTCGGTCTTGGTGGAGGAAGGAAGAAAAGATGAAAAATAAAAAGGGGATGTGTAGCAAAAGGGAGAAAAATGGATGAGAAAAGAGAGAATATGGAGGAGAGGGAGGATAGGACGACAAAGAGAGGTAGGGAGTAAGGGGAATGGGTGGTCAACCTAGTCTTGGTTCAATGAACCACTTCTATGGGAATGGGGAGAAAAAATGGCAAGAGTGGGAGACAAGGAGTGAAAAAGGGATCATGTTACCTCAACTTATGGTAAGTTTGACTCCTAAAGAGGGAAAGGAATCCTCCTAAACAATGTAGTTATAGGGTGGACGACAAGCTCATTATGCATATAAGAAATGTTTTGAAAAAATTAAATAAAAAGGATGTGAATAAAGGGATTTTAACTTAGGACCTCTAGGATAGCTAAGGAGCATTAAACCACTAGACCACTTCACTTTTTTTTTACGCTACTAAAGTAAAAATGTGGGATGTGACAACTCTACCCTTCTTAAAAACAATTTCGTCCATGAAATTTACCCAATGGGAAAAGGTGAGGATATTGTTGTCGCATCAAATGTTCTGGCTTTCCAGTGGCCTCATTAGAACCGTGATTCCTCCACAAAACTTTTACGAATTGAATATGTTTCCTCTGTAAAACTTTGACCTCGCGGTCAAGAATCTCTACCGGTTCCTCATCAAATGAAAAATCTGGACGAACCTCAATCTGCTCAACCGGAACTATATGAGAATGGTCAGATCAGAATCATCTCAATATGGACACTTGAAAAACGTCGTGAATACGATATAACTCTAGAGGTAACTCTAGCTGATATGCCACTGGTCCAACTCTCTTAATGATTCGATAGGGTCCAATGAACCTCAGACTAAACTTTCCCTTGTGACCAAACCGCAACACTTTCTTACAAGGGGAAACCTTAAGAAAGACTCGATTACCAACACTTAACTCTATATCCTTCCTTTTCAAGTAAAAATAAGACTTTTATCGATCCAGTGCCACTCTTAAATGATCCTGAATAATCTTCACAGTATTCTCCGTCTCTTTCACTAAGTCTGATCATAGCACTTTCATCTCCCCCAATTGAGTCCAACACAGAGGTGTCTTACACTTGCATCCATAAAGAGCTTCATAAGGAGCCATATGAATGCTTGACTAGAAGCTATTATTATACGCGAATTCAGCAAGCGTTAGATGTTCATCTCAACTACCTCAAAAATCAATCACACAACCTCTCAACATATCCTAGAGAATTTGGATAACCCTCTCAGACTGCTCATCAGACTGTGGATGAAAAGCTGTATTGAAGTTTAACCTTGTACCTAGAGCCTCATGCAGTTACTTCCAAAATCAAGACGTGAAACGAGGATCCCAATCAGAAGTGATTGAAACCGGTACTGCATGAAGTCTTACAATCTTAGAGATATACAATTTTACTAACCTCGATAATGAGTAATCAGTACGCACTGGCAGAAAATGGGCGGACTTAGTCAACTGGTCAACAATCACTTAGATGGAATCTTTCTTAGAAGGTTTCAAAGGTAGCCCACTAACAAAGTCCATAGTGACACGCTTCTATTTCCACTGAGGAACCTGAATAGGTTGGAGCAAACCAAAAGGAAATTGGTGCTTGGCCTTGACTTGTTGGCACGTCAAGCATCTTACCACAAAATTAGTCACATCACGCTTAAGTCCCAGTCACCAATATTTCTCACGGAGATCCCGATACATCTTACTTCTTCCGGGATGCATAACATAAGGACTGTTATGCGCTTCTCTCAGAATGAACTGCCTCAACTCTAAATTTGAAGGTACACAATATCTCCCATGACAGCACAAAACTCCCTTATAATTAAATGCAAAATCTGAAGTCTTACCCTCCTTGAAAGGTTTCACATGATATGCTAAAAACGTATCCGATAACTATTTCAACTTGATCTCCTCCAACAGAGTAGGTCACACTTGTAACTCTGCAAGTTAGCCTCCATATTTAAACAAACTCAGTTTAGCAAACACTGCTTTTAAATCTTTCATTGCTTTTCTACTCAATGCATTGGCCATGAAATTAGCTTTACCCGAATGATATTCAACAGTGCAATCGTAGTCCTTAAGTAGCTCTATCCAACACCTCTATATCAAGTTTAACTCCTTCTAAGTGAGGAGATACTTAAAACTCTTATGATCTGTGTAGATAACACACTTCTCCTAATAAAGATAGTGCCTCCAGATCTTAAGAGCAAATACTACCGCAGTCAATTCAAGGTCATGTGTAAGATAGTTACACTCATGCAATTTGAGCTGCCTTGAAGTATAAGCCACTACTTTTCCATCCTGCATCAACACACATCCAAGGCCTGTTTGAGAAGCGTCGCTGTAAACTAGATAATCTTTATTGGACTCAGGTTGAATCAATACTAGTGCCTGTGTTAATATTGCCTTGAGTTTCTCGAAACTAGCATGCTGTTCATCAGTCCATTTAAATGGCACACTCTTTCTCAATAGCTTCATTATCGGTGCCGCAATCAAAGAAAATCCCTTAACAAACCTCCGATAGTATCCAGTAGGTCCAAGAAAACTTAGAATATCGCTAACATTTTTAGGCTGCTTCCAGTCCAGAATAGCCTCGATCTTCTTAGGGTCTACACGAATGCTTTTAACATATACCACATGTCCCAAAAACATCACTTCTCGGACCCAAAACTCAAACTTACTTAGCTTCGCGTATAACTTTTTCTCACGTAACGTTTGAAGGACTAATGTCACATCTGAAAAATCGGGTTAGTAGAAATTGGGTTAATGAACAGAGAGTGGTCACAACCGAATTTTTATTTAGATAATCTTTTGCTCATTTGATAATAAATAAATATAAATTATAGTGATTGAGTAGTGGTGGAGTTGTCCTTGATGATCTGAGTTCGAATCCATTTGCCATCGTTAATTTTTATTTGGTGAAAATTTGTTTCAAACCCTTAACAAATGTCATCCCATATTTTTATTTTTATTTGCACAAGTTTGAGATCAAGGAAGTGAGTAGTCTAGTGGTTTATTAACTCTTTAGCTATCTTAATGGTCCAAGGTTCAAGTCCTGATGTTCACACTCTTCTACTTAATTTTTTTTTTACAATTTCTCCATATGATTTAAGTGCTTGCCGTCCTCCCCTTTTTCACCATAAATAGGAGGATTCCTTTCCTCCAATATAGGTCAACCCTTAAGTTGAGGGTGCATGATCCTCCTTTTTACTCGATGTCCCCCTCCATTTCCATAATCTCACCTCTTACCTTGTTGCATGATACATTGAACCTGGCCATGGTTGACCAAGCCCTCCTCCATTGCATTGCCATTCATACCCATCTCCCTTTCACTTTTTTTCATTTTTCATTTTCTTTTCTCACCATTTTCTCTCCTTTTTGCAAACAACCATCACCATCCTCCTAATCTTTTTCTTCCTCCACCGTGACCCAAACTTTCTTCCACCAAGCACCACCTTTCGTGGCCGCCACTCCTCCACTCTTTTTATCTCCCTCTTTCTATCGCCACCGTGACCGCTACAGTGGTCGATGCCGTGCGCCACCGTGGTAGACGCCGTACGCCACTGCAAGTCCTCCTCCTCCTCCTCCTCTATTTTTTTATTTAGTTTTCTTTCTCCTATTCCTTTCTTTCCTCTTTTTAGCTGAACCTTATAACTCCTTTATCGCCGGATCGCCGTCGAGCTATTGTCGTCACTACCGTCAGACCACTGCCACTTCCACCACCGGTGACAAAAAAAAAATCTTCCTTTCCTTTTTCTTTTCCTCTCCTTGTGCCGATTCTCACTTTGTTTTAATCAAACTTATTCTTTCATTGTAATAATCCTTTCTAGATTGCTCGATTTTCTGACATCGCTCATTTTTGATTCATTGATCGATTCGAATTAATCAAGTGTAAGTAAAGATTATTTTGGGTCGTAAAAACCCTTATCCTAGTGATTCTTTAATATGGTTGAATGGTATAGTGTCAAGAATCATAGTGGTATTTTGTTATTGCTATTTATTTATGAACTATAGTACTAATACATCTTTGTATCGCTTTGAAGGACAGAACAATAATCGTAGGGGAGACCCCTAACTTCACAAAGGAAATCCTCTTTTCGAGAGTCTTAGGTCGTGGGGGTAAGTGATGTTAAGACTATTCGTGATAGATTTCTTAAGTGACAAAACATTTTCAAAGATCCACACTAATACATGTTACTTATGTGAAAGATCGTCTTGCGAGATAGATCGAGTGAAACCGTAAATAAGGGGTTAAGGCAATTCGAATCTACAATCTAAGGTGTGGATCGATACTATTTGTTTGTGTGACATCGATATTTTATTATTAATAAATTAATTATATTAAAATATATGAATATACTAAATATATATGAAGAGTTGTATAACTTATCGAGATGGATACCAAGTAAGTGTTCTAACTTAGTGGATCTATGATTTACATGACAAGTGATATGCTTATGATTTTGGTTATGATATTTGTGTAGATCTCATGCTCATGATATGTGATGTATGGCTTATGTGTTATATGTGATGATTTAAAAATGTTCGATTTACGTCTATATATGTATGACAAATCAAGATCTACGATCTATTGTGAAAAGCATGTTAAACATGTTAAAATTGATTATTATGTGATAAGTGATTTTGATGGCATGTTTACACGCATAAGTGTATAAGTGATCTATATGTGTTATAAGTGAAAATTGCCATATCACATGCATGGGGTGGGATTTTGTTAAAGGCGGAAGCAATGGCAGTATATTTGCAATTCAGTGGTGGTTTGTACACATCAGTGTTATCAATGGCAATTTATCTGCAAATCAGTGGCAATATATCTACAAATCAGTGATGGCTTGTCCACAAATGGTGTTTTGGATGGACGAGTTCTGGGGAACTCGATACTGGAGTGTTGCAGAGATGGGTAGGAAATTTTATAAAATGTGTATCGTTTTTAAAGTATGCATCGACATGTTCAAGCATAAGTATCAGTATAAGAACTTGTGATTATCATGATGATTGATATGATGAGACTGCTATTTCAATATGTATGTGATTATATTTGTGTTGATCTTACACTGGGCTTTTAAAGCGCACCCCTTTTTTAATTCTGACTTTTTAGATAATAATCGAGGTTAGGATGGGCTCGATTTACAGAGGTGCTCTCGGTCATTTTCAAAAAAATATATTATTTTTGTAACACCCCATATCCGAGTTCGAGACCAAGACTAGATACGAGACATTACCATGCTTGAACTCACTTAAGCAAGTACTTACAGGCTATAAAATTTTGTTCTGAATTAAAAACTTCTCTTTCTCAGTCTAGTCATACCTTTCATGAGCCTACGAGGCCTTAAACACTTATCTAAAAACTTTCGGAACTTATTCAGAAAATTTTCATTAGAGCAGGGGTCACACGCCCATGTTGTATGGGACACGCCCGTGCACCCCTAAAACATGCCCGTGTCTTTCACCCGTGGTGGATACTGGCAAATTACACACGGCCTCGACATGCCCGTGGCCCCAAACCGTGCCTAAAACCCCACGATACGCCAATGCCCCACGCCAAGGCACACGCGCTGCTTGCCACCACCCGTGGTGCACCGACTACATTAACATGGCCTAGAGTCTAGACACATGCCGTGTGACTAGTCCGTGGTCTATTCTCGACTTAAGATACAATGGTGCGAGGTGCACACGGCCTGAGACACACGCCTGCGTGTGTCCATCCGTGTGGGCACTTAGAGGCTATTTACCAAGCCAATTGCCACCACGAAATCAAGACCAAACTCAAGCTCAATTCAAGAAACTCAAGTATTACATCTAACATGAACAAGGATGCATACCCCATTGATAGATTAAAACATACATACTTAATCATTCATGACTCATCTCTTTGGCCATATACAAAAAGAATACTAAGCTTGATAGCCAACATTTTGGCTAGTTTTAAAACATAACTCAAAATGAAATGTTTCCTATACATGCCATACTTAATATAAACAACTTGGCTATACCAAAATAGCGATTGATAGTGTGCTCCGAGCTCCGATGATGATAATCCACTAGATTAGCTTTGCGGGACTACATGGAAAGAAAGAATAAAGGACGTAAGCGTTTAGCTTAGTAAGTTTGCATATAATGCACATAGCAACATACTTGTTCAATATAACCCATTTAGCATAAACAATGGTATCATAAATTTCAGCTAATTAAGCTTACTTACTCATACTGATTCTTACATATCTCATGATATTTACTAGTCCCATACTCGTGAGGTAAACAAGGTACCTATATCACTTGATCACATAGATCAACATACTCTACAATAATAATTATAATCTCTAGATCATCATTCATAATATGAGTAATACTCATTTCTAACTTGATAATAACTTTGCTTACTTAACTTTCTTGCCATCTCATTTTAGCTTTACTCATTTTACCCGATGAATTTCTGCGAATAACCGAGGATACTAAATCTCATCCCTCGTAACTTGATGCCAAAGCCATATCCTAGATACGGTCTTACATGGAATTTCTCATCTCGGTTTCGAGGCCATGTCTTGACATGGACTTATACGAAGTCTTTACTCGTGAACTGGTCAATGCCAAGCCTTGGCTGGGACTTACATGAAATTTCTTTCTCTTGATAACTTTTCAATGCCAAGACTTGTCTTGGACTTACATGAAAACTGTTCAAAGCCAAGCTTGACTTGGACTTACATGATAACTCTGTTCAATGCCAAGCTTGCCTTGGACTTACATGATAAATCTGTTCAATGCAAGCTTGCCTTGGACTTACATGATAACTCTGCTCAATGCCAAGCTTGCCTTGGACTTACATGATAACTATACTTGATTGCTGATGCCATGCCTTGGCTTGGTCTTATACGGACTTTCTTATCTCATGTGGTGGATCGAGTATTCTGGGAAATTCATCTTCAATCGGGACTTACTCATACTTAATCTCATTGATTTCTTTGTTTAACATAGCATTAAGCATTCCGTCGAAATAATGTACATTATACTAAGCAATTCAATAATAGAAATCATAGAGCTTAAAAATCATACAAACTTACCTCAATATACAAAAATGTATGTAGATATGCAATTTAGTCCTCGACTTTGTTCTTGCCTCGGTTTTGATCCGGGCTTCGTTTTTCTTGATCTATAATCACAAATAGATCATTTAATACTCACATTGACTAAAATGACTCTTCACACATACTTTGGCAAAATTACTATTTTGCCCCTATACTTTCTCATATTTACACTTTTGCCCCAAGGCTCGTAAAATGAATCTCATTAAACTTTCTTAAACTTCATGCTTAGCTGATTCATTTTCTCTACTATAACAATCATCAATTCTCACTATTTCTAATATATATGACTAATTTCATAACTATTACAAATTAGTCCATACTATCATTTTTCATGAAATTCACTAAGGAAAAGATGTTTATCTAACATCAAACTCTCATAGACTTCCATAAAAATATCATTTTACAAGCATGTCACTCTTGGGTATATTTTTGAACATGCATCTTAGCTTATTTTATAGCTAAAAATAGCTAATTCATAATACGAGAACTTCAAAAATACGAAGAATATTAAAAACGGGGCTAAGATGAACTTACTAGCAAGCTTGAAAGATGAACAAACCCTAGCTATGGGTTCTTTGAAAATTTCGGCAATGAGGAAGAAGATGAATGAAATTTTTATCATCTTTTTCCTATTTTAATCATTTAAATGGTAAATGACCAAAATGCCCTTCTCTTTAAAAATATACAAATTACTAACTCATGTCCATTTTTGTCCAAAACTTATAATTTGGGAAAATTGCTATTTAAGGACTTCTAATTAATATTCTAAAGCTATTTCATATGAAAAGCTTCTAGAAACTCATATTTTGCAACTTTTGCAATTTAGTCCTATTTGATCATTCCATGTCAATTTCACAAAATTTCTACATGGAACTTTAATACTATCATGCAAACATGTCATAAACCTTAAGAACTCAATTTACTAACTTAGATTTGTGGTCTCGGACCACTATTCCGACTAGGCCCTGAATCGGGATGTTACAATTCTCCCCCTCTTAGGAATTTTCGTCCTCGAAAATCTTACCAGCAAACAGGTTTAGATACTGGTTTCTCATGATTTCTTCTGGTTCCCACGTAGCTTCTTCTAGTCCATGTCTTTGCCACAATACTTTTACCAGGGCAATACTTTTATTCCTTAGCTGCTTGACTTCTCGAGCTAAAATCTTAACTGGTTCTTCACCATAAGTCATGTCGGGATGAATCTCTATATCTGACGGGGTAATTACATGTGAAGGGTCTGATCAGTAGCGTCGCAACATGGACACGTGAAACACATCGTGAATCTTTTCTAACTCTGATGGCAAAGCTAATAGATAAGCTACTGGCCCAACTTTCTCGATAATCTCATACGGTCCAATAAAACGTGGACTCAACTTGCCTTTCCGGCCAAATCTGAGAACTTTTCTCCATGGTGACACTTTTAAGAAAACTTTATCTTCGACTTGATACTTTATCTCTTTTCTCTTTAAGTCCGAGTAGGACTTCTGTCTATCTGATGCAGCTTTTAAACATTCTCGTATCACTTTCACTTTCTCTTGACTTCTCTAACCAAATCAACCCCATGAATTTGGTTTTCCTTGAGTTCACCCAAAATATAGGCGTTACGCACTTTCGCCCATATAGAGCCTCATAAGGCGCCATCTTTAAACTTGACTGAAAACTATTATTGTAGGCAAACTCTACCAATGGAGAAACTTTTCCCAACTGCCTCGGAATTCAAGAATACAACATCTGAGCATATCCTCGAGTACTTGAATTAACCTCTCCGACTGACCGTCAGTTTGAGGATGAAAAGCGGTACTAAAGTTCAAGTTTGTACCCAAGGCCTCTTGTAACTTCTTCCAAAATCTGGATGCAAACCTCGGATCTTTATCCTAGATGATTGAAAACGGAACACCGTGAAGCCTTACTATTTCTGAAATGTACAAGTTTACCAACTTGTCTAGTGAGTAATCAACTCGTACAGGTATAAAATAAGCTGACTTCGTGAGTCTATCAACTATAACCCATACAGCATCATTCTTGCTCGAAGATAATGGTAGACCCGTTACAAAATCCATAGTAATACGGTCCCATTTCCACTCCGGAACCAAAATGGGTTGAAGCAAACCCGAAGGTACTTGATGTTCAGCCTTTACTTGCTGACAAATCAAGCATTTGGAAACAAATTCTGAAATATCTTTCTTCATTCTCGGCCACCAATATTGTTGCTTCAAGTCATTATACATCTTGGTACCACCCGTATGTACAAACAAACATCCGTTATGGGCCTCACGCAAAATTCCCTGAATAAGCTCTTCATTTCTCGGTACACAAACTCTATCTTTGAACATCAGACTTCCATTGGGACTAATCTAGAAATCAGACTCAACATCTGTCTCGCACTGAGCTCTCTTGGCTTGTAATCCACTATCTTCTTTTTGAGCTTCAATGATCTATTGGAGGAAAGTTGGTCTAGCTCTCAACTCAGCTAGAATAGAACCATCGTCGGATAAAGTCATCCGTGAATTCATTGCCCTTAATGCAAATAGGGATTTTCTACTCAAAGCGTCGGCGACCACATTCGCCTTCCCGGGATGGTAGTCAATGACCAATTCATAGTCTTTTATCAACTCTAACCATCTCCGCTACCTTAAGTTCAACTCTTTCTGCGTCATCAAGTACTTCAAACTTTTGTGATCGGTGAAGATCTGACATCTCTTACCATATAGGTGGTGTCTCCATATCTTCAATGCGAAGACTATGGCAGCCGACTCTAGATCGTGGGTCGAATAATTCTTCTCATGTGGCTTGAACTCTCTTGAGGCGTAAGCAATTACTTTGCCTTCTTGCATAAGTACACAGCCTAATCCATTTAAGGATGCATCGTTGTAAATCACAAATTCTTTCCCTGTCTCAGGTTGTACCAAAACTAGAGCTTCTGTCAACATCGCTTTCAGTTTCTCGAAACTTTGTTGGCATCTTTCTGTCCACTCAAACTTCACATTTTTCTGTAACAATTTAGTCATCGGAGTTGCAATCATAGAAAACCCCTTGACGAATCGTCTATAATAGCTAGCTAGGCATAGAAAAATTCTAACCTCCGAGACATTTCTTGGTGGATTCCAATCCATTTTGGCCGAAATCTTACTTGGATCTACTCGGACTCCATCTCTCGAGACAATATGCCCCAGAAATCCTACTTCCTTGAGCCAAAATTCACTTTTACTGAACTTGGCATATAATTGATTTTCTCGAAGAGTCTCAGAAAAGCGTCAGTAGGTTCTCGGCATGCTCATTCTCATCTCGAGAATAAATCAGTATGTCGTCATTGAAAACGACTACAAACTTGTCGAGGTATGGTCTAAAAATGCGGTTCATTAAGTCCATGAATACCGCAGGAGCATTGGTCAAACCAAAGGGCATGACTAAAAATTCACAATGCCCATACATTGTTCAAAAAGCTGTCTTAGACACATCTGAATCCTTTACTCTCAGCTGGTAGTACCCCGATCTCAAGTCTATCTTAGAGAACACGGTGGCTCCCTTCAATTGATCGAACAAATCATCGATCCTTGGCAATGGGTATTTGTTCTTTACTGTCACTTTATTAAATTGACGGTAATCTATACACAATCTCATGGTGCCATCTTTCTTTTTTACAAATAAAACGGGAGCACCCCAGGGAGAACAACTTGACCTAGCAAAGCCTTTATCTGTCAACTCTTGCAACTGTAAATTCAGCTCCTTCAACTCCGTTGGAGCCATTCTGTAAGGAGTAATAGGCATTGGTACAGTACCGGGAGCTAGCTCAATGCTGAACTCAACCTCTCTAACTGGTGGTAGTCCTGGTAATTCTTCGGGAAAAACATATACGTACTCACATACTATTGGTACTGTCTTAATCTTTAACTCTGTTTCTTTATCATTCATCACAAAGGCCAAATATGCCTCATACCCTTTTCTTATGTATCTCTGTGCCGTCATGTGAAAAATCATTTCCGGTGATTTACTTTGCTCATCTGATTCTATATGGAGAGTATCCCCATTCTCAAATCTCATCTCAATATATTTCTTCCCACAATTAACTATTACATCATGAGTGGTCAACCAGTCCATACCAAGAATGATGTCAAACTCATCAAATGGTAGCAACATAAGATTTGCTTTAAAGTAATGACATCTAGTCATTAAGGGACAATCTTTACATACTTCATCAACTAACACACTCTTGCCTAAAGGATTAGACACCTTAATCGTAAATTCTGTAGAATCTATAGGCATATTCATACTGGATACTAGTTTCATACAAATGTAAGAGTGTGTGGATCCGGGATCTATTAAAGCAATAACTTTGATATCATAAAGAGAAAAGGTACCCGTAATAGCATCAGGAGAAGATGCCTCTTCGCGAGCGCGAATGGTATAAGTCCTCGCAGGCCCCCTACCCTCGGGTCTCACAGCCTGCTCTCTAGGGTTACGTCTTCCACTTGCCCCACTTCCTGGGTTCCTCTGCGGTCTTCCTCTGACCACACTCCCAAATCTCGGGGTCTGAGCTCTATTTTCTTTCATTGTCTCTGGACAATCTTTTATGTAGTGGTCCTGGGAACCACATCTGAAACATGCATTTTCATGTGCTCGACATTTTCCAAGATGACGTCTGCCACACTGGGGGTATTCGGGTCTATCCGATCGGATATTCCCCACACTAGCAACTGAGGTCGTCTGTGCCTTACTTCCCGAATACTGCTTACTCTTGTCCTTCCTTGAAAACCCAGTGGAAGTAGCCGATCGGGTGGAGAAATCTCTTGACTTCTTGGATGAGGGTTGGAATGATTTATTACCTGTCTCTTTTTAGAGTCACGAGACTCTACTTCAGATTTTCTCTTCTCCTTTACTAGTTCTTCGGCTTTACAAGGCCTCTCTACTAGCACAACGAACTCCTTTAGTTCTAGGACAGCAACAAACAATTTGATGTCCTCATTTAGCCCATCTTCAAATCTCTTACTCATGATGGCTTCGGTGGACACGCATTCTCGAGCGTATTTGCTGAGCCGTACAAACTCACGCTCATAATCAATCACAGACATCTTGCCTTGCTTTAACCCTAGAAATTCCTTTCTTTTCTGGTTCACGAACCTTTGACTGATATATTTTTTCTTGAATTCTTCTTGGAAAAATTCCCATGTGATCTTTTCCTTCGGTACCACCGACACAACGGCATTCCACCATTGGTAAGCAGAATCTCTTAAAAGAGAGACTACACACTTCATGCATTCCTCAGGAGTCGTCACACTATCATTATAAAAACATTCTTACGTATGGCATGTATAGCTAGACTCGTGCTCGTGCTACGTTAGTCCTAGAACCGACTAAACCGTAGCTCTGATACCACTAAATGTAACACCCCATATCCGAGTCCGAGACCAAGACTGGATACGAGACATTACCATGCTTGAACTCACTTAAACATGTACTTACGGGCTATAAAATGTTGTTCCGAATTAAAAACTTCTCTTTCTCAGTCTATTCATACCTTTCATGAGCCTACGAGGCCTTAAACACTTATCTAAAAACTTTCGGAACTTATTCAGAAACTTTTTTTTAGAGCAGGGGTCACACGCCCATGTTGTATGGGACACGCCCGTGCACCCCTAAAACATGCACGTGTCTTTCACCCGTGGTGGATACTGGCAAATTACACACGGCCTGGACACGCCCATGGCCCCAAACCGTGCCTAAAACCCCAGCATTCTGCCAATGCCCCATGACCAAGGCACACGCCCGTGCTTACCACCCGTGGTGCACACTGAGTACCTTAATACGGCCTAGAGTCTAGACACACGCCCGTGTGACTAGTCTGTGGTCTATTTTGACTTAAGATACAATGGTGCAGGGTGCACACGGCCTAGACACACGCACGTGTGTCCATCCGTGTGGGCACTTAGAGGCTATTTACCAAGCCAATTGCCACCCTGAAATCAAGACCAAACTCAAGCTCAATTCAGCAACTCAAGTATTACATCTAACATGAACAAGGATGCATACCCCATTGATAGATTAAAACATACATACTTAATCATTCATGACTCATCTCTTTGGCCATATACAAAAAGAATACTAAGCTTGATAGCCAACATTTTGGCTAGTTTTAAAACATAACTCAAAATTAAATGTTTCCTATACATGCCATACTTAATATAAACAACTTGGCTATACCAAAGTAGCGATTGATAGTGTGCTCCGAGCTCCGATGACGATAATCCATGAGATTAGCTTTGCGGGACTACATGAAAAGAAAGAATAAAGGACGTAAGCGTTTAGCTTAGTAAGTTAGCATATAATGCACATAGCAACATACTTGTTCAATATAACCCATTTAGCATAAACAATGGTATCATAAATTTCAGCTAATTAAGCTTACTTACTCATACTGATTCTTACATATCTCATGATATTTACTAGTCTCACACTCGTGAGGTAAACAAGGTACCTGTATCACTTGATCACATAGATCAACATACTCTACAATAATAATTATAATCTCTAGCTCATCATTCATAATATGAGTAATACTCATTTCTAACTTGATAATAGCTTTGCTTACTTAACTTTCTTGCCATCTCATTTTAGCTTTACTCATTTTACCCGATGAATTTCTACGAATAACCGAGGATACTAAATCTCATCCCTCGTAACTTGATGCCAAAGCCATATCCTAGATACGGTCTTACATGGAATTTCTCATCTCGGTTTCGAGGCCATGTCTTGACATGGACTTATACGAAGTCTTTGCTCGTGAACTGGTCAATGCCGAGCCTTGCCTGGGACTTACATGAAATTTCTTTCTCTTGATAACTTTTCAATGCCAAGACTTGTCTTGGACTTACATGACAACTGTTCAAAGCCAAGCTTGCCTTAGACTTACATGATAACTCTGTTCAATGCCAAGCTTGCCTTGGACTTACATGATAACTCTGTTCAATGCAAGCTTGCCTTGGACTTACATGATAACTCTGCTTGATTGCCGATGCCATGCCTTTGCTTGGTCTTATACGGACTTTCTTATCTCATGTGGTGAATCGAGTATCCTGGGAAATTCATCTTCAATCGGGACTTACTCATACTTAATCTCATTGATTTCTTTGTTTAACATAGCATTAAGCATTCCGTCGAAATAATGTACATTATACTAAGCAATTCAATAATAGAAATCATAGAGCTTAAAAATCATACAAACTTACCTCAATATACAAAAATGTATGTAGATATGCAATTTAGTCCTCGACTTTGTTCTTGCCTCGGTTTCGACCCGAGCTTCGCTTTTCTTGATCTATAATCACAAATAGATCATTTAATACTCACATTGACTAAAATGACTCTTAACACATACTTTGGAAAAATTACTATTTTGCCCCTATACTTTCTAATATTTGCACTTTTGCTCCAAGGCTCGTAAAATGAATCTCATTCAACTTTCTTAAACTTCATGCTTAGCTGATTCATTTTCTCTACTATAACAATCATCAATTCTCACTATTTCTAATATATATGACTAATTTCATAACTATTACAAATTAGTCCATACTATCATTTTTCATGAAATTCACTAAGGAAAAGCTGTTTATCTAACATCAAACTCTCATAGACTTCCATAAAAATATCATTTTACAAGCATGTCACTCTTGGGTAGATTTTTGAACATGCATCTTAGCTTATTTTATAGCTAAAAATAGCTAATTCATAATACGAGAACTTCAAAAATACGAAGAATATTAAAAACGGGGCTAAGATGAACTTACTAGCAGACTTGAAAGATGAACAAACCCTAGCTATGGGTTCTTTGAAAATTTCGACAATGAGGAAGAAGATGAATGAAATTTTTATCATCTTTTTCCTATTTTAATCATTTAAATGGTAAATGACCAAAATGCCCTTCTTTTTAAAAATTTACAAATTACTAACTCATGTCCATTTTTGTCCAAAACTTATAATTTGGGCAAATTGCTATTTAAGGATTTCTAATTAATATTCTAAAGCTATTTCATATAAAAAGCTTCTAGAAACTCATATTTTGTAACTTTTGCAATTTAGTCCTATTTGATCATTCCATGTCAATTTCACAAAATTTCTACATGGAACTTTAATACTATCATGCAAACATGTCATAAACCTTAAGAACTCAATTTACTAACTTAGATTTGTGGTCTCGGACCACTATTTTGACTAGGCCCTGAATCGGGATGTTACAATTCTCCCCCTCTTAGGAATTTTCGTCCTCGAAAATCTTACCAAAGAAATGAGTTTGGATCTTGGGTTTCTCATGATTTCTTCTGGTTCCCACGTAGCTTCTTCTATTCCATGTCTTTTCCACAATACTTTTACCAGGGCAATACTTTTATTCCTTAGCTGCTTGACTTCCCGAGCTAAAATCTTAACTGGTTCTTCACCATAAGTCATGTCGGGATGAATCTCTATATCTGACGGGGTAATTACATGTGAAGGGTCTGATCGGTAGCGTCGCAACATGGACACGTGAAACACATCGTGAATCTTTTTTAACTCTGATGGCAAAGACAATCGATAAACTACCGGCCCAACTTTCTCAGTAGTCTCATACGGTCCAATAAAACGTGGACTCAACTTGCCTTTTCGGTCAAATCTGAGAACTTTTCTCCATGGTGACACTTTCAAGAAAACTTTATCTCCGACTTGATACTTTATCTCTTTTCTCTTTAAGTCCGAATAGGACTTCTGTCTATCTGATGCAGCTTTTAAACATTCTCGTATCACTTTCACTTTCTCTTCAGCTTCTCTAACCAAATCAACCCCATGAATTTGGTTTTCCTTGAGTTCAGCCCAAAATAAAGGCGTTCTGCACTTTCGCCCATATAGAGCCTCATAAGGCGCCATCTTTAAACTCGACTGAAAACTATTATTGTAGGCAAACTCTACCAATGGGAGAAACTTTTCCCAACTGCCTCGGAATTCAAGAATACAACATCTGAGCATATCCTCGAGTACTTGAATTAACCTCTCCGACTGACCGTCAGTTTGAGGATGAAAAGTGGTACTAAAGTTCAAGTTTGTACCCAAGGCCTCTTGTAACTTCTTTCAAAATCTGGATGTAAACCTCGGATCTCTATCCGAGATGATTGACAACGGAACACCGTGAAGCGTTACTATTTCTGAAATGTACAAGTTTGCCAACTTGTCTAGTGAGTAATCAACTCGTATAGGTATAAAATGAGCTAACTTCGTGAGTCTATCAACTATAACCCATACAACATCTTTCTTGCTCGAAGATAATGGTAGACTCGTTACAAAATCCATAGTAATACGGTCCCATTTCCACTCCGGAACCAAAATGGGTTAAAGCAAACCCGAAGGTACTTGATGTTCAGCCTTTACTTGCTGACAAATCAAGCATTTGGAAACAAACTCAAATATCTTTCTTCATTCTCTACCACCAATATCATTGCTTCAAGTCATTATACATCTTGGTACCACCGGATGTACAGACAAACATCCGTTATGGGCCTCACGCAAAATTCCCTGAATAAGCTCTTCCTTTCTCGGTACACAAACTCTATCTTTGAACATCAGACTTCCATTGGGACTAATCTAGAAATCAGACTCAACATCTGTCTCGCATTGAGCTCTCTTGGCTTGTAATCCACTATCTTCTTTTTGAGCTTCAATGATCTCTTGGAGGAAAGTTGGTCTAGCTCTCAACTCAGCTAGAATAGAACCATCGTCGGATAAAGTCATCCGTGAATTCATTGCCCTTAATGCAAATAGGGATTTTCTACTCAAAGCATCGGCGACCACATTCGCCTTCCCGAGATGGTAGTCAATGACCAATTTATAGTCTTTTATCAACTCTAACCATCTCCGCTTTCTTAAGTTCAACTCTTTCTGCGTCATCAAGTACTTCAAACTTTTGTGATCGGTGAAGATCCGACATCTCTCACCATATAGGTGGTGTCTCCATATCTTCAATGCGAAGACTATGGCAGCCAACTCTAGATCGTGGGTCGGATAATTCTTCTCATGTGGCTTCAACAGTCTTGAGGCGTAAGCAATCACTTTGCCTTCTTGCATAAGTACACAGCCTAATCCATTTAAGGATGCATCATTGTAAATCACAAATTCTTTCCTGTCTCGGGTTGTACCAAAATCGGAGCTTCATCGGATCGCTTTCGGTTTCTCGAAACTTTGTTGGCATCTTTCTCATCCACTCAAACTTCACATTTTTCTATAACAATTTAGTCATCGGGGTTGCAATCATAGAAAACCCTTGACGAATCGTCTATAATAGCCATTTAGGCCTAGAAAACTTCTAACCTCCGAGACATTTCTTGGTGGATTCCAATCCATTATGGTGAAATCTTTACTTGGATCTACTCGCACTCCATCTCTCGAGACAATATGCCCCAGAAATCCTACTTCCTTGAGCCAAAATTCACTTTTCTTGAACTTGGCATATAATTGATTTTCTCAAGAGTCCAGAAAAAGCGTCCGTAGGTTCTCAAAGATGCTCATTCTCATCTCGGGAATAAATCAAGATGTCGTCAATGAAAACGACTACAAACTTGTCGAGGTATGGTCTAAAAATGCGGTTCATTAAGTCCATGAATACCGCAGGAGCATTGGTCAAACCAAAGGGCATGACTAAAAATTCATAATGCCCATACCTTGTTCAAAAAGCTATCTTAGACACATCTGAATCCTTTACTCTCAGCTGGTAGTACCCCGATCTCAAGTCTATCTTAGAGAACACGGTGGCTCCCTTCAATTGATTGAACAAATCATCAATCCTTGGCAATGGGTATTTGTTCTTTACTGTCACTTTATTAAGTTGACGGTAATCTATGCACAATCTCATGGTGCCATCTTTCTTTTTTACAAATAAAACGGGAGCACCCCAGGGAGAACAACTTGACCTAGCAAAGCCTTTATCTGTCAACTCTTGCAACTGTAAATTCAGCTCCTTCAACTCCATTGGAGCCATTCTGTAAGGAGTAATAGATATTGGTACAGTACCGGGAGCTAGCTCAATGCTGAACTCAACCTCTCTAACTGGTGGTAGTCCTGGTAATTCTTCGGGAAAAATATCTACGTACTCACATACTATTGGTACTGTCTTAATCTTTAACTCTGTTTCTTTATCATTCATCACAAAGGCCAAATATGCCTCATACCCTTTTCTTATGTATCTCTGTGCCGTCATGTGAAAAATCATTTCCGGTGATTTACTTTGCTCATCTGATTCTATATGGAGAGTATCCCCATTCTCACATCTCATCTCAATATATTTCTTCCCACAATTAACTATTACATCATGAGTGGTCAACCAGTCCATACCAGGAATGATGTCAAACTCATCAAATGGTAGCAACATAAGATTTGCTTTAAAGTAATGACATCTAGTCATTAAGGGACAATCTTTACATACTTCATCAACTAACACACTCTTGCCTAAAGGATTAGACACCTTAATCGTAAATTCTATAGAATCTATAGGCATATTAATACTGGATACTAGTTTCATACAAATGTAAGAGTGTGTGGATCCGGGATCTATTAAAGCAATAACTTTGATATCATAAAGAGAAAAGGTACCCGTAATAACATCAGGAGAAGATGCCTCTTCGCGAGCGCGAATGGCATAAGTCCTCGCAGGCGCCCTACCCTCGGGTCTCGCAGCCTGCTCTCTAGGGTTACGTCTTCCACTTGCCCCACTTCCTGGGTTCCTCTGCGGTCTTCCTCTGACCGCACTCCCAGATCTCGGGTTCTGAGCTCTATTTTCTTTCATTGTCTCTGGACAATCTTTTATGTAGTGGTCCTGGGAACCATATCTGAAACATGCATTTTCATGTGCTCGACATTTTCCAAGATAACGTCTGCGACACTGGGGGTATTCGGGTCTATCCGATCGGATATTCCCCATACTAGCAGCTGAGGTCATCTGTGCCTTACTTCCCAAATACTGCTTACTCTTGTCCTTCCTTGAAAACCCAGTGGAAGTAGCCGATCGGGTGGAGAAATCTCTTGACTTCTTGGATGAGGGTTGGAATGATTTATTCCACTGTCTCTTTTTAGAGTCACGAGACTCTACTTCAGATTTTCTCTTCTCCTTTACTAGTTCTTCGGCTTTACAAGCCCTCTCTACTAGCACAACGAACTCCTTTAGTTCTAGGACAGCAACAAACAATTTGATGTCCTCATTTAGCCCATCTTCAAATCTCTTACTCATGATGGCTTCAGTGGACACGCATTCTCGAGCGTATTTGCTGAGCCGTACAAACTCACGCTCATAATCAGTCACAGACATCTTGCCTTGCTTTAACTCTAGAAATTCCTTTCTTTTCTGGTCCACGAACCTTTGACTGATATACTTTTTCTTGAATTCTTCTTGGAAAAATTCCCATGTGATCTTTTCCTTCGATACCACCGACATAAGGGTGTTCAACCATTGGTAAGCAGAATCTCTTAAAAGAGAGACTACACACTTCATGCATTCCTCAGGTGTGCATGACAACTCATTAAATACCCTGATAGTATTTTCTATCCAGAACTCAGCCTTTTCTGGATCATCATCTTTTCTAGCCCGGAATTCTTCTGCCCCATGTTTCCTAATCCTATCAACCGGAGGCTTCTCTCCTCTTACCACCTCTACCACTTGAAGGGCTACTGGGATAGGTTGAGGAATAGGTGGGGGTGGAGGGAGTTGCGCATTCGGGTTCGTACGAACAAACTCCGTATACCATGTATTCATCACATAGAGGAAGGCTTCTCTAGCCTCTTCTCCTCCTTCTTGACTCACCGTAGTGGGTCTATTCTAATGCTCGTTCGCAAGACCGTCCCTTCACGGAGCCGACGCTACGTTTTCTACATCATCCGCCACACCTCTATCGGGATCCATTTACTAAATGGATAAACATAATTTAAGTCGTCAGGAGTCGTCACACTATCATTATAAAAACATTCTTACGTATGGCATGTATAGCTAGACTCGTGCTCGTGCTACGTTAGTCCTAGAACCGACTAAACCGTAGCTCTGATACCACTAAATGTAACACCCCATATCCGAGTCCGAGACCAAGACTGGATACAAGACATTATCATGCTTGAACTCACTTAAACATGTACTTACGGGCTATAAAATATTGTTCCGAATTAAAAACTTCTCTTTCTCAGTCTATTCATACCTTTCATGAGCCTACGAGGCCTTAAACACTTATCTAAAAACTTTCGGAATTTATTCAGAAACTTTTCTTTAGAGCAGGGGTCACACGCCCATGTTGTATGGGACACGCCCGTGCATCCCTAAAACATGCCCGTGTCTTTCACCCGTGGTGGATACTGGCAAATTACACACGGCCTGGACACGCCCGTGGCCTCAAACTGTGCCTAAAACCCCAGTATTTTGCCAATGCCCCATGGCCAAGGCACACGCCCGTACTTACCACCTGTGGTGCACACTGACTACCTTAACACGGCCTAGAGTCTAGACACACGCCCGTGTGACTAGTCTGTGGTCTATTCTGACTTAAGATACAATGGTGCAGGGTGCACACGGCCTAGACACACGCCCGTGTGTCCATCCGTGTGGGAACTTAGAGGCTATTTACCAAGCCAATTGCCACCTGAAATCAAGACCAAACTCAAGCTCAATTCAAAGAACTCAAGTATTACATCTAACATGAACAAGGATGCATACCCCATTGATAGATTAAAACATACATACTTAATCATTCATGACTCATCTCTTTGGCCATATACAAAAAGAATACTAAGCTTGATAGCCAACATTTTGGCTAGTTTTAAAACATAACTCAAAATGAAATGTTTCCTGTACATGCCATACTTAATATAAACAACTTGGCTATACCAAAATAGCGATTGATAGTGTGCTCCGAGCTCCGATGACGATAATCCACAAGATTAGCTTTGCGGGACTACATGGAAAGAAAGAATAAAGGACGTAATCGTTTAGCTTAGTAAGTTTGCATATAATGCACATAGCAACATACTTGTTCAATATAACCCATTTAGCATAAACAATGGTATCATAAATTTCAATTAATTAAAACTTACTTACTCATCTTCGATTCTTACATATCTCATGATATTTACTAGTCTCATACTCGTGAGGTAAACAAGGTACTGTATCACTTGATCACATAGATCAACATACTCTACAATAATAATTATAATCTCTAGATCATCATTCATAATATGAGCAATACTCATTTCTAACTTGATAATAGCTTTGCTTACTTAACTTTCTTGCCATCTCATTTTAGCTTTACTCATTTTACCCGATGAATTTCTGCAAATAACCGAGGATACTAAATCGCATCCCTTGTAACTTGATGCCAAAGCCATATCCTAGATACGGTCTTACATGGAATTTCTCATCTCGGTTTCGAGGCCATGTCTTGACATGGACTTATACGAAGTCTTTACTCGTGAATTGGTCAATGCCGAGCCTTGCCTGGGACTTACATGAAATTTCTTTCTCTTGATAACTTTTCAATGCCAAGACTTGTCTTGGACTTACATGACAACTGTTCAAAGCCAAGCTTGCCTTGGACTTACATGATAACTCTGTTCAATGCCAAGCTTGCCTTGGACTTACATGATAACTCTGTTCAATGCCAAGCTTGCCTTGGACTTACATGATAACTCTGCTCAATGCCAAGCTTGCCTTGGACTTACATGATAACTCTGCTTGATTGCCGATGCCATGCCTTGGCTTGGTCTTATACGGACTTTCTTATCTCATGTGGTGGATCGAGTATCCCGGGAAATTCATCTTCAATCGAGACTTACTCATACTTAATCTCATTGATTTCTTTGTTTAACATAGCATTAAGCATTCCGTCGAAATAATGTACATTATACTAAGCAATTCAATAATAGAAATCATAGAGCTTAGAAATCATACAAATTTACCTCAATATACAAAAATGTATGTATATATGCAATTTAGTCCTCGACTTTGTTCTTACCTCGATTTCGATCCAGGCTTCGTTTTTCTTGATCTATAATCAAAAATAGATCATTTAATACTCACATTGACTAAAATGACTCTTAACACATACTTTGGCAAAATTACTATTTTGCCCCTATACTTTCTCATATTTGCACTTTTGCTCCAAGGCTCGTAAAATGAATCTCGTTCAACTTTCTTAAACTTCATGCATAGCTGATTCATTTTTGTCTACTATAAAAATCATCAATTCTCACTATTTCTAATAGATATGACTAATTTCATAACTATTACAAATTAGTCCATACTATCATTTTTCATGAAATTCACTAAGGAAAAGATGTTTATCTAACATCAAACTCTCATAGACTTCCATAAAATATCATTTTACAAGCATGTCACTCTTGGGTAGATTTTTGAACATGCATCTTAGCTTATTTTATAGCTAAAAATAGCTAATTCATAATACGAGAACTTCAAAAATACGAAGAATATTAAAAATGGGGCTAAGATAAACTTACTAGCAAGCTTGAAAGATGAACAAACCCTAGCTATGGGTTCTTTGAAAATTTCGGCAATGAGGAAGAAGATGAATGAAATTTTTATCATCTTTTTCCTATTTTAATCATTTAAATGGTAAATGACCAAAATGCCCTTCTCTTTAAAAATTTACAAATTACTAACTCATGTCCATTTTTTTCCAAAACTTATAATTTGGGCAAATTGCTATTTAAGGACTTCTAATTAATATTCTAAAGCTATTTCATACAAAAAGCTTCTAGAAACTCATATTTTGCAACTTTTGCAATTTAGTCCTATTTGATCATTCCATGTCAATTTCACAAAATTTCTACATGGAACTTTAATACTATCATGCAAACATGTCATAAACCTTAAGAACTCAATTTACTAACTTAGATTTGTGGTCTCGCACCACTATTTCTACTAGGCCCTGAATCGGGATGTTACAATTTTGGTATTCGATATTTTGGGGATGTGTTTTTATTACTGTGGACTTTTGCTTGGGATTTTCTTTTGGACTTTAGACTATTTTGATTTTGGATTTTTCTACACGATTTAGATTTTAAAATAATCATTTAAAAGATTGCAAAATTGACAATTTATGATGGATTTTTCATAACTAAGTCAAACAAGGCCCAACAAGGGTGTTTTTAAAAGTCAATACTTTGTTTTTGAAACTCAACACTATCTTCTCACAAAATTGATATTTTATGAAATATATATTAAATCTACGTTTTGAAAATGACAAACAAGTTTTAGATATGCAAATTATTCATTGCGATGTGTTAATTGAAGTATGGCACTATATGAAAAAAAATATCAAAACTTGAGTTTTTTAAAAATAAACAATTTCAAACAAAATTCGGTTTTCTCAACAAGGACGTTTTTAGCAACAATGATTTTTAAGAGAAAATAGCTAAATGATTTTTTACGCCATCAATATGGCCAATGTGATATTCGAGATTCAATCATAACATCTAGGCCGGGTTTAGGGAGTTATAACTAATCTTAAATGTTCCTCATGCTCCAACTCAGACTTGGAGTAGATCAGAATGTCATCAATGAAGACTACTACAAACTGATCAAGATAAGGCTAAAAGACTCTATTCATGAGGTCCATGAAAGCGGTGAGAGCATTCGTAAGTCTGAAGGGCATCTCTAGAAATTCATAGTGCCCGTACCGAGTCCTGAAAGCAGTTTTAGGTATATCAGCCTCTCTCACCTGCAACTGATTGTAACCTGACCTCAGATCAATCTTGAAGAAAACTATGACACCCCTAAATTGATCAAAAAGGTTTTCGATCCTCGACAAAGGGTACTTATTCTTCACAGTCAATTTATTCAACTATCGATAATCAATACAAAGCCTTATCAACCCATCCTTCTTCTTCACAAATAGCACCGGAGCTCCCCACGGTGATACACTTGGCCTTATGAAGCCATGATCAAGCAACTCTTGCAACTGCACTTTAAGCTCTTTAAGCTCCTTAGGTGCCATGCGATAATGTGCAATGGACACCGGTGCTGTCCCACACAACAATTCAATTCTGAAATCGACCTCAGATTTCGGAGGTAAACCGGGCAACTCTTCTGGAAAGACGTCAGGAAACTCTTTCACTGCTCGAATATTTTCCAACACAGCACCATCCAAATTAGTATCCATGATGTATGCTAGATAGACCTCACATCTTTTACGAATCAGGTTATCTGCTACTAAGGCAGATATCACGTTTCATAAGTAATCCTGATGCTCCTCGATCATAATTATTTCATTCCCATATAGAGTCCCTAGGGTAACCTATTTCGTATCATAATCAAGACTAAACCGATGCTCACTCAACCAATCCATGCCCAAAATGAGATCAAACTCTCCAAAAGGCAATTTCATTAGATTAGTAGGAAATACCTCACGTTGGACTTGCAACGGACATCTCCTATATATCTTGTTCACATGCACTGATTGTCCTAAAGGACTAAGGACAGTTACATCGCTTACAGTCTCCTCTACCTGAATTCCTAGCTTATTAGCCATCACACAAGACATATACGAGTGGGTAGAACCATTATTTATTGATGCAAAGTATGAAACAACATTAACGATAAAAGTACCTGCTATCGCGTCTGCTGCATCATGATCTTCTCTGCTTCTAGCCGCATACATAGGTGCTGGCTGCCTCACATCTGCTCGATTAGCACCTTGACCCGGTGCTTGCTACCTCTGCCAAGCGTTTCCACCTCTATTCTATCCCTAAGCTCTCTAAGGGCTGTTGTCCAGCTCTTTGATTCGGGGCTCAATTTTGTCCCGGTGCTTGCATCTGCATTGCATTGTGGACAATCTCGAATCTTATGATTTAGTGACCCGTACTTCAGACATGAACCCATACTCTTCTAACAATCACCAAAATGTTTCTTACCACAAGTAGCACAGTTCTGAATTCTACCTCCCACTGCAATAAAATTCTGGCCGAGTCGATCATTTTTGGCCCGGTTAACTGGAGGCGGACCTTGTACATTAGGGCCTGATTCTCTCTTCGTAGGAACTCTCACCTGCTCTTTCCTTTCGTGCTCTATGTGTCAGACTTCCTCACAGATTTTGGTTTTCTCCACCAAAGCTTTGAAACACTTTTTTGAAGCAAGGCCACTTGTATCATTAGCTCGGACCTCATCTCAAACTCAAATCGAGTGCACTTATCCTGCTCAGTTGCAACCATACCTGGAACATAACGGCTAAGCCTCAGAAACTGAGCCTCGTATTCTGTCACGGACATGTCACCCTACTTGAGCTCAATAAATTCCAGCTTCCTATCCTCCATATACCTCATGCCTACATATTTCTTATGGAAGGCATCTAGAAAGTACTCTCACGTCAGTTGATCGACTTGAGTTCCTCTCACAATGGCCTGCCACCAGCGATAGGCCTCATCACGTAGCAGTGACATAGTCCCTTTAAGCTTTTTCTCTGAGATGCACTCCATATCATCTAAAATTCTCTCTATAGCCTCCAACCAGTACTCAGCTACAGTGAGGGTTGTCCCAGCAACACCCCTAAACAACTCGGTTCTACTTGGATGAAGCCTCTCAGTAATAGTGCCACGACTATTGGCCCTAGGCTGAGCACTCGCCACTTGCTCTAACACTCGAAGCATGGCCTGCGATACGGCCTTGCCCGCAGGCTCATGTTGACTCTCCTTAATAGTGGGAGCACGATCAATGTTTTTCGTTGCTGGCTTAGGGGTTCATACTTGGGATGCAGATGAGTCAACCTGGGTTCCATGACCCTTCTCTTCGTAAGCTCTCATTCCCCGAGTTCTAACTTCGCGAGTACTCATTTTAAGTTTTATGAATTGTCTATTAATAGAGGTAAGTTTTTATGTTATCACTTGAATATTTTTAATCGAAGTTTCATTTGAATTAACACTTGTCTCACTATTTATCGTTTTCACAATCTAGATTTTTCACAGTCTATAGTTTCAAATCTAAAGAACACTTACCTCGAATCGGCTTCGGGAGTCTTAAATTTTTTTTACAACAAATTAAACATGAGGCATGTTTTTCCCTCCGAAAATACTCTTTATAATGTAAATGTTTTTTCGAAAATATCTTACCCATAGTCCGAGTTTTGAACCTGGCTCTAATACCACTAAATGTAACCCCCTCAAACTGGGCCTAGACTTTACGGCCCAATCCAAGCAATTACATGGGCCATAAATATGGCGAAAATATTAGTTGAAGTGAATTCGTTCATCTTTGAAAACCTGTGTTATTATTTCTCTTAAAAAATGATAAGTTTAATTTATTCTTTGTCATTATTTGGAAAACAATTTAGTGATCTTTAAATTCAAATTTGATAAAACGAGTTTGCAAAAATAGTTTTTCTTTAATTTTTTAAAACTTTATTTATTAGCAAAAAGTTCAATTTATTCAATCCATAAGTATAATCCATGCATAATGACCAATGTTAAAAATCTCATGCCACAATACCATAATTTAACATAAAAAGTCTCAAATAGCAATAAAGTCCATAAACATCCAAATCATAAATAAAAGTCCATATGTTTATTTAAAAACATTTTCAAGAGCATCACCGATGATCGTATCCGAGTCTTAACCACAAGGATTATCTGAAACACACAAGTAAAGTGGGTGAGCTTTAAAGAGCCTAGTGTGAGATCAATATAAATATATATTCACATAAATATCAAAATATAAATCTCAACATATCGATCATCATAACTTTCATAAATTTTAACACTGTTACTTATGCATGAACTTATCAATGCATATTTTAAAAACGATGCATGTTTTATAAAATTTCCTACCCATCTCCGCTACACACCAATATTGAGTTCCCCAGAACTCGTCCATCCAGAACACCATTTGTGGACAAGCCACCACTGATTTGCAGATATACTACCACTGATAACACTTTGTGGACAAGCCACCACATATGCAAATATACTGCCACTGAAACACTTTGTGGACAAGCCACCACTGATTTGCAGATAAACTGCCACGTACTTCCACCTTTCACAAAACCCACCCCATGCATGTGATATGACAATTTCGCTTTTTAATACATATGAATCACTTTTACACTTAGGCATGTGAACATGATCACATAATCACATATCACTTAATAATCACTTTTAATCACTTTCACATGTTTTAACATGCTTTTCACATTAGATCATATATCTCAATATTAACATACACATATATAAATATATATCACATATTTAAATCATCAAATATATCACAAAAGCCATGCATCACATATCATGAGGATGAGATCTACACATACATCTTTGTCAAAGTTATAACCACATCATATATCATGTATTTCATAAAATTACTCAGTTAAAGTCACTTACTTGGGTTCCCTTAATGAATTTCTCAACTCCTCTTTGAATTTTTAGTGTACTCACGATTAATTATAATTAATTTATTAATATAACAAAAGCAAACACGTCACACACAACTAATAGTATTGAACCCACACCTTTTTCGTAGATCCAATATGCCACAATCCCCTAGTAGTGATTTCGCTTGGATTTAAACCCGAAAAATGTATCTAAACACACAAATAATCTCTATTGGTTAGGACCGCTGTGAGTGTTATACCTAATAGAAATCAATCATTTAACTCTCATCTATAAACTTACTCTTGATCTAACACTCGAATCCAACGCCTTTTCTCCTAACATTAATGATTTCCTAAGTCATTGTCGTTTGGTCCTTCAAAGAACATAGGGACAAGGGTGTTAACACACGAATGACATATATATAAACTTAGTACCATTCGGTTTAAGAGAAAAATAGAGAGAAGGAAATGATGCCAAAACTACTTGTGTACTTACTTTACTCGATTAACACGAGGAGATTGGTGATTCGACTTGGTGAAAGATCAGAGAAGTTAAGTGATCTACAAGAATCATTTGATCGGTGAGTCTAAAATACAAAGTAAGGAATTGTAGTAAGAGAGTGGCGTAGGTTTGGTCACTAGAGGGGACGGAAGAGATCTAAAAGAAAAGAAGAAGAAAACTCAACCACCGACAGAGACGGTGGTGGTCCGACAGCAGTGACAGTGATCCGACGATTAGAGGAGCGATGGTCCAGCGAATGATGTAGGAAAAATAATAATAATAAAGGTTCGGCAGAAGAAGTGATGGAAAAAAAAAGATGAAAGGAGGAGGGAGATGGAGGAGAAAAGAGACTCGTGGTGGAGCGCGGTGGTGATCACGACGGTGATTGGCGACGATGGGGAAGAGAACAGGGAGGAGGATGAGGAGCTATAGTGGGTAAGAGGTGTGGTGGTTGGTGGTGATAGGTTCGGTCACAGTGAAGGAAGCAAAAATGAAAAAGAAAAATGTGATGTGTAGCAAAAAGGAGAAAAATGGATAAGAAAAGGGAGAAAAAGAGAGAATATGGAGGAGAGAGAGGAGGGGGCAACAAAGAAAGGTAGAGAGTGAGGGGAATGGGTGGTCAACCTAGTCTAAGTTCAATGAACCACTTATTTGGCAATGGGGAGAAGAAATGACAAGAGATGGAGACATGGAGTGAAAAAGGGATCATGTTACCACAACTTATGGTAAGTTTGACTCCTAAAGAGGGAAAGGAACCCTCCTAAATAAGGTAGCTATGGGGTGGACGGCAAGCTCATTATGCACATAGGAAATGTTTTTTAAAAAAATTAAATAAATAGGATGTGAACAAGGGGACTTAAACTTAGAACCTTTAAAATAACTAAGGAGCATTAAACCATTAGATCACTTCACTTCTTTATTTTTATTTTTACGTTATCAAAGTAAAAATATGGGATGTGACATATACTTTATTCAATTACTAAAGCCGATAAATTTTAACTAAATTAGACCACTTTTAATTTCGACTAATCTTTTATGATAGTGAATAATAACATGTAATTACAATTATTATATATGTGATATCTACATTTTTTAACAATTTGAGTAAGCTTCACAATGATATTACACTTGAAATTGGTTGTTCTTTTAGAACACTTTATGCGTACCATATTTGAATGTGTTTTTGGTAAGTCTTTGGATGTGTTTAATGGTTAAGTTTATGGATTCCTTTGAGTCATAGTTGATCTTGTTTTTGAATTAATTAGAATTAGATTGATCATAGTTTACAAAAGTACTTAGAAATGGATGTTCTCTAAACATGTTTCATAATCACTATGTTGGGAGGTGTTTTTGTATACATTTTTGGTGTTCTAAGTTTGAATCTCATGTCCTACAAGTGCAAATTGGTGAACAAGATAGCTACAGGGTTAATTTTTTATTTCAAGGGCTCAGGTTCGGGTATCCTTCCCTTAGGTATAAGTACCCAATTTGGCAAAATGCCAAAATATATAGTATAGGGACCTAGGTATCTTAATTACAAAATTAATTTTTCAAAAAATTTTAAGCGTTTTAGCCTTTTTAGGTGTTTTAACCTTTTGCTTTTGAGAGATACATGCTACCAAACTAAAATTAATTAAAAAGTTAGAATGAGAAAAATGAAAATTAAAAATATAATATTTGCAAAATTTTAATGATTTTATTTTAATGTATTTGTTTATATATTTATTTTAAGGATAGTAGATATAATATTTATAAAATAAAATAAAATATTATTTAAATAATATAAAATTTTAAAAGGATTCACTTTTTTTCATGTGCTATATAAATATATTAAATCAATTAAAACATTATAAAATATCATAAAATATTTTAAAAATTATGAGAAGATAGTATTTTATGATTGTAATTATAATTTTAAAATTTAAAATAAATTGTGCAATTTTTTTTTTAAAAAAATCACGGCTACTATGAGCTTATGATAACAATAACCTCCGCTTAGTTGGTAATCGCGATAAACGCAATGCGATCGAAAATGTGACTGCAACCGTAATTTAAATCATTGATGCCAACATTAAATAGCCACTTGAATGACTAATCGAATATATAAAAACTCATAAATATGAAATGAGATGATGAGATATTAAAAAAATATGAGAACTTACCTTACTCACTCTAATTAAATATTTTTACACTAGACAACAAAACAACAAAATCCTAAGTGAGTAGGTGATGAAAATGATGAAAGAAATGACTTAAGCAAGGTTTGGATGAAGTGATTTTGCAAGAGAATGAGGAAAAGATTGTGGAAGCTTGCAGGATTTAAGAGAAAAGATTAAAAGATGGAAGAACAAAGCTTTTCTTTCTCCCTAAGTGTGGTGGAGATGAAGAATGGGGGCTTTGTCCTCTTTTGTTCATTTTTTTAACCTTTAAAAACACAAGAAAAGTCAAAATATCAAGATTTAATCTTCAAAGTATGTCACCTATATATCTCTAAATATAAAATAAACCAAAATATTATTCCATTACCGCACACATTCCTAATCACTAATACTTTAGCATAAGAAAGTGTCAAATGACTAAAATAACTTCAAAAATAAAATTATCATTATTTAATCTTTTTTATCTCGTAATTTTGTTCGATTGATTTTAATTTTTTTTAAAAATAACTTATGATACTAATTCATGACACAATAATATTCTCAGTCTTAATAAATCTAAATAAATCAAATTCCACACATTATGTCGTAAGAAAACTTGAAAAGCTTTTTGAGTGTTACATTTTCCAACGCAACCACAATCTTATTTACCAAATTAATGCTTAATCTATTTATAGGGATAAATCTTAAAATTATACATGAATTATAGTCTAATGTGTAAGGTTGTATGTCTTTTTTTTAACCTACTCAAGTCCAAACCATTGGGACCTCTTAGAGGTTCTAACCAAGGAGCACGCAGATAAAAAAAACGCTTAGTTTCCCCTCCAAAAATGACTTCTCCGGTCGGGGAACGCTTAGATATTTACCTAACCCAGTAGGCCCTTGAGCGCATCCCACATTAGCCCCAAGACGTTGGTCTCTAACTAGAAAAGTAAATGCTTGAGCTTGAGAAGCTTCTGGTCCAGTGGGCCCGTAAAACTCACTACGATAAGCGGTATTATTGAACCAGACAAAGCAACAAGCAATGAAACCAAAAACGGATAAAGAACCTAAACTATAAATACATGAAATTTTGATTTGATTCAATTCTAAAAAATTATTAACACAATTATTGATATACCATAATTTTATATTTATATATTACATACACATATAATTATATTTATCAAATATAAAAAACAATTTATGTATTTTTCTAAATGTGTATAATTGAATCAAAATCAAAATTTCTTGTATATATTTGAATTACAAATTTTCATGTGTATAATTGCATCAAATTAAAATTCATGTATCAAATTGCACATTGAATCAAAGTTCATATATAATTTTAAGATATATCCCTTTTTTTATATTATGAAGTAAAATAATATCTCTATATAAAAGCATGAGTTTGGAAAAAAATTTAAACTAACCAATATACCATTTGTTGTTTATTATATTCAATTTTATTTTTTAAAAGTATTTATAAGATTTATTACTTAAATTTAAAATTTTAATTTTATTGAAACATTTGGTTAAATAAGTTTACTAAACATATCATTCTTATAAATAAAAAATAATATTTTTTTTGGTTAAAATGAATTTATATAGTAATAATAAAAATTGAAAAGTTTATATTGAATTACTTATTAAAATATATTTTATTATTTATTATATTATATTAACATTAGAATAATATTTTATTTTTATTATTAAATTTTAATTATGAAAAAATATTATATTAAAGATGAAAATATATTTTATATACGTATTAAATTATACTTTTCATATGATTTAAAACTAAGAGTTACCAACGCATTAGCATTCAACATTCAAATATTAAAAACGAACATATTTTCCTCAAAGGGGGTTGAGGAGGATCTAGCATGAGGATTAGCAATCTTTTCGGATTTCAAAATATGAGTAATTTGGGATCGTACTTGGGTGTGCCACTTTTTTATGAACGAGTTACCAATAGCACCCTAAGGTTTGTGGTGGACAAGATTCCAAGTAAGTTGAATAGCTTGGATGAGCGTAAACTTTCTCTAGCTGAAAAGGTCACAGTTGCTCAGTCGGTTCTTTTATCAATCCCAAGTTTTTTTGTGTAGTCTATGATGATTCCTAAGGGTATTTGTGATGAAATAGAGCGCTTGGTAAGATAGTTTATCTAGGGATCTTCTACTAGTGGGAAAAAATGACTTTGGTTTGATGGGAGTCTGTTTGTTAGTCGCGACCCAATGGTGGTTTAGGATTAAGGCGAGTTCAGGATCACAACATGACCTTCACGATGAAAATCGGGTTCCAGATTGTTTCAGAGCCAGAAGCCCTTTGGGTTCGTGTCCTTAAGTCAAAATATGTGATCCAGAATGGTATACCGGAAACCTTGATTCAAAGTAGCGACTCTTTCCTTTGGAAAATCCTGTGGCGAGTTCAGGATCACAACATGACCTTCATGATGAAAATCGGGTTCCAGATTGTTTCAGAGCCAGAAGCCCTTTGGGTTCGTGTCCTTAAGTCAAAATATGTGATCCAGAATGGTATACCGAAAACCTTGATTCAAAATAGCGACTCTTTCCTTTGGAAAAGCCTGTCAAAGGTATGACCACTAATTAGAGAAAATTTAATTTGGTCAGTAGGAGATGATAGTAGTATTAACTGCCAGAAAGATCCTTGGATTCCTAATGTTGGTCCTCTCTGTAATTTTATCCCATCTAGTTCTAACTTGGTGATGGATTGCACTTTTAACGATATGATTACTAATGAAGGACACTGGAACTTGATCTTTTCTGACTTTGGCTCCCAGATGAGATCATTCAGAGGATTGTGGGGGTCCCCCGCCGTATTCTGCAATCGGTTTAGACAGAGTTCTATGGGGAGGCTCAACAAAAGGTTCATTCACACTTAAAAGTGCATATAAGAGAATCCAAGGTGGGTCGTGGAACCCAAAAAAGATAATTTGACAGATTCTGTGGAAATTTCAGGGACCTTAGAGGGTTAAATATTTCATTTGGCTTGCCCTCCAACAATGTCTGCTCACTAAAGTGGAAAGAATGAGGAGGCATATTTGTATGAAAAGTTCTTGTGGGTTTTGTCTCTACGAGCAGGAAGATGTGGTGCACACCTTAAGAGACTGTCCTGCAGCTAGAGATATTTGGAAGCTTATTGTCCCTGCTGATAAGATGCCTCTATTTTTCTCAAGAGATCCTCTAAAGTGGTTTGCGTCAAACTTTCAAAACCATCATCAAATATGTCTAGGCGATGTTGAGTGGCAATGTTTCTTTGGACTTACTATGTGGTGTATATGGAAAAATAGCAATCTTCTTTTATTTCAGGGTATTCCATGGAGGGCAAATGAAATTATTAAAGTCTCATATAGTTGGGCGAACTAGTATGCTTTCTCTAATAATATGGCAACAAAGGAGGCTTCGCAAATTCCAACATCACTTACGACCCTAGGCAATAATTGGGTTTGCTTAAGTTCAGATGGCATTGCCAAATAGGGAATAGGTTTTGTTGCAGTTGGAGGAGTGATGCGGGATAAGGAAGGAAGATGAATCCTAGACTATAATAGGTACTTGGGATTTTGTTTTGTTATGGAGGCCGAACTATGGGGTATCTTGGATGGATTAACGCTTATTTTAGAGTGGAACTATGATTTTATAATAATCCAAACTGACAGCATGGAGGCAGTCCAAACAATTCAAGACCATGCTCTTAAGGACTTAGAATCAACTTTGATAAGGAGAATTCACCAACTCTTGTCTAGAATTGGACATTGGGTCATTTGACATATTCCTGAGGGAAGATAATGGAGAAGCCAATGAAATTGCTAAACTAATTCAAGAGAGGATAGAAGGTCTTCAAGTGTTTGAAGCTTCCCCCTTGGGGAGTTAATTTTATTTTATTGTAATCTTTTTAGGAATTTTCTTTTCACAAAAAAAAAAAAACTCTAAAAATTTAAGAATTATTTTATCATAATAATAATTTAATTATAAAAATATTTTTATTATATTTAATAATTAAAATAATATTAATTTAATTAAAATAAATAAATCTGTAAAATCGTATAAAACACCTACGCTCTTCGGAACTGATGCGATTGAAATGGATTGAATTTTATCATCCGTAACAAAAATAATAATAACCAGATTCTTCGATTATGGAGCACAGAGACCAGATAAGATCACCGTATTGATTGATGTGACAAGAGTTATATATATATAGTGTGTGTGCACACAGCTACTGAAATCACATTGTAACCCATGACTGTAAATCTGCCAACTTCTTATAAGAAGTAACACAAAAAGAGGAAATATGAATTAAAAACACTGTTGCAAAAACAAATATTTCTAAACTCATCAATAGTAGCCAATAAATCTAGCTTTCTAACAGAAACTTCACAGGTGGAATAATCGCAAAAAATCACCATCAAGTTTCCTGCTGGCTGCTGCTCCATCAAAACACAACCAACCACCCTACTCCCATGATGAGAAGAAAACTTCCGTAAAATCCTTATCTAAACTCCTAGTTAAAGAATGAGTGTCAAAACTTTTTTGACCACTGTAATTGAGACTGGCTCGTGGCTTTTCCGCCGAGCAAAGCGGGAATAATGGAAGTTGAAGTAGCAAACCACCAGAAGACTTTTTTAATACTAAGCTGAAAAATGGATATTTGCCTCAATACATCCCCTTAAAAACAGGATTCACGCGGCAAATGCTTGCTCCATGTTCCTCGTATTCTGCTTTTGTATGACACGCCTTTACACAGATAAGTTGAGGAGACTTTCAGCCCATATCAAAGTTTAGTTCTTAAGATTAAAAATGATGCATATGGAGACAGTAATAGCATGCACATCAGACAACTCACATATCAAGAACAACAAGAACATTGGATGATGATACATGCCAAATTCAATGCCATTCACTGGCCTGTATAGAAAGAAACAAGAATAGAATATTTCTTTTAGAAATGGAGATTCGCACCTCGAAAAATTCCGGAGTTGATGCTAGTACAGAACCTCCGAACCAAACAGCAAATCTTTGGATAGGATGACTCACTACATGAACTTCCACAGGTTTTGCCTGGAAAGGAGATTAGCACTGAGCTTTGCTTGAATGTTAACGGGATGAAAAAACAAGTTAAGCTAAAAAATACTTACTTTTATATCCCCACCATGATGAGCAGTAGCTGCTTGAACTCGGGCATCCACAATCTTTTTCAAATCCCGCTGCAATCTTCTGTGGAAGTCTTTGAACATGGTTGATCCACCAGACAACACAATATTCTGAAACAGTTGAAATATTGAGTAAAACCTTCCATTAAAATATGAGAAAAACATGTGAATTTCATTTTTCTCTTCTCATTCCATTCAGCAGTTTATGAACTTAAAAGCAACCTTCATTTGTTTTGATCATTATCAAGAATGTTAGAGAACAAGCGGCACAACCAAGTACAAAAACCTTGCATATTGGACTAATAGTCTAGCAGTAACATAAAATGAATCAAACAACTATATGTCTTTCGATTCACAGATTACTACCAGACCAGGTTTGAGAAAATAAATTCTAATCAACTCATAAGTAGAAGGGTCATTGATGTAGGAGATTAACCTAAAATATATCACATCTCTAAGAATATCATCCTTGAAAATTAAATTAACTGACAGATGAGCTAAGAACCCATCAATAGGCAAAGTGAATGACTACCAGTTCAATCCTTAACAAGTGCATCTCATCCTTCAAATATAATACTTGTTGTTTCATTTGATTGTCTTGGCTAAGAACCAAAATTTGCAATCTGCCTTTTCTTTTTCTTTTCAGCCTATGCATACTTCACCTTATATAAAGCTCTTCTTGTGTCAATTGGTGCTGACTGAATGCACTTATCTATTAGAGCTGGTAAAGGGGTTATATAATCACTGGTATATATCTCGGGGCTAAACAAAACCTGTCAAACCAACCATTAAAAAAGAAAAAAACATCAGCAGCAAGCAATCTTCGAGTAGCAATTTTCATTTCTTGAAAAATAAAGCAAATCATCAAATACCTAGTTGCATCATCGAAGTTGGAAAATGCCAAAGCATGCCATTAGGAAATCTAAATACAGGGAAATCAAGAAAAACTTGCACACCCAGTCACCCAGCTATGTTTGAACCGATGCAAGCTGACTTTAATCATCAAAGAAAATATATATTGTTGGAAAGATCATGCTAAGGCATACTCTATGTTCTCTCTGATTAAAGACAGATTTTTTAGGATAAGCAAATCAGAGAAAGAGCAGGAGTGTCCTCTTTGACAAATTAAAAATAGGCATGAATGTTGGCTGCAAGGAAACCAAGCCTCTAGGATGAACATAGTTAAATTTTTGACGATAAGGAAAAGATCAAGCATCCCAGTACTTAGACATTGATATAAGGGAAAAATCTTCTTAAGATAGCCAAGAGATTTATCCATTTGAGAGAGTTAGTTAATCAGGGTCCTTGAAATACTCCAAAAGGAACATGCTAATATAACACAGACATCCCCACAAAAAAATTCTTATTAAATATGAAGAAATTCCAAAAGTTCCAGTAACCTTGAACTTAGAAATGACTTTGCAAGGAAAAAGTGTAACAAACCTCAGGACCTAAAAATCGTTCATAACCAATATCACAGGCGTATGGTGCCCCCGTCTTCAATCTAATACCCCTCCATTGTTTGATGAACTTGGCAGGTTCTTTGTCATGCTTGTTGAACTCCTAAGAAAATTACAAAAAATAGTTATTATCAGATTACCGTTTGAATACCAGAAGTTGGGAACTTCATTATAGTATCTAAAGCTGGGTAAGAATCCTGAGGTTAATGGCTGTCCCAAAATATTTCCAAAATCATAATCCAATGAAAGAAAATAACCTTGACAATATCAGAACATGTATAGCAGTACATCTCCTTCACTTTCCGAGCTGCTTCAAATGAATCCTCAGGTGGCATTTTCTCTCCTCTTTCCTGCAAAGGGCAAGATTTCATGATAACTAAATAGTAGTTATTTTACAATCTCCATATCCTCAAATCTAAGATGGGCTCACATACATGCTGTTACGGGAGAAACTGCTAGGGATAGTATAGCCGGTGGTTTTAAAATTCAGTTGTAACCGCTAAACAGTAGGGAGGGAAACATTTCTTCAAAACGGTGAGTTTTAGTGTTGAGTGAAAAGGTGCCCTTCCATTAGTAATACGGTGCCTTTTATATTAAACCTAAAACGGTGAGTTTTGACAGCTGTTAGTGTAGAGCTGTGATAACTAAATGGCCGTTCGTTTGTTCATTTTCAGCTACTTAAGGAAAACAGTGTAAGCAAGGAAAATTCATTGTATTTTGGATCAAATCAAATTGTTTCTTCCTCCCAATTTCTCTTCTCGTCTCTCTTCTTTTCTTCACTGGAAATTTTCGCAACAAAAGTATCAGAGCTTCAGTCGGCTCTCATAGCAAGCGATAGGGTCACTACTAGGCTTCAGAAGGATGTCAACCAACTTCAACAGGATCTGGGATCACAAGGAACAGTAGCAGTCCATTCGCATCTCCCATTGTTATGGTCAGAAAAAAATATGGCAATTGGCGACTCTGTGTAGACTACAGAAAATTGAACCAGATGACTGTCAAAGACAAGTATCCAATTCCAGTAATAGAAGAGTTACTCGATGAGCTTGGTCAGGCTGCTTTCTTCTCTAATCTCGACTTGCATTCTGGCTACCATCAGATTAGAATGAAGGATGAGGGTGTGTGCAAAACTGCATTTAGGACCCACGAGGGTCACTACGAGTTCCTAGTCATGCCTTTTGGCTTGACTAATGCACCCTCCACATTTCAATCCTTGATGAACAGTGTGTTTAAGCCCTTTCTCAGAAGGTCAGTACTAGTATTTTTTTATGACATACTAGTATATTCTACTACTTGGCTCGAACATCTGGCACACCTCAAGGCAGTTTTGCAGTAACTAAGGGTCCATCAGTTGTATGCAAAAAAATCCAAATGCAGTTTTGGAGTACAGGAGATAAAGTACCTTGGACATTTGATCTCTCAAGGATTAGTAGCCTTGGATCCCTCAAAGGTCGAGTGTGTGATGCATTGACCTAAGCCTGGTTCTCTTAAGGAGTTGAGAGGGTTCCTAGGGTTATCGAACTACTGTAGGAGGTTCATCAAGGGATATGGTCTTATAGCCAGACCCCTCATTGACATGTTGAAGAAAAACAAGGAATGGAACTGGTCTGCGGAAGCCGAGACAACTTTTAATCAGCTCAAACAAGCCTTTTGCACTGCTCCAGTGTTGGCCCTACCGAATTTTCAAAAAGAGTTGTGTGTGGATACGGATGCTAGTGGTTTAGGGGTAGGGGCAGTTTTACATCAGCAGGGGAAGCCTTTGCCATACTTCAGCAACACCTTAGGCATTAGATACTAAGCTATGTCCATATACGACAAAGAGATATTAGCAACCCTCTTGGCTGTTAAAAAAATGGAATCCATACCTTGTAGGGAGAAGGTTTCATTTATGGACCGATCACCAAAGCTTATGGTTCCTCACTGACAAGTAGGCAATTACTCTGTATCAACAGAAGTGGGTTACCAAGATGTTTGGCTACGATTTTGTGGTGTCTTATAAATAAGGGTCCCAAAATGCAGTGGCTGATGCCTTATCGAGGAGGCCTCAGGAGCAGGAGGGTCAACTTTTTCAATACACAGGGAGTATGGTTCTGACTGAGTTGTGGTAGAAGGCTTTGGATTCCTAGTTATTGGATCCACGGTTGCACACTATTTGCAAGGAGATTCAACAGCAACCTGACTTGCATCCTAAGTATTCATGGGATGGCAAGGTATTGCGTAGAAAAGGGAAGATTATCATCGGTGATATTTAGTAACTTAGGAAGGAACTCTTCCGATATTTCCATGAGAGCACCCTTGGAGGCCACTCAGGTGTGCATGCTACTCGCTATAGGATGTCTGGACTAATGTATTGGAAGGGGATGTCTAAGAACCTTAAGCAGTGGATCAGAGAATGCCTAGTTTGCCAACATTGTAAAGCTGACAATGCTGCTTATCCTGGTTTATTGCAGCCACTGCCAATTCCAAATCAAGCTTGGGCAGTGGTCAGCCTTGATTTTATTGGGGCCCTTCCTATGTCCAAGGGTAATGATACCATCCTTGTTGTGGTAGATAAGCTAACCATGTATGGTCATTTCCTTGCTTTAACTCATCTCTTTACTGCCATCATCGTTGCTCAAGTCTATTTAGACAACATTTGCAAACTGCATAGAGTTCCTGAGGTATTGGTGTCTGACCAAGATCGAGTTTTTATCAGCCAATTCTGGCACGAACTTTTTAAACGCCTTGGCACAAAGTTGCACATGTCTACTTCTTACCACCCTCAGAACGATGGTCAAACCAAGGTGCTTAACCATTGTCTTGAGGGGTACTTGCGTTGTATGATCGGTGAGAGGCCCAGTGATTGATACCTATGGCTGCCTTTGGCCGAGTGGTGGTACAACACTACCCTCAACTCAGCCATACAAACCACACCGTATGAGGCACTGTACAGGCAGGAGCCACCCACCCACCCACTTGCCATACCTGGCTAGTCTTTCAAGTATGGACAAGGTAGATCGAAGCCTTCAGCAGAGGGAAGCTGCCAGAAAACTTCTTCAATTCCACCTCACCAAGCCCCAAGCTTGAATGAAGCAGTTGGTAGACAAAAAAAAGAAGTGATGGTGTATTCAAAGAAGGTGATCTAGTTTACCTAAAGCAGCAACCATATCAATTGTCTACTGTGCAACATGCATCCAACCAAAACCTTGCCCGTAAGTACTATGGGCCATTTGATGTGGAAGCTAAGGATGGTGAAGTTGCTTACAAGTTGAAACGGCCACCAGGATCCCGCATCCACCACACATTCCATGTCTCCCAGTTGAAACGACACATAGGCAAGGCTCCTCACCAGGCTCAATTGCCCTTAGTGGGGACTGATGGGGCTATGCTCAAGGAACCCATTCGAGTACTTGATAGGCGCATGGTTAAACATGGCAACTATGTTGTCACTGAAGTCCTTGTAGAATAGGCTAATATGTTTCCAGAAGACTCATCTTGGGAGCGACTGGAGAACCTGCAACACCAGTTTCCTCACTTTGATCCTTGAGGTCAAGGCTCTTTTGGCAGAGGGGGGTAATTTTTACGGGAGAAACTGCTAGGGATAGGATAGCTGGTGGTTTTAAAATTCAGTTGTAACTGTTGAATAGTAGGGAGGGAAACATTGCTTCAAAACCGTGAGTTTTAGTGTTGAGTGAAACAGTGCACTTCCATTAGTAACATAGTGTGTTTTATATTAAACCTAAAACGGTGAGTTTTGACAGTTGTTAGTGTACAGCTGTAATAACTAAATGGCCGTTAGTTCATTTTCAGCTACTTAAGGAAAACAATGTAAGCAAGGCAGTATTCATTGAATTTTGGATCAAATCAAATCGTTTCTTCCTCCCAATTTTCTCTTATGTTTCTCTTCCCGTCTCTCTTCTTTTCTTCACTGGAAATTTTCGCAACACATGCATAATAAATGACCACTAGAAGAGTCAATATTTAAGTCCAGTGTCTATAAGCCTCTACAAGAAAAGCTATCTTCGTCAACAATCACATACATGCATAATAAAGAACCGCTAGAAGAGTCAATATTTAAGTTCAGCGTCCATGAACCTTTACAAGAAAAGCTATCTTGGTCAATAAATACCATGAACACAACAATGATGCAAATTTGAAAAAGAAAGAAGAAAAGACACTTCAGTTGCCTCTAGAGAACATATCTTGACGAATTAAAACTGGCATTTCTTCAAATGGCAACAAAAGGATCGGCAAAAGAGTTAAAAACAATAAATTGCACGTGTAGAATGACATCAAGTTTCCTAAAAGAAGATACCACACAGCCCAAAAGGCAAGCATGATACTATAAAAACTGGAACTGAGTGCATAAAAGCACAGCATATAAAAGGAAAGTGCATAAGTAAAAATGAACCCAACCACAGAAAAAGCTGAGTAATGCCAAGGAGTGTAGATAAGTTTCTCATCAAGACACAATCATAACCTTTAAGTACTTTGAAATTGAATGAATAGCATATCAAAGCACTACAGAGTTATGACAAAAAAATACCCGCATGAGCTCCTGTATGAAGAGAGTAACATCTTGTCCAGCTATTGGTATTGACTTAATGCAGCTCCCAATAACATAACCGTCTGCAACAGGTACAACACGCGTGGCCCCTTCTCCGACATCCACTACCACCCCTGTCATCTCACACTATAGAAAACTGTAGGTCAAACTAAATGTGATCAACACCACACAGCTCATGCTTTCATCATAACAACCTCCAATTGTGTAATGTATTTTAAAGGCAAAGACTGGATAAATTATATAAATCAGTAAGCAGTAGCTATAAAAACTCTACTGATTATAAAATTACTCCAACTGTGTATACTCAACACATTCCCGGATTAAATGACACCATATATTACTGTTTTGTAGAAAATCCAACACATTAGATTAAAGATAGCTAGTAGACTTTTCTCATGGACAATGTAACATAATAATTACTATTACAATCATTTCTGAATTACTAAAGGGCTTTGATTCAATTGTTATTCGATGTTAAAAGATTTAGTTTATTATTATAAATAATACAAACAATCATGGAGAACCAAGGACCCAAAGTAGATCATGTAAAATAATAATAAACAACTAACCAAGGCATACAATACCATGATAATATAATGTATCAAAAACGAGTAACCGACCTTAGATGTAGTGTACCCAGCTGCTAAAGCAAGCACAGAATTCACAGCAATATAAAGACCCGGAATATTAAACGTCTCAAACATAATTTCGCCCATGTATTCTCGATTCTCAGGATTAGTAAGTGGACTCTCAGTCAACAAAAAGTAATGATCCTCAGGATCACACCGTAGATAGTTGAATATACAATGCTGCCAATACCGTTCCATGGCATCCCAATCCTCCACTTGACCATGGTTAATAGGATAGCTAAGGGTGTAAGTGTTACTCGCTCGCGACCTCAACAGTGCTTCATCTCCACTGAAGAAGTCAAGATCCGCCATTACCTCAGCTGAATACTGAGCTGCCATATTTAACTTTGTAGAAGCTCTGGATTGATTTAGATACGAGTCGTTAAGAGCTACTACTGTCGGTTGATTAAAACACGGCTCTACATTACCCGCAAATCCCATCTTAGAATAACTGCAAAAAGAAAAAGAAAAAGAAAAAAGAAAAATGTTGGGGAATTTCATCAAACAGATAATGCTAAGATTTTACAGATAAACCATACCCGGTACCGTTGTCGATGACGACGGTAGGGCGAGAAGTAGGGTCCATCGGAAAGATAGACCGTAGTCGATACCAACCGAAAGCAGCGAAGTTTCAAGGGTATTAGCTTCTTCGAAGAATTTATAGCTATCGTAGTTGATATCCAAACTTAACAATCTAATAATAATACACATCAAAACTCCATTATCATCAAGTTTATCATCAAAATCATTTCTTCGATTATTTCAATTGATTGATATTTTTTCTTGGCAAACAAACTATAAATATGGAAAAGAAAGACAAAGGCAGGAATGTCGTGGATCTTGGAGGTATATGGCAGTGATACGTACATCTAAGTTCCCATCGTATCGTACGACTTAGTCTGCCTTATGATGTTGATGTGCATGTTTTAGTGGTCCTTGATGGACCATGTCATCGTTTTTCGGGTTTATAATATTACTTCCTCTTATTTTTTATAGATTAAATTTTGAAAATGAATATATATCATAAAAACTTTTAACCATGTAACTTTTAAATATATTTTTGATAATTTTTATTTAATTAAAATATTTAACATAATTAGGATCAAAGTTAAAAATAAATAAAATGTCAAATAAATCTTCCGAAAAATGTATCTAATTGAGCCTTTTAAATTATTATTTGTACTCATTTAACTTGTTCGAATTCAATTTTTTAATCAAATTTTTAATGGGCCGTTAAGTGCAAATGTGACATTTGACATGGCGACTGTTGACTGTCGACTGACATAGAAACATGGTGACATGGCAACTATCTTAACAAATTGATGTGAAAAATGGTCATGTGAAGAGTTTAATTGATTTTTAATTATTTTAGTAAGGCTTAATTGAATTTTAATTATTTTAAAATGGATTCTTTTAGCATTTAAGTCTAATTTTAAAAAATTAAACATTATAAAAGTTTAATGTTTTTAAAGTTTTAAATTTATTAAATTTTATGAAAATATTGAAAAAATATATTTAAAGTTAGTATCTTCCCTACCCATTTTATGATCTATGTTCGAAATCGGTGGATGTCACTCCAACAATCTCGTCTTCAAGATTTGAAAATATCAAAAATATTATAAAAACTATTATTATAAAATGTTTTGAAAATATGAAATATAATATTAAATTATTATAAAATTTTTAGAAATTATTGAAAAGTTATTAAAATTTTACAAAAGATAAACTATAAAAAAGTTATGAAAATTTTGTAAACAAATTTAAATGATAAATTATTAAAAATTAATAAAATTTTATAAAATATAAAAAAATTAAAATTTATAAAAAAATATAGAGTTTTTTTTTTTCATTTTATAGGTTTGGTATCTTTGGTTTTGATAATAAAGAAATGGGGAGGGGAGATTAAAATGTAATGGTGCCGAGTGAAGAGTTTGAGTGGTGATGAGTTCAGTGATTAATGGCTTAAAGTGAGTGATAAGTAGAGTTATTCATGGGGTCCAGTTCCAAAAATATTTTCAAGTCCAGACTCATTTTTAGGCCGGCCTAACATGCTCAAAAAGCCCATTTCACTATTTAAAAATTAATAAAAATATTTAAAAATATATTTTTGTTATAAAATAAAGAGAGGTTGAGAGAATAAAGAACAAAGAAAATATAAAAGTAATAGATGATGTACTTTATTGATTAAAATGAGTGATTACAATGCTTCATCATAGTCTTTCTTTATAGGCATAAGAAGTATAAAAGAAGTATAGATCTAATTCTAATAACTATTAAAATTTAAAGTACATCAAAACTTTATCTTGATTATGGCGGACATCCACTTAATAAGATATTCATAACACTCCCCATTGTATGTCCATTGGTAGATAATATGCCTCGTTAAAACCTTATTAGGAAAAATCCTGTGGGATAAAAACCTAATGAAGGAAAAAGAGTACACAATCTATAATACGCATAATATGTTGTCTCATTAAAAACCTTACTAGGAAAACTCAATGGGACAAAAGTTTGATTAAGGGAAAAAAGTGCAACGCTTATTTACTCCCCCTCATGAAAACATCGCATATTTTCTCATATTCTACGTATTCAATCTTGAATACTAGTTTTTCAAATGACTATTTGAATGTATTTGCTAAGCATTTATATTACCATTCTTTTAAAAGTCATGAGTGAGGGAAATTTGGGGAAATATATTTTGATCTCTTTAGGAGATTCAACAATAATCATAACAAACTTAAATCATGATTCTTTTATAAAAACACAAATAGGTATTTTGGATCATTTTATAATCATCCTTCAACTATTATTCACTAAGTCAAATTTACCACATATGTTCAAATTATTTCAATTCATATAAATGAACAATTTCTTGAGAATTTCAATATGCTTCTAGCATCCTAATTCCTTCAAGGATTTTAATATAACTTTACTATATAGTGATTCATAAAAGGTTGTAACAATAATCATTAAACGTAAGTTAAATCTTTTATGAATTGTCAATTTAATAATATATCTAAAGGTTATTGCATATACCATAAAAGAATATTATATCTTTTCATAATCAATGCCAGGACTTAGCGAAAAACTTCTTATTTTTATTCCGCTTTTGCAAAACTACTTCAATTGCACCCTCACTAGCTTTATACCTTTAGATATTTGGACTACTGGTCCAAAAACTCCATGAAATTAATTGTACTTGAGTTGCGTCTTTCTATTTTGATCAATTTATTCCATATCTATATTTCTCAATAGATTAATTCAAGATCTTCCTTTTATTTCATTATTTCAATAATAATATTGCATGCAAAATCATTGTCGACCACTTTTATTATTCGGTTCCACATTTTCTCGAATTGACATAACTTATTGAGATATCTTATTTTTATTATTTTAAAATTCAGTTTCAGGTACATGAATCTCTTCTGAAGCTTTACTTATTAGTTATGTCTCGGGTCTCTTCTGGAGCACCCACCTCTCTATATGACCATCTAGAAGAATTTTCATCTTTGGAACCGATCAATCTATTATTTATTCTAACTGATTGTCCTACTAGGACTTTGATTCAAATTAAAATATTAGATGGTATATAACACTTGGTTATTCTCATTAAGTTTGTAAATACATCTAATAGTTAACTTGTAATGAGTTATCCTTATTGAACTTCTGGTTCAAATTACTCTCCCCCTAACTCATTACAAGGTATTATTTCTCTCCCCCTAATGTCAGGAAAACTATTGAATCAAAGTTGTAATCACAAATCATGTCATAATTGAATCCTCAATACATTCAAAACATCTAATAGTACAAATAAACTTGTAATTAATATATATTCCCAACTTTCTTTGAGGATTCACTCGTCTTTGTGCGTTGTGGTGGAGCAATTGAAACACACATACAAAAATTCAAAGATGAGAAATATTTAGCTCTTGATCAAAAACCAATTGTAATAGAGAGTATTTATAACTTATTGGCTTGATGCGTACAACACGTAAATCAACATAATCTCATGTTGAAATAGGAAGTTTAGTTCTCATAAGTAATGGTTTAGACATTAATCAGAGGTGTTCAATCAATAATTTCTCTAGACCACTATACGCAAACTTTTACAAAAGTTTTTCAAATTCAATCAATAAAAGATTGAGATATAAACTCATCAGTATTAGCAAGATGAATTGTCTTAATTGCATGATCTAAAATTAATTATTTAAACAAGCAATCTTGCAAACGACAGGTTGCAAATTGATAACATATATGTGATTATTTTGTAGATGCATCTACCAAAATCATATAATATCAAAACTGTCCACATAGTGGATGAATGGGCCCATATTCATTTCAGAAATGCAAGACATTAAATCTCAACTTTAGCAAGTGAGTTTCTAATAATCAATTTTCATTAAGAACAAGCAACATATGAGAATTTTTTTAAATTAAAGAATCTTCTGGTTCTTTAATAAATGTCCATATGAATTCTTAATTAATTTTCGCATCATATATGATCCAAGATGGTCTAACTGATCACGCCAAGTAGTAAATGCATTTGTATCAGTAAACTTCTAGTTTACTTTAACATGTGTTTCAATTGTACTAAATTGTAACAAATTAATAATTTTACTATCATTCCTTTTACTTTGTATCCACATATAAGTGCTACTGTGACATTTACTACTGGAAATGTCTAAATCAATGTGATATTATAATGTCACTAAGTTAACAAAATAAATATAATTTCCAAACAATTATATGTAATATTTGCTTCAGGGAATATGCCAAAATCTTCAAATATCTAAAAAAAATTGTAACTTCAAGTGCATCCAACCATAATGAGCTTTAGATAGAATTATCATATTTTATTGCTCATAAATAGATCTTTTACAGTCAAATATTTTGCTTCCAAGCCCTCAATGGGGATGATGACAAAAGAAGATCACAAAGATTATAAAATAAATATAAATTAATAACTCAATCCTCTCTTTTTCATCCTTTCAAAATAGATATTTATAGCAATAGTGATTCATATGAAATATAATATTTTCCTCATTCACAATCTCAATATAAGATCCATTATAAATATCTTTTAAAACCAATGGATTAACCATCACAAGATATTAATATATTAGCTCTTCTAGAGCTTTCGACTAATTTTGTACTATCAAATATTGGAATAATATTTGTTTCTTTTAGTACCAAATAAGATAAATACTTTCTATCTATAATGATGGAATTTATTACTACATTCTCATATCCTTCCTCAAAGAATATTAATAGAAAAAAAAATATTTAGGCATATGCCTCATATGTGTCCAATAATCTTTCACATCACATTGATAACATAAGTTATCTTTACCCTTTGAAGAGTTATCTTGAGAACTTTCATTGTTCTCTTATTTATTACTATGTTCCCACTTTTAGTGGTTCATGGTTATATATATATATATTATTTTCTTTATATTTGCATTCACTTTAGGGAATGCAATAAATCTAGTAGGACAGACTTCTAAAAGCCTCCATTGATTCTTTATTTCATAATCACCATCGCAAAACATGCGTGGATTTCAAATCAAAACCTATCTATTCATGTTGTCATGATTAGTCTCCAATCACATCCTCAATTACAACAACAATCATGATTTCTATATTTTCATTTTTCATAATTGTTATGTAATGCTACATTCACTTCAGGGAATAAAGCAAAACTAGTGGGAAGAATTTCATAGTTTTTCATTAGTAACTTATTATTTTGCTTAGCCACTAGAAGCAGTGGCGAAGGCAGAACAATTTTTTAGGGGGGGCGAATGAAATTTTAATTTTTTATAGTCTATATCTTTATCATTTTTAAAGGATTAAATCAAATTTTTATAATTTTAGAGGGGGCCAAAGTACAATTTTACCTTTACTAATTTAAAATTTTAAAAAAATTTAGAGGGCCTAAATGACAATTTTTCATTTTAGGGGGGCCGAGGCCCATGTCAGCCCCCCTAGAATCGCCTTTGACTAGAAGGTATGAGATCATTCAAAAATACTGTTAAAGTCATTTTCATAATATTGCTACTGCAGGAGCACATTAGATATTTCAATCATATAGTGTAATGTATTCCTTCGAGGAATATATATAATACAAATACATGAGTATCTCATGTTATTTATATATATGGTTTTAATGTAAAACACAAGAATATTTTATTCAACATATATCTTCTTGATCTAAAAAATAATATTATATTTTATAAAATTTTGCTTCACAAGGTGCTAAAATATAAGCTCTTAAAGAGCTTTTTACAGTTTGATGCAACATTAGCTATTCAAGAACATATAATCATTTTATTATATAACCTTAATGAATGCTTAATTTATTTTAAATAAAATTTTATTTATTCATATAAAAATAAAATGAATAGGTATAAATAAAAAATATATTAAACGTAATAAATAATAAATTCATGTCACTAATAAATCATTGTGGTTAGATAATATATATTTTATATATCATACCACAACAAAATACAAAATATTATAATGTCAAATTAAAATAATCTTATAGCTAAAAAAGTTTAAATATAAATAATCTAACCTCCACCTCTTATGACATAATTTCATCTCAAATTTTACAATGATATGAAATTATCATAAATAGGGTGTGTAAATAGTCCATTTTGCCCGGGCTTGTAACAAACCAAAACCAAAAAGAAAAACAAAAATAAAGTCCAGAGTCCTTAAGCAGTCCATTTACAATCTTAGGGGCCAAACCCGAAAAGACCACTAAACAGCCAAAACCCAATTACCCATTACCCATTACACCCGAGTCCAGTACCTAAACCTGTGACCCACTAGCCCAACAAAGTACACAGCCCAATAGCCCAAACTTGTTTCCAGAAACTGGAAACCCCAAACCCTAGGGTTTCCCTAGGCGCTGCAATGGCAGAAGCTTGATCGTCGCGCCGCAGCTTCGTCCGGCCTTCGATCGTGCCAGGATTCACGCCCGAATCACCATCGTCGCCAGATTCTCCGTCTCATCTGCATAAAAAAGGAAAAAGACGACAGCAAATATAGAAAGAAATAAAACGAAATCGTTATTTCCTTTTTGTGTTTCATTCTTCGGGTTATAAAAACCCACAATGATTTGTAACAAACACACGAGAATATACGCAAATACACAGACAGATTCAGAAAATAAAAAAAGCAAAGCTCTTGTTTTATTTTTATTTTTATTTTCGTATACTGTTTTCTTTATATATTTTATTTTTTTTCATATATATAACATATATATAAAATACTAAAAAAAGGAGAGAAAACCTGCGTTTTTAGGATTCCGGCCACCGTGCGCGGTGGTCGGCCACGGTGGCGGACGGCGGTCGGAGCCTCGCCGGAGAAGGGCCGGATATCGCCCTGGGAAGACTCTCAATTTTTTTTTTGTGCTGAGGAGAGAAATGAAAATTTTAAGAAAAAGGATAGCTTTTATAGGGCATCAAAACGGTGCCGTTTTGCACCAGCCCTTTGCGCCAAAACGGCGCCCGTTCACCTACTGGTCCGAATCCGACCCGACCTAGCCTTCGGGATCCGCGTGTTTTTCAAAGAAAATGGGCTATTTGCGCATCAAGCCCTTACGTATTTTTAGTTTTTTAAATTCAGTTCTTTTGTATTTAAAATTTACCCCAAACTTTCATTTGCATTCAATTTAGTCCTTTTTCATTTCCTTTATAATTTTCATTATTTTATTATTAATATATCATTATTGTTAGTTTTATTTTATTATCATATTATTATTTTTACTATTATTATTTTATTATTTTATTACAAATATTTTTATTTTACTATTATCAATATTATTATTACCATTACTTTTAACATTAGTATTCCTATTTTTTTATTTCATTACAAATTTTTTTTCTTACTATTATTTCTCGTACTATTATTATTATTATATTTATGACTATTATTATTACTTTTAATCTTATTATTATGTTTTCTAGTATTAGTATTATTACTATTTTTATTACTTACATTATTATTACTATTTTTTATCATTTCTATATTTTTGTTATTAATATTACTTTTATCTTTACTATTATTAATATTTTTATTATTACTATCAATTTTAATATCCTTACATTATTTTATTATTATTAATACTATATTTATTTTTGCTATTATTTTTATCACTATTTTCATTATCATTTTATTTTTGTTAATATTATTTTTATTATTTATTTATTAACATATTTCCATTTTATTTTTTACTATTATTATTATTTTATTTAAATTATTGTACATTTATTTGTTAATTTGATATTAGTTTTATTTTTATTATTATTTTCTTTCCTTCATTTATTTATTTGATTATTTATTTATTATTATTATTTTTACTTAATATTCTTATTATCATCCACATTTTTATCCCATTAAGCATAAATAAAAAACTTATTCTCGGGGGTTCAAAATGTCGTGTCCTAACGTGCTGGATGTGACATTATGTTATCTCGAGGTAAGGCTTTTGAAAATAAGGCAATATTTTGATATTTAGAAATTCGGGAAATAGTACCCAATCGTGCTGGGTTGCGATTTTCCGTTTAGCTAAATAACTAAATATCCTTTTAACAAGTTTTGTAAATCATGAGATGATTTTGATTACGAAGGTTTTAAAATATCGTGTCCTATCGTGCTGGATGTGATGTTTATATTCCTTCGAAACAAAGAAATCTCAAATTTTAACTCAAATTGCTCGAAGTTTCTAAGAAATCATATTTTTAAATATTTTTAAATTTCAAATATTTGGACATGACTTTATCGATTAGGTACCAATTTTTGGGCGTTATGAGGGTGCTAACCCTTCCTCATACGTAACCGACTTCCGAACCTGTTTTCTGATTTTTTGTAGACCAAAATTAAATGTTTTAAATAAAACGTTTTACAAGGTGATCCAATCACACCTAAGTAAAAAGGGATTAGTGGCGACTCCCATTTTGTTTTTAAAGTCGATCCCAATCGTTTTTAAAACCAGATTTTAAAATGGTTTCGACAGGGTGAATATCCCAAAGTTCATGACAAGTAAGTATTTTTACTCACATTCACAATAATCATATATCTTAATCAAAATGAAAATTAAACCATTCAATTCTATTAAAAATGAAAAAAATATTTATCTCCACATAAAAATCCCAATAATTAAATGCGTGAAGGGTTTATAAACTCATAGAGATACGAATAGTGAATTATATAAATTGAGCTTTTTAATAGAAATCAAATCAAATTTCAAAAGAAGTTGATTAGATTGACTTATGTTACCATGGATGAGAAGTAGTGATTATAAACATCATTTGTAATGAAGAAAAAGAGACAATCCCCAAGCAAATATCAAAAAGTAAACTTTGAGAGTGAATCTTATTTCTCGATTTCATATAGATAACGGTATCAAATCTTTCACCATCCTTAAGAACAAAAAGTAAAATAAGTTAATCAAAATAATGATAACGTATAATGAAAGATGTTAGAGTTGTGTGACCCAAATTCTAAGATATTGCTTGCAAGTCAAGTTAAACAAAATATATCTTCTTTCTAGAAGATTTAGTATTTATGAGTATAATATATTTAGCATTTATTAGCATAATATATTTTTACTTTGATTAGAATTAGGTTTTACAAGCCTATAAATAGACATAGTCTATTCCTCTTGTAATTCGTTCGAATTCGACATAGTGAATTTTTCTTCTCCTTTGCCCGTGGTTTTTTCCCGAAAGGGTTTCCACGTAAAATCTGCGTGTTCTTTATTTTATTTCTCTTTTCTTTGCGATATATATTGTCATTACCGACATTTATATTTTTCACAAATTGGTATCCGAGCTTCCGGGTTTTTTTCATCTCGATCACGGTAATGGCGTCTTTAAAGTATGAAATTTCGCTGTTGGATCGCAACACCAGATTTGTGTTGTGGCAAATAAAGATGTAGGCAGTTCTTGCACAGATGGATTTAGAGGAAGCCCTGCTAGGGTAGATAAGATGCCTTCGACATTGACGAAGGAAGAGAAAAAGCGCAAGGATCGAAAGGCGTTAACACAGTTACATCTGCATTTGTCTAACGAAATTTTGCAAGATGTGATGAAAGAGAAGACCGCCGCGGCATTATGGAAGAGGCTAAAATAAATATGTATGTCGAAAACTCTAACCAGCAAGTTGCATATGAAGCAACGTCTTTATGCTTATCGTTTGGAGGAATGTGCGTCTGTGTACGAACACTTAACAATGTTTAAAGAAATTCTCTCAAACTTGGAGGCCATGGAGGTTCAGTATGATAAAAAAGATCTAGGGTTGATTCTACTTTGTTCGTTGCCCTCGTCTTATTCAACCTTCAGAGACACGATTTTATATAGCCGTGAGTCTCTCACAGTTGATGAGGTTTATGATTCTTTGACCTCGTATGATAAGATGAAACATCTTGTGGTTAAAACTGACTCTCAAGGAGAAGGTCTCATTGTTCGTGGGAGACAAGATCGGAATGCTGATGATGATCGTGGAAGGACATAGGAACGGAATCCTCGCAGTAAATCTAAGGGTAGATCGAAGTCTTCAAACAGAGGTAAAACTTGCAACTTCTGCAAAAAGAAAGGGCACATTAAATCTAAGTGCTATAAGCTACAAAACAAGATTAAAAGGGAGGCTACGAATCAAAAGGGAAAACAACCAGAAAATTCTGGTGAAGGCGATGTTGTAGAAGACTACAAATGATGGTGAACTTCTAGTCGCTTCACAACAATTCTAAAGTGAGCGAGGAGTGGATACTTGATTCAGCCGCACCTTCCACATGAGTCCCAATCGGGATTGGTTTACAAATTACGAAACGATGTCCAAGGTGTTGTTTTGATGGGAAATAATGCTTCGTGTAAAATCACAGGTGTTGGAATAATTAAAGTTAAGATGTTTGATGGAGTTGTCAGAACACTTAGTGACGTACGGCATGTTCTAGAATTGAAGAGAAATTTAATTTCGTTGAGTACTCTTGATTCAAGAGGGTACAAATACACAGCTGAAAGTGGGATTTTGAAGATTTCCAAAGGCTCCCTCGTTGTGATGAAAGGGCAGAGAAAGACTGCCAAGTTATATGTTTTGCAGGGTTCTACTGTTATTGGTGATGCAGTTGTCGCTTCCTCTTCCTTGTCAGATGATGATATTACTAAACTTTGGCATATGCGCCTAGGGCATATGAGTGAGAATGGCATGGCAGAATTGAGCAAAAGAGGACTTCTTGATGGGCAAGGAATTTGCAAACTGAAGTTCTATGAGCACTGCGTTTTTGAGAAGCAAAAGAGAGTTCGATTCACCAGAGGAATCCATAACACAAAGGAAACGTTGGAGTATATTCATTCTGATCTGTGGGGGCCATCAAGAGTGCCTTCGAGAGGTGGAGCTAATTATATGCTAACTTTTATTGATGATTTTTCCAGAAAAATTTGGGCATTCTTCCTGAAGCAGAAAAGTGATGTGTTTTCCGCATTTAAGTCTTGAAAAACTATGATTGAAAAACAAACGGGAAAACAAATAAAATACCTCCGCACAAACAATGGCTTAGAGTTTTGTTCAAATGAGTTTAATAAACTATGCAAGTCAGAAGGGATCGTGAGACACTTGACAGTTCGTCATACTCCACAGCAAAACGGCATTGCAGAACGAATGAACAGAACGATCATGGAGAAAGTTCGATGTATGTTGTCAAATGCCAACTTACCAAAGTCGTTTTGGGCCGAAGCAGCCTCTACTGCATGTTTTTTGATCAACCGATCTCCATCCGTTGCCATTGAGAAAAAGACTCCACAAGAGGTATGGTCCGTAATTCTCGCTAATTATTCCGATTTAAAGATCTTTGGGTGTCTTGCGTATGCTCATGTTGATAATGGAAAATTGAAACCGAGATCCATTAAATGTGTTTTTCTTGGTTATAAAGCTGGTGTAAAAGGGTATAAGTTATGGTGTCCTGAAAATAGAAAAGTTGTGATTAGCAGAGATGTTATTTTTATGAAACTGCTATGCTACCTAACTTATATCTTAAAGACTCTTCCAATAAAGAAAATCAAAAGCGGTGGAGCATCAGACACACAGAGTCGATTCCTCAAGCCGCACAAAATTGAGAATAGAGTTGCTTCTTCACCACAATACTCTATCGCCAAAAACAGAACTAGAAGAGAAATTAAGCCTCCAAAGAAGTATGCTGAGGCTGATCTAGTTGCTTATGCTTTAAATGTGGCTGAAAATATAGATGCAAACCAAGAGCCGTCTAATTATTCTGAGGCGGTTAGCTGTGAAGACTCAAAAAATTGGATGTTTGCTATGCAAGAGGAGATGAAATCACTCCACAAAAACAGAACATGGGATCTTGTGAAACTTCCTAAATGTAAAAAGGTTGTTCGCTGTAAATGGGTGTTTAAAAAGAAAGAAGGGACTCCAGGAGTTGAAGAACCTAGATATAAAGCAAGGTTTGTTGTAAAGGGTTACAGTCAAATTCCAGGAGTGGACTTCATAGATGTGTTCTCCCCAGTTGTGAAGCATAGTTTGGTTCGTGATATTATTGCTCGTGGTGATATTGTTGTGAGCAAAATTAGTACTCATGAAAATCCTGCAGATATGATGACTAAGTCACTTCCTATAAGCAAGTTTGAGCATTGCTTAGATTTGGTTGGTGTTCATTGTTGAAGTTAAACCCTTAAGGGGTTTTATGGAAGAGGTGGAGAACTTGTTCGTTGAGAGTTCGCGATGAAGAACTTGTTTGTTGAGAATTCGTGTCAAGGTGGCTTGCAAGTCAAGTTAAACAAAATATATATTCTTTCTAGAAGATTTAGTATTTATGAGTATAATATATTTAGCATTTATTAGCATAATATATTTTTACTTTGATTAGAATTAGGTTTTACAAGCCTATAAATACACATAGTCTATTCCTCTTGTAATGTGTTCGAATTCGACATCTATTCCTCTTGTAATGTGTTCGAATTCGACATAGTGAATTTTTCTTCTCCTCTGCCCGTGGTTTTTTCTCGAAAGGGTTTCCACGTAAAATCTGTGTGTTCTTTATTTTATTTCTCTTTTCTTTGCGATATATATTATCATTACCGACATTTATATTTTTCACAAAAGAAGAATGAAAAATAATAATCAAATATGAAACATTAAATAAAAGAAACTTCTGTAAAAAATTTGCATCTTGCCGTCAAAGATATTGGAAATCATGAAGGATAAATTTGATCGTCGATAAAATAAACTGTCACTTTGAGCAAGATCGTGCTGATAACATGTTATAAAATAAAGAGAGATGGAGAGAATAAAGAATAAAGAAAATATGAAAGCAATAGATGATGTACTTTATTGATAAAATGGGTGATTACAATGCTTTATCAGAGTCTCTATTTATATGCATAAAAAGTATAAAAGAAGTAGAGATTTAATTCTAATAACTATTAGAATTTAAAGTACATCAAAACTTTATCTTGATCATGATGGACATCCACTTAATAAGATATGCATAAAAATTTTTATAATTAAATTTAAATAATATTTTTTTATTATTTAAATTGAATTTGGGTTTGGCTAGGTAGGCCCAATGTGTAAAAATCCTAATCTAAGCCCGACCCAAGTCGAGTTGAGCCTATTGGGCTAAACAGGCTACCTAACCTTTGGATAGGTCTCGTGATGGGTAATGATTTTAGTTGAGAAAAGATTAAGCGAATGAAATTGATAATGATTGGCTTAGGTATGATGTAAGATTGTGTGCAAGAGAAAACAAAAATGAATAGTAATTTTTTAATTTTTAAAGTTTTCTTAATTTATTTTTAATAATTTTCTAATTTAACATTTCAATAAATTTTATTTAATTGTTTATATTTTTTTTTACAATTTTCTAAATTTTTCAAACTTTTTTATTATTTTGACAATATTTTCTATAAAAAAAGATATTTTTATAGTTTTCATTAATTTTAATTTTTTAAATTTTTATAATTGACTACTAAAAGAAGTCCTCTTAAAATAATTAAAAATAATTTAAGCCCTCATAAAATAATTAAGAATCAATTAAGCCCTCCACATTATCATTTTTTCACGTTAGTTTGTTAAATTAGCGCTTAACAGCTTGTCAAGGGCTTGGACATAATATTGGATTCAAGAGACTCAATTAGGTACAAATCATTATTCAAAAGGTTTAACTTAGTGAACTTTTTGGTGGGTGATTTAATTGATTTTCAAAATTATTTTCAAAGGATTTATTTGGTATTTTAACATTCAAAATTGACCTTTAAAATGTCAATTATGACATTTTTTACTGGGACAAATAGAGTATCAGTGTCATTAAGTCAACATTCTTTTATGTAAATTCATGATGACTTTGTTGTAATAGAGATGGATTTAAAAAAAAAAAAAACTGCATAGTCGATGACTCAAATATTAGCATGTTTTTGTTTGTCATCAATAACTCTAAATATTATCGATTTTTTCACTATTGTTATAATATTGAATTTGATCACTTATCTATTAAATCATTAATTGAAGAATGAGGTAACCTTTAATCGATATAATAATAAATTTATCTATTAATGTTTAATTCAACAAATTTAACTCTTAATGTGTGCTATTTTATCAATTTAGTCTTAAAACTGATTTTTTAAAAAAAATTAATAATATAAGAAGTTCAAATGTTCAAAACTTCATAAAACTTTAAAAAAAAAAGTAACAGGTAATAGTACTCTGATCAGATGGTTGATTTTTCTCCTTAAATAATTCATGAAAAAATTTTCAACGTTTGGTGTCACCTTTTTCCAAAATTCTCTAAAAAGCTTCCTTGAACACCTTTTTCCCTGGCTGTTGTTTTGCAACAATGATAGTATTATGACTTGAGGGATGGAAATGTAGTAGCTCGACAGTCAGGGGCGAAGCAGGGGGCTGGCATGGGCCCTGACTTTCCCTAAAATGTAAAATTATTATTTAGACTTTTAAGATTTTTTAAAAATTTTAAATTAGTAAAGGTAAAATTGCAGTTTGCCCCCTAAAATTATAAAAATTTGATTTAATCCTTTACAAATTATAAAGATATAAACTATAAAAAATTAAAATTTCTTCCGGCCCCTCTAAAAAATTGTTTTGGCTTCGCCTCTGTCGACAGTGTTAAGTACTACTTCTCATTATAGAGTTGAAATGGTGGTGGAACCTAACTTCGAACTTCTTTTTAGAAGTCATTTTATTAATGCTTGAATAATTACTTTTAGAGCAAGAATTGAGATCACCTTTGAGGTAATTCTGAGCTGACCAATGAAAATGTTGATCAAATTCATATTTTATGGAAAAACTCAAAAAAAAAAAAAAAAAAAAATTGGTTCAAAACAATTCCAGGGTTTTAAAAAAGAAGAGTGTGGACTTTGTAGTAGTCGTTACAACTAAAAGTTGTAGTAGGAATGATGATAGTGAAAGGACCCCAAAAAAGATAAGAGAACATTTAAAATAAGACTTTGGACCATAATATAAAAGATTTAAGCAAAAAGAGGAACAACTCTTTGCACGCCAAAGAAACTCAGAAGCCTAATACAGGAGTGCAAAAATACCAAGTAAAAATATACAAATAACCAATCAAACCACTCCAAAAAGCACATTCAAATGTGTGGCACAACAATCTATTTATAGGCTAAATTCGACATCTTCTCCAAGTAGTCTTAATAAAATAGAACTCTTAATTATAATCTGAATATATATTATTGAATTATCTTCAATAATTATCCCAAAATAAAATAGGATTAATCTCCTTAAAATCAGCCCATAAATCTTCCAAGATAAGTGCAAATGATATGTGACCGCCGCCAAATGTGTGAACGTTTGACTGGAAAATACTACACCAAATATATATGAAATTAAAATAGTGTGTCCGCAAGTATATGGGTCAATTATAATATAATATTGTGTTACAATGAAACATAAAGTAGTATTCTGAGGATCATACCCAAGGGGTAAACGTCTTTACAATAATAAGTCTAAATAGTAATAATTAAATTCCATATTACGATAAATCATAAAAGAGGTAAACGTCCAAAATTAAATAACTTAAATAAATAACAACAAATAAAAAACAAACAACTAAATCAATTAAACCAATCAGAAAGATCAACTTGTTTCAGGGGTTGTAATTAACTTCAGATTCGGATTTTAGGGTAGATTAGCTATTAACTAACCAATTATTACCTCCTAGCCTCTAACTGATTAATTAATTGGTTGATACTCGTGTTGGATCGTCGGTACGCCTCGTGGCACAGTGAAAAAAATATTTCGGCGATCATCAGCCATGGGTGGACCCATGTACGAGGAACGAACTAGGTTGAAACAAGGGTCGAAAATATACCTTTTTGAAATTGAAAAAGTGACAAAAATGTTGTTGATAGGATCCCTTTGAACGATGTCGACCCAAGCTGCAACAATAACGTCTTGGCCTCTACGTAATCCACCCAGTTAAAGAACGAACGACAAAACTCTCTTGAACTTTTTTCAGAGAGAATTTTCAAAAACGGCTGCTACACCTTTTGATTTTCTTTTCTTGGTAACCCTCACACAATCAGTGATTCATATTCCTTTTATTTTTCTTTAATATCACATATTAGAAAAAAAAAAAGGGGGATTATTCCCTTATTTTTAGAGAAGCAAATGGAAAGTCAGAAAAAAAATTATATTCTTTCCTGAAGAATATCAATTTCCATGTCCTTTTATATGTTGACTGAAATTACTATAATTGTTTATATTAATAATTTCGGTAAACTATATACAATTAATATTTTGTATGAATCAAATTCATATATTAATTTTATATATGTTCTCTATTTGTATACAACAAGTTTGTACATATAATGTGTTCAATATTTAACTATAAAATTAAATTAATTCAATAATTAATTTAATTCATGTGACAGTTAAATACAATACCAAATGTATTTGGATTCTATTCGCTTCAACTATAGGGTGTGACCTTGTAGGCTCTTGTAACGTTAGTAGTAATACTAGAACGTTTCTAATATTACAAGCAATGAGTGACATCTAGCAATGCATCATTGCTACCCAAGTTACAAGAAGTCATGATTCGACATAACCTTTCTGTAATAATTTTTTTCTATATTATATCATTTTATCCTTAATATCTAGATAGGACACAAGTCATGGAATAGTCACACTTGTATAGTCCAATCTCATATTTCTTGATATTCCGAGTAGACTACAATAAACAAATAAGTGTTATATCTCATATCAACTTATTCGAGTATGACCATGCATTTCTAGTCTCATTCCATCAAAAGGTCTAAGATATTGCTCCCATTATGTAGAAGGGACAAATCCTATCTTGATCAATCATATCCCACTACATAGATTGCGATATACCCAACATCAGTCTTTATAGTATAACCTGTTATGGTAGACGTTTAACTGTGTCAAAATATACGACCCACGATATTGGGACAATAATGATCTCAAGTCTGAGAATCATAAAAATAGTTATCACTATGAGTAATGTTGTGACTATTACATAATAATCCAAGAAACATACTCATGGCGGGTCAGTCCAGTATGTTGTTCTCTAACACATACTCATATATCTATTTTGACATCCTTATATCAATGACAACAGTTTGTCATTAATCAACTACACATTAGTCTTAATGGATTATCATCGTCCAAGCCCACAATAATACTTGACTAATGATAACTCTAGAAAAGAGTTATATTTCATGCCTTTAGACCTAGCTAATTGATTGTGCTTAAGTAAATTTAGTTGTATTTTAGGACATTCCATTCGTAATTTTCATTGCATTACATTAAGAAGATTGGACAGTGCTTAAATGTTATTATATGTTACTTTTAATTACTTGTGGTAGGGCTATGTTTGGTGGTTTGACAGGTGCAGGTTGAGGAACGAGAAATAAATGAGTGAAGGTTTGTCGGGGCAAAAGGTTGGACATTTTGCCAGCTCGTATACCGTGGCAATTCTAGGAAGATCGAGTCAACACTCAACGCATACCAGTTTCATCCCAACTATACTTGTACTAGAAAAATCTGCCTAAAAAGAGGAGAAGATAATCCTAGGCTATTGTTTTTTATCCTAGAAAAAAGAATTTAAAAAGAAGATAATCTTGCATTGTTGAAAAAAAGAATTTTATAAAAATAAAAAGATAAACTTGGGTTGTTGGATTTACCTTAGGGAAAAAGCTTATAAAAATCCAAATGAGGAAACCCTAAAGGACGAACAAGAGTGGAGAGCCATAGGTAAAGATAGAGGGTAGCGGTTGAGTAGAGACGAAAAGAGGAAGACGAAAGTTGTCCCTCTCAGCCATCGCAGGACACTGTGTTGCTAGAGTGTGAACTGGATACGCGAAAGCTGTCTTCCTAAAGTCTTCCGTATTTCTTACTTTTTTCTTCCGTGAATTTAATGGTGAAAATGATGTTGGATGTTATTTTGGTTTGAATTTTATGTGCCAACCCATGAGCTAAATTTCATCAAGTTGGGATTACATGATGAACCTTTTATTTTCTTTAATGGTTGAAGCATAGATCCGAATCAATTTACTATTTCATTCAATTGTTTTTATTTCTAAATTATATGCGTGCAATCTTTAGACATAGATGACTGTTCGACATGCCCATAAACTAAATCTAATTATGAAAAGGTTGGATTAGTTGGATCGATATTGAATGATATGAGCAAGTACTCGACTGATACTTGCAGTAGACTTTAGACATAGAGCAACGTTCATACAGAAGGAAAACAATGCAGGGTACCATATAAAGGCCTATAGACACGAGCAAGGTAACTTGAGGTTTTTGCTCACGAAAGAAGCAGATCATTTTAGAACTCTTCTGAGCAGTAAACTGAGTATGATTTTGCTGAGACATTATTGGCAGTAAGGGTAGATTCTTAGTAATCTCGACCTTCCCAATCAACATTGTATATCCTTTATTCTTTACCATAGCATCTTTGCCACATCGTTATTAGTTATTTATTTGTTCATTTACATAATATTCCTGCAGTAATTCTCATAATTGCCATTATATTTCTACTCTTGTTTTTCCATAGCATTTCTAAGTATTCATTAATTCCACATATTGTATATATCACTATTCCTTTAATTGCCACTGCATATTTACCATAGCTTTACCATAACATTAATTGCGTTTTATTATAATAACTTGACCATTTTTGTGCCTCAACCCAATCTTCGTGGGAACGATACTCACTCATCACTTTATTACTTGATCCGACGTGTATACTTGCACAATTCACATATCATTTCACACGCGACAACTAATGACCTTTTAAGAATAATCATATTATTCCAAGGACTTTATTATTAACCAGTTTATTTATACACACAAAAAGAAACTGAAATAACAATGACAATGCCTTATATTAGCAAACAAGATAAAACAATTATGTGATTACAATGATCTCATGTATGGTCTTTGGGCATATTCTAACAATCTCCCACTAGCACTAAGACAAATCAATCATATATCTAATACCAAGTGGCTTAGTGTGACGATCATGCTTCTACTATGTCAAAGGCTTCATCAATGGATCATTGATGTTGTCATCTGTTGGTACTATGCATATTTCCACATCTCCTCGATTAATGATTTCCTGAATGAGATGAAAACGCCTAAGTATATGTTTGGATCAATGATTTATTGTTGCCACAATAAAGTTCTATAGCATTTGATATGCTAGGCACAACCTCTAGTTATGATATGAACTTCTTGATCCAAACAACATCTTTTGTAGCCTCACCAGCTACAATGTACTCGACCTCAGTTGTAGAATCAACTACTTTATATTGCTTTAAACTTTTCCAGCTCATAGCTCCACCATTAAAGCAAAACACAAAACTTGATCGCGATCGTGAATCATCCTTGTCGATTTGGAACCTAGCATCAGTGTAACCTTTTGCACTTAGCTCTTTCTCACCTCCATATATAAGGAATGTATCCTTAGTCCTTCTCAAGTACTTAAGGATATTTTTAACTGCGACCCAATAACCTTCATTGGGATCTACTTGGTACTGACTCGTCATGCTTAAAGCACACGATACATCTAGACGAGTACGTAGCATGGCATATATGATAGACCTAATAGCCGAAGCATATGGAATATTACTCATATGTTCTCTCTCTTGTGGAGTTGAAGGACACATTTTCTTCGAGAGTGAAATACCATGTCTCATAGGTAAGAATCCTCTCTTAGATTCTTCCATTTTGAACCTTTTCAGTACTTTATCTATGTATGTACTTTGGCTTAGACCTAGAAGTCGTCTTAATCTATCTCTATAGATTTTGACTCCTAATATGTATGTAGCCTCACCCAAGTCCTTCACAGAAAAATAACTTCCTAACCAAGTTTTAATAGACTATAGGGTAGGTATGTCATTTCTTATGATGAGTATGTAATGTACAAATAGTACCAAGAATACAATAGTGCTCCCACTAATTTTCTTGTAAACACAAGGCTCATCTTTATTTGTGATAAAACCAAACTCTTTGATTGCATTATTAAAACGCAGATTCCAACTTTGAAAAGCTTGCTTCAATCCATAAATGGATCTTTGTAGCTTGCATATCTTTCCAGAATCTTTCTGATTGACAAAACCTTCAGGTTGTGTCATGTACACATCCTCTTCCAGTTTCCCATTAAGGAAAGTTGTTTTGACGTCCATCTGTCAGATTTCATAATCATGAAATTATGAAATGAAACTATTGCAAGTAAGATCTGGATGGATTTAAACATAACAATAGGAGAAAAGGTTTCGTCATAGTTGACACCATGAACTCGTCGAAAACCTTTAGCGATTAATCGCCTTTTGTATGTTTGTACATTACCATTTATATCAATTTTTTTTTTGAAAACCCACTTGCACCCTATGGGTTTAACCCCTTCAGGTGGGTCAACCAAGATTCATACTTGGTTTTCTGACATGGAATCCATATCAGATCTCATGGCCTCAAGCCATTTTTTAGAATCTGGGCTCACCACCACTTCTTGATTAGTCCTAGCCCGTCTAAGTATTACTGGTGTTGAACATCGACGTGCAAAAGTTAAAATAAAAGGCACTGACAGAGTGCCTTGCCGGTGTGTCATAGGCTCGGTGACCAAATACCCCTGACTGTCCCCTACCCTAGTAATCAAGGGGCAAAACCGATGAATGCCTCACCATTGATGATGATTCCAACGGGTTTTGGTATGAGCTTTGCAACAATGATGTGAATCCACCGCACAACCGCATGGTGGGACTTTCAGCTTCTTGATCTGGTTTGAGATTTGGTGGACACAGTGTAACCGAGCTCGGGCCACTTTCATCCTCCTCAACGAAGTCAGCATACAACTCTAGTACAATATTCTCACTAGAGTAATGAGATCTGATCACCTGCTCCAGATCGTTGTCCTTATTGATATGAAAAATGGCATATCTAGCAGGTTCCAATGACGAAAGATATCTACATTTGAGGCTCAAAATTCTTCTCTGAATCCCCACTTTGTGCCTAATCCTTGTCCGAAGCTATTTTAACGTTATGGTTCGGTTAAATGCCAGATCTTCAAATTATGCTGATAAAAAAATAGGGCCAATTTCGGTCTCACAAATTTGACCGTTGTAATAGATAAGAGTTCTGACTTGTCTCCTCATCTTCAACCAAATAGTCTATTCCACTTGTTTAAAATTGAGAAAATAGTAAAAAAAATACAGTACTCATCACCCAAAACCATCTACGTACACGTAATTTAACGAATTACCTTTTCTTTGACAACAGCGAAGGAACGTAATTCAAGTTTTCACGACAATGTCAATTACTCCTAGTGCCAAGTATCCTTTAGATCAACAATCTACTTCAAAGGTTGGTATGAAAAATCAAAGGCCTGCATTGAGTTCTTTATATAGAGTTCTTTTGTGGGGGAGAAAACGCTCCCTCGCAGAGGCATGGGGCGGGGAAAAGGGAATTTTTTTTATCTTGGGTTGTAGGGGCTCAGAGGCAGAAGCAATCGAGTTGGTTGGGAGGTTGAAATGGCCAGAGAGAAAACGCTCCCTGTAGGAGGCATTTTCATCTGACACGGTAGTGAAAACGCTTCTTGAAGAACATATTTTCAACTGACATGTGGCAAGAAAACGCTTACTGCATGAAGTGTTTTCACTGACATGTCAGATGAAAACACCTCCTGTAGGGAGCATTTTCTCTTTGGCCATTTCAACCTCTAAGCCAACTCGATTGCTTCTACCTCTGAGCCCCTGCAACCCGGGATTCTCGGGATAACATTTTTCCCTTTTTACCCTGCTCCATCCCCTATATAAATGCACGTTCCCATCCCCCTAATTCAGTATCCTAAATTATTTTTTTCTTTTTTCTTGCGTGTTGAATTTTTTTATTTTAAAGATTTATTTCTCTCTTAAGTTGTGTTTGGGTTCATAGTAATGTCATGGAGCTCGATAATCTACCAATTTCACCTTCCGTGTGAGTATGGCACCATCACTTTAAAAACTGGGATCACTTTGCAACTCGAAGTCCAAGTTGGCGGTGATTATACCATCTCGGGTTGAAGTGTAACTAGGGCTTCAAGGTTACAAAGGTTATGCTGTCAAAGGATGGAGCAAAACTAGGGCCCTAGTTGACGATGATTATTCGAGCACGACAACTAGTTTCTCTTCGTCAAAGGAGCATGCTTTATGAAACCCATAGGAAAGTACGAGGAAGAAAAACGCAGGGGTCTTCCAGTATAATCAAGTAATTAATGTTGTCTATGTCCACCAAAGGCGGTGACCCTGTTAGTAAAACCTGTTAAACCCTAATTATGTCACATGTTTTAATAACGGGGTTATCGCCTTTGGTGGACACGGATAAAACGAAATATTTGATTATACTAAAAGGCCACTACATTTTTCTTCTTCGGACATCTGTTTGGGTTTTATAAAACATCCTCCTCTAACGAGGAAAAATTGGTTGTCGTGCCTGCATAACTACTGCCAATGGGGCCCCATTTATGCTCCATGCTTTGACAGTATAACCTTTGTAAACTTAAAGCCGTAATTACATTTCAACCCCAGACTGTACAATCACCGTCAACTAGGATCTTGAGTTGCAGCGTGATTCAGCTTCCTGGGTGATGGCACCATACTCACATGACAGATGAAATTTGTAGGTCACCCAACTCCATGGCACCACTGTAAATTCAAACATTCCTTAAAACTATAACCATGTCTATCTCAAATAAGGACAAAAATAAATCTACAAACTTTTAATTTCCAACCGCACGAAAAAGAAAAAGAAAAAGAATATTTTTTTCCAAAGTGAAAACACGTCTTATAGAGTGCGTTTTCACTTATATGGTAGTGAAAACACGACATCAGTGAAAACGTGCACTTAAGATGCATTTTCCTTTCTCTCTCAAAAAACAATGTAGTATACTTTCTCAATTATATTTTTTTTCAGCATATTTCGATAAATTAACCTCTAAATTATCCTCATCTTCAACAGTCATTATTGACTAGTATGCCAAAACCTCTTATTTACAGTTATTATCTCAAAATTGATTTTTTACGAGTCAAAACAATTTTTTAAGAGTTCATTTATTAAACTTCCTTTTAGATCTTTTTCAAAGTTTTGTTGTATCGAATCTCGGAGCAATTCATTTTACTGTACCAAAAATTTAGAGCATTACACCAAGTATTTTATTATATGGTGATTATATCAAGGCTTTTCATTCTCTCTTTCTATATATATATATATTATGAAGGGTAACTTATTGAATCCTTTTTCCAATGTCATCCTATAGACGCCCTTGATCTCTATGCAGAATGTCGAAACCATTTTTAAAAAGGCTTATAAAAATGGGGATCGACTTTAAAAAAACGGAAATGGAGTCGCCACCAATCTTTTTTACTTAGGTGTGATCAGATCACCTTATAAAACATTTTTATTTCAAAACATTAATTTTGGCCTACGAAATTCAAGAAAACAGGTTCGGGAGTCGGTTACGTACGAGGAAGGATTAGCACCCTCGTAACGCCCAAAATTGGTACCGGATTGATTAGTCATTGCCCTAATGTCGAAAATTTGAAAATATTTGAAAACGGTTTCTTTAAAAATTTGAACAATTTGAGTTGGAATTGGAGATTTCTTTGTTTCGAAAGTATAAAAACATCACATCCAGCACGTTAGGACGTGATGTTTTAAACCCTCGTAACCAAAATCATCTCATGATTTACAAAATTCATTAAAAGGATATTTAGTTATTTGGACGAACGAAAAACCAAAACCTAGCACGTTAAGGCACAATTTCTCGAACTTCCAAACACAAAACATTGCCTTGTTTTCTGAAATCCTTATCCCGAGATAACAAAACGTCATATCCAGTGAGTTAGGACACGACAATTTTGAAATCTCGTAAATAAGTTTTTATTTAACTTATAAAAAAAATGAAGAAAGTAACAAGTTCTTTGGATTCGAAAAGAAAAATCGAAACCCAGTAAGTTAGGGTACGATTTCTTTCGAACCCTAGAACGTAGAGTATTTGCTTATTTCAAAACCAAATTTTTTTGATGCATCAAAGAAAATATAATATGATTGTAATAAAATGAAAAATAAATCATAATGCCAATATGCTCAATGGAATAAAAGTGTGGGTAATAATATGAATAATAATAATGAAGGCAAAAATAATAATAAAAATATTAAGTAAAAATAATAATAATAAATAAATAAATAAAATAAAATAAAAAATAAAGCTAATATCAAATTAAAAATATATAAATAATATATACAATAATTTAAAGATAATAAAATAATAATAATAATAATAATAGTAATAATAAGAAATAATAATAATAAAATGGAAATATATTAATAAATAAATAATAATAAAAATAATATTAGCAATTATAAAATAAAAATAATAATGAAAATAATGATAAAAATAATAGCAAAAATAAAAATAGTAATAATAATAATAAAATAATGTAAGGATATTAAAATTAATAGTAATAATAATATAAAAATAATAGTAGTAGTACAATAAGAATATATTAATAATAATAAAAATAATAATATTTGTTAATATACAAATAATATTAAAAATAAAAACAACAATAATGAAAATAGTAATAATAATGGTGATACTAAAATAATAATAATAGCAATACTAATACTAATAATAATAAATATAATAATAAATATAGCTATAGTAATAATAATATATATATAAAAATAATGGTCATAATAAAAATAATAATAATAATACAAATGAATATAATGATAGTTATGGTTAAAAATAAAATGATAGTAATAATAATATTAAAGTAATAATTATAATAGACAAATAATAATAGTGTTAATGATAAAAAAAAATTAATAATGAAGTAACAAAAATTACAAAAGAAAATAAAAAAAAAAGATGAAATTGAACTTGAAATAAAAATTTGGGGCGAAATCGAAAATAAAATTAAAAAGGAGGGACCGATTAGAACACGCTAGTAACCAGAGGGGGGCTAAAAGGAAAATATCCCTTCTTCCAAAACAGCTGCGCTTAGTATAGGATTAAATTGAAATCGAAATAAAATATAAGGCTAAATTAAAGAATAAAAGAAACTTAATTTTAAATTAATAAAAAAACGGAAGGGCTAAAAGTGCAATTAGCCCTTCCTTGGAAAACTCAAGCGATCCTCCCGGGTCCGGGTCAACGCTACAGTCATAAAGGGGAAAACGACGTCGTTTTTGGCTTTATGGACAGTCCTCAAAACGCGCGTAGTGTGGATCGATTATATAAGCTAAAATTAATCCCAAAAATTCATTTCAAACACCCTTTAAAAAAAAAAAAAAAGAAGCTCTCAAGGTTCTTTCTCCCTCGGCGGAGAGCGAGATCGCCCAGTGGTTCCAGCGATGGACCGCCGCACGGCCGCCACACGTACCGCCTCCGACGGCGATCAAAAGGCCAGAAACCTCCTTTTTCAACGCCGATTCAAACGGTAATATTCTTTTCTTTATTTTTTTTCAAAAAATATAATAAAAACGTTGCAGGGATGGAAATAAAAAAAATGGAACAGTATAAAAAAAAACCTCTGCTTGTGGTTTTTTTATTGTATTTTTTGTGTATTCTCTCTGTATATATGTGTGTCTTTTTACAAATTATTATAGGGCTTTTATAGCCCTCGAAATAAAAATTAAAGGAAATGAAAAGATTTTGCCATGTTTTGCTGCTGTTCTTTCCTTTTTGTGCAGGAGAATGACGAGAAGTCCGGCGTCGGGGTGCTGTCTGGGCGTTGATGACGGCGTGACCAAGGGACTGGTGTCGGGTGTTGCGGCGCGACTAACCTAGGGTTTCAGACACCCTTAGTTTCTGTTTTGGTTTTGGGCCTTTTGGGCCCCGTAGGTCAATTGGGTTAAGATTGGGTGTAATTGGGGTAATGGTTTTGGGTATTAGTTTAGTTGGGTCTGGGTTTAGTTTGTTCTAGGCTAGTTGGGCCGTGGGTAGTCATTTGGGTCTGTTTTGGACTGCTGGGTTTGTAACTGGACTGTTAAAAAAACAATATTTTTTTTTATTTTTTATTTTTGGTTTTTCTTTTGAATGGAAAAGGCCCGGGCATAAATGGGCTATTACAGCTGCCTCTCTTTGCTCATTGTCGTGTAACGAGATGTAACACCCCTAACCCGTATCCGTCGCCAGATTAGGGTTACGAGGCATTACACGACCGAACACAAATCCATGCACTTTTATAAAAGAAACTAATAATTTGATAATTACATACGAATTCATGCCATTACAATTTAGCAAGTATATCCCATTTAATATCAAACATAAACTTAGATATCATGAATATTATCATTAACATGTACTAACAAATCACTATGCATTTGGTCATTCAAATGTGAAGGCCGAATAGGCATATGGTAGTTATTCATTTACATCAATTCTATAATTAGCATTTCATTCAATCATATACCATTTCTGAACGTATGCATCACTTTTAATAATGTACATTTCTCATTTCATTATCACACACGATTGTACCATTGACCAATATACTTATACCATATTCAAGTATATTATAAATATAAAATATAAGACTAACTCCTCTATCTCATAGTTACTAATCACCTTCGACATAAATCATAAATATATATATATATATATACATATCATATATCAATAATACACTTTAACACTCATTTCCCATAACCGAATATACCCTAGCACTCAATGGAAAATATAGATTCCATACTACATCAAGTCATGGTCAATCATTTTCATTTCCACAAACATGCATACGGCACATACAACTAGTTGTACATATATTTATCACTTACATTAACATACTATATGCATCATTCAAAATCATAGACAAGTATTTGTACATGCCGCACATATGTATATTCAAGGTTAATAAATTTTAAACCAACCCAAATCGAGCTAGAATCAAAACCAAATTTTCACAACACCTATATATATTTACCAGCTCAAACATATTCACTCAATTCAGGGATAGACATGAAGCCATTTTCGTATGGCCTTATGTACATCTATTTCAAAGTAACTCAAAAGAGTAACATAGCTTATACATGCCATAATTCCCAAAAGTTTCATAATTAAAGAGGTACCCAAGATAGATGATAGTGTGATGAGCTTCCAAAATGATCCCCAAGTACGAGCCAAGCACCCAAAAGAATCTACAATGCGAAAACAACCGAGAACAAAGTAAGCTTTCACAGCCTAGTAAGATTTAAACAATTTATACACATATAAGCTTATTCGGAATTTCATAACTATTTGCATTCATCATATCCTTACCGAATAGCCAAATATTCAAAGTAGAATTCATAGCAACATATATATATACTTATACCTATTTCCATATACTACCATCCCATATTGAATAATTGGCATACATATCTTCTACTTATCGAATCTTATACTCACATTTCAAGCTACTAAAATCTCAAATTAATAAGTATAATACATACCTCAAGTTTACTTACCTCTCCAATTTAACCATTTGTGCATAACGTGCGATATTATACTCGTACCTTTCTGTATGCTTAAATTTTATTATTAATAGCAATCTTTTATTGAACCTCATACTTACACACTTGTTGATAAAATTTAGTAACGTATCGCTCACAAAGAGTCGTTACTTAACATTTCTCGTAACGTATCGCTCAAAAGAGCCGTTACTTAATATTTCTCGTAACGTATCGCTCACAAAGAGCCGTTACTTAATATTTCTCGTAACGTATCGCTCACAAAGAGCCGTTACTTAACATTTCTCGTAACGTATCGCTCACAAAGAGCCGTTACTTAATATTTCTCGTAACGTATCGCTCACAAAGAATTGAAACACCACTCCACTGAATCACGTATAATTACTACAGCAAGATATATCCATAATATTCTCTATCCAAATACTATATCACATTCGGCCAGGTTTATTTATCAAGCATTCTACCAATCCATTTGAAGTCAATCATATTCAAACTTAATATCCACATAATTTAATTACATTATTAACATTTACATGCCTTTTCTTGCAATTAGGTTCAAGCTATAAACAATATTTCATTCGTCGAAAATTTATCCAACTCCATGACGCATTCAAAGATGTATATATATAACATACCTATCTTCTTATAGTAGAAGTTTGCATTGTAAAATAAAATTCAATTCAACTCGGTTTCTTAAATCTTACCTCGGATACAACGGATAAAACTTCTCGATTATTCGTTCAACCTAGCTTTTCCTTTATCCAACCCTTTTTCCTTTGAATCTTGATCTAAACAATTTCAATTTAAACTCATTTCAATACATTTCTATTCAATTAAATCCATAAACAATAAATGGACAAATTATCAATTAGTCCTTGACATTTCACGTTTACAAATTAATACAAAAATTTTACTCATTCGAAATATGTCAATTTATACATTAATGAGCTAAGGCCGATTGCTCCTTAAGCTCATTCAAGTCCCCATATGTCACTCAATTTAATCCAAACACAAAATTTATAATTTTACCAATTCACCCCTTATTAAAACAATATATTCAATTTAGTCCATACTAAAATTTCTCCCGAATTACACATAATTGCACATACATTCCTTATAGCCGAACCACCCTAAGGACCATATAAGTCCATACTAACTATTTATTTAACCTTCTAATCCCTCAACTATTTATTTAATTTGAAATTTCTAATTTACCCAATTCTATTAAATTTTCCTACTCTAGACATGTTGCTTTGAAACATATATTTAGCGTTTTTCCATCAACCATAGCAAGACAAAAATATTCGTCCATGGCTGAATCCACAACTTGTTTCAAAATCAAAAATTCCAACATGGGTTTGGTAGTACACAAAATAACTAGCTCAAAAATGCAAAAACTTATGAAAATCAAGCTCAAATACTTACCTCAATAATACATGCAATGACCGAATGAAATGGAGGCTTTAACTTCTCCTTTTCTTTGTGATTTGGGTCAAGAAGATGGAGAAGAAAGAGATGAAACAAACATGTTTTCTTTATTCCCAATTTTTTTATTACTAATCTTCCACTATCTAATAAATTAAGCATATAAAATACATTAAAATAATAAATCATGATTCATGCCGTCCACCATTATCAATTTAAAGGTCCATTTGCAACTTTAATTCCATGCAAAGATGAAACCATTCAATTTAGCCACCAAATCTCACAATAGTTATCTTTCATTCTTATTCCATTTTAATCCTTCACTTAAAATAAATCATTAAATCACCCGAATTAACCTACGATATTTTAACATATGCTTAATCACACAACATTGATATCAAAATAATAATTAAAACATTTCTCTAATTCGAATTCGTGGTCCCGAAACCACCGTTCCGATTTGGGTCGTAATTGGGCTGTTACAACTCCCCCCTTAAAGAATTTTCGTCCCCAAAAATCTTACCCGTGAATAGGTGAGGGTAACGTTCTTTCATTGACTCTTCGGTTTCCCAGGTTGCTTCCTCCATCCCGTGTTTATGCCACATTACTTTAACCAATGATATTTTCTTATTTCGCAACTCTTTTACTTCACGAGCTAAGATGCGAATCGGTTCTTCCTCGTAAGTCAAATCGGGTTGAATTTCAATCTCTAATAGACTGATCACATGAGAAGGATCGGACCTATATCGTCGAAGCATTGACACATGGAAAAAATTATGAATCTTGTCTAACTCAGATGGTAACCTCAATCTGTACGCAACCGGCCCGATACGCTCGATAACCTCATACGGCCCAATAATTCTCGGACTTAACTTTCCTTTACGACCAAATCTAAGTATCTTCTTCCACGGTGAAACTTTTAAAAATACTCGATCTCCAATCTGGAACTCAATGTCCTTACGTTTCAAATCTGCGTAAGACTTTTGACGATCCGATGCCGCTTTCAAACTATCGCGAATTACTGCCACTTTCTGTTCAGTTTCCTTAATCAAATCAACCCCGTGTATCTTGTTTTCTCTGAACTCGGTCCAGTACAATGGTGTACGACATTTACGACCGTACAAAGCTTCGTAAGGTGCCATTTTGATACTAGATTGAAAGCTATTATTATACGCAAATTCAATCAAAGGCAAGTATCGTTCCCACGTACCCTCAAACTCAAGAACACAACATCTCAACATATCCTCGAGTATTTGAATAACACGCTCGGATTGACCATCCGATTGAGGGTGAAAAGCCGTACTTAAGTACAACTTAGTACCTAAAGCATTCTACAGTTTCTTCTAAAACTGCGATATAAACCTCGAGTCTCTATCCGAAACAATAGAAACAGGTACTCCGTGTAGCCGTACTATCTGCGATAGGTACAACCCGGCTAATTTATCGAGTGAGAAATCCGTACGTACTGGAATGAAATGGGTCGATTTCGTCAATCTATCAACTATAACCCATATTGAAACTTTCTTGCTTGATGTCAAAGGCAAACCCGATACAAAGTCCATCGTAACACGATCCCACTTCCATTCTGGTATCATGATCGGCTGAAGTAGTCCCGATGGCACTTGATGCTCGGCTTTCACTTGTTGACATACCAAACACTTCGACACACAGTCTCAGATGTCACGCTTCATACAATGCCACCAATAATGCTGTTTTAGATCGTTATACATTTTTGTGCTACCCGGATGAATCGACAACCTACTACTATGAGCTTCATCACAAATCATTCGAATCAGTTCTGGATTTTTAGGCACACATATTCGACTCTTGAATCGTAGACATCCTTCAGTATCTATCTGAAAATCTGAATCAACACTCGAGCCACAATGACTCCTTTTTACTTTTAAATCATCATCGATTTCTTGAGCTTCTCGAATCTGTTGCACAAACAATGGTCTCGCCTTTAATTCTGCAATGATCACACCATCATCGGTCATAGCTAAATTCACGTTCATTGCTCGAAGAGCAAATAATGATTTTCGACTAAGTGCATCGGCAACTACATTAGCCTTTCCCGGGTGATAATCAATCACGAGCTCATAATCTTTCAACAATTCCAACCATCGTCGCTGTCTCAAATTCAGATCCCTTTGAGTCATTAAATACTTTAGACTCTTATGATCCGAATAAACGTGGCATTTCTCACCAAAAAGATAGTGACGCCATATCTTCAAAGCAAAGACTATAGCGGCTAACTCAAGGTCGTGCGTCAGATAATTTCTCTCATGCGGTTTCAACTGTCTCGAGGCATATGCCACGACTTTACCCTCCTGCATCAATACACAACCGAGCCCATTTAAAGATGCATCACTAAAAATAATGAATTCTTTACCTGACTCTAGCTGAACGAGTACCGGAGCTTCCGTTAACAAAGTCTTCAGTTGTTCAAAACTTTTCTGACACCTTTCTGACCACTCAAATTTCACATCTTTCTGTAGTAGCTTTGTCATCGGAGATGCTATCATAGAAAACCCTTTCACAAAGCGTCTATAATATCCGGCGAGCCCCAAAAAGCTACGAACCTCAGAAACATTCCGTGGAGGTTTCCAATCAAGTAATGCTAAAACTTTACTCGGGTCAACCCGAATACCCGATGCGGAAACAACATGCCCCAGGAAGCTAACTTCACTCAACCAAAACTCACACTTGCTAAATTTCGCGTACAATTGCTTATCATGCAAAGTCTGCAATACCAACCTCAAATGCTCAGCATTCTCGATTTCATCTCGCGAATAGATCAGTATGTCATCTATAAAAATAACCACAAACCGATCTAGATACTGCCTGAATACCCGATTCATCAAATCTATAAAAATTGCAGGGGCGTTAGTGAGCCCAAACGGCATCACCAAGAACTCATAATGACTGTACCTCATCCAAAAAGCAGTCTTCGGCATGTCCGATTCTCTAACCCGCAACTGATAATACCCTGACCTCAGATCAATTTTCGAAAATACCGAGGCTCCTTTAAGCTGATCGAATAAATCATCGATACGTGGCAATGGGTATTTGTTCTTTACTGTTACCTTATTGAGCTACCGATAATCAATACACATTCTCAAAGTTCCGTCCTTCTTTTTCACAAATAGAATGGGCGCACCCCAGGAAAAGAAACTCGGTCGGGCAAAACCTTTATCTGACAATTCTTGCAACTGAGCCTTCAATTCTTTTAATTCAGTCGGTGCCATTCTGTATGGAGCTATCGAAATCGGAATGGTCCTTGGCACTAGTTCAATACCAAATTCTACCTCACGAACAGGTGGCAATCCTGGTAATTCCTTCGGGAACACATCCGAGTATTCACTAACAACCGGTACTGATTCGATCTTCTTTTCTGTTATCTTGTTGTCAATCACATACGCAAGATAAGCTTCACAACTCTTCCTCAAATACCACCGAGCCGACATCGAAGATATCACCGTAGGTAGTCCACTAAAATCCGTAGACTCAATTCGGATTATCTCATTATTCTGGCATCTCAAATCAATAGTCTTTCGTCTGCAATTTATTACCGCATCATGAACTGTCAACCAATCCATACTGAGAATAATGTCGAACTCGTCAAAAGGTAATAGCATCAGATCCGCCGGAAAACACATGTCTCGAATCATCAATGGGCAATTATTACACACTTTGTCAACCAATACACATCGACCCAGGGGGTTGGAAACCCGAATCACAAACTCAGTAGACTCAACAGGTAGAGTCCTACTGGATACTAAAGTTTCGCATACATATGAATGAGTTGAGCCGGGATCAATCAAAGCAGTTACACTAGCATCAAAAAGAGTGAAAATACCGGTAATGACGTCTAGAGCTGAGGCCTCCTCTCTGGCACGGATGCCGTAAGCTCTAGCTGGTACATGGGCATCTGATCGAACAATCGCATCTGTAGCCCCCCCTGTACTCCACTCCTACCTCCCCCAAAACGAGATGGTCTTCCTCGAGCTGTAGTGCCGCTCGGTCTCGCACTCTGAACAGTACCCCTTTCAGCGGTCTCCGGGCAATCTCGAATGAAGTGATCCTGCGAGCCACACTTATAACAAGTGCGGGAAATAGATTTACCCCAACACTCTCCAAGATGTCATATGCCACACTGCTGACACTCAGGCTTGCTCGATCTCTCATTGCCAACACTAGCAACTGATGTAGCCCGAGAACTCACCATCTGCGAAAATTTACCCGCAGATCTCTTTCGAAAATCTTTAGATTCAAGCTCAGCTTTTCGTTTTTCTTTCCCCAATTCTTCAGCTTTAGAAGCTCTTTCAACTAGTACCACGAACTCGTTAATTTCAAGAATGCCAACCAGAAGCTTTATATATTCATTTAAACCATCTTCAAATCTCCTAAGACATAACCGACTGATTTAAACACACTCGCGCGTAGCGGATCAGTCGCACAAACTTGCGCTCGTATTCGGATACGGTCATACGACCCTGTTTGAGCTCGAGAAATTCTTTACGCTTAGAGTCAATAAAGCGCTGGCTTATATACTTCTTACGGAATTCTGTTTGGAAGAAGTCCCAAGTAACCCTTTCTTTCGGGACAACTGACACGAGCGTATTCCATCGATGGTAGGCGTAATCCGTAATAATGATATGGCACACTTCAAACGCTCATCGGTGTGCGGGGCGGTTAAATCGAAAACACGAACAGTATTATCAAGCCAAAATTCAGCTCTCTCTGCATCATCGTCATCCTCAGCTCTAAATTCCTGAGCTCCGTGCTTCTTAATGCGATCAACAGGAGGTTTAATTACTCTTTCAGGGTTGGCAACTGGAGGTACCTCCGATACTACAGGGGGTACATTCGGATTTTAGGGTGGTTGAACAGCCGGATTGGTTCGTATGTAATGACTGAACCAATCGTTCATCATACTATAGAAGGCATGTCTAGCCCCCTCCTCAGGATTACTCGTAGCCGGTCGAGATTCCTCTGGCGCGGTCCCTTGCGCGGGAACGGGCGCCACACTCTCAACATCATCAGCTACAACTCGCTCAAAATCGGGATCCATTACTATATGAGAGAAATAAACACATTTCACTGTCAGAAGTCATCACACTATCACATTATAAACTATGGCATGTATAGCTAGACTCACACGATCTACGTTAGTCTGAGAACCGACTAAACCGTAGCTCTGATACCAATCAAATGTAACACCCCTAACCCGTATCCGTCGCCAGATTAGGGTTACGAGGCATTACACGATCGAACACAAATCCATGCACTTTTATAAAAGAAACTAATACTTTGATAATTACATACGAATTCATGCCATTACAATTTAGCAAGCATATCCCATTTAATATCAAACATAAACTTAGATATCATGAATATTATCATTAATATGTACTAACAAATCACTATGCATTTGGTCATTCAAATGTGAAGGTCGAATAGGCATATGGTAGTTATTCATTTACTTCAATTCTATAATTAGCATTTCATTCAATCATATACCATTTCTGAACGTATGCATCACTTTTAATAATGTACATTTCTCATTTCATTATCACACACGATTATACCATTGACCAATATACTTATACCATATTCAAGTATATTATAAATATAAAATATAAGACTAACTCCTCTATCTCATAGTTACTAATCACCTTCGACATAAATCTTAAAAATATATATATATATACATATCATATATCAATAATACACTTTAACACTCATTTCCCATAACCGAATATACCCTAGCACTCAATGGAAAATATAGATTCCATACTACATCAAGTCATGGTCAATCATTTTCATTTCCACAAACATGCATACGGCACATACAACTAGTTGTACATATATTCATCACTTACATTAACATATTATATGCATCATTCAAAATCATAGACAAGTATTTGTACATGCCGCACATATGTATATTCAAGGTTAATAAATTTTAAACCAACCCAAATCGAGCTAGAATCAAAACCAAATTTTCATAACACCTATATATATTTACCAGCTCAAACATATTCACTCAATTCAGGGATAGACATGAAGCCATTTTCGTATGGCCTTATATACATCTATTTCAAAGTAACTCAAAAGAGTAACATAGCTTATACATGCCATAATTCCCAAAAGTTTCATAATTAAAGAGGTACCCAAGATAGATGATAGTGTGATGAGCTTCCAAAATGATCCCCAAGTACGAGCCAAGCACCCAAAAGAATCTACAATGCGAAAACAACCGAGAACAAAGTAAGCTTTCACAGCCTAGTAAGATTTAAACAATTTATACACATATAAGCTTATTCGGAATTTCATAAATATTTGCATTCATCATATCCTTACCGAATAGCCAAATATTCAAAGTAGAATTCATAGCAACATATATATATACTTATACCTATTTCCATATACTACCATCCCATATTGAATAATTGGCATACATATCTTCTACTTATCGAATCTTATACTCACATTTCAAGCTACTAAAATCTCAAATTAATAAGTATAATACATACCTCAAGTTTACTTACCTCTCCAATTTAACCATTTGTGCATAACATGCGATATTATACTCGTACCTTTCTGTATGCTTAAATTTTATTATTAATAGCAATCTTTTATTGAACCTCATACTTACACACTTGTTGATAAAATTTAGTAACGTATCGCTCACAAAGAGCCGTTACTTAACATTTCTCATAACCTATCGCTCACAAAGAGCCGTTACTTAATATTTCTCGTAACGTATCGCTCACAAAGAGCCGTTACTTAATATTTCTCGTAACGTATCGCTCACAAAGAGCCGTTACTTAACATTTCTCGTAACATATCGCTCACAAAGAGTCATATTTAATATTTCTCGTAACGTATCGCTCACAAAGAATTGAAACACCACTCCACTGAATCACGTATAATTACTACAGCAAGATATATCCATAATATTCTCTATCCAAATACTATATCACATTCGGCCAGGTTTATTTATCAAGCATTCTACCAATCCATTTGAAGTCAATCATATTCAAACTTAATATCCACATAATTTAATTACATTATTAACATTTACATGCCTTTTCTTGCAATTAGGTTCAAGCTATAAACAATATTTCATTCGGCGAAAATTTATCCAACTCCATGACACATTCAGCAATGTATATATATAACATACCTATCTACTTATAGTAGAAGTTTGCATTGTAAAATAAAATTGAATTCAACTCGGTTTCTTAAATCTTACCTCGGATACAACGGATAAAACTTCTCGATTATTCGTTCAACCTAGCTTTTCCTTTATCCAACCCTTTTTCCTTTGAATCTTGATCTAAACAATTTCAATTTAAACTCATTTCAATACATTTCTATTCAATTAAATCCATAAACAATAAATGGACAAATTATCAATTCGTCCTTGACATTTCACACATTTACAAATTAATACAAAATTTTTACTCATTCGAAATATGTCAATTTATACATTAATGAGCTAAGGCCGATTGCTCCTTAAGCTCATTCAAGTCCCCATATGTCACTCAATTTAATCCAAACACAAAATTTATAATTTTACCAATTCACCCCTTATTAAAACAATATATTCAATTTAGTCCATACTAAAATTTCTCCCGAATTACACATAATTGCACATACATTCCTTATAGCCGAACCACCCTAAGGACCATATAAGTCCATACTAACTATTTATTTAACCTTCTAATCCCTCAACTATTTATTTAATTTGAAATTTCTAATTTACCCAATTCTATCAAAATTTCCTACTCTAGACATGTTGCTTTGAAACATATATTTAGCGTTTTTCCATCAACCATAGCAAGACAAAAATATTCGTCCATGGCCGAATCCACAACTTGTTTCAAAATCAAAAATTCCAACATGGGTTTGGTAGTACACAAAATAACTAGCTCAAAAATGCAAAAACTTATGAAAATCAAGCTCAAATACTTATCTCAATAATACATGCAATGACCGAATGAAATGGAGGCTTTAACTTCTTCTTTTCTTTGTGATTTCGGTCAAGAAGATGGAGAAGAAAAAGATGAAACAAACATGTTTTCTTTATTCCCAATTTTTTTATTACTAATCTTCCACTATCTAATAAATTAAGCATATAAATACATTAAAATAATAAATCATGATTCATGCCGTCCACCATTATCAATTTAAAGGTCCATTTGCAACTTTAATTCCATGCAAAGATGAAACAATTCAATTTAGCCACCTAATCTCACAATAGTTATCTTTTATGCTTAGTCCATTTTAATCCTTCACTTAAAATAAATCTTTAAATCACCCGAATTAATATACGATATTTTAACATATGCTTAATCACACAACATTGATATCAAAATAATAATTAAAACATTTCTCTAATTCGGATTCATGGTCCCGAAACCACCGTTTCGATTTGGGTCGTAATTGGGCTGTTACACGAGAATAGAACAAAGATAATAAAAAGACCCATTTTGCCCGGTCTTGTCAATGGCTGTATCTTCAGGGAGATAGAGTTCACGTTTTCGATCTTCTTATTGCAATCTCAAGAAGGTAAGATTTGTTATCTTCAGTCTGCTCCATTGCCAATACATGGAGATAAGACTTACTGTCTTTGATCTACCCCACTCCTGCTGTAGAGATAAGATCTGCTATCTTCAGTCTACTCCATTGCTGATACATGAAGATAAGACTTGCTGTCTTCGATCTGCCCCACTCCTGCTCAGTGGAGATAAGATCTGATATCTTCAGTCTGCTCCATTGCCAATACATGGAGATAAGACTTGCTCAAAATTGATCTGCTCCACTCCTGCTCAGTGGAGATAAGATCTGAATTCTTCAGTCTGCTCCATTACCAATACATGGAGATAAGACTTGCTCAAATTCGATCTGCTCCACTCCTGCTCAGTGGAGATAAGATCTGATTTCTTCAGTCTGCTCCATTGCTAATACATGGAGATAAGACTTGCTCAAATTTGATCTGCTCCACTCTTGCTCAGTAGAGATAAGATCTGATTTCTTCAGTCTGCTTCATTGCCAATACATAGAGATAAGACTTGCTCAAATTTGATCTGCTCCACTCCTGCTCAGTGGAGATAAGATCTGATTTCTTCAGTCTGCTCCATTGCCGATACATGGAGATAAGACTTGCTCAAATTCAATCTGCTCCACTCCTGCTCAGTGGAGATAAGATCTGATTTCTTCAATCTACTCCATTGCCAATACATGGAGATAAGACTTGCTCAAATTCGATCTGCTCCACTCCTGCTCAGTGGAGATAAGATCTTCTATGGTAAATTCAATCCGACCTACTGCAACTTCAGAGGTATAGGATTCATCATTTTAATCGCTCCCATGCAACTTCAAGGAGATGGGATTAATCGCTTTTGACCTGCTCCACCTTTGCTTCCGGGAGATAAGGTTGGTAGCTTCAATCTGCTTCACTGCAACTTCAGAAAGATAAGATTTGCCGTTCGATCTCGTTCCACTACTGCTTAGGGTGACAAGATTTACAATCTTCGTCCCATTCCACTGCTGATTAGGGAGATAGGACTGGTGAATTCACCGATGTTGCCACACCGTCCTCTGAGGGACATATCCTGTAGACTTATGTTTATACCAAATGATTAGGATGCTATAATCGGAATGAATCTAATGCTCCTAACTAAATGTATTATGGACGACATTTGCATGAATGTAGAATGTCATAAGAATGATCCTATTTTTAAATGTGTAATGATTAGAATGCAATGATCGAAATAAATCTAATGCTCCTAACTAAATGTATTATGGACGACATTTGCATGAATGCAGAATGTCATAAGAATGATCCTATTTTTAAATGTGTAATGGTTAGAATGCAATGATCGAAATGAATCTAATGCTCCTAACTAAATATATTATGGATGACATTTACATGAATGCAGAATATCATGAGAATGATTTCCTTTTTTTTTGGTACAATGATTAGGATAAAATGATCGGAATGAATCAAATGCTCCTAATTGGAAGTGTGAAAATGATCCCTATTTAATGTTCGGGTTATCATTGCTCATAGTTCATCAAGGTTCTATCACTGATGCGTTACCATGCTTTCTCGTTCAGCTGGTATCTTTGACAGAAAACCCAAAGAAGCAATCATATTCTACTCAGCAAGCTTGCCCCTCTGTAATTTCAGAGTCCTTCCACTGTACCTTTTGGGACATAAGGTTTGTACCTCCCACTGCAACTTCAGGGGAATAACATTTGATTTTTTCCATCTATCCTGTTACTACTCAGAGGTATGGAATTTGTATCATCTTTAATCAATTTGATCTGTTACACCAATCCCTGGGTGTAATGACCAGATGTATGAATGCAGGGTATCATTTTTCTTTTCCTGAGAATGATCCCCTTTTACACTTGGGTTGACATTGCTCGTCATTGGTCGAAATGGTATCACCGATGAAATGTCTTATCCAATAAAAATCTGAAGAGATAATCATCTTTCAATATTTCCAACCCTTAGGCTTGGTGAGTTCTAAACAATAGTCCTATTTCAGATTCTCGTATTATTTAGAAACTTCTAGAGCAATATGCGAAACTCCTTTTATGAAAGTATTATTAGTCCATTAATCGTTATTTCAATATAAAATGCTTGAAAAAGATCACAATAATGGACGAGAAAGAAAATAATCAGGAGCATAGCTCGAAACAAATAAGTTAATTAAAGATAGTAAAAAAAATAGGTAAGATAGAAGTTAGGTACCCCAGATATTGCAGCCTGAGCTTCTCTGTACAAACTTCTTGAGGACCATTTTGAGCTCAATACGTGTTTAGAGGATCCGGAGTACTTTGTCGATGCCCCAAGACATAGCATACTTCCTCATTGTTAATTCAGGCATAGCAAAACTACCACATGCCCTATCTTTGATCAAAATTTGAGCCGCCCTTTTCGGGTTTTCGGCTCAAAACCCCTTTGGTCTCAAAGCGCCATTTGCGGGTTTTCGCCTTGGCCTCTCCTTTTTTTTTCCTTTTCTCTTTTTTTTTTAGAATTTGATCTCAAGGCGTCCTTTGCGGGTTTTCACCTCAGCCTTTCAGGTAAAATACTTCTTGTCTGAACCTGAATTCGCCGGATTGGGCAAGTCTTCGCCATCCGTCTCGATCAACATCAATGCTCCTCTAGAACAGGCCCTACATAAGGTCCTTCCCAGTTTGGCATTTGCTTTCCTCTAAAATCCTTTTGTATAAGAAGGATCTTCCTTAATACCAGGTTCTCCTCGTGGAATTCCCTAGGCTGAACTTCTTTTTCGTAAGCTTGCATCATCTGACCATGATGGCTAACTTTTAACCTTTTCTTCTATTGGGTTCAATTGGCAAAAAATGTTTCCATTCATAAACCAATAGGTAAGATGTTTCCCCGTCAAAGGTCCTAGCCAACGTTCGATAATCATAGAGGATAAATAGTAACTTCTTTATGCCAACCCTTACAAGTCTCGGTCATCTTTCCTACAATCCTTATTTTTTTTTTTGTATTTTTTTCTTTTTGCAACCTTTGCTGCCCTGTGATATACTGCCTAATCTTTGAACAAACTGTAAATTTTGACATTGTACAGTTATGCATTACTAAACATGATCATTTCTTTCCTTTCTGTTTTTTTTTTAGAATTTGATGACTATCGACCTTGTGACATTGACATATGAAGCTACTTCTACCCTCTTAGTGAAGTAAACGAAGACCACGAAGATGAATCGATATCGACTAGAAGCTTTTGACGAGATCAGCCTCATAACATCCGTGCCCCACATATAGAAAATTCTGTGAAGAAAATGGAAGAGTCACATAAATCTTGTCTTCTTCAATTCAGAATTTGCGGTATAACTGATGCGATTCCCTTCCATGGTAGACCAACAGTACCTGATCCTCATGTTTAGCCCACGTCTTAGTAGCCCAGGCATGTCTTGATATGATCATGCAAAAACATCTTTGAATTCTTGAAAACAACTCAATGATGTCTCACCTTATTTCTGTGGTAAGCTAGGCTTCGATCTTCACCCTTTTCCTATGCTCACAATGTCCTTTAACCCTATGTAAGGTAGGATCTGTTTTTCATCATATTCTACCATCCTCAAAAAATCAGAAGATAGGTTACAACCTCTGTCATCTTCAAAGTCCTGAGATCCTTCTAAACACATATCTTACTCGAAAGAAGACTCTAAGTCAGTAGCGGTGTTGCTCACATCATTGATATCTGGAGACCTATTGTAGGTTCGAATGAAGATTCCAAAGAATAAATGATTCAAAGAATGATTATTTGTATGATCATGAATGAATAAAAGAATATTTGAAAGAAAGTCCAAAAATAAAAGAATCTATACATGGAAAGAATAAAAGAATATTTGTTCAAAAAGATACATTTTATTGAAATAAAAATTCTAGACACGAGCCTATTTCACAAAAGGATTCTTATTGCCTTTAGGCTTAAGGCAACAAGCGTGTTTTGAATATTACTCTAGATTAGCTCTAAAAATACAGGGATCTCTTCCACAGACTCATTATTCAAAACACTCCTAAGTATACAAGGGCTTGAAAACTTCGTTCCCCGATTCCCTCTTCATTTTTTATTTCTTCAAGGAGTCGCAACTTTCTTGTATCCTCCTTCAATTATCGCATTTACTGCCTCGTCAAAGTGATTAGGTTCTGATAAATCGTTGAACTTCACAATTCCCATTTTGATGAACCTTTCGACCAACTTTTTAAACGTAGTACAATTTTCAATTGAGTGACCCGTTATTCTCGCGTGGTACTCGCATTGGGCATTCTCATTGTACCACTTTGGGAACGGAGGTTGCACAGGTTCCGAGTAGGACGGAGACACCGCATGCACATAAAAAAGATTCTGATACAACTCCTTATATGTCATCCGGATGGGTGTGAACTGGAGCTTTTCTGTATTTGGCCTCGCATTAGGTTTCTGCCTTGAAGAGCCTTGATAGCTAGCAGTTTCAGCCTTCGGTTGGCCTACAGTTACTGATTTGGGATGCATGCTCAGGACACTCACTTTATTTTTCTTATTTCTCGGGGCTGATCTTTTGGTACTTTCTCCCGTGTCTATCCTCTCACTTATTACCGCATTTTCAATCATCTCGCCAGACATTACCATATCTAAAAAGCTTATGGTGACGCTTCCCAACATATGGTTAATGAATGGGGCTTTTAGAGTATTGATGAAAAGCATAGTAGTTTCCTTTTCTAGGAGTGGTGGCTGAACTTGCATGGCAACTTTCCTCCATCTTTACGCATACTGCCTGAAACTTTTATTTGACTTCTTTTCCATATTCTGCAGCATGATTCTGTCAAGCGTCATGTCTGTGACATGATTGTATTGCTTCATGAAAGCTTGGGCTAAGTCTCTTCAAGAACTAATTCTAACACGGCTGAGTTGATTGTACCACTTGGACGCTGCCCCTACCAAACTATCTTGGAACAATGAATCAAGAGTTGATCATTGTTAATGTAGCCGGTCATCCGTCTACAGAACATGGTAATATAGGCTTCAAGGCAGCTGGTCCCATTGTACTTCTCGAATTCTAGCATTTTGAACTTATGAGGAAGCACCAAGTCTGGAACTAAACTCAGGTCTTTAGCATCAATTCCATGATGATTATCAGCATTTTCTAAAGCCTTGAACTTCTCTTCCAACCATCTACAGCGATCCTCTAACTGCCTTGAGGATTCAGTCCTTGTCCCTTCCCTCTCTGCTATATCTAAGTCAGGGATAACATGATTAGCAAGGTTATCTCCTAGGTTGGATCCTGTGCCAACTTGGAAATTCATGGGCACTCCAGTGTCATTTTGCCCTTGTTGAGGCCTAATCGTGACAGATGGCCTTCAGGGATATTCTTCAGAGTGTACTTGTGTATGCAGTGGAGTAAAATCTGGAGGAAAGTCCTCATTATCTTCAGCATTAACTATGGGACCCTTTCCTTTGTCCATTGCCCCGTTCTCAAAGATCCCCGAGCCATTTGAGCCATCATATTTCTTTGGGCTTCCAGCATTTGGTCTCTCATCTCCTGTTGGAGCTTTGCTAATTGCTCTTGCATCTGGTCCTGCATGTCTCTTTGAATTTGTTCAAGCCTTTGATCCATTTTCTTAGTCTTAGCACGTGTACCGTAACGGTGTTCAGTTTTCAGATTATTCTTTCCCTCTTTCTCTTTTCTCTCTGTTATAATTTCAACTAATTAGACTCTTTCTATGGACTTAAATGCATATGATGTGATGTAATGCAAGTGCATGAATGCAAAGAAAGAGAGGCGTTGATTCTGAATTCAATTCCATTAGAAAAACTTTTCTAGAAAGTAAAATTCTTTACATAAAACGGATTACATATGCGGTCTTGCCCTCATATTCCAAGCAAAAACATCAATCCCCTTCTTCGCAAAGGTCAAATCTTGCAAACTTCTAATAGATGCCTCCACTAGCTCCTTTTTGCTTGATCTGGGCCGCGACTCACTGCTCACTTATCCTCGCAATGCTTGTTAGCCTCTTCAAGAAAGCCAAGACGTGGTGATTCTCGAATAGTCTTTGTCTGCTTGAATCCTTGGGCAATAAAGTCTTGTATTCTTTCACGAACTATTAGTCTTCTCTCGTTGTATTTACTTGGACCATATTCAGACGACCGTATTATAATCCACTTTATCAAGAAATCTATTTTCTCATGACAAACCCTTCTATTTAGCAATCAAATTTGAATCAACACCTCTTTTCTATGATGTGAATGAAATGCAATCAAAACAAAAGAGAACACGTTAGCACAAGAGAAATAAATAACAAAATAGAACACCTATCTGGGTGACCACTAGGGTTTAGCATAGTTCTACCTAGGGTAAGCCCTTAGGTTTTCTACATGTGGTTTAGCTCTAAAGTTGAGGTGCCCGAACCAGCAGATTCCTCGATCCCCACCCATTATAGGCTCATACGGACCGAGTTCGGTTCAGGGGAATACATTTCCCTATGGCCATGCGGAAGTTAAAACTTCACGAAGACATAGGTACAGATGTATCCCGGAAGTACTAGCCCATGCGGAGGTGAAAACCTCACGAAGGCATAGCTTCTCGCTCCCACTTAAAGGTGCGACCACAACGGTCATGCAATGCAATGCAGAGATATTTTATAAAATAGAACCACATGCAATAAAAGGATCATGGCTTTTCAAATCAGACTTTTTAAATTTGGACAAAAGCACAAGAAATAACCAATTTTACGGCTTGACTCTCTTATTGGTCCCCAGTGGAGTCGCCAAGCTGTCAAAACCATTTTTAAAAAGGCTTATAAAAATGGGGATCGACTTTAAAAAAACAGAAATGGAGTCGCCACCAATCTTTTTTTGCTTAGGTGTGATCAGATCACCTTATAAAACATTTTTATTTCAAAACATTAATTTTGGCCTACAAAATTTAAGAAAACAGGTTCGGGATTCGGTTACATACGAGGAAGGATTAGCACCCTCGTAACGCCCAAAATTGATACCGGATTGATTAGTCATTGCCTTAATGTCGAAAATTTGAAAAGATTTGAAAACATGATTTCTTTTAAAATTTGAACAATTTGAGTTGGAATTGGAGATTCCTTTGTTTCGAAAGCATACAAACATCACATCCAGCACGTTAGGACGTGATGTTTTAAACCCTCATAACCAAAATCATCTCATGATTTACAAAATTCATTAAAAGGATATTTAGTTATTTGGACGAACGAAAAACCAAAACCCAGCACGTTAGGGCACAATTTCTCGAACTTCCAAACACAAAACATTGCCTTGTTTTCTGAAATCCTTATCCCGAGATAACAAAACGTCATATCCAGTGAGTTAGGACACGACAATTTTGAGCTCTCGGAAATAAGTTTTTATTTAACTTTTTAAAAAAAAGAAAGTAACAAGTTCTTTGGATTCGAAGAGAAAAATCGAAACCCAATAAGTTAGGGTACGATTTCTTTCGAACCCTAGAACGCAAAGTATTTGCTTATTTCAAAACCAAAATTTTTTGATGCATCAAAGAAAATATAATATGATTGTAATAAAATGAAAAATAAATCATAATGCCAATATGCTCAATGGAATAAAAGTGTGGGTAATAATATGAATAATAATAATGAAGGCAAAAATAATAATAAAAAATATTAAGTAAAAATAATAATAATAAATAAATAAACAAATAAATAAATAAAATAAAATAAAATAAAAAATAAAGCTAATATCAAATTAACAAATAGTTAAATAATATATACAATAATTTAAAGATAATAAAATAATAATAATAGTAATAATAGTAATAGTAATAATAAGAAATAATAATAAAATGGAAATATATTAATAAATAAATAATAATAAAAATAATATTAGCAATTATAAAATAAAAATAATAATGAAAATAATGATAAAAATAATAGCAAAAATAAAAATAGTATTAATAATAATAAAATAATGTAAGGATATTAAAATTAATAGTAATAATAATATAAAAATAATAGTAGTAGTACAATAAGAATATATTAATAATAATAAAAATAATAATATATGTTAATATACAAATAATAGTAAAAATAAAAACAACAATAATGAAAATAGTAATAATAATGGTGATACTAAAATAATAATAATAATAACAATACTAATACTAATAATAATAAATATAGCTATAGTAATAATAATAATATATATATAAAAATAATGGTCATAATAAAAATAATAATAATAATACAAATGAATATAATGATAATTATAGGTTAAAAATAAAATGATAGTAATAATAATATTAAAGTAATAATTATAATAGACAAATAATAATAGTGTTAATGATAATAAAAAAATTAATAATGAAGCAACAAAAAATACAAAAGAAAATAAAAAAAAGATGATATTGAACTTGAAATAAAAATTTGGGGCGAAATTGAAAATAAAATTAAAAAGGAGGGACCGATTAGAACATGCTAGTAACCAGGAGGGGCTAAAAGGGAAAATATCCCTTCTCTCCAAAATGCTGCGCTTAGTATAGGATTAAATTGAAATCGAAATAAAATATAAGGCTAAATTAAAGAATAAAAGAAACTTAATTATAAATTAATAAAAAAGCGGAAGGGCTAAAAGTGCAATTAGCCCTTCCGTGGAAAACACGCGGATCCTCCACGGGTCGGGTCAATGCGCGGGTCATAAAGGGAAAAACGACGTCGTTTTTGGCTTTATGGGCAGTCCTCAAAACGGCGCCGTATGGATCAGTTATATAAGCTAAAATTAATCTCAAAAATTCATTTCAAACACCCTTTAAAAAAAAATAAAAACAGAAGCTCTCAAGGTTCTTTCTCCCTCGGCCGGAGGCCAGAATCTGGCCCAGGGTTCCGGCGATGGACCGCCGCACGCGCCGCCACACGCACCGCCTCCGACGGCGATCGGAAGGCCAGAAACCTCCTTTTTCAACGCCGATTCAAATGGTAATCTTCTTTTCTTTTTTTTTTTTCAAAAAATATAATAAAAACGTTGCAGGGATGGAAATAAAAAAAAAAAACAGAACAGTATAAAAAAAATAACCTCTGCTTGTGGTTTTTTTATTGTATTTTTATTGTATTCTCTTTATATATATTTGTGTCTTTTTACAAATTATTATAGGGCTTTTATAGCCCTCGAAATAAAAATAAAAGGAAATGAAAAGATTTTACCATGTTTTGCTGCTGTTCTTTCCTTTTTGTGCAGGAGAATGACGAGAAGTCCGGCGTCGGGGTGCTGTCTGGACGTTGATGACGGCGTGACCGAGGGACTGGTGTTGGGTGTTGCGGCGCGACTAACCTAGGGTTTTAGAAACCCTTAGTTTCTGTTTTGGTTTTGGGCCTTTTGAGCCCCGTAGGTCAATTGGGTTAAGATTAGGTGTAATTGGGGTAATGGTTTTGGGTATTAGTTTAGTTGGGTTTGGGTTTAGTTTGTTCTGGGCTAGTTGGGCTGCGGGTAGTCATTTGGGTCTGTTTTAAACTACTGGGTTTGTAATTGGACTGTTAAAAAAACATTAGTTTTTTTTTTAGTTTTTTTTTTGAATGGAATGGGCCCGGGCATAAATGAGCTATTACACAGAATAGTTTAGAACAAATGGAAGGCGTGTCAACCATTATATTAGGGTGGGATGTCAGTAATTTATATGATTGGACTTGAAAAACAATATTGTGAAATTACTATCATTTACATTTAATTATAACATATATGTCTAAAACATACTCAATCCGATCCAAACTTCATTTTCACACATAGAATGATCAAAGTTAGAATTAAATCTTAACAACATAAAGCCATATACCTAGAAACAAACTCCTATGGCTATGAAACAACATAGAAAAGAGAAAAAAGAATATGAATATCAATCTTTACAAATGAATATCATCTACATTCACTCATTAGAACCTGTCAAAACTTTGACCATAATCTGCATCACTTTAACCCTCATTTGCAAACACATAATATATTCAGCTGTGTCCCTGAAAAGACCACCCAAACCCATGGATTCCTTGTTGGGAATCAGCTTCTTCAGGGTTTTAACCTTCTTTTGGAAAGGGTTAAAAGTCCTTGTACAACCTTCTGGTATTCTCTTCATCAACATGCTTCTGGACCTTCTTCTGCACCTCCAATGGCGCTTTACAGTTTTCCCCCAGACTCTCTGCTTCTTAACTTTCAACCTTCTCTTGGACTCAGACATTTGGTCATTGCAATCTAATGAAAGTAGGGGAAATGGAGAAATTCCCATGATTCCTTTGAAGCCCTTTTGTTGCCAATGCAAAAGGATCCCTTGTACAACAGAATCAGCAGGAATGAGAGCTTTTAAATGGGCAATAAGGATAAGCTCAAATAGTTTAATGACAGCTAAAAATGGTGGGGACAAATGTACAATTTCGTGGAAGGTCTCCAAGGGAATGGGATGAATGAATAAGAAATAGCCAAGTGTATACCTAAAGAGGTGTTTGCTTGTTGCTTTGGGCATGTTCTCCAACTCAATGCACATGCAACCACATGATTTTCCCCTCTTCTAAACCACCACCTTTCATCACCCTAATCTTATGGAAACACCCTGTATTATTCCTCCCTCACTTTCCATATTTAATGCAGGATATTGTTAAGGTATTTGTTATATTTTCGCCTAATATGATATTTGTATTTGATAAAAGTTATATATTTTGTTATTCGAAAATAATTGTATTAATTTTTTAGTGTTTAATTTGAATTTTAAAGTTGATTTGATGAAAATTCATGATTAGCTAATAATATTAGAAATTAAGTTTCACCAAATCAACTCTAAAACTCGAATTAAATCACATCAATCAAATTATATTAAAACTAAATTTATTCTATTAAAACATCATGAAAAATAATAGTATTAACAATTAACTTTCTTTAAATTAACTATAAACCTTGAATTAAGAACTAAAAAGTTAACACAGTTACTTTTGATACTAAAATATATATAACTTTTGTTAGATATATATAAGATTAGACTAAAGAATAATACAAATAACACATTAAAATAAAGTGTCAAACCTAGATATGAAAGAATATATTAAGCCTTAATTTCCTCATTCCAGCTCAATCAACATCCGCATTCCACGTTAAAAAAAAAAAAAAAAAACTTTGAAGCCTCTAGGTTTGTCGTTTAGCCCATGTTTCCAGAGAGGAAACCTACGCAATAAACTATTAAGGAATGTATGCGGCTCAAGATTGTGGCTTGTCAATGTCAATAGATGTGTAAACAAAAATAGGACATTCTGGTTATTGAAGTTGGGGATAAGGTAGACTTTGTTCTCATCACACTCATCTAAAACATCACATGGAACTTCACCACCTACACAATTCTTAGGGACAAATATGCATGCATGAATTACCGCCGTTGCTACTCCATACGCTACATTATGAAACTATACAGCTTATTTTGAACCAAAAATATAGACCTTTCGTACAAAAGCTCATTATCATTTTAATATCTAATAATCATATGAATAACACCCAATTTCATCAAATGTGCATTTCCTTTTTCAAAGTTAAAAAGTGGCATGTTTGAGCCTAGAATTTGATGTTAATAAGAAATTAAGTAACATAAGTACTCACTATATGCTTTTTTTTTTTAAAAAATAATAATCATAAAACTACATTATTTTTGTACCTGGTTAACTCCTGCCTAAATATAGATTACAATTTTCATGGACAGGCAATGTTAATTTAATTTTAGAAATAAATTATATTTAAAATTATTAAAATGTTAATAGTTTTTAAAAAAATAAATTTATTGAACTTAATTTTTTTTTAGATATTGAAATTAATGATTGTATCAAACCTTAGGTAAATATTTTAAAAATCAATCAAACCCAGCCTCCTTCAATCCGTATACATCTCATACATTATACCTTTTAATTTTGGCCCTTTATTTATCTATAATATTTATAAGCATGAATTTAGATTTTTTTTTAAATAAATAAGAATATTTTTTTATTTTTTTTCATATTACTAAATTAATTTTTAAAATAAGTTATAATTTAATTTAGAATTATTAGATAAAAAGTACTGTCAATTTTAAAATAAAGTTAATACTTGAATAGAACTTTTAAAAAAATATAGGAAAATATCGTGTGTTAGTTTTACTTTTTTTTTTTTTTAAATTGTTGTAATTTTATTGATGTAAAATAGAACTATTATTTGAATAGAACTCTAAAAATCTTAATTATTACTTAATTAATTTCAAAATTATATATCAATTAAAATTTAAGTTTAGCTTTATAAATAGCACTTAGTAATTAGAATTTATCCATTATTTGTTTGATGTAAATGAAAAATATTTTGTGAGTTTGCTTTAAAAAAGAAAGACAAATTTCAACAATGATTTTTTATTCACTATTACTAAATATGTCCTAATATTTTTATTTGTTTTCAAATTAGTATTAATTTATTTTCTTATATAGTCGAATTTTGTATATTATTTAAGAATTAAGAAAAAAAATATCATTATTAATAATAAATAACAAAAATAAAAAATACATTATATAAATTAACTAAAAATTAAATATATAAAATCACATGTAATACATACATACAAAGACAAGCAATAGTTGTGGCGGCTATGGCACATGGATGAATCCTTCACCACGTAACAATATATATATATATACATTTATTATTGATTATCTTTGCTAATGATTGTAATAGTGGACACATGCTGTCTTTCTATATATGCGATGACACCTCTTAAAATAAAATATGTTAGCTTTTCTTTTTATTGCTTGGTTTCGGTTCTGTTTTAATAAACAAAGGTTATTAAAATTTGGATTGTATTATTTCAAATTTAGCTATCAAGTTTCAAGCATCTAACAGTTTTTATGATCACTTGAAAACATGCCATTAATTTATCTATCATAAGATTAAAACTACTTACGTCACTTGAGCATATATATATATATATATATATATCTATATATAAACTTGATCAACAAAACGATGAAGTGAATTCAGAATTCATCCTTGGCCCTTTGGGAAGCTTTTCTAACGTTGTTGGAATGCAACTTGACAGGGTAAGAGGCTTCCAGAGTTAGACCACAAAGGCCTTCTTTAGCATCGATGTCTCGTTGCATTCTTATGTAACCCTTCTCTCCCAGTCGTCACCCCACGAGTACTTTGTCCCATCATGGGTTTCTCCATATCCTACCACTGGCACCCCATGGTTCAGCTCAGTGCCACACTCTCCCATGAATACACCCTGTCAAACAAAATTTTCTGGTTATGGGAGTAATTATATTTCCTCTTTTCGCATTATCGTTGCATCAGTTATGTAAATGGAGTAAATTGTTGACTGAATACAAGTTCAGGCACATTTTTAAAATAGATATTCTGAGACCCAATTTACATGTTAATCATTATCAGAGTCTTATGGTTTGAAAATTTTAATTACCTCCGAGTAGAACTGGAAATCCTTGCCACCAGCATCTATAACGATAGACACAGGTTGGTTTGCAACTTTCATCAGAGCTTTTTCTTATTTTTCTGGTACCATTTCATAGCCATCAATGATCACCGCAGGACCATTCAACTGAAATATCAGCAGTGAGCCATATTCAGAACATCATATCTGCATTAAGAAGAAGGGGCAAAAAAATCAAGGAGTTTCTTTTGTTACCCTGGATGAGTCACACGACTCGCCTTTGGCCTCGTAAGGGTAGTTATTCTCAGTAGTTAGTCCATCACTTTGCTTGATGAACTCAAATGCTGGTTCCGTCAATCTTCCATCACCACCTTAGTTCTCCTAACCACAATCAACTAGCTTTTGTTCAGGTAAAGTCAAAAGCTCCCTTGTTTTCATTTTGTTTATACCTTCCACGGCAACTACAGTTGAAAATGCGCAGCAGCTACCTGTGACATTGTTATCAGCCTTGGCGTAGGATCTAGTCACAGGTCTAGACGAGAAAGAATTCTTGCTTCGACCTATGGTTACTCAAAAGGCAGATTCGTCCTTGACTGAACCCCCTTCCCAAACTAATGTTTGTGATAAAAATAAACTGCTTACTTTATTTCATATTGACAGTCTTTTTATAGGCTGTTAATTACAAAGGGAAAGTCCTAATAGAATTTCTAATTTAAAGTCCTAATAGAATTCCTAATTTAAAGTTTATAACGAAATAAAAAACCTAATATAATAAGTAAAACTAAAACTCTTAAAGAAATTAAATAAATGTAAAACTCTAATTCCTATTCCTTCTCTGATATTGTTTTCCAATGAAAACATCCATATCATTACTCCCCCTCTCGAAGTTTAACTTGTTCTCAAGCTTAAATTCAGGATAAGCTGCTCGAAAACTATCAATTGGTTCCCAAGTGACATCTTCTTGAGGACATCCTGCCCATTGAACTAATAGTTCCCGTCGACCTCGATTAAGCCTGGTATTAATAATAGCTTGTGGAGTAGGCAAGGCCTTGCCATCATATACTAAGGGCAAGTCTCCTACCGCATCTGGTTGAGGTCCCTTGTATTCTTTGATGAAAGAAACATGGAATACATCATGTATTCTCACTGCACAGAGGTAATTCAAGCTGATAGGCCACTGTTCCTATTTTGTTCAAGACCTTAAAAGGACCAAAATATTTTGGCAACAACTTGTGATGCTTCTGTTTAGTTATCGTCAATTGTCGATATTGTTGAAGCCGTAACCAAACCCAATCCCCAACTTTAAAATTCAACTTTTTGTGCCCCAAATCATAAGTGTTCTTCATTCGTTGCTGAGCTTGCAAGAGTCTATCCCGAGCATTTTGTAAAAGTGCATCCCTATCTTGTAGAGCCTTATCCACAGCTTCAATCCTTGTAGAACCAGCTGAATAGGAGAGAAGTCGAGGTGGATCCCTACCGTATACTAATTGGAAAGGGGTGGCCCTTAGGGTAGTGTGATATGAGGTGTTGTAGCAATACTCAGCCCATGGAACCCAATCGACCCACTGTCGTGGACGATCACTAGAGAGGCATCATAGGTACATTTCTATTGTTCGGTTAACTACCTCTGTCTGACCATCAGATTGGGGATGGTATGCTGAAGAAAAAGCAAGCTTTGAACCACTTTGACAAAATAATTCCTTCCAAAACAGGCTGAGGAAAACTTTATCACGGTCCGAAACTATGGATTCCGGTAATCCATGAAGTCGGAATACCTTTGCAAAGAAGATGATAACAACAGATATAGTAGTAAACGGATGGGACAAGGGTAAAAAATGAGCGTACTTCGATAGTCTGTCCACAACCACCATAAGTACCGATTTCCCTTTTACTTTGGGTAGACCCTCTACGAAATCCATAGAGATATCAGCCCAAACATGTTGTGGTATTGGAAGAGGTTGAAGTAAACCTGCGGGCTGTAAATTTTGCCATTTGTGGCGTTAGCATACTAAACAATGTTGCACAAGTTCTGATGTTGCTCCTTTCCAAAAAAAAATCTTGACGAAGACGATGCAATGTTTTCAATCCCCCTTCATGTGCCATAGCATGTATAGAGGAAATAATAGTGGGAATAATTGGTGAGGTAGGTAAAAGGTACAACCTCCCTTTGAAGAAAATCAACCCATCTTGTGCGACCCAATAGAACCCCAATTCTCCTTATAGAATTCTTTGCTGGAGTTGTGATAATTCTGGGGAAGCTTCTATTTCTTGTCTGATGGCTTTATGAATTTCAACTTGAGGGAATGAAACAGTCATGAGGTGTGGTAAGTCTTCATCTTTTCTAGATAAAGCATCTGCAGCTCTATTCAACCTTCCTGCTTTATACTCCACTCGGAAATCAAACACAATTAGCTTGCTGATCCAATGTTGTTGTAGGGATGTCGTAAGTCGTTGGTCTAACAAGTATTTAAGACTGAAGTGATAAGTACGGATAAGGAAGTGCCCTCCCTAAAGATAGGGTCGCCAATGAGTCACTGTCTTTGCCAAACCAATTAATTCACGTTCGTAGGCAGCCAACTTAAGGTGTCGATCCGCAATCTTGCAAATGAAAAAGGCAATGGGGTGTCCCTTTTGTTGTAGTACAGCTCCAAACCCGTTGTCCGAAGCATCACATTCTATCACAAATACCTCCTCAAAGTTGGGTAATTGCAAGACTGGGGCTGCTGAAAGAGAAGTTTTTAATTGGGTGAAAGCAACATCAGCTTCCTTAGTCAAGTTAAAGGCATTTTTCTTTAGAAGAGATGTTAAGGGTGCAGCCATTTGTCCATAATTCTTGATGAATTTTCTGTAATATCCTGCCAGCCCAAGAAAGCCTCGTAGAGCCTTGGTGGTTTTAGGAGTTGGCCAATCGGTGACATCTTTAATTTTAGTGTGATCAACCTCGACTCCTTCACCATGGATGATATGATCGAGGTAGGTTACCTGAGACTCTCCAAAGAAACACTTGGATTTCTTTAAGAACAACATGTTATCCCACAAGAGTTCAAAAACCAATCTTACATGATGCATATGTTCAGTCCATGTTTTTCTATAAATTTATATGTCATCAAAGAAGACCAAAACAAACTTAGGCAAGTAAGGGCGAAAAATGTCATTCATCAAACTCTGAAAAGTGGAAGGGACATTGGTAAGCCCGAATGGCATGACAAGAAATTCAAAGTGTCCATGGCGGGTTCAGAAGGCAGTCTTTTCCACATCGGTAGTTGCCATTCTAATTTGAAAATATCCCAACTATAAATCCAATTTTGTAAAATATTTTGCCCCATGAAGTTCGTCCAACAATTCATCCACTACATGAATCGGATATTTGTCTTTAAAAGTGCAAGCATTAAGCTTTCGATAATCAATGCAAAAACGCCATGACCCGTCATGTTTCTTTACCAAGAGTACTGGAGAAGAGAATGGTGATCTACTAGGTCGAATGATTCCTTGTTGTAACATTTGATCACACTGCTTCTCAATCTCATCCTTTTGAAAATGTGGATATCGATAAGGCCTGACTACAATTGGTCTCGTTCCTGGATTAAGAGTTATGCGATGGTTACATTTGCGGTTAGGAGGTAACCTAGACGGTTCTTGGAATAAATGCGCAAATTCTACCAGTAGTTTATCCAATACTATATTAGTTAAATCCTATCCTTGTATCAAACTAAGTCGTGGAAATTCCTTTGGGTGGTGCCCTTGCCATAGTATCTTCTTTTTGTTTACTGCAAATTGCATAGTTAAGGAGCTGAAATCTCATAAAATTGGACCAAGGGTACACAACCATTTAACCCCCAAAATCATATCAAACCCTTCTAATGGTATTGTATAAAAATCAGCTTGAAAGTTTTCATTGGCCACAACGAACTGTACTGATTTACAAATGCCTATGCTAGGAACCCGTTCTCCATTTGCCACACATACTTGCAGCCCAGATTTTTTTTGTACTTTTAGTCCCAATCTTGGCACTAGACATTCACGTAGAAAGTTATGTGTACTGCCTGAATCAACGAGAACTAACACTGTTTTTCCTGACACCTTTGCTATTAGTTGCATAGTAGATGAATTGCAAGTTCCTCTAATGACATGTAAAGAAATTTCAAGATCATCTACCTCATCATCTTGCTCATCTTCAATATCTGGTACTTTTATCCAAAATAACCTTTTACATCTGTGTCCCATGGAGTAAGACTCGTCACAATTATAACACAATCCCTTAGCCCTTCTTTCTGCCATTTCTGCTTGTGTCAATCTCTTGATAAATGGTGCGGAAGAACCTATTTTGCTGTTATTCCCCATTGGTTTCGTTGTTTGTCCTCCTCCCTTTGCAAAGCTCTTAGTTGTTGGAATAATTGAAGTGCTGCCAGCGTTTTGGGAAGCTGACCAGTTTAGATTGGTTTGAGATAGCATCTTGGAAAAAAACTTTTTGTTTACGTTCCAAAGCTCGAGCCATGTTCATTGCAACTCCAAGGTTTCTTGGTTGTTGCATCTCAATATCGATTCTAAGTTCCTCTACCAATCCAGCAGTAAAAAGGTTTACTTCTTGTTGAGGTTTAAGATCAGTAGTCCTAGCCAGTAGTGATTGAAATTGGCGTTGATATTCTTCTACCATCCTAGTTTGTCTCAGGTTTACAAGTTCCCCCAAGGGGTTATTACTCATAGGTGGCCCAAACATGACATGACAACACTCTCTGAAGCGTTCCCAATCCAGATTTGCCTTCTTTTCTTCGATTTGATCAAACCACAATTGTGCCTCTCCTAAGAGATGGAATGAAGCTAAGCCTACTATGTCTTCTTCGTTGGTCCGTTGATTGCCAAAAAAATTTTCGCATTTTTTTAACCATCCTAAAGGATCTCCAACACCATCATAAGTGGGAAATTCCATCTTAGAGTATCGTGGCACCATGCCCCCACCGTGTTGCGAATCTGAATTTCTTTTCTTGCCTCCACTGCTGCCCTATTCTTCATTGTTTTTTTTGAATCCCCTTTCGTTGTCTTTTGGACCTAAAAAGATAACATAGCCATTTGCTCCTCTAATGCTTGTTGCCTTGTAGCCATTTGTTCTATGAATGCCTCCAGCTTGGCTGTCAAAGCTTTTTCGTCACCCATGATAGCTGACTCCGATACCAAGTTGTTATGAGCCTTGGCGTAGGATCTAGTCACAGGTCTAGACGAGAAAGAATTCTTGCTTTGACCTATGGTTAATCAAAAGGTAGATTCGTCCTTAATTGAACCCCCTTCCCAAACTAACGTTTGTGATAAAAATAAACTGCTTACTTTATTTCATATTGATAGCCTTTTTATAGGCTGTTAATTACAAGGGAAAGTCCTAATAGAATCCCTAATTTAAAGTCCTAATGAAATTCCTAATTTAAAGTTTATAAGGAAATAAAAAACCTAATATAATAAGTAAAACTAAAACTCCTAAAGAAATTAAATAAATGTAAAACTCTAACTCCTATTCCTTCTATGATGTTGTTTTCCAATGAAAACATCCATATCAGACATCAATAACCTTGAGTTACTTCACAGGAACATGTCATTTGTGATGAACTGCACGATATCTTGATAATTATTATAGTTAAGTTTATTTGTAAATTTACTGTTGGATCCAAAAATAACTGTCCTTGATGCCAGTAACCGCTCATTTCTTTCTCCAATCAATGGAGTGAGGAATGCTGTCAACTTTGTCAAGCCGGAAACCAGTCATCCGTCTCAAACCATGTGACATCAGGCAACGGCTGATCTTGGAGCTCCTTGTACTCATGAACTCATGGTTTGTCATATCTGCAAATTTGTTCAGGTTCGAACTTGTAAGGCTTTTCCATTTGGTTCACATTGTGGATATGTTTCAGATTCTCCTTGGAACACATTGAAACGCTTTTGCTTCTCTGTCAGGTCAAGCGAGATCGTATGGTGGCTCCTCCATCTCTCGTACAAATCCCACAGACTCTCTTCAGAGGCTAAATCACTCTCACGGTAATTCAAACTCTCGGCCAGCTTAAAAGCCATTGCCAACCTACACACAACCAAGATTAACTTCCATACATCCATATCCCAGGACTTCTTTAATTCCTTGATTGTCTAGCATTGCAGGCATGCCCTTTTATGGTGAAAAACATAAGGCATTGGCCTTTGAACTTTACAACCTTTAACCAGAAATTAAGGCAAAAGGGTGCACACTTTTAAAGAACACAACTTTGCACATTTTTTCATAGGCGATTTTGTTACTGTTAGTACGTAAATACCAACAATCGACATGCTAACCCACGCTGCCTTTGTTTAACTTGTTTGTAGCAGACAAATTGATTATGTACTTGGAAGTTGTCAGCCGATACAGGGCATGATTTCTTGCAAAGGCCTGGACAAAACAGGGGTTAAAACTACCATATATTTTCTTCCAAAGATCTGAAATTTGTAAAAGTTGCATATACGCATGATACTCATATGTAACATTTGGACAGCAGCGAAGGGCAGGAAAAAACTGATATTATGCATGAAATGTGTAACACATCCTTTTGCTTTTCATCAGAAAGAACATACATTTAAAAGCTTACTAGTTGTCACTCCTCATCTCATATCATTTGATCCGAACACCAGTAGCAAAATAAGCATATACACTTTTGGGGCGGGAACCGGGGGGGGGGGGGGGAGAGAAAGATCAGTCAGGGATATTCAACCGTTCATACGGGATAACACCAATTCAAATGTTTTTCATTGCTATAACTTACAAATAGAGATCAAAGGCTAAAACACGCCTGAAATGGCAAAAATACATGGAAAGTATAGGATGAAGTGCAAAACAACTTACAGCAATTTGCTCTGCTAGTCGGTATGAATTGCATAAGCAAAAATCAAACTAGCAAGTTCTTAGCAGATTCTGCACCAACATGGCATGCTCAGACAATGTATTCATCATCACTGGCATAAAACTGGGTACAGTTAAACTAAATATCCTTAGCAATCTCACTTATCATGGGGAAAGTTAGCTTTGTAAAGCAGACATCATGACGGGAAAAAGAGGTACATGGCTAAGATCAAAAAGCAAGCTTAAAAGTTAGCAATGAAGTTGAATGAGTAGAGTTTTTTTGAGATGCTTACAATATATGGATAGAGATCAAAGACATCTTATCATGTCTAAACAGGGTAGTAACCCATCAATCATTCACAATGAACAAAATTAGTTTGGCAAAGGAGTTGATGGTAATAACCACATGTCAAACAGAGGTTATGACAGTAACATCGGGTGGTGTTCTTGATACATTGATGACAAATAGATATGGTAATACTACTATTAATGTGTTTCCAGGTAAGATCTGATATCTGATGCTTGACTATAAGAAATAACATCAAAGATGACACTTTTCATGATAAACTTAAGGGTGTTGCTAAGCCTTATGACACATATACTGCACCCAATATCAAATAGAAATGTTTCCTTTAAGGATATTCCAAGTGCATTCAAATGTTGCTTGATTGTAATAGAATCGAACAGATAACCAGCACAAACAGCTGACCAGTTTTAGGAAAGAATTAACAAATCAAGTTAGAGAGGAAGGTGGTGCATATTATCAATGTCAGCTAGCTATGTTACTCAGACTTAGATATGAGTGTCGGATATCGGTATGTATCTGACAGGGTATTTCAATATTTTTTGAAGTTTTTTCATGTATTTGGAGATCCTCAAAGGGTCATATCCCCATAACAATGGTATATCTATTGGAGACAACTACTTCAAGAAAAAATGACAAGGAACACAGTCAGCAAGTAAGATATATAATCCAATACACAAAATGTACTAGTATTTTTCTCTCCCTCTCATCACTCTTTATTAAATTAAGGCACCATCTGAAAAACAAAAGATAGAAGTCTGGTTCTCACTTATTCCACAAGAGAGATTTGTAATCAAAATCCTACACGATTAACGAAATGCATTCAATAACCAACAAAATGGAATTTATAAATCCCTGATTTTCCTTTATCATGACTAATGCAGATGAGAAATACAGACATATAACATAAACACAAAACAATAAAAACAGAAAATTCATCAATTTCAAACAGGTAGTGATGGCATTTATGAAGCAGAAAGAAACAACAATTCGTCCATGGCATGTCATGGGGTTATCCAGCTCATCATCAAAGGCAATATTATGGTTTTCAACCACAGTTCCACTTGAGTCTAATTAAAAAAAATCGGGCTTAAAATAGTTGGGAAAAAAGAAGAAGAAAGAAACAGCAACGACAACAACGCAGAATTTACGCGAGACGCTCATTCTGCTTGGCTCGATGAAGCAGCTCCTCCCTCATTCTCCTGATCTCCGCTTCACTATTCAGTCTCTCTTTCTGCAAACACAACAATTATTCAAAAAACAATAATAATAACAAGGATAGAATCTAGGGTTTCAACTTTTAATCGATCTGAAAATGACAAAATAAGTGACAATTTGTCTAAGAATTGAAAAGAAGAAGAAAAGCATTTCAATGGGCATATAGTTCGGATTTTTAAAACAAGAAAAGAAGTTGAAATGTGGAAAGGGGGTTTCGAGAACCTTCTCGTCTTGGTGGAGAGCGATCCAAACGTGGACTCTTTCCATAGATTGCCAGAAAACGAAGGCGCCTAATGACATTCCAAAGTAGGTGGCTACTCTCACCATTTCTGTCTTCTCTGCTTCACCAACTATTCAGGCTGTACTTTCGAGATTCGATTCTCAGCAGATTTTCATCCTGTTTGTAAACCTGTGTTCTTCAAAATCCGAGTCCCTAGACGACGCCGTACAACCAATATTTTCCTTCGCTTTTGGTTCACTTGCTTCAACATTCTTTGGACAAAATTTGATCCAGGCCCTATACTTTGCCATTCTTCTAAATTTAGTTTCTTTACTTAAAATGTTAAAAGAAAAATATTTCATTTTCCAATTTAACAATTCTAATCATTAAAACATCATTAGTATTTTCTATTAGAATTTTCTTATTGTCAAATATATTATTGAGTTGATAATAATATGTTTTCAAAGTTGATATGGTTGCATTAGCATATAAATAATAAATTTTGATAAAAAAAACTTATAGCTAAGCACAGAGCTAAGGGTGGCCCGACCCCTAATAACATTTTTATATTTTATAAAATTTTAAATTACTATAAGGTAAATTTGCACTTTGATTCCCTAAAAATGATAAATGTTTGATTTAGTCTTTTAAAAATTATAAGATATAGGCTATTAAAATGGTGAAATTGCATTTTTTTCTATCGTAAAAATATACAACTTAATTTCAACCCTAAAAAAATTTGTTGGCTTCCCCCTACTTATGGTATATGATTAAATTAAAATATTTAAGTAAAAATTACGAAATTATTTTGATTTTTTAACAAAAGAACAAATCTAATTATGTAACACCCCATACTCGACCTGATCTTCAGGTCTGAGCTACAAGATGCCACATCCGTTGCTGGAGCAACTACAATTCAATTTACCCTTTTATATATGCTATTAACAATATTATTCAATCATAAATGATTTTCCATCATTTTCGGGTCTTATACAAGCTTACTGAAGCTCTTTCGCTAACCGGAGGTCGAATTAGGACCAAATTGTAAAATTTCAAAATTATCAGGTTGATGTCATGACTTCAGGGGTTCCAGGTCGCAATGCCACTCACTGACTTGTCCTCATCACGATGTTAAAGGAAATTATGTCCGCATGTAGTGGCATGTCCTTTAGACGGATCTAGTTTTTTGGTTGTGTGGTGTTAGTTGAATTTGATTGTGAGGTTGGGATTTTCTTTGGAACCCACTAAGTTCTTATGAACTTAACTAGTTTCTTATTTTATTATTTTCAAGCTTTTAGGTTGGACGTATCGTTGCAGGGATTCAGCTAGATTTGCGACCTATTTGTGAGTCACTTCTTGCCTTGGGTGTAACATGAATGTCACACTTGGATTTCTTAGAGGTCTTGAATTTAAATGAGTATTGGGAGTTAATTTAGCAAAATAGTGAGTTGGTGGACTCTATTGGAAATTCTCGAAATTTTGTGATTGTTGAGCAATTAGTTAAGTTTCAATTCTGGTTTGGTTAGGATGTAACCGACAGGTTCCATAGTAGAAGACACAATAATTGTCGATGATGGCTAATAGAAATTTGGAGACCGTGTGAGGAGAGTTATATATTTAGGTGAGGGGATATTCCTGCTAAAGGAATTCCTCTCAATTAGGTTTACGATTTCCTTCTCATCTGCATCGTCTTCTTCAATAGCTTCGAAGAAGAAGAAGTTAATGAGAACATTGCATGGACCAGAGATCATGATATTTGGAGTCTGGGAGTAGAGAATCTGAGGAAATGGTAAACCTTCTTACCTTTTCTAGTACTCGTGGTTTAGAGGAAGATAGGGTAAAGAATTCCTAATAAGTTATCGTAAACTGGGTTTTAGGTTTTAAGGTTTTAACACCTCCGATTTAACCTATATATGGTTGCCGTGCTTAGCTGTCAGGACAATGGAGGCTCTGGTATTTGGAAAAGCAAAGATGTCGAGGATGAAGGAGTTCAGGTGAGTTTTTGTACTATATTCTTGGATGATTAAGGATGAGTGATGCTTGAGTAATCTTTGTTTTCATTTACTCTGAGTTCCGTTAGAAACCTATGATGATATATGATTTTGGTGTGTGAGCATGATATACGTGTCTAAGGTAGTATGAATTCATGAAAAATATGCAAGTATGTCTATATGATAGGACTGAATATAGCTGTAATAAAGTGTGGTGTACTCTTTAAGGAAGTATTATCTACATTGTAATGCATGATTATGTCATATGCGGAGCACGGAGGGAAGTATATTGGTGGGATAGTTAAAGATAGGAAAAATTGACGTATTAGAGGAATAGGTGGATTATTATAGGATTCAAGGGAGTTTGGGCGAAAACATGGAATGGTATCTACTAGCTTGCTAGAGCAACGCCGTGAAAACGATCTATTGACTCTATGGAGCGATACCGTGATGACAATTATCAACTGGTCCTTCGGGGAGACATTGTGTAAACGGTTTATAGGTCCTACAGGGTAACACCTCGAAAAAGGTTTATTGATTCCTTAAAATCGGAAGTCTGCCAGGACAGTAAACATGAGATCATATTGTGTAAGACCATAGCTAGGTGTCGCGTGTGAAATGATATGCAAATTGTGCAAGTATACACGTCGAATCAAGTAGTAAAGTGATAAGTTAGATCGTCTCCACATGGATTAGAATGGTATAATTTGGTCAAGTTATTATAAGGAGTATGATTAATGTTATGACAAAAATAATAAGAGTGCAGTGATAATTTGAAGGAATAATGATGTGTGCAATATGTGTAACTGATAAATACTGGAAAATGCTATGATAAGACAAGAGTAAGAATGCAATGGCAATTTCAAGAAAAGTTACGTGAATAAAATGCAAACGAACAAGTAAACAACTAAGAATGCCATGACAAAGATACTATGGATAAGGATAGAGGGTCTACTATATTGATTTGGAAGGTCGGGATTACTAAGAATCTGCCCTTACTAGAAGTAATGCCTCGGCAAAACCACACTCAATCTACTGCTCATAAGATTTCTAAAATGGTCTGCTTCTTTCGAGAACAAGACCTCAAGTTACCTAGCTTTAAGCGATATATGTCTATAGGCCTTTAGCACGGTACCTTACACTGTTTTGTTTTCTTTTCGTATGAACACTGCTCTATATCTAGAGGCTGTTACAAGTATTCAGTCGAACACTTGCTCATATCATTCAATTTCACTCTCATTAACCTAACCTTGTCACAATTAGATTAATTTAATGAACATGTTGTACATCCATCTATGTCTAGAGTTTGCAAACATGCAATTTAATAAAAAAAGCCATTGAATGAAATAGTGTATTAAAGTATATCTATGCTTCAGTCATTAAAGAAAATAAGAGTTTCATTAAGTAATCCCAACCCTATGAGATTTAGCTCATGGGGTGACAATTAAATTCAAATCCAAAATAACATTCAACATCATTTTCATCAAATCAATTCACAAAGAGTAATAAATAAATAAATAAATAACGGAAGAACTTTGGGAAGATAGCATAATCTGATTTTGCTGTGACTTTCTTCTGTTTACCTTTTTCAGGTGTAGTATACTTTTTAGTTGATTCTGAATTCTTTCCATGGTTGATTCTGGAGTTGTCCTCTTCTACAGCGGTGTCTTGAACAACATCATCCAACTGTGTCCCACTTCTAAGAGTGATGGCTTCGCACTGTTCCTTCCCTTGTGTTCTCAAATTCTCGATATCGCTTGGCAATGCTCCTTGTGTCCTTGAATTTAAAGCATATGTTATCTGCCCCACTTGATTCTCAAGAGCTCTGAGGGGCACAGCCTGGCTTTGAATTACAGCATCATTCTTGGCCATATATTCCTTCTCAAGGCTTCAATGGAGGTAGAAGATGATGCTTGACCCTGTTGAACATTTTGCCTCGACATAGGATGATTATAACCAGGCGGTGCACTACTCTGTCTCTCAACATTGTTTAAATTCCCTGCACCTTGATCATTCCAACTAAAGTTCGAATGCTGCTTCCACCCTAGATTGTAAATGTTGGAATAGGGGTTACTATTTCGATTAAAATTACCCATGTAGTATACAGATGCTGGGTTTTATGGGCATTCATCAAACACATGATCTTCACCACATTAAAAACACGATAGTGCAACTGATTTCATCTCCTGGACTGCAGTAGGCTTCTTCATTGTTTTGATCATATTAGCTAAAGAAGATACCGAGGCTATCAACGAAGTGGTTGCATCAAGCTCCATGGTACCAGCAACTTTCTTACCCGTCTCAACTCTCGTGGTAGGATATTTATAATCATTGTTGGCAATCTTTTCCAAAATCTCATATGCTTCATTATAATAGTTATCCAATAATGTACCATTGGCAAAAGCATCAACTACCATCCTCGTATGCACATTCAACCCATTATAAAATATCTCCATCTGCGTCCAATGTTGGAATCCAAGAATCGAACATTTCCGAAGTAATTCTTTAAATCATTCCCAAGCTTCATATAGCGTTTCATCCTTCGATTGTCGAAAAGATGTGATATCATTTCTAAGCTTGGCATTCATATCTGGAGAATTATACCATAGCAAAAATCTCTGGCACAGATCATTCCGTGATGCCACTATTCCTGATGGTAAAGCATTCAGCCATGCTCTTTTACGATCTCTCAAAGAATATGGAAATAATTTAAGTCGCAAAGAGTCTTCAGGAACACCCCATTGTCTAAACGAGTCACAGACTTCTAGAAAAAGTCTTAAATGCAGTCTTGGATCTTCAGTGGGTAATTTACCAAACTGTCCTACTGTTTGTAACATTTGAAACATTACCGGTTTCAACTTGAATTACTGAGCTTGTATGTGTGATTTGACTATTCCTGGATTTAAATCATCCAAAATTGGAATATGTTCCCAAATTGGTCTATCTCGATCATCTATCACACGATGAATTGGAGGATCAACATCCTGACCAATTGGATCATCATTGAGACCATAATCATTGAGACCAGGATCATTCCCTTCCCTAGCCATATTCCGTAGCTCTTTTCGCCTCCTCCGCAAAGTTCTTTTGATCTCTGGGTCAAAAGGATACTCTTCGTTAGGAGGAATGCCTCTTCTCATACACTGACGACAAACCTGTAGAAATTAAATACAGCTAATTTAGCTAAAACAAAGAAAACAAAGAAAATAACAAAACCAAATTTCACCAAATTGTCGATCCTCAGCAACGGTGCCAAAAACTTGTCGCGTGTGAAATGATATACGAATTGTACAAGTATACACGTCGAATCAAGTAATAAAGTGATGAGTGAGATAATCTCCACAGGGATTAGAATGATATAATTTGGTCAAGTTATTATAATGAGTATGATTAATGTTATGAAAAACTAATGATAAGAGTGCAGTGGTAATTTGAAGGAATAATGATGTATGTAATTTGTGTAACTGATAAATACTGAAAAATGCTATGAAAAGATAAGATTAAGAATGCAATGGCAATTTTGAGAAAAATTACGTGAATAATATGCAAACGAACAAGTAAACAACTAAAAATGCTATGGCAAAGATAATATGGCAAATGATAGATGGTCTGCAATGTTGATTTGGAAGGTCAGGATTACTAAGAATATACCCTTACTGGCAGTAATGCCTTGAAAAAACCACACTCAATCTACTACTCAGAAGAGTTCTAAAATGGTCTACTTCTTTCGAGAGCAAGACCTCAAGTTACCTAGCCTTAAGTGATATATGTCTATAGGCCTTTAGCATGGTACCTTGCACTATTTTGTTTTCTTTCTGTATGAATGCTGCTCTATGTCTAGAGGCAGCTATAAGTATTCGGTTGAACACTTGCTCATATCATTCAATTTCAATCTCATTAACCTAATGCGATACATCCATCTATGTCTAGAGTTTGCAAACATGCAATTTAATAAACCATTGAATGAAACAATGTTTTAAAGTAGGTCTATGTTTCAGTCATTAAAGAAAATAAGAGTTTCATCAAGTAATCCCAACCCTATGAGATTTAGCTCATGGGGTGGCAATTAAAATTCAAATCCAAAATAACATTCAACATCATTTTCATCAAATCAATTCACGAAGAGTAATAAAGAAATAACGGAAGAACTTTGGGAAGATAGCTTCCGCTTATCCAGCCCACACTCTAGTGATGCAATGTCCTATGGTAGCTGAGAGGGACTGCTTTCGTATTTTCTCTTCCCGTCTTTACTCAGCCGCTACCCTCTATGTTTTCCCCTACTACCTTTAGGGTTTCCTCCTTTGGCTTTCATAATTGTTTTCTCTAAGGTAAATCCAATAGTCCATGATTTTTTCCCCTCTTTTTCAGGTAAATATATCTAGTACGAGTTCAACTGGGCCTAAGATCGATATGCTTTGAGTGCTTACTGGACATTTTTCTAGCATTGCCACGACATTTGGGTTGATAAACTGTCCAATCCTTTACCCTGGCAAACCTTCACTCCTTTACTTCTTGTTTCTCATCCTGCACCTGCCAATCCACCACCACCCACAACCCTTCCACAAGCAATTAAAAATAACTAATATTTAAGTACAGTCCAAGCTCCTAGTGTAATGCTAAAACAAGAAAAATACTAATGGAAATCTTAAAGTGCAACTAAATGTACCTAAGTACAAGCAATTAGCTAGATATAAAGGCATGAAATATAACTCTTTTCAAGAGTTACCACTGGGTTATGACAACATATGAAGTCTTTCAGGACAATAAACATGCGATCATATTGTGTAAGACCATATCTAGGCTATGGCAACATATGAAGTCCACTAGGAAGTAAGCATGGGATCAGTGTAAGACCATAGTGTTGGAAAATTGGGTTTGGAAAATGCAGCAGAAAATAAACTTAGAGAAAAACCAAAGTTTTAAAAAAAAAATTTCAAAATAAGAACTTGATTGTGATATCTAAAGTAATAAACACTTAATTAAAATTGTATATTTTCGATTCGTTTAGGATGAACGCTTCGACCGAGTAGTCTTCTCCGTTATCCTCAAGCTCACGTCTGCTGAGTGTGGGCTCGCTTCGAATCAAAAAAATTTTCACAAAATTACTAGTGGGGTAATTTCGTAATTCCTCTAAACTTTTAGGATAAGTTGTAAATAAGAAAAAATTCTCTAGAAATTTTCTGAAATAATTTATTAAGAGATTTTTCTCTCTACAAATTTCTCTTGAATTCTAGTGTGTGTAAATAAAAACCTAATGATCTCTTTATATATGGAGAGTTTAGATAGTTCAACTATGATTAAACTTAATCACATTAATATTAAATTAATAAAATATTTATCAAGATAAATATTAGATTAAATTTAATATTAAATATATTAAAATAAAATTATTTTGGGAATAATTAATTTAAAATCAAATTCTCTGGTAGAGTCCCAATAGGACTGTAATTCTTCCACTGCTCACCATCGAAGACCTACCGCCGCCGACCATTTGCTGGCCACTGGAATACCGCCGTCGCAGCCATCGACACCTAAAGCTAGTTCAGTTTCTGCTTGTTCGGTCTGGGCCAATGATGACTCGATCGATCCAGTCCAATGACGACTCAATTAGTCTAGTCCAGCCACCGGTTGGACCATCGGCCCGGTTTCACATACCAGGCTCGGTTCGACCAGTTTTTGGGTCTTGGTTTCGGTTTTGGGTCTCCTGGGCCCAATTTACGATCTCATGTCAAATTTTCAAATTCAATTACCCATTGGGCCAATTGTCTAACTTAAAAATTAATTTCTAAAAATATCATATTAATTTTAATTAATTTGATTAATTTAATTTTACTTGATCAAAATTAAATTTCCCAAAAATCACTTAGGTTTTTCAAGAAAGTTCTTTAATCAAATTCTCTAGTTGAATAATTCTTACAACCGCCTAATTTACTTTCACATTGAATAAATCGAATCAATTAAATTATCTCCAAACTCGTAGAATTTTCTTCTGATTCAAATGCAGTCCAATTGAGCTTTTGTTGAGCTAACAGAGGGATCAATCGAGTTAAATCCGTTCACTCAATGCAATCCTATTTTATCTCATTGTCACCGTTGTGTCTTCTTAATGATTAATATGACCATTGTCAACGAGCGACTGTGATAAATTGCTCGTTCGAGAACAAGCAACTCATGGCCACGTTCCATATTTATCAATCCACACAATGCCAATGAGAGGATATCGTTAACTCTTTAATTGAGCTATGAATTCCACTGTTGCTAGTAAAGCCATGCCATGCACAAGTCATGCACCCAACATATCGGCTATCGGCTCAATCATCTTTAGAGCATAAGCCTCCACTTATATCAAAGCACATGGGTTACATACGCATTGTCAGTGACTAACTCAAGATTTTGGTAAATCACACAATGAATGTCACAAGTGAATTAATTAACAAATAGATTCAGAATTAATTCATCTTGGGTCTAATCCAATGTATCATTCTGCCAATGAAAACATCTATGTCTCTACCCATGGAGTCAACTGCTCCGATAGCCAAGACTAGCCATCTCCTGAATTGGAATTGTAGACAACACAATAATCCTTCTCAGTATATTAATCAAATGCTCACTTTAATTCTTTTACGGGATTAAGGACTCGTTTAGATTATCTACTGAAGTTAGTTGTCTTCCTCAAAATGTAAATGTTCTTACAGTGCCACTTATCATCAGTTTGAACTTAGACAATCAATGAGCTAATATTTACTTGTCACAATTTTGCTATGCATGCAAAATATGAAAGATAGAAATACAAAAGACATAACAGTGAAATATGAAATTTATTTATTCATCATTCAAATACATAGAAAACAATTACATGTTTTCTACAATATGGACACATTTCCCAACAATCTCCCACTTGCCCTAGTGAAGTAAATGTGTCATGCTTTGCATTTTCATATCCTCAACGTGTTTGTTAAACTCCTAGTTACAAGAATCTTAGTAAACGGATTCGCAAGGTTATCTTCAGAAACTACTTTCACCACATCTATAATTCCTTCGGCTATTGCCTCTTGTATCAAGTGATACTTCTAATAAATGTGTTTTGCCCTCTTGCGACTTCTTATTTCCTTAGTATTAGCTATTGCATCATTGTTACCACAATACAAAATTATAGCTTTTTCCATACTAGGAATATCTTCAAGATCGGTTAAGAACTTTCAAAGCCATATTGTCTCTTTAGTTACCTCAGAAGCAGCCACATACTCGACCTCCATGGTAGAGTCAGCAATGCAAGCTTGTTTTACACTTCTCTATACTATGGCTCTACGTGTAACACCCCATACCCGATTTCGAGGCTAAAATCAGATACGAGACATTACTATGCTTGAACTTCTTTAAACATGTACTTACGGGCTATAAAATTTTGTTCCGAATTAAAACTTTTCTTTCTTAGTCAAATCATTCATATCGTGGGCCTACGAGGCCTTAAACATGCGTCCGGAAACTTTTACAAGCTAAAAGAAACTTTTCTTTAAAACAGGGGCCACACGCCCGTATTGGTATAGGGACACGCCCGTGTGCCCTTAAGGCATGCCCGTGCTTTCCACCCGTGGTCGACACTGACTAAATCCACACGGCCATGGCATGCCTGTGGCCCTAGCCCGTGTGTAAAACCTTAGCATTCTGACTTAACCACACGGCCTATACACAATCCCGTGTATCATGGCCGTGGGGAATTTGCAGTTTCATGAGCAAGGTGCAGACTTCACACGGCCTCGGCACACGCCCATGTGCTAGCCGTGTGTTACACATGGCCTAAACAAACGGCCGTGTGATGAGCCCGTGGTCTATTCTGACTTAAGAAATTAATGTGCAGGGGATACACGGCCTAGACACACGCCCGTGTGTCTATCCATGTGGGCACTTAGAGGCTATCTACCAAGCCTTTTTCCACTCTCACTTGTATACAATGATATATCATCTCATAATATCACATAGCTTCAATGTAACTCTTGAATTAAAGACATTTAATCATAGGAGAAATAAAGCCTTCATCCCATACACTAGGGAGAACTCTATCCAATACAATTACAACTAACTTAAACCATCATCTATGGTCATACACAACCAACTCTAGGTTCTCTTAGGCCAATACAATTTGGCTACATCGGTTATAAATTAATCAACTTTAAAAGAATCCCTATACATGCCATGACTCATAAGGACTTGATACCTCATACCAAGTGTCTACTCGATAGTGTGAAAACATCTCCCATGTCTCCAACCCGAGCTAGTTAAAATAACCTATAAGAGATGAGAAAAGTAAAGGAGTAAGCAATAATGCTTAGTAAGTTCATCTACATAATATGACAAATATTGATATTCATCGAATATTCATGACTGTAAAGTATTATAATGGGTTTTTCTCATAAACTCATGGTTACTTACTAAACCACTCTTGAAGCTTACTCATTCTATTTCTTACCACATTCTTACCATGTCACAAGCCAATTGCTCGTTTAATTAGCATACATTCCTGCACTGATCACCACATGATCATATAAAACAACACATCAAGCATTTTCAATAAGCCACTCATGCTACTAATATTTCGCTAGTTTCGTACTTAGCCCACCATTGAATCTCTAATAGGGTGGTATCGCACATAGCCCACCAATCATTTACACTTATGGTGGTTCCGCACTTAGACCACCTTTCATTTTACATTCATGGATAGTAATCCACATGTATATCTCTATTTCAAATGTTCATCCGAGAATATTCTCACACACTTCTGTTCTCACTTATCTTTCTACGATACTCGTTTGCATTCACACAATACATTAATAAATCTATCTCATGCAACTAAGGTGTATTGAATACACATAACCCACTAAGGGTTCATCATATACTGAATCCATATCAATTTAATTCTAACACACACTTGTGCTTTTCGTGGTACAACCACATACTTTCTTTCTTTCAACATATACGTTGAATTACTCAGTTATTAAATAACTCTCTTGAGTCTCATACACAAAATGTCACATAGGATTTATACCCCAATAGGGTCTTACTTGTATTAACATGTCGTTGCCATGTCCCTGACATGGTCTTATACGAATTCTTACATCGAGGCCATATTCCAATATGGTCTTACACGAGGCCTTAACTATCATCATATCATTCTATATACATTTCCCACTACTCTTAGATTCAATTCTTTTGACCTCTCATCAAAGATATTTCATACATTCATAGAGTAAATATACATTCCATACAACATTGGAACATTAAATTAACTCATACGTAATTGCAACATTTGCACATGAACTTACCTCGATGTCGAAAAGGGCCGAAAGGGACATTTTTTCCCATATTTCTCTTTTCACCCGTTCTAGGTCCAAAACTCGTTTTCTTTGATCTAGAACAATGGAATTTACTGATTTAATCATTTATAAATTATAATATACCATAATATACACTTTAGGAAAAAATGACTATTTTGCCCCTATACTTTGGAAAAATTACGATTTTTCCCCTAGGCTCATAAATAAATTTTATCACATTTTCTCGTTAAACAAGCCTAGCTGAACATTTAATCCTCTTACAACTATTCACAATTCCATCCATTTCATGCCTTAATGAATAAATTACAACTTTTGCATTTTAGTCCCAAATAGGTGTTTCCATGACAACACCTTTCACAAAAGTTGTTTCTCATCATCCTATCATTCATTTTCTTCCATAAAAACTCAGTTAACAACTTAAAATCTCACATGGTAAATCTCTAAACTCTTTACCATAATGCAAAATAGTCCCCTCTTTAGAAAGCTTAAGCTTTAGGGATCTCAAAAGTACAATTTTCTTCAAGAAATACCATCAAAATCACTTACTTGAGTGGAGTAAAGCTTGCTGAAATTTTGAGCTTTCAAACACCCCTTGTTTGCTGAAACTTTCGGTGGAGAAGAAGAGAGGAAAGATGATATCTTTTTCCTTTCTTTATTTTATTATAAAACATCAATTTAACCCACCAACTTTGACCAAAATTAAAAGCTCTTGTCCCCCTTGTCTACATGGCCGGCCAACACATCCTAGATGGTAAAATTGTCCTTTAAAGACCCTCAATTAATATTTCATAGCTATTTGGCACCTTTAGCAATAAAATAGAACTTTTGCACTTTATGCGATTTAGTCCTTTCTCACAATTTAGCTAGAAATCGCTAAAATTAAGGCACCAAAATTTTCATGCATCCTTATAAACATGTTATAACACATAACATAACACGAAAATAATTTTCTCTAACCTTGAATTAGTGATTCTCGAGATCATCAAGCTCGACTAGCCCCTAAATCGGGCTGTTACAATTCTCCCCCCTTAGGGATTTTCGTCCCCGAAAATCTTATCAGAAGGAGTTGATACTAACATTCTTAAAACGTTTACATCTACTCTTCAAAATCACGAGTCCACTTATCCTCAAGTTTCTCTTGTCAACAATCTTTAGGCTATAATACGCAAGGTCGAAGCGTAACTTGAGACCTAGGTTATTCTTCCTCTAGGGCATATACTACGTCCAGTAATCCACTAATTTGGAACTCCGTAGATGTCCAAATGATAGTTCGAGTCTTTACTGGTTGATTCACTACAATTCGAATGACATCCCCCTCCTTGGGAATTTTGTCAAACCAAATTTGAAATCTATAAGGTTTTATCACACTTTCTTATTAAAACATTCACTAACTGTAATAGTCTTGACTTGTACACTTGAAAACTCAGCTTTTAGTTGTCAACTACTTCACCACCATAACTCAATCATATTGTGAAATGTACTCTCATCACAAAACATTTATGCACATAATCGCATTTCCTTATTCTTGCATTAGTAGGTATGCTATTACTAAATCTCATACCAAAACTTCTGTATTTTATCATCTTAAATAAACTCATTCAGAGCTTTTTAGAATACCATTTACTATCTCACTTCAACCCTTTTGTTCAAAAGAAGACTCGCTCTTGTCATTAACCTTGCTGAAACTAGGATATTACCAACTAAGATCAACCGAGTACTAGCTCGCATTGCTTAACATGGATCTTTCATAACATCTAACTTACAACAAGGACACGTATGATCATCTCAGATCACTAACCCACAACTCTTTCTCTCGATTCAGATCGATCTCGCATTTCTAGAACTTTCAAATAAATAGTTCTTTTTATAGCTTTCAACTCAACCATCATGGTTTGAACATTTCAATAAGCATACCTCTGTATCATGCTCTCTACTCACGAACACACACAAAATTGGAATCATATCTCAATACATTAATCTACTCTTTTCTCCGCACAGAGAACATATTTCTAGCACACTCTCATCTGAGTTTCTCTTGCTGTGCTAATCTAAAACCTTTACTATCGTTATATCTCACGATAGCGGAGACGTCTTGATCGAATTCATTAATTTTATTCGGCTTACCCGAAAACCCATCACACAACATGAAGCTTGCGATTTTACTTATTATACTAGAATCATCACGAACTTCCTCCTCAAAATACCCGTATAGGGTTACGAGGAGATAAATGAATGTCGATTTCAATTATCTAAATCGACAACCGTTGTATCTAATTTTCATTATCAGCTAATATTCTCACACAATCACGATTTATAAAAAGAACAACTACATCATCTCCGAAAGGCAACAGATATTTATACATAATACTCAAGGAGATTATTATAATCCATTCATGGCATCAACTAACCATGCACAACCTATAGGCTTCGAGCTAACTTACTCATACTTGTCATTTATTTAGAACATACCGTGCCACACCTCGTGACTGCTTTCTTCTTGACTCGCTCACGAGTGTCTATTTTACCCATTCACGTGGCTTTAGTACAATTCTCATTTCTACCTCTAGACTCATCTATTTGTCCCATTGATCACTAGGGATAATCAAAGACGCATATTCATCGTCATTCATGTAGATACGGAACCGATGCCACTTCCATGAGGTGGTCTTATATGGAGTCACCTCTAAATGCCAATGCCATATCCCGGATAAGGTCTTATATGGACTTCCACCTCAGGTATCGATGCCATATTCTAAATATGGTCTTACACGATTCTCATATTCATTACCGATGCCATATCCCGGATATGGTCTTATACGGAATCTCAACTCGGTGCCGAGGCCATGTTTCAGGCATGGTCTTATTCGGGACCTCATCTATATCATATCTCAATGATAGCCTTTTCATGATAGTCCTCTAGGAATTCAACCTCATGTTCAGCAACAATTACTCTATTTAGTAGTGTATCATGTATCAGTGTGATGCAAAGCATTCTTAATTATGCTAGCATAATTATTTCATTAATCAATTGCAATCTTACTCAACTTAACTCTCATAAAATCTCATCATAATTCAATGGTGGTAAGGGGGTGAGATTACAGAGTCCCTTAGCCTAACTCTTGCATGACTACATACATATGATTTAATATTCATCATCAATGAAACATCATCATAGTCACACAACTCGCCCCAAGTGAGAGTTCACGTTTATCATGCTACAATCGTTTCTATTACTCATACTTTCGAACGGTAATTTCACTTACCCAAGTTTCACATTAATATCTACTTTCTCTTACTATTGCTTATTAATATAGAGAATGTCTTACGAGTTTGAGTACGTCGTTTACTTGATTGCCATAGTCCAAATATGGTCTTACTCGTATCACAACATCATAGCCCCGCTATTACTTTACATGTCGTCACGATGCCATAGCCTCGCTATGGTCTTACACGAAATCTCATATCAACACCAATGCCATATCCCAAATATGGTCTTACATGAAAACTCATGTTGATACCGATGCCATATCCTAGATATGGTTTGTACGAGATCTTATATCAATATCGACGCCATATCCCAGATATGGTCTTACACGATTTCACACCGAAGCTAGGTCCCAAACATGGTCTCATACGGGATCACTATTTGATGCCGGTGCCATATCCCAGATATGGTCTTATACGGAATCTCACAACAAATATCGATGCCATATCCCAGATATGGTCTTATCCAATTATCTTATTCGATACCGAAGCCATATCCCTGATATCGTCTTATACGGGATCATGTATCAGTGCCAATGCCATGTCCCAGACATGGTCTTATATGGGATTACATATACCTCCATGGTCCAACCATGGTCTTATTCATCATTTTATTATTGAACGACCGTACTCGTCTCCTGCATTCTACTTAGTCAAACTTCTCAATTTTAACTCCCACACTATAATATGTGTGATTTCATAACAGGGTCATAAAACGAAACATTATACCTTCTCTACTTTAACAGTCACACGTGAGACTTAACCATGTGGACATATTTATTATAAACAATGGCATCACAAATCTCAAATGCTTACTTACTCTTACTGATTCTTTCATACATCATGGAACTTACTAGCCTCATGCTTATAAGGTAAACAAGATAACTGTAACATTTGATCACATAGATAAGTATAATTTGCTACTATAAGCATAATCTCAACATCATCATTCATAACATGAATAATACTTCTTAGTCAGATTTATCTAGCATGACATGATATCAACTTTACTAAATTAACCTCTTGTTATCTCATTTAAGCTTTAATCGTTTGCCCGATGATTTACTATGAACGATTGAGGATACTGAATCTTATCTCACATTCAACTCGATGCCAAAGCCATATCCCAGATATGGTCTTACATGGGATCTCTCAACTTGGTATCGATGCCATGTCTTGAAATGGACTTACTCGAAGTCTTCCTTGGGTATTCCCTTGGGAACTTACCCTTTCCATGTCTTGACATGGTCTTATTTGGTATCTTTACTTCTGAACTGGTCAATACCGAGCCTTGGCTTGGACTTACATGAAATCTTCCCTGTTACTCACGAATGCCATGCCTTGGCTTGGACTTACGTGGGAACTTTATCTCATGATAGCTTTTCAATGCCAAGACTTGTCTTGGACTTACATGAAATCTTTGCTTGGAGACTCGCCAATGCCATGCCTTGGCTTGGGCTTATATGGGTCTTCATCTCATAGTAATTCTTCAATGCCAAGACTTGTCTTGGTCTTACATGATAACTTGCTTGATTGCCGATGCCATGCCTCGGCTTGGTCTTATACGGACTTTCTTGTCTCATGTGGTAGATTGAGTATCCTAAGTAATTCATCTTCAATCGGGGCTTTCATATACGTGCTCTTAATAACTTCTTTGTTTAATAAATCATTAAACATTTTTATGGAATTAATATGCATTTAACAACATAGCAAGCAATTCAATGAAAATATCCATGAAGCTTGAAAATCATACAAACTTACTGAAATTAGCTCAGTTGGAAATCATCTCTGTCTTAACAAAACAATTTTGTTAGAGCCGGGAGACATCACACTATCACGGTCCACACATGGCATGTATAGCTAGAATCTTACTCGTGCTAGGTTAGTCCGAGAACCGACTAAACCATGCTCTGATACCACTAAATAACACCCCATACCCGATTCCGAGACTAAAATCAGATACGAGACATTACTATGCTTGAGCTTCCTTAAACATGTACTTATGGGCTATAAAATTTTGTTCCGAATTAAAAATTTTCTTTCTTAGTCAAATCATTCATATCGTGGGCCTAACGAGGCCTTAAACATGCGTCCGGAAACTTTTACAAGCTAAAAGAAACTTTTCTTTAAAACAGGGCCACACGCCCTTATTGGTATAGGGACACGCCCGTGTGCCCTTAAGGCATGCCCGTGCCTTCCACCCGTGGTCGACACTGACTAAATCCACACGGCCATGGCACGCCCGTGGCCCTAGCCCGTGTGTAAAGCCTTAGCATTCTGACTTAACCACACGCCTGTGTATCATGGCCGTAGGGAATTTGCAATTTCATGAGCAAGGTGCAGACTTCACACGGCCTCGGCACACGCCCATGTGCTAGCCGTGTGTTACACACGGCCTAAAAAAATGGCCGTGTGATGAGCCCGTGGTCTATTCTGACTTAGGAAATTAATGTGCAGGGGATACACGGCCTAGACACACGCCCGTGTGTCTATCCGTGTGGGCACTTAGAGGCTATCTACCAAGCCTTTTTCCACTCTCACTTGTATACAATGATATATCATCTCATAATATCACATAGCTTCAATGTAACTCTTGAATTAAAGACATTTAATCATAGGAGAAATAAATCCTTCATCCCATACACTAGGGAGAACTCTATCCAATACAATTACAACTAACTTAAACCATCATCTATGGTCATACACAACCAACTCTAAGTTCTCTTAGGCCAATACAGTTTGGCTACATCGGTTATAAATTAATCAACTTTAAAAGAATCCCTATACATGCCATGACTCATAAGGACTTGATACCTCATACCAAGTGTCTACCCGATAGTGTGAAAACATCTCCGGCGGTCTCCAACCCGAGCTAGTTAAAATAACCTATAAGAGATGAGAAAAGTAAAGGAGTAAGCAATAATGCTTAGTAAGTTAATCTATATAATATGACAAATATTGATATTCATCGAATATTCATGACTGTAAAGTATTATAATGGGTTTTTCTTATAAACTCATGGTTACTTACTCAACCACTCTTGAAGCTTACTCATTCTATTTCTTACCACATTCTTACCATGTCACAAGCCAATTGCTCGTTTAATTAGCATACATTCCTACACTGATCACCATATGATCATATAAAACAACACATCAAGCATTTTCAATAAGCCACTCATGCTACTAATATCTCGCTGGTTTCGCACTTAGCCCACTATTGAATCTCTAATAGGGTGGTATCGCACATAGCCCACCAATCATTTACACTTATGGTGGTTCCGCACTTAGACCACCTTTCATTTTACATTCATGGATAGTAATCCACATGTATATCTCTATTTCAAATGTTCATCTGAGAACATTCTCACACACTTCTGTTCTCACTTATCTTTCTACGATACTCGTTTGCATTCACACAATACATTAATAAATCTATCTCAGGCAACTAAGGTGTATTGAATACACATAACCCACTAAGGGTTCATCATATACTGAATCCATATCAATTTAATTCTAACACACACTTGTGCTTTTCGTGGTACAACCACATACTTTCTTTCTTTCAACATATACTTTGAATTACTCAGTTATTAAATAACTCTCTTGAGTCTCATACACAAAATGTCACATAGGATTTATACCCCAATAGGGTCTTACTTGTATTAACATGTCGTTGCCATGTCCCTGACATGGTCATATACGAATTCTTACATCGAGGCCATATTCCAATATGGTCTTACACGAGGCCTTAACTATCATCATATCATTTTATATACATTTCCCACTACTCTTAGATTCAATTTTTTTGACCTCTCATCAAAGATATTTCATACATTCATAGAGTAAATATACATTCCATACAACATTGGAACATTAAATTAACTCATACGTAATTGCAACATTTGCACATGAACTTACCTTGATGTCGAAAAGGACCGAAAGGGACATTTTTACCCACATTTCTCTTTTCACCCGTTCTAGGTCCAAAACTTATTTTCTTTGATCTAGAACAATGGAATTTACTGATTTAATCACTTATAAATTATAATATACCATAATATACACTTTAGGCAAAAATGACTATTTTGCCCCTATACTTTGGCAAAATTATGATTTTTCCCCTAGGCTCGTAAATAAATTTTATCATATTTTCTCGTTAAACAAGCCTAGCTGAACATTTAATCCTCTTACAACTATTCACAATTCCATCCATTTCATGCCTTAATGAATAAATTACAACTTTTGCATTTTAGTCCCAAATAGGTGTTTCCATGACAACACCTTTCACAAAAGTTGTTTCTCATCATCCTATCATTCATTTTCTTCCATAAAAACTCAGTTAACAACTTAAAATCTCACATGGTAAATCTCTAAACTCTTTACCATAATGCAAAATAGTCCCCTCTTTAGAAAGCTTAAGCTTTAGGGATCTCAAAAGTACAATTTTCTTCAAGAAATACCATCAAAATCACTTACCTGAGTGGAGTAAAGCTTGCTGAAATTTTGAGCTTTCAAACACCCCTTGTTTGCTGAAACTTTTGGTGGAGAAGAAGAGATGAAAGATGATATCTTTTTCCTTTCTTTATTTTATTATAAAACATCAATTTAACCCACCAACTTTGACCAAAATTAAAAGCTCTTGTCCCCCTTATCTACATGGCCGGCCAACACATCCTAGATGGTCAAATTTTCCTTTAAAGACCTTCAATTAATATTTCATAGCTATTTGGCACCTTTAGCAATAAAATAGAACTTTTGCACTTTATGCGATTTAGTCCTTTCTCACAATTTAGCTAGAAATCGCTAAAATTAAGGCACCAAAATTTTCATGCATCCTTATAAACATGTTATAACACATAACATAACACGAAAATAATTTTCTCCAACCTCGAATTAGTGATTCCGAGATCACTGTTCCGACTAACCCCTAAATCGGGCTGTTACACTATGGCTTAGGACTAATACATTTTCTAATGTCAATTTCCTTGGACCTTTACAGGTTTGGAAGTCTGTGTCTGTGTATCTAATACGAGTAAGGTTCTCCCCAGAATACACAAGCATACAATCCCTGGTTCTTTTAAGATACCTTAATATATGCTTTACAACTTGCCAATGCCTGAGACTAGGATTCACCTGATATTGACTAACCGTTCCTATTGTGAAATAGATATCTGGACGTGTGCAAGGCATTACATACATAAGGCTTCCAACTACCGAAGCATATGAAACTTTACTCATATGTTCTCTTTCTTCTGCTGTCTTAGGACAGTCATCTAAAGGAAGATGAAAACCTGATACGATCGGCTGAGCGCTTGGCTTCGCATCGGTCATTGTAAAATGTTCCAGTACCTAATCATGTATAAAGCTTGTGATAGAGCTATTTTTATTCTTTCTGTAACAGCCCATTTTTAGTCAAATCAGAATAGTAGTTTTGAAACCACAAATTTGAAGTCAAAATATTTATTTTATTATTATTTTAATGTTTACAACATGATAGCATGTATGTGTGAAAATTTCGTGAAGTAATTTTATTGTTTAAATGGTCAATTTGAGAAAAAAGGATTAAATTGCGTAAAGTGCAAAAGTGTTGTTCTATTAGTTAAATGTGTTAAATAGCTATAGAATCTTAAAGTAAAGGTCTTGTGTTGTAATTAGACCATCACTAGTGTAAGTGGACTTTTATGGACATATTATCATGAATTTTAATGGTTTTTAATTAAGGTTATTTAGGTAATTTGATTATTAATAATATAATAGATAAAACAAAGTTAAATTAAATCTTCATATCATCTTTTTCAACCGAAAGTTAGGGCTAAAGGAATCCATTTCTTTTCTCTTTATTCGGCTATGCTATATTTGCCAATTAAGATCAAGAAAAGAGGAATTCAGACTTAGATCGGGGAAAAAGCAAAGTAATTGAATAGTCTGTCTGCCCCGTTATTTTCGTACACAAGGTAAGTTCGTATAATTGAACTTAAATGTGTATTTATTCAGTTAATGAATGGAAATGTGATTGTATTTATCCTATGGTTAAATGTATAGAACTTAATTGAAATGTATGATTTAAGTGGACGAGATACTGAATAAGACCATAGCTGGGCTATGGCAAAACGAACAATAAGACCATAACCGGGTTATGGCATGTGAATGTAAGACCACGGAAAGGCCTTGGAAGTGTATATGGAAGACCATAGTTGGACTATGGCATCAGAAAATCAACGTACTCGTACTGTAAGCATTTATAAACTCGAAGTGATTTGATAAGTGAATTGGTGAGAATAGATATGTATTAGTACAGGTATGTACGAAAAACTATTCGAGTAACGAGCTAATGGAAGTTGAGAACTTCATGTTAACCTAATAATTAATGATTCAATGCAACTTATGTTATCTATTTAGAAATGTTAATGAATGATGAGATTATTTCATTTATACATACGAACTTACTAAGCTTTATAGCTTACTTTGTTTATTTGCTCCTATATTTTATAGTATTTCGAAGCTAGCTCGGATTCGAGGATCGTCAGGGACTTCATCGCACTATCGAACATCTATTTGGTGCTTTTGAGTTGTGTGAATATGGTATATGGCATGTATAGGCTAGAGTCATTTTGAGTATGTTTGGTGAACATGTTTATATAGACCATTTGAGTTGGCTTGTGATAATGAATTTGTTAATGTATTAAGTTGTGTAAATGGATTTTCTTTGAGTTCGGTAATTGACCTATAATGAGTGAATGAGGTTGAATTGATAATGCATGTGTGAAATGGTTTAGTTAAATGAATTATATATGTGAATTATGTTTAGTAAAGCAAGTTAAGTTGATAAGTATTTGAATAGGTAAATGGCCTTGAATTGAGTATTGAAATGGTTGAAATAGATATAGTATGATTGTGTATTGGTTGATGACTTTTGGCTGCATATTTGTGTCTTAAAATGGTATCAATTGGGATTGTATAGGTATGTGCAAAATGGGTGGCAAAATGGCTTGGTAAATGGCCTATTTTTGTCCACATGGGCAGAGACACGGGCGTGTGTCTCAGCCGTGTGTAAGTGATAAACCGTAAAAGTAACATATTTTAATCCCACATTTAGCATACTTTTGGATGATTTATCCCTTGATTTATGTAAAAAGGTGCTCTTAATCCTTTCTTTTCATGTTTTATACTCAAGAAAGCACCGGAGGATGGAAAGAACGAGAAACAGGCTTAAAATGGACCAAATTGGGCCAAAGTGAAAATCAACTTGACCTCGACTTGAGCCAACACGGCCGTGTCTCCCTGATAGACTAGAACACGCCCTGATCACGATTTACACGGGCGTGTCCCCTCATTAAAAGTCCGAACACGGCCTAAAGACGATTCACACGGGCGTGTGCCATGGCCGTGTCCTCGCCAGCAGAAGAGCAATTTCACTTAAAAGGATACTTAGGGGCGTAGAAAACCTATTTAAAAAGCCTATATAAACACCCTAAGTATAACCTAGAAGGGGGCGGTGAGCTAGGCCAAGGAGCCGAGCCGAAAATGTCAGATTTGTTGGAAACACTCGAAGATAGCCAGTTGATCCATCTCAAGAAGCCGGAATTCTACTCAAGACGGCGGATCTCTCCTTCAATTCCTTCAGAGGGTTTTAGGGATTTCTTATGTTTTGTTTTATCTTTTCTTGTAACATCCTGAAATAGGACCTAAATGGAATAGTGGTTGCGAAACCACGAATCCGAGATAGAAAAGTTTATTTTGATTAATTTTTATGATTTACCGATTGATTGGATGCATGTGTTAGAGTATCGATAGAAAATTTTATGAATTTCATGTCTAATTTGCTTATTAGGGCTTAATTGTAAAAGTTGATAAATGAGAGTTCTAGATGCTAAAGGATTAAATTGAAGTGTATATCTAAAGTAGGGGTCCTTAAATGGTAATTAGACCATTATATTTTCATGGAAAAAAATGGACATGCATAGGTAGAAATAACTAAAATTTTAATGAAGGGTATTTTAGTAAAATGTCAAATAAAAGAAATTAAATGGGAAAAAGATGGAAAAAGGTTGTCATCTTCTTCCTTAGGTCGAATCTTCAAGGGGGGGGGGGACTCCATAGCTAGGGTTTTCAAGCTTCCAAGCTCCATAGTAAGTCAATCCAAGCCCCGTTTTTCATGTTCTTTACGTTTTTGGAATCCCGGTAACTTGGTTTAGCTTATTCTAGCAATAATTTAACCTACGGTTCATATTTGGAAAAATACCCATAGGTTAAATGTGTTTATTTTGATGTTTTATGATAGAATATGAAGGCTGAAATTATGTTAAACAACTTTTGTTAAGCGATTTTACGTGAAAACGAGTAAAACGACATAATCGGTAAAAATACCTAATGTTCATAAGTACATGTTAGAGTGAGAATTTGATGTTTCCATAGAAGGAAAAAATGATCAGCATGTCATAAAATATAAGAAAATAGGATGAAGTTTAATTTTCGAGCCTAGGGGCAAATTCGTATTTTTGTGAAAGTTAGGGGGCAAAAATGTAATTTTGCGATAATGTGATTTTTGGACTGAATTAAATAGTATAAATATTAAATAAGCTAAATGTGTTATTATAGATCGAGAAGAACGTGGAATCGACCTTGAATGAAGTAAATGCAAGGTTAAGGACTAAATTGCAAATTTGGCCATATTTTGCACCAAGGTAAGTAGTATGTATATAATTCATTACTTTTATTGACGTTTTTATAATTCAACATATTTTATGTATTGTAACTGATTTTTGAATCAAAATTAACTATTGAAGGAATGAAATAAATTATTAGAAAGTGAAGTACTTCCCGTTTGAACCTTCGGAAAAACCGAGAGATACAGACAATATGTAGCTAGGTCACACGAGTGATAAGGGACCTTCACCGTGTGCACAAGAAAGCTGCGAGATGGAAAAATTTTATATGTAGCTAGGCCACATGGATGATAAGGGACTTTCACCATGTGTGCAAGAAAGCTACGGGTTATGAGTAGCTAGGTCGCATGAGTGGTTCCTAGTGTTGGATGCCATGTAGACAAGAAAGCTACGAGATGGCTAGGTCACATGAGTGGTACTAAGTGAAGGCTACTATGTGTACAAGAGAGCCAGAATTATGTGTACAATCGAGCAAGGTCACATGAGTGGTACTAAGTGAAGGCCACTATGTGTACAAGAGAGCTTCAATTTCAAAGGTGGGCTGTGTGCGAAACCACCGTGTATCTGTTATTATTCCGAAGCGTTCAATGGGAAAATCAATTAAGTGAAATTATGTGTGAATTTGTAGTAATGAGTGTGGGTATATGCATGTATAACGTATGAGCAATATGCTCGATATGTAATCGGAAATTGGAAAGATTAGTATAGGCAAGTGTTGAACACAACTAAAGTGAGAGAGAGCAAAAATTTACAATAGAACTGCTTTGGACAGTAGCAGTGATGTGAATTTGAAAAAATCACCAAAAATAGTATAAATTGAATTATAATTTGGATGAGATATTGATTTAAAGATTATTGAGTATATTTTCATATAAAAAAAACATAGAAAAAAATGAATTGTATATTTTGAGATATTTGAATTTTTGTGAGACTGGTTCAGAATGATTATATGATCCCCTGTTCTATGTTGGAAAAATCATTAAAAATTGTAAAAAAATAATTATGAGATATAATTTACATGCCTAAAATTCTGAATGAGTCTAGTTTAAAATGAACTAGACAATAAGGTCATCTGAATTCTGTACGAGGATAAAATTGATTCGTAGTGAAGAGAGGTCAGAATAGTCGAACTGTGAAACAGGGGAAATTTAAATGAATAAACTGTACTTATTGGCTAAACCAAAAATTCTAAAACTTTTATGGTAAGAAGATAAATGAGTCTAGTTTCAGGGAAAATTAACGTACCTTAATATGGGGTTTCGTAGCTCCAGTTAAAAATAATTTAGTGACTGTGACTCGAATAGACAGCATGCTTCGAACTTGAATAAATAGTAAATTTGAATGTAGATATGATTGTGTTATATTGTAAATATGTTAAATCCATTATTTATTATTTATATACTTACTTACTAAGCTATATGCTTACTCTCTTTTCTTTTCCTTGTCCTATAGTGTCACCAAGCTAGCTCGGGATTTGGTGATCGTCGGAGATCCATCCACACTATCAGCCTTCTTTTGGTATTTTGAAAACAATATTTTGGGAATTATGGCATGTATAGAAGGATTAATTGTTTTGTTTCTTGTAGTCACGAATTAGGCTAAAATACTGGCCTTTAAAAATTTGATGGTTTATATTGTTTATGGGTATTGATAATGTTCAATATTAATCAAGTTATATGTTTATGATAATGCTTGAATTGGTCGAATGAGAGTGTGATGACTATGTATGGAAAAGTTTTAATTTATATGGATTTTACATTTTAATTTTTGTGAAATTGCTTGAATCATGTTCGGTAATGCCTCGTACCCTGTTCCGGCGACGGACTCGGGTGAGGGGCGTTACATTTAGTGGTATTAGAGCAATGGTTTAGTCGGTTCTCGGACTAACATAGCGTGTGTAAAAGTCTAGCTATACATGCCATAAATATACTGTGATAGTGTGATGACTCCTAACAATTTAAAGTTTTTTTATATAGTAAATGGGTCCCAACCGAGCTGCTGTTGATGATGCTGAAAGTAACGCGCCGGCTCCCGTGCAAGGGACCGTTCCAGTAGAAGATAGATCTGAAACGCTTGGACAAGGAGAGAGGGCTCGGGAAGCCTTCCTCCAAATGATGAGTAATTGGTATACTGAGTTTATTCAAGCAAATCCGAATGCTCAGCCTCCCCACCCCCTCCCATACCTCAGACGGTTCCCGTAGCTCCCCAAGGCATGGATTTGGTAAGAATGAACAAGCCTCCGGTCGACAAAATTAAGAAGCAAGGAGCAGAAGAGTTTAGAGCAAATATTGATGATGATCCTGAGAAAGCGGAGTTTTAGCTCGAAAACTCTATCCGTGTGTTTGATGAGCTCTCGTGTGCACCGGGAGAGTGTTTAAAATGTGCTATATCACTTCTGAGAGATTCGGCCTACCATTGGTGGAAGACTTTAGTAGCAGTGGTGCCAAAAGAAAGGATTACTTGGGACTTCTTCCAGGAAGAATTTAGAAAGAAATACATAAGTCAGCGGTTTATTGATCAAAAACGAAAAGAGTTCCTTGAATTGAAGCAGGGAAAGATGTCTGTGGCAGAGTACGAACGTGAATTTGTTAAACTCATCAAGTATGCCCAAAAGTGCGTGTCTACCCAAGCTATCATGTGTAAGAGATTTGAAGATGGGCTTAATGAGGACATTAAAGTGTTTGTGGGAATTCTGGAACTGAAAGAATTTGTGGTATTGGTCGACCGAGCTCTTAAAGCTGAGGAATTAAACAAAGAAAGAAGGAAAGCTGCTATTGAGGCTCGAGATGTAAGAAAGAGACCGATGAGTAAGTCATTCCAAACCCAGTCAAAAAGACCCAGAGAGATAAATCCTCGAAGGACAGCTTCAGTTGAGTATTCATATCGAGACCGTGGGAAATCATATTTGGGCTCTAAAACTCAAGCTACTTCAGTGGCAAGTGTGGACAATGTGAAGTCTAGTAAACCCGAGTGTCAGCATTGTGGTAGGCAAAATTTCGGTGAGTGTTGGGGAACTAGTCGAGCTTGTTTCAGGTGTGGTTCTCGCGAGCATTTTATTAAGGATTGTCCGGAGAAAGCTAAGGAAGAAAAATTTCAGAGTGCTAGACAGACTAACACTGCTAATAGAGGTAGAACTTTGAGAAATACCGGAAGTGGAGCTAGCAGTAAAAGTGTGATGAAAGACCCAGCTGCGAGATTAGAAGCTAGAGCACCTTCCAGGACATATGCCATCCGAGCTCGTGAAGAGGCATTCTCCCCCGATGTAATTACGGGTACATTTTCTCTACATGATATTAATGTTGTTGCTTTGATTGATCCGGGCTTGACCCATTCTATTGTTTGTTTGAAATTGATGCCTAGTATAAGTATGCCTATAGAATCTACAGAATTTGTGATTAAAGTATCGAATCCATTAGGCAAGCATGTGTTAGTAGATAAAGTATGTAGAAATTGCCCTTTAATGATTAGAGGTCATTGTTTTCCGGTCGATCTCATGCTATTGCCATTTGACGAGTTTGATGTGATTCTTGGTATGGAATGGCTGACTGCACATGATGTGATAGTGAATTATGGGAAGAAATTCATTGAGCTGAAATGTAAAATCGTGAAATTCTTCTAAGTTAACTCGGATGAGTCGAGATAGTTCATTTGCTATGATTTCTATTATGTCCGCTCGTAAATGTTTGAGAAAAGGGTATGAAGCTTATCTTGCTTTTGTGTTAAACACTAAAGATCCGTGAGCTGAAAATTGAGTCGATGCGCAGTGGTATGCGAGTATCCGATGTGTTTTCCTAAGAATTACTGTGTTTGCCTCTGTTAGAGAAGTTGAGTTTGGTATTGAGTTGATTCCGTGTACCACACCCATCTCTATTGCTCCATATAGAATGGCCCCATTGGAATTGAAAGAATTGAAAGCTCACCACAGAATTAACTAATAAAGGCTTTGCAAGACCTAGTTGTTCACCCTGGGGTGCACCGATCCTATTTGTGAAAAAGAAAGACGGTTCAATGAGATTGTGCATAGATTATCGACAACTTAACAAGGTAACAATAAAAAATAGGTATCCACTACCTAGAATTGGTGACTCATTTGATCAATTGAAGGGAGACACTGTGTTTTCTAAGATAGATTTGAGATCCGAATACTACCAGTTACGAGTTAAAGAGTCAGATGTTCCGAAGACTGCTTTCCAGACTAGGTATGGTCATTATGAGTTTCTTGTGATTCCATTTGGCTTGACTAATGCTCCTGCCATTTTCATGGACTCAATGAACCGAATTTTCGACCTTACTTGGATAAGTTTGTAGTCGTGTTCATTGATGATATCTTGATTTATTCTCATGATGAGACCGAGCATGCAGAGCATTTGAGAACCGCTTACACAGACTTTGAGAGATAATCGGTTGTATGCCAAGTTTAGCAAAAGTGAGTTCGCTCGAGAAGTCGATTCCTTGGACACATTGTCTCGTGAAGGTATTAGAGTTGACCCAGAGCAAGATCTCACCCATTGTTGAGTGGAAGCCTCCCGAATGTATCCGAGGTTAGAAGTTTTCGATTAGCTGGTTATTACAGCATTTATTTGTAGAGGATTTTCCATGATAGCTACCCCATTGACGAAATTGCTACTGAAGGATGTCAAGTTTGAATGGACCGAGAAGTGTCAGCAGAGTTTTGACAAGTTAAAGGCATTGTTGATCAAGCTCTCTGTCTTAGTACAACCGTAACTGTAAAGAGTTTGTGATTTACAAATGATGCATCCTTGAATGGATTGGGTTGTGTACTTATGCAGGAAGGTAAAGTAATTGTTTATGCCTCTAGACAGTTAAAACCACATGAGAAAAATTACCCGACGCATGATTTAGAGCTAGCTGCCATTGTATTTGCTCTGAAATTTTGGAGACATCACTTGTATGGCGAGAAGTGCCGAATATTCACTGATCATAAAAGTTTGAAATACTTGATGACTCAGAAAGACTTGAATCTGAGGCAAAGAAGATGGTTAGAGTTGATTAAAGATTATGAGTTAGTGATCAATTATCACCCGGGTAAAGCAAATGTTGTTGCTGATGCATTGAGTAGAAAATTTTTATTTGCATTGAGAGCTTTGAATACTAGCTTGGCTTTATCAGATAATGGTTTCATTATAGCTGAGTTGAGAGCTAAACCGATGTTTCTTGAAGAAATTCGTGAAGCTCAGAAAGATGACAGTGAGTTGCAAGCTAAAAGAGCTCGGTGCGAGTCAGGTGTAGAGTCTGATTTTCAGATCGATTCTGATGGTTGTTTGTTGTTCGAGACAGAGTATGTGTACCAAGAATGATGAGCTTATTCGTAAGATCTTACAGAAGCACATAGTAGTTCTTTGTCTATTCACCCGTGTAGTACAAAGATGTATAATGATTTGAAGAAAATGTACTGGTGGGTAAGAATGAAAAGAGATATTTCGAGTTTGTTTCTAGATGCTTGATCTGCATCGCCAAGTAAAGGCCGAACATCGTACCCTTCAGTGTTTATTGTAGCTCATGCTAGTCCCCGAGTGGAAATGGGACCGAGTTACTATGGATTTTGTGATAGGATTGCCTTTGACACCGAGAAAGAAAGATGCGAGGATGGGTTGTAATTGATAAGCTAACGAAGTCGGCTCATTTTATCCCGTTCAGTATGGATTATTCACTTGATAAGTTGGCCGAATTATATATCTCGAGAGATAGTCAAACTACATGGGGTACCATTATCGATCATTTCAGTGAGATCCGAGATTTACTTCACGGTTTTGGAAGAAGTTACAGAAGCTTTGGGCACAAAGTTGAGTTTTAGTACAACTTTTCATCCTCGGACCGACTGGTCGATCGAGAGTAATTCAGGTGCTTGAAGATATGCTTAGATGTTCTGTACTAGAATTTCAAGGCAGTTGGGAAAACTATTTACCATTAGTAGAGTTTGCCTACAATAATAGTTATCAGTCGAGTTTGAAGATGGCACCTTATGAGGCTTTGTATGGACGCAAATGTTGTACACCTTTATATTGGACAGAGCTTAAGGAAAATCACATTCATGGGGTCGATTTAGTTAAAGAAACAGAAGAGCAAGTAAAAGTCATCAGAGATTGCTTGAAAGCAGCTTCAGATAGACAGAAGTCATATGCAGATTTGAAGAGAAAAGAGATTGAGTATCAAGTTGGTGACAAAGTGTTTTTAAAAGTATCTCCGTGGAAGAAAGTTCTCAGATTTGGCAAGAAAGGCAAACTAAGTCCACGATTTATTGGGCCTTTCGAGGTTACTGAGAGAGTTGGGCCATTAGCATATCGGTTAGCTTTGTCAACTGAGCTAGAGAAGATTCATAATGTGTTCCATGTATCCATGTTACATCGTTACCGTTCTGATCCGTCACATGTGATTTCTCAGACGGAGGTTGAGATTCAGCCAGATATGACTTACGAAGAGGAACCAGTTAAGATTTTAGCTCGAGAGATCAAGCAACTAAGGAACAAAAGTATTGCACTTGTGAAAGTATTATGGAATAGACATGGGGTAGATGAGTCTACATGGGAGCCCGAAGAGGCTATGCAAAAACAGTACCCAAACCTCTTCACAGGTAAGATTTTCGGGGACGAAAATCCCTAAAGAGGGGAGAAATGTAACATCCCGAAAAAGGGCCTAAATGGAACGGTGGTTGCAAAACCACGAATCTAAGATAGAAAAGTTTATTTTGATTAAATTTTATGATTTACCGATTGATTGGATGCATGTGTTAGAGTATCGATAGAAAATTTTATAAATTTCATGTCTAATTTGCTTATTAGGGCTTAATTGTAAAAGTTGATAAATGAGAGTTCTAGATGCTAAAGGATTAAATTGAAGTGTATATCTAAAGTAGGGGTCCTTAAATGGTAATTAGACCATTATATTTTCATGGACAAAAATGGACATGTATAGGTAGAAATAACTAAAATTTTAATGAAGGGTATTTTAATAAAATGTCAAATAAAAGAAATTAAATGGGAAAAAGATGGAAAAAGGTTGTCATCTTCTTCCTTAGGCCGAATCTTCAAGGGGGGGGGGGGACTCCATAGCTAGGGTTTTCAAGCTTCCAAGCTCCATAGTAAGTCAATCCAAGCCCCGTTTTTCATGTTCTTTACGTTTTTGAAATCCCGATAACTTGGTTTAGCTTATTCTAGCAATAATTTAACCTAGGGTTCATATTTGGAAAAATACCCATAGGTGAAATGTGTTTATTTTGATGTTTTATGATAGAATATGAAGGCTGAAATTATGTTAAACAACTTTTGTTAAGCGATTTTACGTGAAAACGAGTAAAACGACATAATCGATAAAAATACCTAATGTTCATAAGTACATGTTAGAGTGAGAATTTGATGTTTCCATAGAAGGAAAAAATGATCAGCATGTCATAAAATATAAGTAAATAGGATGAAGTTTAATTTTCGAGCCTAGGGGCAAATTCGTAATTTTGTGAAAGTTAGGGGGCAAAAATGTAATTTTGTGATAATGTGATTTTTGGGCTGAATTAAATAGTATAAATATTAAATAAGCTAAATGTGTTATTATAGATCGAGAAGAACGTGGAATCGACCTTAAACGAGGTAAATGTAAGGTTAAGGACTAAATTGCAAATTTGGCCATATTTTGCACCGAGGTAAGTAGTATGTAAATAATTCATTACTTTTATTGAATTTTTTATAATTCAGCTTATTTTATGTATTGTAACTGATTTTTGAATCAAAATTGACTATTGAAGGAATGAAATAAATTATTAGAAAGTGAAGTACTTCCTGTTTGAACCTTCGGAAAAACCGAGAGATACGGACAATATGTAGCTAGGTCACACGAGTGATAAGGGACCTTCATCGTGTGCACAAGAAAGCTACGAGATGGCAAAATTTGATATGTAGCTAGGCTACATGGATGATAAGGGACTTTCACCATGTGTGCAAGAAAGCTACGGGTTATGAGTAGCTAGGTCGCATGAGTGGTTCCTAGTGTTGGACGCCATGTAGACAAGAAAGCTACGAGATGGCTAGGTCACATGAGTGGTACTAAGTGAAGGCCACTATGTGTACAAGAGAGCCAGAATTATGTGTACAATCGAGCTAGGTCACATGAGTGGTACTAAGGGCCAGTTTGGTAATGCTTTTGAGAAGTGCTTTTGAGAAGTGCTTTTGAGAAGTTCTTTTGAAAAATTTAAGTGTTTGGCATTGCTGTCAAAAAGTGCTTTTGAGAAGTAAAATATCTATTTTAGACATGATATTATAAAGTAACAAATATGTATTTAAATAATGTTCAAATTAGTTAATATTATGATATTTTAGCAAAAATATAAAAATAATTTATTATAATTTATTGTTAATATTTTAATAAATAATATTAATTTTAAATATTTCTAAGTAATTAATATTAATTATTTATTAAATTTAATTAGAATATATAAACTATATTTAAATATTTAGATATAATAATTAAATATTTGTAATTAGATATTGCCACAATTGTATTATTTTAGAAATTATTATTTTTTATTTTTAATGCTTTTAACACATTTGTAAAACTCATATTAGATATTAACATAACATAGAAAACATAAATGTAACAAATTAAAATATTACATATATTTGGATTAAAGTTTCAAAAGGGATAATATTTATATACCAAATATAAATACAAAAAATTTACAATAGCATTTACAATAAATTAACTACAAACTTGGTGGCATGAAGTTCGGTTTTATCATAAAATCGGATACATAAAAGCTGAACAGAGAAATACATAGAAAAAAGGGTTATTGTTTGTAAAATATGCAATGCATTATAAGAGAATCACAAGTTCATTCCAAGGATTTCCCAAAGAGAAGCTTCTATAACACAACACAGCTACAATCATCCATGCCAAGAAGGTGATGATCTTGGGAAGCCCTACAGATCAAGGGTTGACTCGTGTTTAAGTTTTAAGTTGTCTTAGCACACCTTGAGTGAAGGTCAACGACTGGAGTAACTTCTAGGGCCACAGTAGCTCCATAACTTTAGTTTATGCCCCTCCTGTTATTCTCATGCCATGCAACTACATCACCAGTATGCTAAGTTACCCCAAAAATATCCAAGGCACTTCCTACGGTGACGCCCACTCGCCCCTTCCCCGCCGCTTTGATTGTCTCTAAAGTCATCCATTACCGTCACACCACCAACATAAGTGACAGAATCGCAAAATATACACCTTAATAAGTCGAACCTTATAACCAAAATCTAATTCCCGGGCACTTTACATTCACTTTAATAGAAGAAAAGTCAAATGCAATGATAGACCAAAAAGCTGGACTAAAACATAATGGAGGCAAATGTAGGAGCTACCAACCTGAGAATGCTCACCCAAAGAATGCCACGAGATCTTTGTCTATTCCCACTGTAATAAATAAACCATTGGAAGTTATAATATATAGGGAAGTACAAAATCATTTTACCCTTACGTTGATGAAGTTTGAAGCAAATAACTCACTGAAACACCTCAACCTCACATTCCATAAAGGACATGTTGGAGTGGGGTATAGTTGGGTACAAAATGTAGAAACTCTAACCAATTATGTCTTACAAGCTCCCAATCTTTAAACATTCTAAAAACATAGAGTGATCAATCCATATGGTACAAAGAGCACTTATGAACAGATATAAGCAAACCGGACATATAAGCACGAATAAAGCATGATTGGATATCTTTGAATTGTTGTGAGCAAAATGATAGACAAGCCTTTCTCGAAAGTGCCATTAATACAATGGTTAGCTCAGAGCAAGGATCAAGATAATCAAGAGACTCAAAGTCAGCAAGAACAAGAGACAATTGCTAAAACAACACAATCGCATAATTCAAACAAGCATACCGATCACCGACAATAAAAACTTAAATCCAGATCAACTAAATCACAAATCATAATTGACCATCCATGTTTGAAAGAGCAACCAGGTAAAAACTACAACAATATACAAACTAGCAAGTATGAATTGCAGGTTGTAACAAATGACACAGTTCGGACTAACTTTTTCCCTTCAACATCCACACCATGAACCAAAAATTCATCCGCAACTGCAAGAAAATTCAATACTTCCTCATCCGGATAGACATCATCGAATTTTTGCCATCTATCGATGACAATGGCATATTTGTCTTCCTACAATGGAAAGCAACATCTTATGATTAACAACAACCAAAATTAAGCATTCTATCAACTCATAAGATAACACTCAAGAGTAAGGGAGTAAAATTGAGGACTCGGGAATCAGGAGTAATGGAGGATAACGATGTAGAATGTGCATGACAATAATCAAATTCAGAATAGATTTCTCCAAGTATTTAGTGTGCGTAAGACATAAATATTTCCTACCTTTTTTCGCAGCCTAAGGTCCAAAACAAGTCTTTGCTTACTAATAACATTGACAGACCTTTGAGCCTTTCAAGGTCCATTTGCCCGTTGTTAAATACATATTGCAACAAATCCAACAAGAAAACATACACAAGATTAGGTGAAGTTGTTTTCTCTCAAAGAAACCCCGTACATGTCGATTTCTCATCTTGCAACTAATAATGTTAAAAATTGATCAACATACTGAGGTGACAATGACATGGTCGGCTCCTTCATTAATGTAACTCAAACAATTATCTAAATTGATCCCGCCTCCGACTTGCAAGCCACCTAGATTTTTCCAAAGGCTCACAATAAGTTCATGAGGAAAGGTTAGTAAACATTAAACATATTACCAAAGATAGAGAACAAGGATGAGACAACCATCCTGGAGAGCTGAATATTAAAAACGGTTGTTCCCTAAGCATCTCAAATACCTGAATATTAAAAATTGGCTACCTTATCATCGTAATAAAGAATCCCACGATTGCTAAAAGAAGAGGAGAAGTAGAGAGTGAACTCGAGAGCTTGAAGCCACCGCTTCTTTAGGATGCAATCGGACAAGGTTTCGGTGACGGTGGAGACCTGTGCCTTGGCGGCGTTCTTGCGGTCGAGTTTCTTCTTGAGATTCTTAAGGGGGTTTTCTTGGAAGACCCAGGAATGGAATGGTGCGACAGGCCAGTACTCTCCTTCCTTCCAGTGCCTCTTCTTATCTGGAAACAAAGACACGTGACGGCAGATGGAACAATGAAGAAGTTTGGGGATGAGGCTTGGACTTGGGCATGGGTTCTGGGCGTAGCAGAGCAGAGGAGAGCAGAGAAGAAGAGAAGGAAATGGACATTGAGGATGCCATAGGATTAAAGTGTGGATCTTTGGGAGCAATTCAACTAAGGGTTAAAAAAGTAAAATATCAGTCAAGAAGCCCGTTTGGCTTCCAAAAGCCAAAAATTTCTCCTTCAGAAAAGCACTTTTGCACAGATGAAAAAGGAGGAATTTTTGAGCAAAAGCTGTTTGTTCTCCATTGCTTTTAAAGAAAAAACACTTTTTTGAGCAAAAGCTCATCAGAAAAGGAATGAAGAACGGGGCCTAAGTGAAGGCCACTATGTGTACAAGAGAGCTTCAATTTCAAAGGTGGGCTGTGAGCGAAACCACCGTGTATCCGTTATTATTCCGAAGCGTTAAATGGGAAAATCGATTAAGTCAAATTATGTGTGAATTTGTAGTAATTATTGTGGGTATATGCATGTATAACGTATGAGCAATATGCTCGATATGTAATCGGAAATTGGAAAGATTGGTATAGGCAAGTGATGAACACAACTAAAGTGAGAGAGAGCAAAAATTTACAATAGAACTGCTTTGGACAGTAGCAGTGACGTGAATTTGAAAAATCACAAAAATAATATAAATTGAATTATAAGTTAGATGAGATATTGATTTAAATCTTATTGAGTCTATTTTCATATAAAAGAAACATAGAAAAAAAATGATTTGTATATTTTGAGATATTTGAATTTTTGTGAGACTAGTCAGAATGATTATGTGATCCCCTATTCTGTCTTGGAAAAATCATTAAAAATTGTAAAAAAATAATTATGAGATATAATTTATATGCCTAAAATTATGAATGAGTCTAGTTTAAAATGAACTAAACAATAAGGTCATCTAAATTCTGTACGAGGATAAAATTGATTCGTAGTAAAGATAGGTCAGAATATTCGAATAGTGAAATAGGGGAAATTTTAATGAATAAACTGTACTTATTGGCTAAACCAAAAATTCTAAAAATTTTATGGTAAGAATATTAATGAGTTTAGTTTCAGGGAAAATTAACGGACCTTAAGTTGGGGTTTCGTATCTCCAGTTAAAAATAATTTAGTGACTGTGACCCGAATAAACAGCATGCTTCGAACTTGAATAAATAGTAAATTTGAATGTAGATATGATTGTGTTATATTGTAAATATGTTAAATCCATTATTTATTATTTATATACTTACTTACTAAGCTATATGCTTACTCTCTTTTCTTTTCCTTGTCTTATAGTGTCACCAAGCTAGCTCGGGATTTGGTGATCGTCGGAGATCCATCCACACTATCAGCCTTCTTTTGGTATTTTGAAAACAATATTTTGGGAATTATGGCATGTATAGAAGGCTGAATTGTTTTGTTACTTGTAGTCACGAATTAGGCTAAAATACTGGCCTTTAAAAATTTGATGGTTTATTTTGTTTATGGGTATTGATAATGTTCAATATTAATCAAGTTATATGTTTATGATAATGCTTGAATTGGTCGAATGAGAGTGTGATGACTATGTATGGAAAAGTTTTAATTTATAAGGATTTTACATTTTAAATTTTGTGAAATTGCTTGAATCATGTTCGGTAATGCCTCGTACCCTGTTCCGACGACGGACCCGGGTGAGGGGCGTTTCATTTCTTCTGAGATGTTTTCTTTTATTGTTATGAACTAAACCCTCAGATACCTGAGGGGGATGAAACTTAGATGAATCTTGTTATCGTTTGCTGAACTATATGATAAATATTTGACTTGTTCTTAATTATGTGTTCTTAATTCTTGTGTTGATATTTCCGGGATATTGATTCAAGTTTGATGTGCTTAGGTGGAGGAGCAAAAGTCCCTGCTTAAGAGTAGATCTAGCATAATTAAGCGGAGTTGATCGCGCCCCTAGAGATAGGGTGACGAGATTTTGCCGGATTAGGGTGAAACCTAATATGGGAGTCCATAGATCGAGTTAATGCAATTCTAGGGGTTTTAATTAGAAAGATATTTCAATTAATCAACCTAGGGTTAGACGTTATTCGCTTCGAGAGAGGGTTTAATATACACGAGGGAGTCTTACGGATCAAGTCAAGTGAATAAATCATCTGGTTCAGAGTTATTTAACAAGTGAAGTCTAGGTGGATTCTTCTTAAGGGTATCGTCTTAATCAACTGAGTTTTCCAACAGTATTTCCCCAATTCATTCTTTTTGTCTTTGTGTCTTTAGCTTAGTAGTTAGTTAAATTTAGATTAAATAACAACTTCACTTATTTTAGGCTAGATAATAAAAAGAAAGTTAGTATTAGTACTTTTGGTTCCTTTGGGTTCGACAATCCGGTCTTGCCTAAGCTATACTACTGTTCGATAGGTGCGCTTGCCTCAAATCGTTGTCATAGTTAGTTTCCAGGTTCGATCATTCTTTTTATAAATTTTAAGACTCTGACATCGCGAAAACAATGATCAAGTTTTTGGCGCCGTTGTCGGGGAACTAAAATATTAAGAAAGCTCTATTTTTATTACTTTAGCCATTATTTTCCGCTATTTATTTTTATTTTGTTTTGTTTTTAACTTTGATAAATTTTTCTTTCTTTCTTTTCCTAGCAGGTACCTCTAGTTTATGACTAGAAGGAACCCGAGAGGACCACTAGTATACGACAGTTATATTGAAGCTACCGCTCGTAGGAATCGCAGAGAAATTAGGCGAACCCTAAATTACACAGAAAAAGAGCGAGGAGGTAGATCCAATCCTACTGAAGGGATGGACGAGAATAATCCACCACCACAAGATGTGGCAGAAAATAATGCTCCGCGTACTATGTATGATTATGCTAAACCTCATTTAACGAGAGCGAGAATCAAGTATTGTTAGGCTCGCTATAGTTGCTAATAATTTTGAATTAAAGCCTAACACTATACAAATGATTCAACAATTTGTTCAATTTGATGGTTTACAGGACGAAGACCCAAATACTCATATAGCTAATTTTTTAGAGTTCTGTGATACCTTCAAAATAAATGGCGTTTCGATGATGCCAACCGCCTCTTGGTTATTTCCCTTTTCATTAAGAATAAAGCCAAGCGTTGGTTGAACTTCGTTACCACGAGGGTCAATCACTACATGGGATCAAATGACCAAAATTTTTTATTAAAATATTTCCCACCGCCAAAACGACCAAATTACTGAATGATATCTCTTCTTTTGTGCGGATGGATTTAGAGACATTATACGACGCATGGGAGAGATACAAGGATCTCTTGAGAAGGTGTCCGCACCATGGTTTACCCGTGTGGCTCCAAGTCCAAACTTTCTATAACGGTGTAAACCCCTCAACGAGGCGACTAATTGATTCACCACCGGTGGAACCTCGAACAACAGAACTCCCGAAAAACTTTTACGAGTTTATTGAAGAGATGTCACCGAATAACTATCGCTGGCGGGTTACAAGGACAAAACCAACAAAAGCGTAATGAGTTTTCAACCTCGATGCAGTAACCATGCTATCAACATAGGTAGAGATGATGAATAAAAAGCTTGATAGTTTGTGTTCTTCGCAGGTACATCCAGTAATGCAGTGCGACGCAAGTGAAACTGTGGCGAATCCTGAGTACCCACCCTACCAACTGGGCACAGAAAGCGAACAGATGAACTATATAGGTAATAATTTCAGATCTAATAATAACTCTTATAGTAATACTTATAATCCAGGTTGGAGGACCCACCAAATTTTTCATGGGGAGGTCAAGGAAATCAAGGAATTCAAAGACAACAACCTCCTCAAAATTTCCAAAATCAGCCCTATCCACAGGAAAAGAGGCCGAACCTTGAAGAGATGCTGACAAAATTCATGGCAGCCACAGATAACTGTCTCCAAAACACTGAAACCACCCTTAAGAATCAACAAGCATCGGGGAACTTACTAAGACAGTTGGACAACTTGCAAAGTTAATTTCCGAACGACCGCAAGGGCGTCTACCAAGCAATACTGAGATTAACCCAAAGGAGCAAATTCAAGCCATAACAGCTCAAGAAAGTGAAGGGTTAGACGATCCCAATTCAAGGTAAGAGAATGTGATCAAAGAAGATAAGGTTGAGGTAAGTAATAATAAGCCAAAACCGGTAATCAAAAAGTACCAACCTCGCATTCCTTATCCCGAAGCGATGAAGAGAGACGATACAAAGGAACAGTTCGGTAAGTTTCTTAAACTTTTAAAGAAATTACATATAAACTTACCGTTACTTGAAGCTCTTTCACAGATGCCAGATTCTAGAAAATTTTTAAAAGAGCTTTTGACGAACAAGCGAAGGATAGACAAGGCATCACACGTGGAACTAAACGCAATGTGCTCGGCAATCTTGCAAAATAAACTACCACGGAAATTAAAAGATCCAGGGAGTTTTACGATTCCATGTTTAATTGGTAGTTTACCTATTGATAATGCGTTAGCTGATTTAGGGGCAAGCATAAATGTCATGCCTTATAAATTGTTTAAACAACTAGGTCTAGGGAAACCCAAACAAACTAGGATGAGCATTCAACTAGCTGATAAAACTGTTAGAATTCCTAGGGGTATTATCAAAGATGTTCTTGTAAAAATTGATATATTCGTTTTCCTAGTAGATTTTGTTGTCTTAGACATGGATGAGGATAATTCGATTCCCTTAATTTTAGGAAGACCATTCTTAGCAACTGCTAGAACTAAAATCGACATTTATGCAGGAGAATTAATACTTCGTGTAGGTAATGAGACAGTCAATCTCCAAGCTCTCGATTCGGCTAGAACATCGAGTAATCCAGGTGAGAAAACAAATTCTATTGATAACCATTCAGTTAACCCTTCTTTTCAGGAAACACCAGGAAAGAATACAACTGAACCCGATTCTATACCATGTGCCAACAAAGAAATAACACATGAAGAACAAGGGATTCAGATCGATGATCTAGACGAGTGGAAGACGTATTTCAAGGAAAAATTAGGAATACACGAAGCAGAACCAGAGCCACTCCACGAAGCAAACAAGTTCAAACTCGGAGATCAGGTATTGATAGAAAAAATAGACCCTCGAACATCTCCTCCTGACCCTAACACAAACAAAGAAATACCGTTTAGGGTAACCAGTGTTTTCCTATACGGAACAGTCGAGGTAAGTAATCCTATTTTTGTTACTTTCAATATAAACGCTTCTCGACTTAAACTTTATCAAGGAAATAGAACTGATAGCATGAGGGAAGATATTCAAATTTTTAAACCACCCTGATTTGTTGCGAATACGAGGAAAGTCTAGCTTAAGACTTTAAATGAGCACTTCCCAGGATGCAACCCGAGCACTAACCCTAATTACTTTCGTATTTGTTTTCATTTTATTTTCTTCTCTTATCTTAGTCTTAAACACCTAGTTTTAAACTAACCAAAAGTGCAAATTTCCAGCCCATACAGCCTTGCACACGGCCGTGGCCATGGTCGTGTGGAGGTACAGAATCTCCATACTGACAATGGCAGAAGAGGTACAAGTCAGAAAGAATCAAATTTTCAGAGTCACGGACTCCAACCACTACCCCACGGGCACCAACAAAACGCCACTGCCCGCGGCGACGCGCCGCGGACGACAATCGACTTATCACCAATGGGCGTGGCAATCAGAACATGGGCGTGGGAGAAACGATAAGATGCATAACACGGCCGTGCGAGGCGGCCGTGTGAATCAACACGCCCATGGTACACGGGCGTGGGAATGTACCTGACTTGAGAATTCTATTTAAACCACCCACCCCTCCCTCTTCTCACCCATTCAACCCATTTAGTTTTTCTTTTCTTTCTCAACCCTCTCCTACTTTTCTTCTCCAATACATTCCCAAAACCCTTGAGCTACACCAAATGCCGAAGAAGCGATGAATCAAGCATAGTCTCCCAGGGGGAGACCGATCTATATACGTTCATGCCAGCCGCTTCAATCATTCGACGAGCCAAGGATATTTGAGGCCATTTAGTTTTTATTCCGTCTTTCTCTTTTGCTTCAATTTCCTTATCTTTACTTCTCTTCTGCTTAATTTAACTTATTTTATTTTAGTTTCTTGGTTTGAGGTTCTTCAGGCTGCTTGGGAATCACACCACGACCACCACCATATCCACAGCCTGAGAAATCACACCCAACAATAAGGACTCTACGGTCTATTTATCTTTTCTTTTAATTTTAGTTCACTTTTTATTTTTCTTCACTTTAGCTTGCTTTTCTTTAATTATTTAATTAGTATAGTTTTAATTATGATTATTATATCCTGGCTAATGCTCCATGAGGTACCCAATTTCTTCATCTAGCGCAGGATCGTCATAAAGAATGACCCCTCCAACTTATCTTTTACCTCCAACGCAAGGATTTCATCCATCATTCAGGGAGTTTCACTTCTCCCCATATCTTATGATTTTAATTATTATTGTGTTATTATATATATCTTTGTACATTGAGGGTAATGTACATCTTAAGTGTGGGGGGTGAACAACCTAAAAAGGTGCCTAACTTTTTCATTATTCTCAAATTCCCGAAATTAGGTGCCAAACTTTTGCATTGTTCTCAAATCCTGAATTATGCCTTGTCTTAAAGTAAATTTCTCATATTATCATTAGAATGAAATTCCCATGATTGATGATTTTTATTGACATGTTTTAGATCAAGTCATTGATAATTGTGCATTGATAATTAAATTCTAAGATACTAGAGAATCAAGCATGATAAGTCTATTTTTGGTATTAAAATTTTTTCTAGGTTGTTAACTTTGAATTTGAATATTACTTTGAAATTTGAAATTTACGAGGTTGATATCAAAATACCCATAATTTTTTGTGAGATTTTGAGCCTCATAAGAGCATATATCCTTTTTCATGCTCACTTTTTGATTATGAGTGTGTCAACATTGATTTGTTATTCTAGAACTTGCATCGATTATACATGTTGAGACCACATCTTTGATTTGATATACAGAAATGATAAAGGCACCTAGGATTTAACCCACTTACTCCATAAAAAGCCTACCTTCATAATTAACCCTTAGTGAACCCCTTTGATCCTAACAACCCTTTTTATTGACTCACCCACTAATATTAACCCAAAACCCTTTGTATTTGTTATCACCATCCTTTTTGACTACCCTTTTTGTCGAGATTTGATTTTGAGCAGTTGCCTAACTATGTTCTATATTTTAGTTGTTAAAGTACTTTCTTATTATTGTAAATATTTGATTATTTGTTCTTAAAAAAAATCGAATTATATTCAGTATTAGTATGATGAAAAGCGAGCTTGTACAGTTAACAAAGAAGAAGCTCGTATTATTAGTTTCAAAGTTTCAATTCATGTAATTATTTATTTTTCAGTTCGTTGTTTCTAGTTAGGTAATTTTTCAGGTCGATCTCGATTCTAACCCTCTAATTCAGCCTTTATCCACACCTTAACCCAAGCCCCGTTACACCCCTTTCAAAGACCTTTCAATTTGTGCATCATCTCATATTACAGTGGTGGAGATTTGATTTTCATGCAAGCCTATGGGATTAACCTTTCAGGTTTGACATTTGAGTGCTTAATTCTGAACCTTAAACACTTCGAGTGATTTGAGTGAATCTTTTGTGAGGATGTCAATCCTTGTAGGTTTTGGATAAGAGGTAATTATTTAGATGAGGGGAAACACCTATGTTTTGTGCTACAAATGTATGACTTATATTGTTTGAATCTTTAGGACTCTTTGAGTTAAATTATCCATGTGTAAATTATCTATGAATTATGATGAGACATTGTTGATAGAAATATTGAATCATGGAAAGTTCGTTTTAATTGTAAGTTGAGAATTTTGCTTGAGGACAAGCAAAAGCTTAAGTGTGGGGGTATGTGATAAACCGTAAAAGTAACATATTTTAATCCCACATTTAGCATACTTTTGGATGATTTATCCCTTGATTTATGTAAAAAGGTGCTCTTAATCCTTTCTTTTCATGTTTTATACTCAGGAAAGCATCAGAGGATGGAAAGAATGAGAAACGGGCTTAAAACGGACCAAATTGGGCCAAAGTGAAAATCAACACGGCCTCGACTTGAGCCAACACGGCCGTGTCTCACGATAGACTAGAACACGGCTGATCACGATTTACACGCGCGTGTCCCTCATTAAAAGTCCGAACACGGCCTAAAGATTTATTCACACGGGCGTGTGCCATGGTCGTGTCCTCTACCGTAGAGAGAAGAGCAATTTCACTCGGAAAAGGATACTTAGGGGCAAAGAAACCTATTTCAAAAGCCTATATAAACACCCTAAGTATAACCTAGAAGGGGAGGTGAGCTAGGCCAAGGAGCCTAGCCGAAAAGTCGATTTGTGGGAAACACTCGAAGATAGCCAGTTGATCCATCTCAAGAAGTCGAATTCTACTCAAGACGGCGGATCTCTTCTTCAATTCCTTCAGGGGGTTTTAGGGATTTCTTATTTTTGTTTTATCTTTTCTTCTCTCAAGATGAACTAAACCCTCGGATACTTGAGGGGGATGAAACTTAGATGAATCTTGTTATCGTTTCTTTGAACTATATGATAAATATTTGACTTGTTCTTAATTATGTGTTCTTAATTCTTGTGTTGATATTTCGGGATATTGATTCAAGTTTGATGTGCTTAGGTGGAGGAGCAAAAGTCCTGCTAAGAGTAGATCTAGCATAATTAAGCGGAGTTGATCGCGCGCTAGAGATAGGGTGACGAGATTTTGCCGGATTAGGGTGAAACCTATTATGGGAGTCCATAGATCGAGTTAATGCAATTCTAGGGGTTTTAATTAGAAAGAGATTTCAATTAATCAACCTAGGGTTAGACGTTATTCACTTCGAGAGAGGGTTTAATATACATGAGGGAGTCTTACGGATCAAGTCAAGTGAATAAATCATCTGGTTCAGAGTTAGTTAACAAGTGAAGTCTAGGTGGATTCTTCCTAAGGGTATCGTCTTAATCAACCGAGTTTTTCCAACAAATATTTCCCAATTCATTCTTTTTGTCTTTGTGTCTTTAGCTTAGTAGTTAGTTAAATTTAGATTAAATAACAACTTCACTTATTTTAGGCTAGATAATAAAAAGAAAGTTAGTATTAGTACTTTTGGTTCCTTTGGGTTCGACAATCCGGTCTTGCCTAAGCTATACTACTATTCGATAGGTGCGCTTGCCTCAAATCGTTGTCATAGTTAGTTTCCAGGTTCGATCATTCTTTTTATAAATTTTAAGACTCTGACATCGCGAAAACAACGATCAGTGAGACACGGTCATGTTACACGGCCATGTGTCCCCTGGTGTTGAAATTGAAATGAAGTCGGCATGCTCCACACGGTCTCACACACGCAGCGTGTGATCGGCCATGTGGCACAAGTCGAGATACCCCTAATTGGCACATGGCACGCACACGGCGTGTGACTTGGCCGTGTTGCATAAGTTAGTATACCCTACAGGTTTGGCACGGCCTAATACACGGTTTGGCACACGGGTGTGAGTGGCCACTTCGAAGGGCACACGGGCTAGACACACAGCCGTGTGGTTGGCCGTGTGACCCAAGTCAGTATGTACCCCCTGTTTTCACACGGCCTATGACACGGGCATGCCTAGTGGTCGTGTGAGACACTCGGCCTGGCCACACGGGTGTGTATCCTTTGTTCGAAGGAAAAAATTTTCTAAGTTTCACAAAAATTTCCTAAGTTATCGGTTTAGTTCCTAACCATTTCTAATGCATGTTTAAGGCCTCGTAGGCTCGTTTAAGGGATGCTATCATTGGTTGTGATTGAATTGTATTTGATATGACAAATTGTATATGAAATGTATGTTTATAAGTGTTGTAAGTCCAGTAATGCTCCGTAACCCTATCCCGACATTGAATACCGGTTAGGGGTGTTACATTTATTGGTATCAAAGCTACGGTTTAGTCGATTCTAGGGCTAATGTGGCATGTGTGAGAGTCTAGCTATACATGCCATATATAACCTATGATAGTGTGATGAATTCTGACATTATAAACTATGTTTTCGTATAGTAATGGATCCTGAACGAGCTGTAGCATATGATGTTGAGAGTAATGCGCCAGCTCCCGCCCAAGAGACAACGCCTTCTGAATCTAGGCCCGTGTCGAGTAGTCACAGAGGTGAGGCTAAAGAAGCCTTTTTCCAGATGATGAACGAGTGGTTCACTCAATATTTCTGGACAAATCTGGCTGCTCAACAACCTCTACCCCTGCCAAATCCTCAACCAATTCCCGTAGTTCCTCAAGTTATTGATCCAATACGATTGAACAAGCCACCAGTCAATAAAATTCATAAGCATGGGGCTGAAGTGTTCAGGGCTAATGTTGAAGATGATCTTGAGAGAGCCGAGTTTTGGCTTGAAAATACTATCCGAGTGTTTGATGAACTTTCCTGCACATCGACTGAATGTTTAAAGTGTGCTATATCTCTTTTGAGAGACACCGCATATCAGTGGTGCCGAGAGAGAGAGTCACCTGGTAGTTCTTTCAGACTGAGTTTCGAAAAAAGTACATAAGTCAACGATTTTTAGATCAAAAGCATAAAGAGTTTTTAGAACTAAAACAAGGCCGCATGATTGTAACCGAGTACGAGAGAGAATTTGTACGATTAAGTAAATATGCTCGAGAGTATGTTTTTACTGAAGAGATAATGTATAAACGGTTTGTTGATGAGTTAAACAAAGAAATTAAACTGCTGGTCAGGATATTGGATTTAAAGGAATTTGTTGTGTTAGTTGAGCGTGCTTGCAAAGCTGAAGAACTGGGCAAAGAAAAGAGAAAGGCTGATTCGGAAGCTAGAGATTCGAGAAAGAGATTGATGAATAAACCCTATCATTCTTCGTCAAAGAAATCTTGAGATTCGTATAGTCGATCAAATGCACCAGTGGAGTACTCTAATAGAGATCGTGGGAAGCAATTTACGGGTTCAAAAACTCTAACTATGTCAGTAGCAAGTGTGGGTAATGTTAGGCCGAACAAACCTGAATGTGGACGATGTGGAAAATGACATTTTGGAGAGTGTAGACTGAATGATAAAGCCTATTTTAGATGTGGCTCACTCGAACATTTTATTCGAGATTGTCCTGAGTTAGATGAGAATGATAAATCTCAGAATGTAGGATCAGGCAACCCGACTGTGAGAGGAAGACCATCCCGTAATGTTGGAAATGTGAGTGGTGGTAGAGGTGCGACACGAGATACTGCTGTGAGATCAGAGGCTAGAGCACCTGCCAGAACTTATGCTATTCGCGCTCGCGAAGAAGCGTCATCTCTAGATGTTATTACTGGTACATTCTCTCTTTATGACACTGATGTAGTTTCATTGATAGATTCTGGATCAACTCATTCATATATATGTGTGAACTTAGTGTCTAGTAAAAACTTACTTGTTGATTCTACTGAGTTTGTTATAAAAGTGTCGAACCCCTTAGGCAAATATGTCCTGGTTGACAAAGTTTGCAAGAATTTTCCGTTAATGACTCAGAGTTATTGTTTTATGGCTGATTTGATGTTCTTGCCGTTTGATGAGTTTGATGTTATTCTGGGTATGGACTGGTTGACGTTGCATGATGCAGTAGTAAATTATAGACGAAAGATAATTGAGTTGAAATGTCAGAATAATGAAACTCTTCGAATTGAATCAAATGATTTGAAGGGCTTACCAGCTGTAATTTCGTCGATATTAGCTCAGAAATATGTGAAAAAGGGATGCAGTGCATATCTTGCATATATACTTGATACAAAATTGTCAGAAACAAAGATTGAATCAGTACCAGTTGTTTGCGAGTATACAGATGTGTTTCTAGAAGAGTTACCAGGATTGCCACCAATCAGAGAGGTTGAATTTAGTATTGAATTAGTACCGGGAACAACACCGATATCGATAGCTTAGTACAAAATGGCTCCAAAAGAATTAAAAGAGTTGAAAGCTCAGTTGCAAGAATTGACAGACAAAGGTTTTGCACGACTGAGTTATTCACCCTGGGGTGCACCGGTATTGTTTGTAAAGAAGAAAGATGGCACGATGAGAATGTGTATCGATTACAGACAGCTGAATAAAGTGGATATAAAGAACAAATACCCTCTACCACGAATTGATCAGTTGAAAGGTGCAACAGTGTTTTCAAGGATTGATTTGAGATCGGGTTATTATCAGTTGCGAGTTAAGGACTCAGATGTGCCGAAAATGGCGTTTAGAACGAGGTACGGACATTATGAATTCCTTGTTATGCCTTTCAGATTAACTAATGCTCCCGCAATTTTTATGGACTTAATAAACCAGATATTTAGACCGTATTTAGATAGATTCGTTGTTGTATTCATTGACAAAATTCTGATCTATTCGCAAGATAAATCTGAACATACCGAGCACTTGAGAACTGTGTTACAAACTCTACGTGATAAGAAATTATTTGCAAAGTTCAGTAAATGTGAGTTCTGGCTTCAGAAAGTTAGATTTTTGGGGCATATCATTTCAGCCGAAGGTATTAGAGTTGACCCGAGCAAGATTTCTGCAATTATAGATTGGAAATCTCCGAGAAATGTATCTGAAGTCCGAAGTTTTCTAGGACTAGTTGGCTATTACCAACGTTTTGTGAAAGGATTTTCTATGATTGCAACACCGATGACTCGATTACTTCAGAAAGATGTAAAGTTCGAATGGTCTGAGAAGTGCCAACAAAGTTTCGAACAGTTGAAAGCATTATTGACAAAAGCACCAGCGTTAGTACAGCCTGAGTCGGGTAAAGAATTCGTAATTTTCAGTGATGCGTCGTTGAACGGTCTGGGTTGTGTATTGATGCAAGAAGGCAAAGTAATAGCTTATGCTTCTAGACAGTTGAAGCAGCATGAAAAGAATTATCCGGCACATGATTTAGAGTTAGCCGCGATTGTGTTCGCATTTAAGATTTTGCGGCATCACTTGTTTAGTGAGAAATGCCACATTTATACAGATCACAAGAGTTTAAAATATTTGATGACTCAGAAAGACTTGAATTTGCGACAACGAAGATGGCTTGAATTACTAAAAGATTATGAGCTAGTAATTGATTATAACCCGGGAAAAGCTAATGTTGTTGCTGATGCCCTGAGCCGAAAATCTTTGTTTGCATTACGAGAAATGAATACCCAGTTGATGATTTGTGATGATGGGTCTATTTTAGCTGAATTAAAAGCTAAACCGATATTTTTTCAAAATATCTGTGAAGCTCAGAAAGATGACCGTGAATTGCAAGTTAAACGAATTCAATGTGAGACTATCCTTAATTCAGAGTTTTAGATTGGAGCCGATGATTGTTTAAGGTTCCAGAATAGAATTTGCATACCGAGAAATTCAGAACTCATTCAGAAGATTTTGCACGAATTGCATAATAGCTGCTTATCTGTTCATCCGAGGAGTACCAAAATGTACAACGATTTGAAACAGTTCTATTGGTGGCAAGGCATGAAACGAGATATCTCAGAGTTTGTCTCTAAATGTTTGATTTGTCAGCAAGTCCAAGCTGAACATCAAGTACCATCGGGTTTATTGCAGCCTGTGATGATTCCCGAGTGGAAATGAGGTAGAGTTACAATGGATTTTGTGTGGGGATTTCCCCTAACTCCGAAAAAGAAAGATGCCATCTGGGTTGTTGTTGATCGACTAACGAAATCTGCTCATTTCATACCGGTACGTACAGATTATTCACTTGATAGACTAGCTGAATTGTATATTTATGAGATTGTTCAATTGCACGGGGTGCCAGTTTCGATTATTTCAGATAGAGATCCTAGATTCACATTGCGGTTTTGGAAGAAGTTGCAAGAAGCTTTGGGTACAAAGTTGAATTTTAGTACAGCTTTTCATCCGCAAATGGACGGTCAATCTGAGCGAGTAATTCAGACTCTCAAAGATTTGCTATGATGTTGTGTTTTAGAGTTCAAAGGCAACTGGGAGAAATATTTACCATTGGTTGAATTTGCGTATAACAATAGCTTCCAATCGAGTATAAAAATGGCACCGTACGAAGCTTTATATGGTCGTAAATGTCGAACTCCATTGTACTGGACAGAGCTTAGCGAGAAACAGATTCACGGGGTCAATTTGATTAGAGAAACCGAATAGAAAGTGAAAGTAATTCCCTACTGTTTGAAAGCAGCTTCATATCATCAGAAGTCGTACGCAGATTTAAAATGGAAAGATATTGAATTTCAGATCGGTGACAAAGTGTTCTTAAAAGTATCTCCGTGGAAGAAAATCCTTCGTTTTGGTCGTAAAGGCAAATTGAGTCCGAGATTCATCGGGCCGTATGAAATTATTGAAAGAATAGGGCCAGTAGCATATCGGCTATCTTTACCATCAGAGTTAGAAAAGATCCACAACGTGTTTCATGTATTGATGCTACATCGGTATAGATCTGATTCATCACATGTGATTTCTCCATCTGATATTGAAATTCAACCTGACATGACGTACAATGAAGAACCGATCAAAATTCTAGCTCAAGAGGTTAAAGAATTGAGAAATAAATGCATAGCTTTAGTAAAAGTCTTGTGGAAATGTCACGGTATCGAAGAGGCTACGTGGGAGCCTGAGGAAGCTATGATAAAATAGTACCCTAACCTCACTGGTAAGATTTTCAGGGACGAAAATCCTTAAGGGGGGAGAGTTGTAACAGCCCGTTTTTAGTCAAATCAGAATAGTGGTTTTGAAACCACAAATCCGAGGTCAAAATATTTATTTTATTATTATTTTAATGTTTACAGCATGATAGCATGTATGTGTGAAAATTTTGTGAAGAAATTTTATCGTTTGAATGGTCAATTTGAGAAAAAAGACTACATCGCGTAAAGTGCAAAAGTGTTGCTCTATTAGCTAAATGTGTTAAATAGCTATAGAATCTTAAAGTAAAGGTCCTTGTGTTGTAATTAGAACATCACTAGTGTAAGTAGACTTTTATGGACATATTATCATGAATTTTAATGGTTTTTAGTTAATGTTATTTAGGTAATTTGATTATTAATAATATAATAGATAAAACAAAGTTAAATTAAATCTTCATATCATCTTTTTCAACCAAAATTTAGGGCTAAAGGAATCCATTTCTTTTCTCTTCATTTGGCTATGCTATATTTGTCAATTAAGATCAAGAAAAGAGGAATTCGGACTTAGATTGGGGAAAAAGCAAAGTAATTGAATAGTCGGTCCGTTTTGTTATTTCCGTACACGAGGTAAGTTCGTATAATTGAACTTAAATGTGTATTTATTCAATTAATGAATGGCAATGTGATTGTATTTATCCTATGGTTAAATGTATAGAACTTAATTGAAATGTATGATTTAAGTGGACGAGATACTGAATAAGACCATAGCTAGGTTATGGCAAAACGAACAATAAGACCATAACCGGGTTATGGCATGTGAATGTAAGACCACGGCAGGGCCTTGGCAATGTATGTGTAAGACCAAAGTTGGACTATGGCATCAGAAAATTGACGTACTCGTACTGTAAGCATTTATAAACTCGAAGTGATTTGATAAGTGAATTGGTGAGAATAGATATGTATTAGTACAGGTATGTATGGAAAACTATTCGAGTAACGAGCTAATGGAAGTTGAGAACTTCATGTTAACCTAATAATTAATGCTTTAATGCAACTTATGTTATCCATTTAGAAAGGCTAATGAATGATGAGATTATTTCATTTTTACATACGAACTTACTAAGCTTTATAGCTTACTTTGTTTATTTGCTCCTATGTTTTATAGTATTTCAAAGCTAGCTCAGATCCGGGGATCGTCAGGGACTTCATCGCACTGTTAGACATCTACTTGGTACTTTTGAGTTGTGTGAATATGGTATATGGCATGTATAGGCTAGAGTCATTTTGAGTATGTTTGGTGAACATGTTTATATAGACCACTTGAGTTGGCTTGTGATAATGAATTTGTTAATGTATTAAGTTGTGTAAATGGCTTTGCTTTGAGTTAGGTAATTCTCCAACATCATTTTTGATAAGTAGAATATCATCGACATACAAAACGAGGTAGACCATCTTTTTGTCCTTTATATGCATATAAACACAGTTTTCATCAGTGTTTTGCGCAAACCAAAAAGTCTTGATTATTTGATCAAATCTTTTATTCCATGAGCGGGACACCTACTTAAGTTTATAAATGGATCTTAGCAGTTTGCAAACTTTCTCCTACTTCCTTTTAACAACATAGCCAGTGGGTTGAACCATATAAATGGTCTCATCAAGATAGCCATTCAAGAATGCTATCTTAACATCCATTTGCCAGATCTTGTAATCGAGAGCAGGGGCAATGGATAAGATTATGCAGATAGACCTGAGCATGATTTACCGAAGAGAAGGTCGCATCGTAATAGATGCCTTTTTCTGTGTCTAGCCTTTCCCTACAAGTCTAGCTTTATGTGTTTACACTTTCCCTTATGCATTTCTCTTCTTCATGTAGATCCACTTACACCCTATGGGTTTAATCCCAAGTGGTAAGTCTACAAGTTCCTACAAAGTATTGGATGTCAAAGAATCCATCTCCACATCCATGTCCTATTTCTAGAGCTTGGAATCAATGTCCTACATAGCCTTATCATAAGTGAGTGGATCATCATCCTCATGACTGACTTCCGTATTATAAACACTACCATCATAGGTGAAGAAGTATGATTTCTTAGAAACTCTCCCACTACGATGGATTCCCCTATGTTGTTGAGTATTTGTAGGTCTTTTTACAACTTTCTCGAGAATTGAAATTCGTGATTGTTCTAAAACTCCCGAATGTTCATCGAGTACCAATTTACTTCGACGCTTAAAGTTATCCATGTAGCTTTCCTCGAGGAAAGCAGCATGAGTAGAAACTTTGATCGTATCATCTTTCAGGCTGTAGAATAATACATCCTTTGTTCCTTTCGGATATCCTACAAACATGCACAATTTTGTTCATGCATCCAAGTTCTTTGCATCCTTGTCCAAAACGTGTGCTAGACAACCCCATCTTCTAAAGTGATTTAGAGCAAGTTTCCTTCCATGCCATAGCTCATAAGGTGTCTTACAAGTAGACTCGGTTGACACATCATTGAAAATATATCAAGTCGTTTGTATCGCATACCCCTAGAAAGAGATAGGGAGTTGTGAATAGCTTAACATTGAACGAACCATGTCAAGCAAGGTTCTATTCCTTCACTGAGCTACGACATTTCCTGTGGAGTGCCCGACGCAGTCAACTGGGATAAAATCCTATTCTCTATAAGGTATCCTAAGAACTCATCAGACAAGTATTCCCCACCTCGGTCAGACTGAAGATTCTTTATGGATATAACTAATTTCTTTTCCACTTCCGCACGAACCTCACGAAATTTATCAAAGGTTTGCTTTTACGGTGCATTAGATACACATATCCATATCAAGAAGAGTCGTCGATGAAAGTCACGTAATAATCGTTACTTCCTTAGGCTTGTGATAATGAATTTGTTAATGTATTAAGTTGTGTAAATGGCTTTGCTTTTAGTTAGGTAATTGACCTATAATGAGTGAATGAGGTTGAATTGATAATGCATGTCTGAAATGGTTTAGTGAAATGAATTATATATGTGAATTATGTTTAGTAAAGGAAGTTAAGTTGATAAGTATTTGAATAGGTAAATGGCCTTGAATTGAGTATTGAAATGGTTAAATATATATAGTATGATTGTGTATTGGTTGATGACTTTTGGTTGCAAATTTGTGTCTTAAAATGGTATCGATTGGGATTGTATAGGTACGTGTAAAATGGGTGGCAAAATGGCTTGGTAAATGGCCTATTTTTGTCCACACAGGCAGAGACACGGGCGTGTGTCTCAGCCGTGTGTGAGGGACGGTCATGTTACACGACCGTGTGTCCGCTGGTGTTTAAATTGAAATGAAGTCAGTATACTGCACATGGTCTCACACACGGGCGTGTGATCGGTCGTGTGGCACAAGTCAGTATACCCCCTAATTGGCACACGGCCTGGCACACGGGCGTGTGACTTGGCCGTGTTGCATAAGTCAGTATACCCTATAGGTTTGGCACGGGTTAATGTATGGTTTGACACACGGTCGTGTGGTTGGCCGTGTGACCCAAGTTAGTATGTACCCCCTATTTTCACACGGCCTGTGACACGGGCGTGTCTGGTGGACGTGTGAGACACACGGCCTGGCCACACGAGCGTGTGTCCTCTGTTTGAAGCAAAAAAATTCTAAGTTTCACAAAAAAATTCTCGAGTTATCGATTTAGTCCCTAACCATTTCTAATGCATGTTTAAGGCCTCGTAGGGGACGCTATCATTTGTTGTGATTGAATTGTATTTGATATGACAAATTGTATATGAAATGTATGTTTATAAGTGTTGTAAGTCCGGTAATGCTCCGTAACCCTATTCCGGCGTTCAATACGTGTGAGGGGTGTTACACTTTTGATCCCTAAGGATTTGAATTCCAAGAATATAACTAGCTTCACCCAAGTCCTTCATGCTAAACTGTTGAGCTAACCACAAATTAACAGATGACAGTTCTCCTACATCATTTCTGATAAGTAGAATATCATCGACATACAAAATGAGGAAGACCATCTTTTTGCCCTTTATAAGCTTATAAACACACTTTTCATCAGTGTTTTGCGCAAATCCAAAAGTCTTGATTATTTGATCAAATCTTTTATTCCATGAGCGGGACGCCTACTTAAGTTTATAAATGGATCTTAGCAGTTTGCAAACATTCTCCTACTTCTTTTTAATAACATAGCTAGTGGGTTGAACCATATAAATGGTCTCATCACGATAGCCATTCAAGGATGCTGTCTTAACATCCATTTGCTAGATCTTGTAATCGAGAGCAGGGGCAATGGATAAGATTATGTAGATAAACTTGAGCATGATTTACCAGAGAGAAGGTCACATCGTAATAGATGCCTTCTTTCTGTGTGTAGCCTTTCCCTACAAGTCTAGCTTTATGTGTTTACACTTTCCCTTCTGCATTTCTCTTCTTATTGTAGATCCACTTACACCCTATGGGTTTAATCCCAAGTGGTAAGTCTACAAGTTCCTACAAAGTATTGGATATCAAAGAATCCATCTCCACATCCATGGCCTATTTCTAGAGCTTGGAATCAATGTCCTACATAGCCTCATCATAAGTGAGTGGATCATCATCCTCATGATTGACTTCTGTATTATAAATACAACCATCATAGATGAAGAAATATGATTTCTTAGAAACTCACCCACTATGATGGATTCCCCTATGTTTTTGATTATTAGGAGGTCTTTTTACAACTTTCTCGAGAATTGAAATTCCTGATTGTTCTAAAAATCCCGAATGTTCCTCGAGTACCACTTTACTTCGACGCTTAAAGTTATCCATGTAGCTTTCCTCGAGGAAAGTAGATGAGTAGAAACTTTGATCGTATCATCTTTCGGGCTATAGAATAATCCATCCTTTGTTCCTTTCGGATATCCTACAAACATGCACCATTCTGTTCATGCATCCAAGTTCTTTGCATCCTTGTCCAAAATGTGTGCTAGACAACCCCATATTCTAAAGTCATTTAGAGCAAGTTTCTTTCCATGCCATAGTTCATAAGGTGTCTTACAAGTAGACTCGGTTGACACATCATTCAAAATATATCAAGTCGTTTGTATCGCATACCCCTATAAGAAGATAGGGAGTTGTGAATAGATTAACATTGAACGAACCATGTCAAGCAAGGTTCTATTCCTTCTCTCAGCTACGCCATTTCCTGTGGATTGCCGGACGCAGTCAACTGGGATAAAATCCTATTCTCTATAAGGTATCCTAAGAACTCATCGGACAAGTATTCCCCACCTCGGTCAGATTGAAGATTCTTTATGGATATACCTAATTTCTTTTCCACTTCCGCACGAACCTCACAAAATTTATCAAAGGTTTCGCTTTTACGGTGCATTAGATACACATATCCATATCAAGAAGAGTCATCGATGAAAGTCACGTAATAATCGTAACTTCCTTAGGCTTGTGAAAATGAATTTGTTAATGTATTAAGTTCTGTAAATGGCTTTGCTTTGAGTTAGGTAATTGACCTATAATGAGTGAATGAGGTTGAATTGATAATGCATGCGTGAAATGGTTTGTTAAATGAATTATATATGTGAATTATGTTTAGTAAAGCAAGTTAAGTTTATAAGTATTTGAATAGGTAAATGGCCTTGAATTGAGTATTGAAATGGTTGAAATAGATATAGTATGATTGTGTATTGGTTGATGACTTTTGGTTGCATACTTGTGTCTTAAAATGGTATCAATTCGGATTGTATAGGTACGAGTAAAATGGGTGGCAAAATGGCTTGGTAAATGGCCTATTTTTGTCCACACGGGCAGAGACACGGGCATGTGTCTCAGCCGTGTGTGAGGGACGGTCATGTTACACGATCGTGTGTCCCCGGGTGTTTAAATTGAAATAAAGTCAGTATGCTCCAAACGGTCTCACACACGGGCGTGTGATCGGCCGTGTGGCACAAGTCAGTATACCCCCTAATTGGCACACGGCCTGGCACACGGGCATGTGACTTGGCCGTGTTGATAAGTCAGTATACCCTACAGGTTTTGCACGGGTTAATGCACGGTTTGACACACCGGCGTGTGGTTGGCCGTGTGACCCAAGTCAGTACGTACCCCCTATTTTCACATGGCCTGTGACACGGGCGTGTCTGGTGGCCGTGTGAGACACAAGGCCTGGCCACACGGGCGTGTGTCCTCTGTTTGAAGCAAAAAAATTTCTAAGTTTCACAAAAATTTCTCGGGTTATCGATTTAGTCCCTAACCATTTCTAATGCATGTTTAAGGCCTCGTAGGCTCGTTTAAGGGACGCTATCATTGGTTGTGATTGAATTGTATTCGATATGACAAATTGTATATGAAATGTATGTTTATAAGTGTTGTAAGTCCGGTAATGCTCCGTAACCCTATTTCGGCGTTCAATACGGGTGAGGGGTGTTACACTTCCGATCCCTAAGGATTTGAATTCCAAGAATATAACTAGCTTCACCCAAGTCCTTCATGCTAAACTGTTGAGCTAACCACAAATTAACAGATGACAATTCTCCTACATCATTTCTGATAAGTAGAATATCATCGACATACAAAATGAGGAAGACCATCTTTTTGCCCTTTATAAGCTTATAAACACACTTATCATCAGTGTTTTGCGCAAACCCAAAAGTCTTGATTATTTGATCAAATCTTTTATTCCATGAGCGGGACGCCTACTTAAGTTTATAAATGGATCTTAGCAGTTTGCAAACTTTCTCCTACTTCCTTTTAAGAACATAGCTAGTGGGTTGAACCATATAAATGGTCTCATCAAGATAGCCATTCAAGAATGCTGTCTTAACATACATTTGCCAGATCTTGTAATCGAGAGCAGGGACAATGGGTAAGATTATGCAGATAGACTTGAGCATGATTTACCAGAGAGAAGGTCGCATCGTAATAGAATCCTTCTTTCTGTGTGTAGCCTTTCCCTACAAGTCTAGCTTTATGTGTTTACACTTTCCCTTCTGCATTTCTCTTCTTCTTGTAGGTCCACTTAGACCCTATGGGTTTAATCCCAAGTGGTAAGTCTACAAGTTCCTAAAAAGTATTGGATGTCAAAGAATCCATCTCGACATCCATGGCTATTTCTAGAGCTTGAAATCAATATCCTACATAGCCTCATCATAAGTGAGTGGATCATCATCCTCGTGATTGACTTCCGTATTATAAATACTACCATCATAGATGAAGAAGTATGATTTCTTAGAAACTCACCCACTACGATGGATTCCCCTATGTTTTTGATTATTTGCAGGTCTTTTTACAACTTTCTCGAGAATTGAACTTCGTGATTGTTCTAAAACTCCCGAATGTTCCTCGAGTACCACTTTACTTTGACGCTTAAAGTTATCCATGTAGCTTTCCTTGAAGAAAGTAGCATGAGTAGAAACTTTGATCGTATCATCTTTTGGGCTATAGAATAATCCATCCTTTGTTCCTTTCGGATATCCTACAAACATGCACCATTCTGTTCATGCATCCAAGTTCTTTGCATCCTTGTCCAAAACGTGTGCTAGACAACCCCATATTCTAAAGTGATTTAGAGCAAGTTTCTTTCCATGCCATAGTTCATAAGGTGTCTTACAAGTAGACTCGGTTGACACATCATTCAAAATATATCAAGTCGTTTGTATCGCATACCCCTAGAAGGAGATTGGGAGTTGTGAATAGCTTAACATTAAACGAACCATGTCAAGCAAGGTTCTATTCCTTCTCTCAGCTATGCCATTTCTTGTGGAGTGGCCGACGCAGTCAACTGGGATAAAATACTATTCTCTATAAGGTATCCTAAGAACTCATCGGACAAGTATTCCCCACCTCGGTCAGACTGAAGATTCTTTATGGATATACCTAATTTCTTTTCCACTTCCGTACGAACCTCACAAAATTTATCAAAGTTTCGCTTTTACGGTTCATTAGATACACATATCAATATATAGAAGAGTCGTCGATGAAAGTCACGTAATAATCGTAACTTTCTTAGGCTTGTGATAATGAATTTGTTAATGTATTAAGTTGTGTAAATGGCTTTGCTTTGAGTTAGGTAATTGACCTATAATGAGTGAATGAGGTTGAATTGATAATGCATGTGTGAAATGGTTTAGTTAAATGAATTATATATGTGAATTATGTTTAGTAAAGCAAGTTAAGTTGATAAGTATTTGAATAGGTAAATGGCCTTGAATTGAGTATTGAAATGGCTGAAATAGATATAGTATGATTGTGTATTGGTTGATGACTTTTGGTTGCATATTTGTGTCTTAAAATGGAATCAATTGGGATTGTATAGGTACGTGTAAAATGGGAGACAAAATGACTTGGTAAATGGCCTATTTTTGTCCACACGGGCAGAGACAAGGGCGTGTGTCTCAGCCGCGTGTGAGACACGGTCATGTTACACGGCCATGTGTCCCCTAGTGTTTAAATTGATATGAAGTTGGTATGCTCCATACGGTCTCACACACGGGCGTGTGATCCGCCGTGTGGCACAAGTCAGTATACCCCCTAATTGGCACACGGCCTGGCACACGGGCGTGCGACTTGGCCGTGCTGCATATGTCCGTATACCCTACAGGTTTGGCACGGGTTAATGCACGGATTGACACACTGGTGTGTGGTTGGCCGTGTGACCCAAGTCAATATGTACCCCCTGTTCTCACACGGCCTGTGACACGGGTATGTCTGGTGGCCCTGTGAGACACACGGCCTGGCCACACGGGCGTGTGTCCTCTGTTTGAAGCAAAAAAATTTCCCGAGTTATTGATTTAGTCCCTAACCATTTCTAATGCAAGTTTAAGGCCTCGTAGGCTCGTTTAAGGGACGCTATCATTGGTTGTGATTGAATTGTATTTGATATGACAAATTGTATATGAAATGTATGTTTATAAGTTTGTAAGTCCGGTAATGCTCCGTAACCCTATTTCGGTATTGAATACGGGTGAGGGGTGTTACACTTTCGATCCCCAAGGGTTTGAATTCCAAGAATATAACTAGCTTCACCCAAGTCCTTCATGCTAAACTGTTGAGCTAACCACAAATTAAAAGATGACAATTCTCCTACATCATTTCTGATAAGTAGAATATCGTCGACATGCAAAACGAGGAAGACCATCTTTTTGCCCTTTATAAGCTTATAAACACACTTATCATCAGTGTTTTGCGCAAACCCAAAAGTCTTGATTATTTGATCAAATCTTTTATTCCATGAGCGGGACGCCTACTTAAGTTTATAAATGGATCTTAGCAGTTTGCAAACTTTCTCCTACTTCCTTTTAACAACATAGCTAGTGGGTTAAACCATATTAATTGTCTCATCAAGATAGCCATTCAAGAATGCTGTCTTAACATACATTTGCTAGATCTTGTAATCGAAAGTAGGGGCAATGGATAAGATTATGCAGATAGACTTGAGCATGATTTACCAGAGAGAAGGTCGCATCGTAACAGATGCCTTCTTTCTGTGTGTAGCCTTTCCCTACAAGTCTAGCTTTATGTGTTTACACTTTCCCTTCTGCATTTCTCTTCTTATTGTAGATCCACTTACACCCTATGGGTTTAATCCCAAGTGGTAAGTCTACAAGTTCCTAAAAAGTATTGGATGTCAAAGAATCCATCTCGACATCCATGGCCTATTTCAAGAGCTTGAAATCAATGTCCTACATAGCCTCATCATAAGTGAGTGGATCATCATCCTCGTGATTGACTTCCGTATTATAAATACTACCATCATAGATGAAGAAGTATGATTTCTTAGAAACTCGCCCACTACGATGGTTTTCCCTATGTTTTTGATTATTTGCAGGTCTTTTTACAACTTTCTCGAGAATTGAAATTCGTGATTGTTCTAAAACTCCCGAATGTTCCTCGAGTACCACTTTACTTCGATGCTTAAAGTTATCCATGTAGCTTTCCTCGAGGAAAGTAGCATGAGTAGAAACTTTGATCGTATCATCTTTCGGGCTATAGAATAATCCATCCTTTATTCCGTTCGGATATCCTACAAAGATGCACCATTCTGTTCATGCATCCAAGTTCTTTACATCCTTGTCCAAAACGTGTGCTAGACAACCCCATATTCTAAAGTGATTTAGAGCAAGTTTCTTTCCATGCCATAGTTCATAAGGTGTCTTACAAGTAGACTCAGTTGACACATCATTCAAAATATATCAAGTCGTTTGTATCGCATACCCCTAGAAGGAGATTGGGAGTTGTGAATAGCTTAACATTGAACGAACCATGTCAAGCAAGGTTCTATTCCTTCTCTCAGCTACGCCATTTCCTGTGGAGTGCCCGACGCAGTCAACTGGGATAAAATACTATTCTCTATAAGGTATCCTAAGAACTCCTCAAACAAGTATTCCCCACCTCGGTCAGACTGAAGATTCTTTATGGATATACCTAATTTCTTTTCCACTTCCGTACGAACCTCACGAAATTTATCAAAGTTTCGCTTTTACAGTTCATTAGATACACATATCAATATATAGAAGAGTCGTCGATGAAAGTCACGTAATAATCGTAACTTCCTTAGGCTTGTGATAATGAATTTGTTAATGTATTAAGTTGTGTAAATGGCTTTGCTTTGAGTTAGGTAATTGACCTATAATGAGTGAATGAGGTTGAATTGATAATGCATGTGTGAAATGGTTTAGTTAAATGAATTTTATATGTGAATTATGTTTAGTAAAGCAAGTTAAGTTGATAAGTATTTGAATAGGTAAATGGCCTTGAATTGAGTATTAAAATGGTTTAAATAGATATAGTATGATTGTGTATTGGTTGATGACTTTTGGTTGCATATTTGTGTCTTAAAATGGAATCAATTGGGATTGTATAGGTACGTGTAAAATGGGAGACAAAATGACTTGGTAAATGGCCTATTTTTGTCCACACGGGCAGAGACAAGGGTGTGTGTCTCAGTCGCGTGTGAGACACGGTCATGTTACACGGCCGTGTGTCCCCTAGTGTTTAAATTGATATGAAGTTAGTATGCTCCATACTGTATCACACACGGGCGTGTGATCGGCCGTGTGGCACAAGTCAGTATACCCCCTAATTGGCACACGGCCTGGCACACGGGCGTGTGACTTGGCCGTGTTGCATATGTCAGTATACCCTACAGGTTTGGCACGGGTTAATGCACAGATTGACACACTGGTATGTGGTTGGCCGTGTGACCCAAGTCAATATGTACCCCCTGTTCTCACACGGCCTGTGACACGGGCATGTCTGGTGGCCTTGTGAGACACACGGCCTGGCCACAAGGGGCGAGTGTCCTCTGTTTGAAGCAAAAAAATTTCTAAGTTTCAAAAAAATTCCCTGAGTTATTGATTTAGTCCCTAACCATTTCTAATGCAAGTTTAAGGCCTCGTAGGCTCGTTTAAGGGACACTATCATTGGTTGTGATTGAATTCTATTTGATATGACAAATTGTATATGAAATGCATGTTTATAAGTGTTGTAAGTCCGGTAATGCTCCGTAACCCTATTCCGGCGTTCAATACGGGTGAGGGGTGTTACACATTCGATCCCCAAGGATTTGAATTCCAAGAATATAACTAGCTTCACCCAAGTCCTTCATGCTAAACTGTTGAGCTAACCACAAATTAAAAGATGACAATTCTCCTACATCATTTCTGATAAGTAGAATATCATCGACATGCAAAATGAGGAAGACCATCTTTTTGCCCTTTATAAGCTTATAAACACACTTATCATTAGTGTTTTGCGCAAACCCAAAAGTCTTGATTATTTGATCAAATCTTTTATTCCATGTGCGGGACGGCTACTTAAGTTTATAAATGGATCTTAACAGTTTGCAAACTTTCTCCTACTTCCTTTTAACAACATAGCTAGTGGGTTAAACCATATTAATTGTCTCATCAAGATAGGCATTCAAGAATGCTGTCTTAACATACATTTTCTAGATCTTGTAATCGAGAGCAGGGGCAATGTATAAGATTATGCAGATAGACTTGAGCATGATTTACCAGAGAGAAGGTCGCATCGTAATAGATGTCTTCTTTCTGTGTGTAGCCTTTCCCTACAATTCTAGCTTTATGTGTTTACACTTTCCCTTCTGCATTTCTCTTCTTCTTGCAGATCCACTTACACCCTATGGGTTTAATCCCAAGTGGTAAGTCTACAAGTTCCTACAAAGTATTGGATGTTAAAGAATCCATCTCGACATCCATGGCCTATTTCTAGAGCTTGGAATCAATGTCCTACATAGCCTCATCATAAGTGAGTGGATCATCATCCTCATGATTGACTTTCGAATTATAAATACTACCATCATAGATGAAGAAGTATGATTTCTTAGAAACTCACCCACTACAATGGATTCCCCTATGTTTTTGATTATTTACAGGTCTTTTTACAACTTTCTCGAGAATCGAACTTCGTGATTGTTCTAAAACTTCTGAATGTTCCCCGAGTACCACTTTACTTTGATGCTTAAAGTTATCCAAGTATCTTTCCTCGAGGAAAGTAGCGAGAGTAGAAACTTTGATCGTATCATCTTCCGGGCTGTAGAATAATCCATCCTTTGTTCCTTTCGGATATCCTACAAACATGCACCATTATGTTCATGCATCCAAGTTCTTTACATCCTTGTCCAAAACGTGTGCTAGACAAACCCATATTCTAAAGTGATTTAGAGCAAGTTTCTTTCCATGCCATAGTTCATAAGGTGTCTTACAAGTAGACTCAGTTGACACATCATTCAAAATATATCAAGTTGTTTGTATCGCATACCCTTAGAAGGAGATTGGGAGTTGTGAATAGCTTAACATTGAACGAACCATGTCAAGCAAGGTTCTATTCCTTCTCTCAGCTGCGCCATTTTCTGTGGAGTGCCCGACGCAATCAACTGGGATAAAATACTATTCTCTATAAGGTATCCTAAGAACTCATCGGACAAGTATTCCCCACCTCTGTCAGACTTAAGATTCTTTATGGATATACCTAATTTCTTTTCCACTTCTGCATGAACCTCACGAAATTTATCAAAGTTTCGCTTTTACGGTTCATTAGATACACATATCCATATTTAGAAGAGTCGTCGATGAAACTCACGTAATAATCGTAACTTCCTTAGGCTTGTGATAATGAATTTGTTAATGTATTAAGTTGTGTAAATGGCTTTGCTTTGAGTTAGGTAATTGACCTATAATGAGTGAATGAGGTTGAATTGATAATGCATGTGTGAAATGGTTTAGTTAAATGAATTATATATGTGAATTATGTTTAGTAAAGCAAGTTAAGTTGATAAGTATTAGAATAGGTAAATGGCCTTGAATTGAGTTTTGAAATGGCTGAAATAGATATAGTATGATTGTGTATTGGTTGATGACTTTTGGTTGTATATTTGTGTCTTAAAATGGTATCAATTGGGATTGTATAGGTACGTGTAAAATGGGTGGAAAAATGGCTTGGTAAATGGCCTATTTTTGTCCACACGGGCAGAGACACGGGCGTGTGTCTCAGCCGTGTGTGAGGCACGATCATGTTACACGGGCGTGTGTGTCAGCCGTGTGTGAGGCACGATCATGTTACACGGCCGTGTGTCCCCGGGTGTTTAAATTAAAATGAAGTCAGTATGCTCCACACGGTTTCACACACGGGCGTGTGATCGGCCGTGTGGCACAAGTCAGTATACCCCCTAATTAGCACACGGACTGGCACACGGGCGTGTGACTTGGCCGTGTTGCATAAGTCTGTATACCCTACAGGTTTGGCACGGGTTAATGCATGGTTTGACACATGGGCGTGTGGTTGGCCGTGTGACCCAAGTCAGTATGTACCCCCTATTTTCACGAGGCCTGTGACATGGGCGTGTCTGGTGGCCTTGTGAGACACACGGCCTGGCCATACGGGCGTGTGTCCTCTGTTTGAAGCAAAAAAATTTCTAAGTTTCAAAAAAATTTCCCGAGCTATCGATTTAGTCCCTAACCATTTCTAATGCATTTTTAAGTCCTCGTAGGCTCGTTTAAGGGACGCTATCATTGGTTGTGATTGAATTGTATTTGATATGACAAATTGTATATGAAATGTATGTTTATAAGTGTTGTAAGTCCACTAATGCTCCGTAACCCTATTCTGGCGTTGAATACGGGTGAGGGGTGTTACACTTTCGATCCCTAAGGATTTGAATTCCAAGAATATAACTAGCTTCACCCAATTCCTTCATGGTAAACTGTTGAGCTAACAACAAATTAACAGATGACAATTCTGTTACATCATTTTTGATAAGTAGAATATCATGGACATACAAAACGAGGAATACCATCTTTTTGCCCTTTATAAGCTTCAAAACACACTTTTCATCAGTGTTTTGCGCAAACCCAAAAGTCTTGATTATTTGATCAAATCTTTTCTTCCATGAGCGGGACGCCTACTTAAGTTTATAAATAGATCTTAGCAGTTTGCAAACTTTCTCCTACTTCCTTTTAACAACATAGCTAGTGGGTTTAACCATATAAATGGTCTCATCAAGATAGCCATTCAAGAATGCTATCTTAAAATCCATTTGCTAGATCTTGTAATCGAGAGCAGGGGCAATGGATACGATTATACAGATAGACTTGAGAATGATTTACCAGAGAGAAGGTCGCATCATATTAGATGCCTTCTTTCTGTGTGTAGCCTTTCCCTACAAGTCTAGCTTTATGTGTTTACACTTTCCCTTCTGCATTTCTCTTCTTCTTGTTGATCCACTTACACCCTATGGGTTTAATCCCAAGCGGTAAGTCTTCAAGTTCCTACAAAGTATTGGATGTCAAAGAATCCATCTCGACATCCATGGCCTATTTCTAGAGCTTGGAATCAATGTCCTACATAGCCTCATCATAAGTGAGTGGATCATCATCCTCATGATTGACTTCCGAATTATAAATACTACCATCATAGATGAAGAAATATGATTTCTTAGAAACTCACCCACTACGATGGATTCCCCTATGTTTTTGATTATTTGGAGGTCTTTTTACAACTTTCTCGAGAATTGAACTTCGTGATTGTTTTAAAACTCCCGAATTTTCCTCGAGTACCACTTTACTTCGACACTTAAAGTTATCTATGTAGCTTTCCTCGAGGAAAGTAGCATGAGTAGAAACTTTGATCGTATCATCTTTCGGGCTGTAGAATAATCCATCCTTTGTTCCTTTTGGATATCCTACAAACATGCACCATTCTGTTCATGCATCCAAGTTCTCTGCATCCTTGTCCAAAACGTATGCTAGAAAACCCCATATTCTAAAGTGATTTAGAGCAAGTTTCTTTCCATGCCATAGTTCATAAGGTGTCTTACAAGTAGACTCGGTTGACACATCATTCAAAATATATCAAGTCATTTGTATCGCATACCACTAGAAGGAGATAGGGAGTTGTGAATAGCTTAACATTGAACGAACCATGTCAAGAAAGGTTCTATTCCTTCTCTCAGCTACGCCATTTCCTGTGGAGTGCCCGACGCAGTCAACTGGGATAAAATCCTATTCTCTATAAGGTATTCTAAGAACTCATCGGACAAGTATTCCCCACCTCGGTCAGACTGAAGATTCTTTATGGATATACCTAATTTCTTTTCCACTTCCGCATGAACCTCACGAAATCTATCAAAGTTTCGCTTTTACGGTTCATTAGATACACATATCCATATATAGAAGAGTCGTCGATGATAGTCACGTAATAATCATAACTTCCTTAGGCTTGTGATAATGAATTTGTTAATGTATTAAGTTGTGTAAATGGCTTTACTTTGAGTTAGGTAATTGACCTATAATGAGTGAATGAGGTTGAATTGATAATGCATGTGTGAAATGGTTTAGTTAAATGAATTATATATGTGAATTATGTTTAGTAAATCAAGTTAAGTTGATAAGTATTTGAATAGGTAAATGGCCTTGAATTGAGTATTGAAATGGTTGAAATAGATATAGAATGATTGTGTATTGGTTGATGACTTTTGGTTGCATATTTGTGACTTAAAATTGTATCAATTGGGATTGTATAGGTACGTGTAAAATGGGTGGCAAAATGGATTGGTAAATGACCTATTTTTGTCCACACCAGCGTGTGCCTCAGCCGTGTGTGAGACACGGTCATGTTACACGGCCGTGGGTCCCCTGGTGTTTAAATTTAAATGAAGTCAGTATGCTCCACACGGTCTCACACACACGCGCGTGTGATCGTAGTGTGGCACAAGTCGATATACCCTCTGGTGGCACACGGCACGCACACGGGCGTGTGACTTGGCCGTGTTGCATAAGTCAGTATACCCTACAGGTTTGGAACGGGTTAATGCACGGTTTGACACACGGGTGTGTGGATGGCCGTGTGAACCAAGTCAGTATGTACCCCCTGTTTTCACGGCTGTGACACGTGCGTGTCACGGTGGCCGTGTGAGACACACGGCACGCCACCGCGCGTCCCGTCCTCTGTTTGAAGTAAAAAAATTCTAATTTAAAAAAAAATTTCCCGAGTTATTGATTTAGTCCCTAACCATTTCTAATTCATGTTTGAGGCCTCGTAGGCTCGTTTAAGGGACGCTATCATTGGTTGTGATTGAATTGTATTTGATATGACAAATTGTATATGAAATGTATGTTTATAAGTGTTGTAAGTCCGGTAATGCTTCGTAACCCTATTCCGGCGTTGAATACGGGTGAGGGGTGTTACACTTTCGATCCCTAAGGATTTGAATTCCAAGAATATAACTAGCTTCACCCAAGTCCTTCATGCTAAACTGTTGAGCTAACCACAAATTAACAGATGGCAATTCTCTTATATCATTTCTGATAAGTAGAATATCATCGACATACAAAATGAGGAAGACCATCTTTTTGCCCTTTATAAGCTTAAAAACACACTTTTCATCAGTGTTTTGCGCAAATCCAAAAGTCTTGATTATTTGATCAAATCTTTTATTCCATGAGCGGGACGCCTACTTAAGTTTATAAATGGATCTTAGCAGTTTGCAAACATTCTCCTACTTCCTTTTAACAACATAGCTAGTGGGTTTAACCATATAAATGGTCTCATCAAGATAGCCATTCAAGAATGCTGTCTTAAAATCCATTTGCTAGATCTTGTAATCGAGAGCAGGGGCAATGGATAATATTATGCAGATAGACTTGAGCATGATTTACCAGAGAGAAGTTCGCATCGTAATAGACGCATTCTTTCTGTGTGTAGCCTTTACCTACAAGTCTAGCTTTATGTGTTTACACTTTCCCTTCTGCATTTCTCTTCTTCTTGTAGATCCACTTACACCCTAACAGTTTAATCCCAAGTGGTAAGTCTACAAGTTCCTACAAAGTATTGGATGTCAAAGAATCCATCTCGACATCCATGGCCTATTTCTAGAGCTTGGAATCAATGTCCTACATATCCTCATCATAAGTGAGTGGATCATCATCCTCATGATTGACTTCCGTATTATAAATATTACCACCATAGATGAAGAAGTATGATTTCTTAGAAACTCACCCACTACAATGGATTCCCCTATGTTTTTGATTATTTGTCGGTCTTTTTACAACTTTCTCGAGAATTAAACTTCGTGATTGTTTTAAAACTCCCGAATGTTCCTCGAGTACAACTTTACTTCGACGCTTAAATTTATCCATGTAGCTTTCCTCGAGGAAAGTAGCATGAGTAGAAACTTTGATCGTATCATCTTTCGGGCTGTAGAATAATCCATCCTTTGTTCCTTTCGGATATCCTACAAACATGCACCATTCTGTTCATGCATCCAAGTTCTTTGCATCCTTGTCCAAAACGTGTGCTAGACAACCCCATATTCTAAAGTGATTTATAGCAAGTTTCTTTCCATGCCATAGTTCATAAGGTGTCTTACAAGTAGACTCGGTTGACACATCATTCAAAATATATCAAGTCGTTTGTATCGCATACCCCTAGAAGGAGATAGGGAGTTGTGAATAGCTTAACATTGAACGAACCATGTCAAGCAAGGTTCTATTCCTTCTCTCAGCTACGCCAATTCATGTGGAGTGCCCGACGCAGTCAACTGGGATAAAATCCTATTCTCTATAAGGTATCCTAAGAACTCATCGGACAAGTATTCCCCACCTCTGTCAGACTGAACATTCTTTATGGATATGCCTAATTTCTTTTCCACTTCCGCACGAACCTCACGAAATTTATCAAAGTTTCGCTTTTACGGTGCATTAGATACACATATCCATATCAAGAAGAGTCGTCGATGAAAGTCACGTAATAATCGTAACTTCCTTAGGCTTGTGATAATGAATTTGTTAATGTATTAAGTTGTGTAAATGGCTTTGCTTTGAGTTAGGTAATTGACCTATAATGAGTGAATGAGGTTGAATTGATAATGCATGTGTGAAATGGTTTAGTTAAATGAATTATATATGTGAATTATGTTTAGTAAAGCAAGTTAAGTTGATAAGTATTTGAATAGGTAAATGGCCTTGAATTGAGTATTGAAATGGTTGAAATATATATAGTATGATTGTGTATTGGTTGATGACTTTTGGTTGCATATTTGTGTCTTAAAATGGTATCAATTGGGATTGTATAGGTACGTGTAAAATGGGTGGAAAAATGGCTTGGTAAATGGCCTATTTTTGTCCACACGGGCAGAGACATGGGCGTGTGTCTCAGCTGTATGTGAGACACGGTCATGTTACACGACCGTGTGTCCCCTAGTGTTTAAATTGAAATGAAGTCAGTATGCTCCACACGGGCGTGTGATCGACCGTGTGGCACAAGTTAGTATACCCCGTAATTGGCACACGGCCTGGCACACGAGCGTGTGAATTGGCCGTGTTGCATAACTTAGTATACCCTACAGGTTTGGCACGGGTTAATGCACGGTTTGACACACGGGCGTTTGGTTGGCCGTGTGACCCAAGTCAGTATGTACCCTCTGTTTTCACATGGCCTGTGACACGGGCGTGTGTCCTCTGTTTGAAGCAAAAAATTTTCTAAGTTTCACAGAAATTTCTCGAGTTATCGATTTAGTCCCTAACCATTTCTAGTGCATGTTTAAGGCCTCGTAGGCTTGTTTAAGGGACGCTATCATTGGTTGTGATTGAATTGTATTTGATATGAAAAAATGTATATGAAATGTATGTTTATAAGTGTTGTAAGTCCGGTAATGCTCCGTAACCCTATTCCGGGTTGAATACGGGTGAGGGGTGTTACACTTTCGATCCCTAAGGATTTGAAGTCAAGAATATCACCCAAGTCCTTCATGCTAAACTATTGAGCTAACCACAAATTAACAGATGACAATTCTTCTACATCATTTCTGATAAGTAGAATACCATCGACATGCAAAACGAGGAAGACCATCTTTTTGTCCTTTATATGCTTATAAACACACTTTTCATCAGTGTTTTGCGCAAACCCAAAAGTCTTGATTATTTGATCAAATCTTTTATTCCATGAGCGGGACGCCTACTTAAGTTTATAAATGGATCTTAGCAGTTTGCAAACTTTCTCCTACTTCCTTTTAAGAACATAGCTAGTGGGTTGAACCATATAAACGGTCTCATCAAGATAGCCATTCAAGAATGCTGTCTTAACATCCATTTGCCAGATCTTGTAATCGAGAGCAGGGGCAATGGATAAGATTATGCAGATAGACTTGAGCATGATTTACCAGAGAGAAGGTCGCATCATAATAGATGCCTTCTTTCTGTGTGTAGCTTTTCCCTACAAGTCTAGCTTTATGTGTTTACACTTTCCCTTCTGCATTTCTCTTCTTCTTGTAGATCCACTTACACCCTATGGGTTTAATCCCAAGTGGTAAGTCTACAAGTTCCTACAAAGTATTGGATGTCAAAGAATCCATCTCGACATCCATGGCCTAATTCTAGAGATTGGAATAAATGTCCTACATAGCCTCATCATAAGTGAGTGGATCATCATCCTCATGATTGACTTCCGTATTATAAATACTACCATCATAGATGAAGAAGTATGATTTTTTAGAAACTCACCCACTATGATGGATTCCCTTATGTTTTTTATTATTTGAGGTCTTTTTACAACTTTCTCGAGAATTGAACTTCGTGATTGTTCTAAAACTCCCGAATGTTCCTCGAGTACCACCTTACTTCGACGCTTAAAGTTATCCATGTAGCTTTCCTCGAGGAAAGTAGCATGAGTAGAAACTTTTATCGTATCATCTTTCGGGCTGTAGAATAATCCATCCTTTGTTCCTTTCGGATATCCTACAAACATGCACCATTCTGTTCATGCATCCAAGTTCTTTGCATCCTTGTCCAAAACGTGTGCTAGACAACCCCATATTCTAAAGTGATTTAGAGCAAGTTTCTTTCCATGCCATAGTTCATAAGGTGTCTTACAAGTAGACTCGGTTGACACATCATTCAAAATATATCAATTCATTTGTATCGCTTACCCCTAGAAGGAGATAGGGAGTTTTGAATAGATTAACATTGAATGAACCATGTCAAGCAAGGTTCTATTCCTTCTCTCAGCTACGCCATTTCCTGTGGAGTCCTGACGCAATCTGCCCCGGGATAAAATCCTATTCTCTGTAAGGTATCCTAAGAGCTCATCGGACAAGTATTCCCCACCTCGGTCAGACTGAAGATTCTTTATGGATATACCTAATTTCTTTTCCACTTTCGCACGAACCTCACGAAATTTTTCGAAGGTTTCTCTTTTACGGTGCATTAGATACACATATCCATATCAAGAAGAGTCGTCGATGAAAGTCACGTAATAATCATAACTTTCTTAGGCTTGTGATAACGAATTTGTTAATGTATTAAGTTGTGTAAATGGCTTTGCTTTGAGTTAGATAATTGACCTATAATGAGTGAATGAGGTTGAATTGATAATGCATGTGTGAAATGGTTTGTTAAATGAATTATATATGTCAATTATGTTTAGTAAAGCAAGTTAGGTTGATAAGTATTTGAATAGGTAAATGGCCTTGAATTGAGTATTGAAATGGTTGAAATAGATATAGTATGATTGTGTATTGGTTAATGACTTTTGGTTGCATATTTGTGTCTTAAAATGGTATCAATTGGGATTGTATAGGTATGTGTAAAATGGGTGGCAAATTGGCTTGGTAAATGGCCTATTTTTGTCCACACGGGCAGATACAGGGGCGTGTGTCTCAGCCGTGTGTGAGATACGGTCATGTTACACAGCCGTGTGTCCCCTGGTGTTTAAATTGAAATGAAGTCAGTATGCTCCACACGGTCTCACACACGGGCGTGTGATCGGCCGTGTGGCACAAGTCAGTATACCCCGTAATTGGCACACGGCCTGGCACACGTGCGTGTGACTTGGCCGTGTTGCATAAGTCAGTATACCCTACAGGTTTCGCACAGGTTAATGCACGATTTGACACACGGGCGTTTGGTTGGCCGTGTGACCCAAGTCAGTATGTACCCCCTATTTTCACACGGCCTGTAACACGAGCGTGTCTGGTGTCACACGGCCTGGCCACACGGGCGTGTGTCCTCTTTTTGAAGCAAAAAAAATTTCTAAGTTTCACAAAAATTTCCCGAGTTATCGATTTAGTCCCTAACCATTTCTAATGCATGTTTAAGGCCTCGTAGGCTCGTTTAAGGGACGCTATCATTGGTTGTGATTGAATTGTATTTGATATGACAAATTGTAAATGAAATGTATGTTTATAAGTGTTGTAAGTCCGGTAATGCTTTGTAACACTATTTCGATGTTGAATACGGGTGAGGGGTGTTACACTTTTGATCCCTAAGGATTTGAATTCCAATAATATCACCCAAGTCCTTCATGCTAAACTGTTGAGCTAACCACAAATTAACAGATGACAATTCTCCTACATCATTTCTGATAAGTAGAACATCATCGACATACAAAACGAGGAAGACCATCTTTTTGTCCTTTATATGCTTATAAACACACTTTTCATAAGTGTTTTGCGCAAACCCAAAAGTCTTGATTATTTGATCAAATCTTTTATTCCATGAGCGGGATGCCTACTTAAGTTTATAAATGGATCTTAGCAGTTTGCAAACTTTCTCCTACTTCCTTTTAAGAACATAGCTAGTGGGTTGAACCATATAAATGGTCTCATCAAGATAGCCATTCAAGAATGCTGTCTTAACATCCATTTGCCAGATCTTGTAATCGAGAGCAGGGGCAATGGATAAAATTATGCAGATAGACTTGAGCATGATTTACCAGAGAGAAGGTCACATCATAATAGATGCCTTCTTTCTGTGTGTAGCCTTTCCCTACAAGTCTAGCTTTATGTGTTCACACTTTCCCTTCTGCATTTCTCTTCTTCTTGTAGATCCACTTACACCCTATGGGTATAATCCCAAGTGGTAAGCCTACAAGTTCCTACAAAGTATTGGATGTCAAAGAATCCATCTCGACATCCATGGCCTATTTCTAGAGCTTGGAATCAATGTCCTACATAGCCTCATCATAAGTGGGTGGATCATCATCCTCATGATTGACTTCCGTATTATAAATACTACCATCATAGATGAAGAAGTATGATTTCTTAGAAACTCACCCACTACGATGGATTCCACTATGTTGTTGATTATTTGCAGGTCTTTTTACAACTTTCTCGAGAATTGAACTTCGTGATTGTTCTAAAACTCCCGAATGTTCCTCGAGTACCACCTTACTTCGACGCTTAAAGTTATCCATGTAGCTTTCCTCGAGGAAAGTAGCATGAGTAGAAACTTTTATCGTATCATCTTTCGGGCTGTAGAATAATCCATCCTTTGTTCCTTTCGGATATCCTACAAACATGCACCATTTTGTTCATGCATCCAAGTTCTTTGCATCCTTGTCCAAAACGTGTGCTAGACAACCTGTGGCAAGACCGGATTAATAAAAATATAATGATCGATCCTGGAACTAACTATAACAACGATTGAGGCAAGTGCACCTACCGAACAGTAGTATAGCTTAGGCAAGACCGGATTGTCGAACCCAAAGGAACTAAAAGTACTAATACTAACTTTCTTTCTATTATTTAGCCTAAAATAAGTGAAGTTGTTTATTAATCTAAATTAACTAATTACTAAGCTAAAGACGCAAAGACAAAAAGAATGAATTGGGGAAATACTTGGGAAAAACTCAGTTGATTAAGACGATACCCTTAGGAAGAATCCACCTAGACTTCACTTGTTATCTAGCACTTTGAACTGACGATTTATTCACTTGACTTGATCCGTAGGACTCCCTAATTTATATTAAACCCTCTCTCGAGGCGAATAACGTCTAACCCTAGGTTAATTAATTGAAATCTCTTTCCCATTAATAACCCCCTAGAATAGTAGTAAATCGATCTATGGACTCCCATATTAGGTTTCACCCTAATCCGGCAAAATCTCGTCACCCTATCTCTAGGCACGCGATCAACTCCGCTTAATTATGCTAGATCTACTCTTAGGCAGGGACTTTTGCTCCACCAACTAAGCACACCATACTTGAATTAATATCCAAAATATCAACACAAGAATTAAGCACACATAATTAAGAACAAATCAAGTATTTATCATATAGTTCAGAAAACAATAACAAGATTCATCTAGGTTTCATCCCCCTTCAGGTATCTGAAGGGTTTAGTTCATAATAAAAGGAAACATCTCAGAAGAAAAGATAAAACAAAACATAAGAAATCTCTAAAACCCCCTGAAGGAATTGAAGAGGAGATCCTCCGTCTTGAGTAGAATTTCAGCTTCTTGAGATGGATCAACTGGCTATCCCTTGAGAGTTTCCCACAAATCTGACCTTTTCGGCTCGGCTCCTTGGCCTAGCTGACCGCCCGTCGACTCCTCCCTTTAGGTTATACTTAGGGTGTATTTATAGGCTTTTGGAATGTGTTTCTTTTCCCCTAAGTATCCTTTTCCGAGTGAAATTACTCTCCTCCACGGCAGGGGCACGACCATGGCACACGCCCGTATGAATCGTGGCCAGGCCGTGTTGGACTTCGTTAGTGAGGCACGGCCGTGTAGATCGACATCAGGCCGTGTTCTAGTATATTTGAGGAGGCACGGCCGTGTGGGCTTTAGTCCAGGCCATGTCGACTTCTTCTTTGGCCCATTTTGGGCCGTTTTGAGCCCGTTTCTCGTTCTTTTTATTCTTGGGTGCTTTCCTGAGTATAAGACATGAAAAGAAAGGATTAAGAGCACCTTTTTACATAAGTCAAGGGATAAATCATCCAAAAGTATGCTAAATGTGGGATTAAAATATGTTACTATTTTGGTTTATCAAATACCCCCAAACTTAAGCTTTTGCTTGTCCTCAAGCAAAATTCTCAACTTACAATTAAAACAAACTTTCAATAATTCATAATTCCTATCAACAATGTCTTATCATAATTCATAGATAATTTATACATGGATAATTCAATTCAAAGAGTCCTAAGGATTCAAACAATCTAAGTCATAGATTTGTAGCTCAAAAATATAGGCGTCTCCCATTATCTAAATAATTACCTTTAATTCAAAATCGACAAGGATTGACATCCTCACTAGATATTCACTCAAATCACTCAAAGTGTTTAAGGTTCAGGAAAAAGCGCTCAAAAGTCAAACATGAAAAGTTAATCCCATAGGCTTGCTTGAAAATCAAATCTCTACCACTATAATATGAGATGATGCACAAATCAAAAGGTCTTTGTCAGGGTTGTAACGGGGCTAGGGTTAAGGTGTGGATATAGGCTGAATTAGAAGGTTAGAATCGAGATTGAATTGATAAAATACCTAACTAGAAACAATAAACTGAATAATTACATAATGGATTGAAACTTTAAACTAATAATACGAGCTTCTTCTTCAATATTTGGAATTCAAACGTATAAGCTCACTTAATCACAAAACTAATAATGAATAAAGACTATACTTCGATTGATTTTTTTTATCAAGAACAAATCATAAATACATAACAAAGGATAAATTACTGAAATAAAAACATAGTTAGGCTATTAAGCAAATCAAATCTCGATATAAGGGTTGTCAAAAACGAATGGTGATAACAAAAACAAAGGGTTTCTGGGTTAATATTAGCGATTATGTCAATAAAAAGGGTTGTTAGGTTTAAACGGGGTTCACTAGGGGTTAATTGTGAAGGTAGGCTTTTAATGGAGTTAGTGGGTTAAAACCTAGGTGCCTTAATCATCTCTGTATATCAAATCATGGGTGTGGTCTCGATATGTATAAACAAGGTAAGTTCTAGAATAACAAATCAATGTTGACATACTCATAATAAAAAAAGTGAGCATGAAAAAGAATATATGCTCTATAAGGCTCAAAAACTCACAAAAATTATGGGTATTTTGATATCAACCTCGTAAATTTCAAACTTCAAAGTAATATTTAAACTCAGTTCGACAACCTAGAAAATTTTTAATTTCTGAAAAATAGACTTATCATGCTTGATTCTCTAGTATTCTTAGAATTTAATTATCAATGCACAATTATCAATGACTTAATCTAAAACATATCAATAAAAATCATAAATCATTAGAACTTTCATCCTAATTAGTAATATGAGAAAATTACTTAAAAATAAGACTAAATTCAGGGATTTTCAAATACTACTATAGTTATTCCCCCCACACTTAAGATGTACATTATCCTCAATGTACAAAGATAGATAATAGAAAAATAATAATAAAATCATAAGATAGGGAGAGAAGTGAAACTTCCTGAATTTTGGATGGAGTCAATGAAAAGAAACTGGATAGGAATTGAGCGGAGGTGAATGTGGGGAAGCGTCTCGAACCGTTTGAAATTGAATCCTCAAAGTAGCCGGTCTAATTTTATTGTATCCTAAGCTAAATCTAAATGGTATGAATAATAAGAAGAAAATAATAAAAAATAAAAATAAAAATAAAAATAAAAATAAAAGTAAATAATGGAAAATAAAAATAAGAATAAAAGTAAATAATGGAAAATGAAAGAAGAAAGACAACTGAACAAGAAAAAGGAAGAAGGGGGAGTCTAAATAGAGATTATGGATCTGGTGGTTGCCCCCGCCCTTGTACTTTCTTGTGATGGCCAGACGGCCACGGCCACGGCCGTGTGTAAGGCCGTGTGGTCTGGAAATCTGTACTTTGGTTAGTTTATAGTTAGGTGCTAAAAAGGAAAAATAAAAGTAAAAGAAGAATTAAAAATGTAAAAATTGATGGGGTTAGTGCTCAAGGTTGCCTCCCGAGCGCTTGTTTATAGTCTTAAGCTAGACTTTACCTCTCATTCGTATGGTCATGGTGGTTTGAGGAGGTGAAAATCCTTTCTCATGCGATCAATTCGGTTGTGGATATAAAGTTTAAGTCGAGTAGTGTTTACCTTAAAAGTGCTTTGAATTTAGGATTAGTTACCTCATTTGTTCCATCCGGGAAGATTTTGAGTACTGATCTCCTATCTTAAGCTGGGTTGTCCCATCGTTAAGTTTCTCGTGGAGTTTCCTCGTTTTTGCTTCGTGTATTTCTTTGAAGTGTATCTTCCACCCATCTAGTTCATTGATCCGAAGCTTTCGTTCCTCATGATTTTTTTCTTTATTGACACGAGGTCTAGGATCTGGCATCTGCGAAAGAGTTTTAAGAAACGGCAAGTTAATAAGAAACTTCTTTGGAGGTTTAAGAAATTTACTGAATTGTTCCTCTGTGTGGTCTTTCTTTATCGCCTTGGGGTATGGCATATGAGCTTGGTACTCTGTAATTACCGGGTTTGGTAAATCATGGCTTACCTCAACCTTACCTTCACTTACTACAGGCTCTTGCCTTGGGTCAGATTCCACTAACCTTTCACTATCATGAGCTGTTACGGCTTGAATTTGCTCTTTTGGGTTAGTTTCAGTGTTGCTTGGTAGACGCCCTTGCGGTCGTTCGGAAATTATCTTTGCGAGTTGTCCAACTGTGTTAGTAAGTTGTCCAACTGTCTTAGTGAGTTCCCCAACTTGGCTCTCGATCCCTTTAATTGATGCTTGTTGATTCTTAAGGGTGGTCTCAGTGTCTTGGAGACAGTTATCTGTGGCTGCAATGAATTTTGTCAACATTTCCTCGAGGTTCGACTCCTCTTCCTGTTGGTAAGGTGGTTGTTGAAAATTTGGAGGAAGTTTCGGTCCTTGGCTACTTTGATCATCCCACGAGAAATTTGGACGGTACCTCCAACCTGCATTATAAGTGTCATTATAAAAATTATTTTGAGGTCTAGAATAGTTACCCAAATAGTGGACTTGTTCGTTCTCTATGCCATATCCGTAGGGTGGGTACTCAGGATTCGCCACGCATCCGCTTGTTTCGTACTGCATAACTGGATGTATCTGCAAAGAACACAAATCATCAAACTTTTTATTTAACATCTTTAACTGGTTTGATAGCCTAGTTATTGGGTCGAGGTTGTAGATATCATTTGCTTTTGTTGGCTTTGTCTCATAACTTGCCACCGATAGTTATTCGATGCCATCTCCTCTATCTGCCAAAATCAAATAAAAGAAAATTTAGCAAAGTAAAAAAAAATAATAAAATAATAAAAATAATAATAATAATAATAATAATAATGGATAAAGTAATAAAAATAGAGTTTTCTTAATATTTTGGTCCCCCTGTAACGGCGCCAAAAACTTGATCGTTGTATTTCAAAGTTTTAAATTTATAATGATCGATCCTGGAACTAACTATAACAACGATTGAGACAAGTGCACCTATCAAACAGTAGTATAGCTTAGGCAAGACTGGATTGTCGAACCCAAAGGAACTAAAAGTACTAATACTAACTTTCTTTCTATTATTTAGCCTAAAATAAGTGAAGTTGTTTATTAATCTAAATTAACTAATTACTAAGCTAAAGACAAAAAGACAAAAAGAATGAATTGGGGAAATACTTGGGAAAAACTCAGTTGATTAAAACGATACCCTTAGGAAGAATCCACCTAGACTTCACTTGTTATCTAACACTGAACCAGACGATTTATTCACTTGACTTGATCCGTAGGACTCCCTAATTTATATTAAACCCTCTCTCGAGGCGAATAACGTCTAACCCTAGGTTAATTAATTGAAATCTCTTTCCCATTAATAACCCCCTAGAATAGTAGTAAATCGATCTATGGACTCCCATATTAGGTTACACCCTAATCCAGAAAAATCTCGTCACCCTATCTCTAGGCACACGATCAACTCCGCTTAATTATGCTAGATCTACTCTTAGCGGGGACTTTTGCTCCACCACCTAAGCACATCATACTTGAATTAATATCATGAAATATCAACACAAGAATTAAGCACACATAATTAAGAACAAATCAAGTATTTATCATATAGTTCGAAAAACAATAACAAGATTCATCTAGGTTTCATCCCCTTCGTGTATCTGAAGGGTTTAGTTCATAATAAAAGGAAACATCTCAGAAGAAAAGATAAAACAAAACATAAGAAATCCCTAAAACCCCTGAAGGAATTGAAGAAGAGATCCTCCGTCTTAAGTAGAATTTCGGCTTCTTGAGATGGATCAACTGGCTATCCCTTGAGAGTTTCCCACAAATCTAACCTTTTCGGCTCGGCTCCTTGGCCTAACTGACCGCCCGTCGACTCCTCCCTTTAGGTTATACTTAGGGTGTATTTATAGGCTTTTGGAAAGTGTTTCTTTGCCCCTAAGTATCCTTTTCCGAGTAAAATTACTCTCCTCCACGGCAGGGGCACGGCCATGGCACACGCTCGTGTGAATCGTGGCCAGGCCGTTTGGACTCCGTTAGTGAGGCACGACCGTGTAGATCGACATCAGGCCATGTTCTAGTATATTTGAGGAGGCACGGCCGTATGGGCTTTAGTCCAGGCCATGTCGACTTCTTCTCTGGCCTATTTTGGTCCGTTTTGAGCCCGTTTCTCGTTTTTTTATTCTTGGGTGCTTTCCTGAGTATAAGACATGAAAAGAAAGGATTAAGAGCACCTTTTTACATAAGTAATGGGATAAATTATCCAAAAGTATGGTAAATGTGGGATTAAAATATGTTTCTATTTCAGTTTACCACAACCCCATATTTTAAAGTGATTTAGAGCAAGTTTCTTTCCATGCCATAGTTCATAAGGTGTCTTACAAGTAGACTCGGTTGACACATCATTCAAAATATATCAAGTCGTTTGTATCGCATACCCCTAGAAGGAGATAGGGAGTTGTGAATAGCTTAACATTGAACGAACCATGTCAAGCAAGGTTCTATTCCTTCTCTCACCTACGCCATTTCCTGTGGAGTTCCTGACGCATTCAACTGGGATAAAATCCTATTCTCTATAAGGTATCTTAAGAACTCATCAGACAAGTATTCCCCACCTCAGTCAGACTGAAGATTCTTTATGGATGTACCTAATTTCTTTTGCACTTCCGCACGAACCTCATGAAATTTATCAAAGGTTTCGCTTTTACGGTGCATTAGATACACATATCCATATTAAGAAGAGTCATCGATGAAAGTCACGTAATAATCGTAACTTCCTTAGGCTTGTGATAATGAATTTGTTAATGTATTAAGTTGTGGAAATGGCTTTGCTTTGAGTTAGGTAATTGACCTATAATGAGTGAATGAGGTTGAATTGATAATGCATGTGTGAAATGGTTTGTTAAATGAATTATATATGTGAATTATGTTTAGTAAAGCAAGTTAAGTTGATAAGTATTTGAATAGGTAAATGGCCTTGAATTGAGTATTGAAATGGTTGAAATAGATATAGTATGATTATGTATTGGTTGATGACTTTCGGTTGCATATTTGTGTCTTAAAATGGTATCAATTGGGATTGTATAGGTATGTGTAAAATGGGTGGCAAAATGGCTTGGTAAATGGCCTATTTTTGTCCACACGGGCAGAGACACGGGCGTGTGTCTCAGCCGTGTGTGAGACACGGTCATGTTACACGGCCGTGTGTCCCTTGGTGTTTAAATTGAAATGAAGTCAGTATGCTCCACACGGTCTCACATACGGGCGTGTGATCGGTCGTGTGGCACAAGTCAGTATACCCCCTAATTGGCACACGGCCTGGCACACGGGCGTGTGACTTGGTCGTGGTGCATAAGTCAGTATACCCTACAGGTTTGGCACGGGTTAATGCACGGTTTGACACACGGGCGTGTGGTTGGCCATGTGACCCAAGTCAGTATGTACCCCCTATTTTCACACGGCCTGTGACACGAGCGTGTCTGGTGGCCGTGTGAGACACACGGCCTGGCCACACGGGCGTGTGTCCTCTGTTTGAAGCAGAAAAAATTTTAAGTTTCACAAAAATTTCTCGAGTTATCGATTTAGTCCCTAACCATTTCTAATGCATGTTTAAGGCCTCGTAGGCTTGTTTAAGGGACGCTATCATTGGTTGTGATTGAATTGTATTTGATATGACAAATTGTAAATGAAATGTATGTTTATAAGTTTTGTATGTCCGGTAATGCTCCGTAACCCTATTCCGGCGTTGAATACGGGTGAGGGGTGTTACACTTTCGATCCCTAAGGATTTGAATTCCAAGAATATAACTAGCTTCACCCAAGTCCTTCATGCTAAACTGTTGAGCTAACCACAAATTAACAGATGACAATTCTCCTACATCATTTCTGATAAGTAGAATATCTTTGACATACAAAACGAGGAAGACCATCTTTTATCCTTTATAAGCTTATAAAAACACTTTCCATCAGTGTTTTGCGCAAACCCAAAAGTCTTGATTATTTGATCAAATCTTTTATTCCATGAGCGGGACGCCTACTTAAGTTTATAAATGGATCTTAGCAGTTTGTAAACTTTCTCCCGCTTCGTTTTAACAACATAGCTAGTGGGTTGAACCATATAAATGGTCTCATCAAGATAGCCATTCAAGAATGCTGTCTTAGCATCCCTTTGCCAGATCTTGTAATCGAGAGCAAGGGCAACGGATAAGATTATGCAGATAGACTTGAGCATGATTTACCAGATAGAAGGTCGCATCGTAATAGATGCCTTCTTTCTGTGTGTAGCCTTTCCCTACAAGTCTAGCTTTATGTGTTTACACTTTCCCTTCTGTATTTCTCTTCTTCTTGTAGATCCACTTACACCCTATGGGTTTAATCCCAAGTGGTAAGTCTACAAGTTCCTACAAAGTATTGGATGTCAAAAAATCCATCTCGACATCCATGGCCTATTTCTAGAGCTTGGAATCAATGTCCTACATAGCCTCATCATAAGTGAGTGGATCATCATCCTCATGATTGACTTCCGTATTATAAATACTACCATCATAGATGAAGAAGTATGATTTCTTAGAAACTCACCCACTACGATGGATTCCACTATGTTTTGATTATTTGCAGGTTTTTTTACAACTTTCTCGAGAATTGAACTTCGTGATTGTTCTAAAACTCCCGAATGTACCTCGAGTACCACTTTACTTTGACGCTTAAAGTTATACATGTAGCTTTCCTCGAGGAAAGTAGCATGAGTAGAAACATTGATCGTATCATCTTTCGGGCTGTAGAATAATCCATCCATCGTTCCTTTCGGATATCCTACAAACATGCACCATTTTGTTCATGCATCCAAGTTCTTTGCATCCTTGTCCAAAACGTGTGCTAGACAACCCCATATTCTAAAGTGATTTAGAGCAAGTTTCTTTCCATGCCATAGTTCATAAGGTGTCTTACATGTAGACTCGGTTGACACATCATTCAAAATATATCAAGTCGTTTGTATCGCATACCCCTAGAAGGAGATAGGGAGTTGTGAATAGCTTAACATTGAACGAACCATGTCAAGCAAGGTTCTATTCCTTCTCTCAGCTACGCCATTTCCTGTGGAGTTCCTGACGCAGTCAACTGGGATAAAATCCTATTCTCTATAAGGTATCTTAAGAACTCATCGGACAAGTATTCCCCACCTCGGTCAGACTGAAGATTCTTTATGGATATACCTAATTTCTTTTCCACTTCCGCACGAACCTCATGAAATTTATCAAAGGTTTCGCTTTTACGGTGCATTAGATACACATATCCATATCAAGAAGAGTCATCGATGAAAGTCACGTAATAATCGTAACTTCCTTAGGCTTGTGATAATGAATTTGTTAATGTATTAAGTTATGTAAATTGCTTTGCTTTGAGTTAGGTAATTGACCTATAATGAGTGAATGAGGTTGAATTGATAATGCATGTGTGAAATGGTTTGTTAAATGAATTATATATGTGAATTATGTTTAGTAAAGCAAGTTAAGTTGATAAGTATTTGAATAGGTAAATGGCCTTGAATTGAGTATTGAAATGGTTGAAATAGATATAGTATGATTATGTATTTGTTGATGACTTTCGGTTGCATATTTGTGTCTTAAAATGGTATCAATTGGGATTGTATAGTTATGTGTAAAATGGGTGGCAAAATGGCTTGGTAAATGGCCTATTTTTGTCCACACGGGCAGGGACACGGGCGTGTGTCTCAGCCGTGTGTGAGATACGGTCATGTTACACGGCTGTGTGTCCCTTGGTGTTTAAATTCAAATGAAGTCAGTATGCTCCACACGGTCTCACACACGGGCGTGTGATCGGTCGTGTGGCACAAGTCAGTATACCCCCTAATTGGCACACGGCCTGGCACACGGGCGTGTGACTTGGTCGTGTTGTATAAGTCAGTATACCCTACAGGTTTGGCACGGGTTAATACACGGTTTGACACACGGGCGTGTGGTTGGCCGTGTGACCCAAGTCAGTATGTACCCCCTATTTTCACACAGCCTGTGACACGGGCGTGTCTGGTGGCCGTGTGAGACACATGGCCTGGCCACACGGGCGTGTGTCCTCTGTTTGAAGCAAAAAAAATTCTAAGTTTCACAAAAATTTCTCGAGTTATCGATTTAGTCCCTAACCATTTCTAATGCATGTTTAAGGCCTCGTAGGCTTGTTTAAGGGACGCTATCATTGGTTGTGATTGAATTGTATTTGATATGACAAATTGTATATGAAATGTATGTTTATAAGTTTTGTAAGTCCGATAATGCTCCGTAACCCTATTCCGGCGCTGAATACGGGTGAGGGGTGTTACACATTCGATCCCTAAGGATTTGAATTCCAAGAATATAACTAGCTTCACCCAAGTCCTTCATGCTAAACTGTTGAGCTAACCACAAATTAACAGATGACAATTCTCCTACATCATTTTTGATAAGTAGAATATCATCGACATACAAAACGAGGAAGACCATCTTTTTATCCTTTATATGCTTATAAACACACTTTTCATCAGTGTTTTGCGCAAACCCAAAAGTCTTGATTATTTGATCAAATCTTTTATTCCATGAGCGGGACGCCTACTTAAGTTTATAAATGGATCTTAGCAGTTTGTAAACTTTCTCCTACTTCGTTTTAACAACATAGCTAGTGGGTTGAACCATATAAATGGTCTCATCAAGATAGCCATTCAAGAATGCTGTCTTAGCATCCATTTTCCAGATCTTGTAATCGAGAGCAAGGGCAACGGATAAGATTATGCAGATAGACTTGAGCATGATTTACCAGAGAGAAGGTCGCATCGTAATAGATGCCTTCTTTCTGTGTGTAGCCTTTCCCTACAAGTCTAGCTTTATGTGTTTACACTTTCCCTTCTGCATTTCTCTTCTTCTTGTAGATCCACTTACACCCTATGGGTTTAATCCCAAGTGGTAAGTCTACAAGTTCCTATAAAGTATTGGATGTCAAACAATCCATCTCGACATCCATGGCCTATTTCTAGAGCTTGGAATCAATGTCCTACATAGCCTCACCATAAGTGAGTGGATCATCATCCTCATGATTGACTTCCGTATTATAAATACTACCATCATAGATGAAGAAGTATGATTTCTTAGAAACTCACCCACTACGATGGATTCCACTATGTTGTTGATTATTTGCAGGTCTTTTTACAACTTTCTCGAGAATTGAACTTCGTGATTGTTCTAAAACTCCCGAATGTACCTCGAGTACCACTTTACTTTGACGCTTAAAGTTATCCATGTAGCTTTCCTCGAGGAAAGTAGCATGAGTAGAAACATTGATCGTATCAACTTTCGGGCTGTAGAATAATCCATCCATCGTTCCTTTCGGATATCCTACAAACATGCACAATTCTGTTCATGCATCCAAGTTCTTTGCATCCTTGTCCAAAACGTGTGCTAGACAACCCCATATTCTAAAATGATTTAGAGCAAGTTTCTTTCCATGCCATAGTTCATAAGGTGTCTTACAAGTAGACACGGTTGACACATCATTCAAAATATATCAAGTCGTTTGTATCGCATACCCCTAGAAGGAGATCGGGAGTTGTGAATAGCTTAACATTGAACTAACCATGTCAAGCAAGGTTCTATTCCTTTTCTCAGCTACGCCATTTCCTGTGGAGTGCCCGACGCAGTCAACTGGGATAAAATCCTATTCTCTCTAAGGTATCCTAAGAATTCATCGGACAAGTATTCCCCACCTCGGTCAGACTGAAGATTCTTTATGGATATACCTAATTTATTTTCCACTTCCGCACAAACCTCACGAAATTTATCAAAGGTTTCGCTTTTACGGTGCGTTAGATACACATATCCATATCAAGAAGAGTCGTCAATGAAAGTCACATAATAATCGTAACTTCCTTAGGCTTGTGATAATGAATTTGTGAATGTATTAAGTTGTGTAAATGGCTTTGCTTTGAGTTAGGTAATTGACCTATAATGAGTGAATGAGGTTGAATTGATAATGCATATGTGAAATGGTTTGTTAAATGAATTATATATGTGAACTATGTTTAGTAAAGAAAGTTAAGTTGATAAGTATTTAAATAGGTAAATGGCCTTGAATTGAGTATTGAAATGGTTGAAATAGATATAGTATGATTGTGTATTGGTTGATGACTTTTGGTTGCATATTTGTGCCTTAAAATGGTATCAATTGGGATTGTCTAGGTATGTGTAAAATGGGTGGCAAAATGGCTTGGTAAATGGCCTATTTTTGTCCACACGGGCAGAGACACGGGCGTGTGTCTCAGCTGTGTGGGAGACACGGTCATGTTACATGGCCGTGTGTCCCCTGGTGTTTAAATTGAAATGAAGTTAGTATGCTCCACACGGTCTCACACACGGGCGTGTGATCGGCCGTGTGGCACAAGTCAGTATACCCCCTAATTGGCACACGGCCTTGCACACGGGCGTGTGACTTGGCCGTGTTGCATAAGTCAGTATACCCTACAGGTTTGGCACGGGTTAATACATGGTTTGACACACGGGCGTGTTGTTGGCCGTGTGACCCAAGTCAGTATGTACCCCCTGTCTTCACACGGACTATGACACGAGCGTGTTTGGTGGCCGTGTGAGACACACGGCCTTGCCACACGGGCGTGTGCCCTCTGTTTGAAGCAAAAAAAATTCTAAGTTTCACAAAAAATTCTCGAGTTATCGATTTAGTCCCTAACCATTTCTAATGCATGTTTAAGGCCTCGTAGGCTCGTTTAAGGGACACTATCATTGGTTGTGATTGAATTGTATTTGATATGACAAATTATATATGAAATGTATGTTTATAAGTGTTGTAAGTCCGGTAATACTCCGTAACCCTATTCTGGCGTTGAATACGGGTGAGGGGTGTTACACTTTCGATCCCTAAGGATTTGAATTCCAAGAATATAACTAGCTTCACCCAAGTCCTTCATGCAAAACTGTTGAGCTAACCACAAATTAACAGATGAAAATTCTCCTACATCATTTCTGATAAGTAGAATAGCATCGACATACAAAACGAGGAAGACCATTTTTTTGTCCTTTATATGCTTATAAACACACTTTTCATCAGTGTTTTGTGCAAACCCAAAAGTCTTGATTATTTGATCAAATTTTTTATTCCATGAGTGGGACGCCTACTTAAGTTTATAAATGGATCTTAGCAGTTTGCAAACTTTCTCCTACTTCCTTTTAACAACATAGCTAGTGGGTTGAACCATATAAATGGTCTCATCAAGATAGCCATTCAAGAATGCTATCTTAACATCCATTTGCCAGATCTTGTAATCGAGAGCAGGGGCAATGGATAAGATTATGCAGATAGACTTGAGCATGATTTACCAGAGAGAAGGTCGCATCGTAATAGATGCCTTCTTTCTGTGTGTAGGCTTTCCCTACAAGTCTAGCTTTATGTGTTTACACTTTCCCTTCTGCATTTCTCTTCTTCTTGTAGATCCACTTACACCCTATGGGTTTAATCCCAAGTGGTAAGTCTATAAGTTCCTACAAAGTATTGGATGTCAAAGAATCCATCTCGACATCCATGGCCTATTTCTAGAGCTTGGAATCAATGTCCTACATAGCCTCATCATAAGTGAGTGGATCATCATCCTCATGATTGACTTCCGTATTATAAATACTACCATCATAGATGAAGTATGATTTCTTATAAACTCTCCCACTACGATGGATTCCACTATGTTATTGATTATTTGCGGGTCTTTTTACAACTTTCTCGAGAATTGAACTTCGTGATTGTTCTAAAACTCCCGAATGTTCCTCGACTACCACTTTACTTTGACGCTTAAAGTTATCCATGTAGCTTTCCTCGAGGAAAGTAGCATGAGTAGAAACTTTGATCGTATCATCTTTCGGGCTGTAGAATAATCCATCCTTTGTTCCTTTCGGATATCCTACAAACATGCACAATTCTGTTCATGCATCCAAGTTCTTTGCATCCTTGTCCAAAACGTGTGCTAGACAACCCCATATTCTAAAATGATTTAGAGCAAGTTTCTTTCCATGCCATAGTTCATAAGGTGTCTTACAAGTAGACACGGTTGACACATCATTCAAAATATATCAAGTCGTTTGTATCGCATACCCCTAGAAGGAGATCAGGAGTTGTGAATAGCTTAACATTGAACTAACCATGTCAGGCAAGGTTCTATTCCTTTTCTCAGCTACGCCATTTCCTGTGGAGTGCCCAACGCAGTCAACTGGGATAAAATCCTATTCTCTCTAATGTATCCTAAGAATTCATCGGACAAGTATTCCCCACCTCGGTCAGGCTGAAGATTCTTTATGGATATACCTAATTTATTTTCCACTTCCGCACAAACCTCACGAAATTTATCAAAGGTTTCGCTTTTACGGTGCGTTAGATACACATATCCATATCAAGAAGAGTCGTCAATGAAAGTCACATAATAATCGTAACTTCCTTAGGCTGTGATGCTCATGGGACCACATACATCAGCGTGCACAAGTTTTAAAGGTTTGGTTGGCCCGTGTACCTTTTGCATTAAAAGACCTCTTAGTCATTTTACCTTCCAAGCAAGATTCACATTGTGGAAGACTAACTTCCTTAAGCATACTTAAGGGACCATCTTTCATGAGTCTAGTGATTCTTTCTTGGTTAATTTGATCAAGTCTTAACTTCCATAGGTACCCCTCATTAAAGTGGGAAGTTTTAAGCTTTTTATTCACTATTTCAGTTTGAAGCATTGCGTAGTTATTTGGTTTGATAAAGTAGAGATTATTTTCCATCCATTCATTACAAATTAAAGAACGATTTCTATGAATGGCAATCCCTTTATTGAATGTCACGGTTTAACTGTCATAAAATAAACATGTTATAGAGAAAAAGAATGTCAGGTTAGGACTTTGTAGTACGGGAAAGTCAGGAAAGAGGACCTTCAAATGAGGAAGTCCATTGAGGACTACCTTAGGTGAAAAAAATGTCAGAAAATAACTGAAAAAATGGAAGTCCATCAAGGCTATATAGTATGGCGAAGACCGTGTTGGACTACCAAAGGTGGAGACTACTAAAGGATACATGATTAGGAGATAGTCCGCCGGGAATTATCTATTAATTGGAGTATCTTAAATTATTGGACTAAGGTGAATAAGTACTTTGGGGGTTACATTGCGGGTTCAAGTCCGTCAAGAAAAATGGGTGTGTTGATTTAGTCGACCAAATATCATATTCAAGTCCATGAATGAGGATATTATAGAGCTTATTCAAGAAAGATATCAAACAAAGGTTAAGTCAAAAAGCAGAATACCACCAAAATAGTACGAAAAATCCATATAGAGTTTAATGTGGATTGAAGGGATCAAGGAAGGGATCCACAGTTTTGGTCAAGACTCAATTATAATGCCAATAGATGCTACTAATCCGTGTTGGAAAATACGATATCAGTGATGAGACATATCATGAAGGGTATAAGAGAAGTATGGAATAATGATAAATAGGGTCAAGACCCATAAGAAAGTATTGTTTGATAGAACATAATTATGGCTAGTGGTTATGTCCACCGACAATTAGCTCAAACAAAGCAAGGCATTAGCTACGCTAGAGAAATTTTCAAATTTTCCTACAAAACTTAGGGGGTTTTAACTCTGAGCATAATATATCATTTTGTTCCTAATTTTAAGAAGTCTTCTATCAATACCATTGAACAGGATCTTACTAAGTTCTTCTGAACTTAAAAAATTTACTACTTTTATGCAGGTAGGAATTGAGTGGAAGGACGAAGCCGTCCACCAGATTCATGTGATGGGTGTGATAGCTGTTTCATGTATATAGCGGGGCATCCTTAGAGGCCACGCCTCAGGGATTAAGTTGGATAAATATGTTTTAAAGCCTTACTTTAAAATTTGTAAATAACTGCTAGGTTTAATAAGATATCAAATTTGTAAATAATTTATTTCTTGTGTTAAATGAGTTATAGTAGAAGTTAAATTTTGAGATATGATTTGTTTAAATATGTGAATAAATCAATTTAGAAATTTTGTTAAGTTAATCGGGTTGATTGTGACATTTGGTACCCTGACCTGATGATCGAGTCGGGTATAGGATGTTACAATGAAATCGCTGGGGAATAGGGTGTCGGTTAGTTTTCGCCAATTTGAACTAAAAACTTGTATTTGAAAATGTTGATTTGTATTTCTGAACTTTCATGAGCAATTTTTTTGGGCTTTATGTCAATTTGTTTTATATGATGCCAGATAAATGGAAATAAAATTTTAAACCTCTGCATGAGCGATAATTCGGTTACGATTTTATTTGAACTTGTGAATGTTTATAAGGCTTTCGCCAAATACTACTTACTCATAACCTATATATAAGTGGTGTAATATTGTTTTAAATTATTTTTAGAAATATTATATATTGCTCGATATTTTGGGTTATCACCCTAACTCGTAGAATATTCGCCAAATTAAAGTGATTGGATTCCAAATGGTTTCATTAGTCCGATTGGTTTTATTTTGTGACACTCTATACATGGATCAAAAAATTAGGTCAGGTGTGGGGTGTTACATATGAGACTATGTGAAGTCTAACGCTTAAAACCTCATATGTGTAAGGAAGTGCATGGCCATGGCATATGTAAGCTATGAAAATCCGCAAGACTTATTCCTTAAGTTTTTCATCAAAGGTATATTTGGGAATTCAACATACGAAATATGCACAAAATTCGCATATGAAAGTCCGCCATATTCATGAATCTTTGTATTTGAATCTGTATGCATGACAGTCCGCCGGACTTATTCTCTAGGTTCCATGAAAAGGTTCTATGTGGAATTCCTTCATGCGAAAGCCTGCGGAATAGTTTTCATATAGGAATCAGCTTTTATATGTTAATATTCGTTTATGAAGTCGCATGTATAAGTCTGCACCAATGAATATTCAATATAAATCCGTATGTATGACAGTCCACTGGATGTATCTTTATGAATTGATTTATGACAGTTTGTTGATCTTATATTCATGCTTCAAGTATAAGAGATTAAAAAGATTATTTTTCTTAAGAGTTAGAACAAACTATTGTCTAAGCAAGAGAGTGCGTAGGCTTATTCGTATGTTCAAGTTACGAGATTTGGAATGGATTAATTATGTTCAGCCAAAACCACAAGGATTTTCTGTCATGTAGGAGTCCTCCAAGGATTATCTTTAAGTTATGTGTCCACAGTGACTATCCACCATAGTGATTTTTTGCCAAGCAAGAGTCTGGCAGCAACTATTATCTAATATTGAGCTCACAAGTAAGAACCTGACATATGTGAATCGGTAATTATAATTCCGCCTATAATGGTTTGCAAGTATGTATTCGCCAAGTTTGAGTCTACGTAGATAAGACTTTATGTGTAAATCTTCATGTAAAAGCTTGCCAAGTGTGAATATTCATGCATAAGCTTTCTATAATCAATCTGTCGTACAATAATCCGAAATGATAATAATCGCTAAGGTAAACTACATATGTTCTACTGGTAAAAGAGGTAATGATTCCTCTTGTAAGAAACTGGAGCAAGTGGGTAAGAGAAACCATCCCACATTTGTAACCTTTAGCACGAGCGATTGAAATGGAATATTGCAGTAATTGCGAAAGTGTACAAATTTTCAAGATGAGCCAATGCAAGGGAAGACGAGTGTCCGCTAAGAGATCAGACCCGTGAAGTTTTTACTTGTAATTCATTAAATGCATATTATATTGGAAACTCACTAAGTTTATTTGAACTTAGTTTTTGATATGTTTTCTAGATATGATGGTTATTAAAGGAGCTGAAGAGGGATCAAGCCAAAACTCGTTCCAGCTTAGGTGAACTTGTGTTTGTATCTGTAACATGCATATAGTGAGGCAACCAAGAGGCCGAACCTCAAGGTTTGAATCTTTGTAACTATATATGAACTTGATATATTATATTCCTTGATGAGTAATCGTTTAAATGAAGCAAAACCATTATTGTTAATCTTCTCATAAGTTTGCATGTTAATAGCTTAAGCTAAGAAATTGTAACTATAGCGTTTTAGTTTGGCGGATCAATTTGTCATATATGTTAAGATATTTCTGTTGTTATGCGAACTAAGTTATGTATAAGCAAAAAAACATATTTGGAAATTTTAGTTATGTTATTTTACTATTTATTTGGAATTATTTCGTAGTTCATTTCACATTTGATGTGACATCTTGTATCTGGACTCTTTGATTGGGCTCAGTCCCTCTTTTTGTTGTTAAGTTGTGTTATTTTGTATAGTTTATCTGTATTGGGGAACAAATTATGAGAAGTATAAGATGAAGGGAAGAACCTACATGCTGCTGATTTGAATGCAGGACACTCAATAACCACAAGAGAAAAGTGAATAAGTAAAGAGAAAAATTAAATTATGCACAACAAGACAAGTTTCAATAACATTTATAAGGATGGCAAGTATAATAATAAGAAAAATTAATTCTCTCCCTCAGTTGGCGGAGCATCGGTAGCAACATTCTTTGGATCTTCATCTTCCTCTTGGCCAGTTTCTTCAGTGGGAGCGGGGCTGGTCATCTGGGGTTCACGGGGATGGAAGAGTTTGCTTGATTCTCTCCATTCTTTCTGGAACTCATCCCACTCCTCGCCTAAGGGATAGAGAACGTCAAAGCTAAGGTCAGAATTTATGAGTTTGTGCATGCAATTGAAGTCTACCTGACTCACATCAAAAGGGCCTACAACAACTTGGGCATGCAATATTAGACTTGACCTCAAGTTCGAAAGTAGTTCCTCATATTGACTTTGGTTTCTATCTTAAATTTCTCCACGGCCTCGTTGCTTTCCCTTCGGAGCTGCATCAGATCAGCAAGGTGTTGCTCCTCTAAGGCTTTTTTTTTTCAGCCTCTAGTTGGCAGACAGTTTTCCCCATCTCCTTCTCTTTAGCTTCCAAGGATATTCCTTTGATCTCCCAAGTGGAGATAGATTCAGTGATCTCCTTGTTCTAGTGGATTGTGTCCACATGAATTTGGCAGAGCTTGTTAAGTGATCCCTCACAAAAACCTATGGACTTCTTGAACTCAACCTGTTTGGCCTTATTCTCATTACAACCTTCAATTAAGGCCCAACCAAGTAGTCCATACTCCGCCACCATCATTTGGAAAGAACCCACTAATTCTTCTAGAGAAGGCTTTCGGGGACCAGTTGAGGAAGATGAAGGGTAGGCACACTCTTTCAACTCTTAGGACAAGTCTACCCATTTCTATCTAACTTCATTAAGGGAGAAGGGTTACTACCATACACTTATGTGATCCTTCCAAGGGAAGAAAATGTTTACCTTGCCAGTAGCAGAAGTTAGTCGTAGGGAACTGAGAGGAGAAACTTGTGGAATGAAGTAGAATGTACCAAAACTAGGCTCCATAGAAAGTGGCATAGAAATAGGGATTCTGTTTGAGACTCAGGAACTGGAGGGACATCTGGTGTAGTAGTTCCTCCCTCAAAAGAAACTGAATCCTTCTCTTATCTATAGTGAATCAATGACTTGTCGCCAATTGTAGGGTAGTTTAGGTACACTTCGGCACTTAAGGAGCTTGTTTTCTAGTGAATTTATAATATTTATATGCATTTTTGATATTCTTAGTTTAGATTTAATTATTTGCAAAATAAGCATTTTTATGCACTTTTTAGCATATCGATGACATGTAAGGCCAACTTGGGCCTTGGGAATGACTAATGGGCTATTTGAGTGTGTAGGGTCTCAATTCAAGCCCAAGAATACAAGGGGCGATGATCGTCTCGCGACACAAGGGATCCTGTGTTGCGACATTGAACTTCAACGCTGCCAGGGCTGAAAGACACACGACGTTGCAACGTAGGCCTTTTGGACGTCACGATGACGCGATAGAAACGTGGAAAGAAAGGTTGATTCCTTGGACAACAATATTGGGATATTTCCTTAATTAAACCCTAGTAAATTAATAGTATTTTGCATTATTAGTGTTAACGTGTATATAGGGTTGTGTGGGCACCAAGTAACATTTAGCCTATATAAGTCACCTTAGGGTGGAGATTTAGATTCAAACCTAGATAGTTTTATTTTATTTAGTTTTCTGTTTTATTTTATTTTTCTCTATTTGGGAATTCCTATTTTGATGTGAAGACGTTTGCGAGCGAAAATTATTCCGGAACTGCACTCCAATATATTTATTCTTTTATTTATATTTCATTTATCTGGCCAATTAACGTTTGTACGAATATTAGGATAAATTCTCATGTTTTATTTCCATCTTGCATCATTTGGTTATGGAACTGATCAATTAATTAATTAAGTAGATTAATTAACGAAAGAATAGGGGTTTATCATAGAATTAGTTGGTATAAATTATGTGTGCCTAAATCCTAGGATTTATGACCCTAGGAAGTAATCTGGGTCAAACGAGGTTGAGAGATAACTTTGCTGAGTAAATCATAATTTATCGCGGTGGAGAAAGTGAGGTTAGGAGATAAGCTAGTGCCTGTCGATTAGTTAATTAGTAGAGGCCAGGAGGTAATACTAATTAATTAATAACTAATTCTTTAAAAAGCTACCCGAGTTTTGAAGTTAATTTTCTGCTTGTTAATTAAGATTTCTTAATCGATCATAGGCTAGAGGCTCGCATCATTGACACTAGGAATAGGAAAGTCCATTATGTTAGTTTAGGTTAATTAATTTAATTAGTTTAATTAATACTTTAACTTGGATTCACATTACTAATTCATTACTCAATTAGATTAGTAATTATTTTTGGTAATTAATTTAATAATAAAATTCTCCATTATGAAATCTCTTGGGTACGATCCTCAGAATACTTACTGGATCGACAATAATGTTCAAGTGTACACAATCGTGACAAGTAATAAAGTGATAAGTATAGAGTATCGTCTCCATAGGGACTATATAAGTAATTCTTTAAGAAAAATTAAAACTTAAACAAATTGGTGCTGAAAAATGATATTATTTAAAATGTGATGCAAACAAATAATAGTTAATTAACTAATTTAATTAACTACAAATTACCTAAGTATGCAAGTTTTAAGAGTTATCACAATAGAATGCTTGTGTTAGGATAATCTTCTTTCCTAGCTTTGATTTATTTAAACACTGTTCATGATGTTACAGATATTCTGTGGCAAGTCCATCATTTACTAACCTTCATTTAATGGGGTAAAGATGTTAAATTTATTTAATTACTAGGTCTACCTAACATACCTAACATATTTCTATGTTTAATAAACTTATAATCTCATAAGTACAACATTTTACATGGTTATGTAAGGTAATAATAGTTTTGATATTTGATAAACCGTAATTTATACATATTTTAATCCCATATTTAGCATGCTTTTTGGATGATTTATTCTTTGAATTGTGGAATTCGATGCTCTTAATCCTTTAATTTCATGTTTTATACTTAGGGAAGCATAGGAGGATGAAAAGAACGAGAAACGGGCTAAAAACGGGCCAAATGGGCCAAAGTAGGAAATCAACACGGCTTAGAGGTAGCCACACAGCCTGGGGTTTTAGGGTTTTCTTATGTTTTGTTTTATCTTTTCTTCTGAGATGTATTCTTTTATGATTATGAACTAAACCCCTCAGATACCTGAGGGGGATGAAACCTAAGACGGATCTTGTTATTGTTTTCTGAACTATATGATAAATACTTGATTTGTTCTTAACTATGTGTTCTTAATTCTTGTTTTTGTATTTCAGGATATTAATTCAAGTATTGATGTGCTTAGGTAGTGGAGGAATATTCCCTGTTTAAAAGTAGATCTAGCATAGTAAAGCGGAGTTGATCGCAACCCTAGAGATAGGATGACGAAAATCTGCCGGATTAGGGTCAAACCTAATATGGGAGTCCATAGATCGGGTTAATGCAATCCTAGGGGTTTTAATTAGAAAGATATTTTAATTAATCAACCTAGGGTTAGACGTTAGTAGCCTCGAGATAGGTATTAATATAAATTAGAGAATCCTACGGATCAAGTCAAGTGAATAAATCGTCTGGTTCAAAGTTAAATAACAAGTGAAGTCTAGGTGGATTCTCCCTTGGGTATCGTCTTAATCAATTGATTTTTCCCAAAAGTATTTTCCCAATTCATTCTCTGTGTCTTAGCGTCTCTAGCTTAGTAGTCAGTTAATTTTAGAATAAACAACAAATCCCTTAATCTTTAGGCTAAATAATAAAAAGAAAGTCAGTATTAGTACTTTTGGTTCCTTTGGGTTCGACAATCCGGTCTTGCCACTAAGCTATACTACTGTTCGATAGGTGCACTTGCCTCAATTGTGGTGATAGTTAGTTTCTAGGCTAGATCATTCATTATATAAATATTAAGACTCTCGACATTACGATCAAGTTTTTGGCGCCGTTGCCGGGGAACTGAAATATTAAGAAAGTTCAATTTTTATTACTTTAGCCATTTTTTATTTTCTGCAATTTACTTTTATTTTTTGTAACTTTTCTAATATTCTTTATTTTATTTGTTCCTAGCAGGTACCTCTAGTTTATGACTAGAAGGAACCCGACAGGACCCTTAATTTACGACAGTGATATTGAAGGTACCGTTTGCAGGAATCGTAGAGAAATAAGGCGAAGCTTAAATTACATAGAAGAAGAGCAAGAAGACGAAACCAATACTACCGAAGAGATGGCTGAGAATAATCCGCTACCTCCAGAGGTGGCTGAAAATCATGCTCCTCGAACTATGTATGATTATGCTAAACCTAATTTAACAGGAACTGAGTCAAGTATTGTTAGACCTACTATTGCTGCAAATAATTTTGAATTGAAACCTAACACTATACAGATGATACAACAGTTTGATGGTTTGCAGGATGATGATCCTAACACACACTTAGCAAATTTTCTAGAATTATGTGATACCTTCAAAATAAATGGCGCTTCTGATTATGCCATCCGTCTTCGGTTGTTTCCTTTTTCTTTGAGGAATAAAGCCAAACAGTGGTTGAATTCTCTTCTACGAGGGTCAATCACTACATGGGATCAAATGACCAAAAAATTATTGTTAAAATATTTTCCACCGGCCAAAACGGCCAAGTTGAGGAATGATATCTCTTCTTTTGTGCAGATGGATCTAGAAACACTATATGATGCATGGGAGAGATACAAGGATTTGTTGAGAAGGTGCCCTCACCATGGGCTACCTTTGTGGCTTCAGGTTCAAACCTTCTACAACGGTGTGAACCCCTAAGCGAGGCAATTAATCGATTCAGCCGCTGGCGGAACGCTGAATAACAAAACTCCTGAAGCGGCCTACGAGTTTATAGAGGAGATGTCACTGAATATCTATCAGTGGCAAGTTACAAGGACAAGGCCAACAAAAGCAGCTGGAGTTTTCAACCTCGACGCAGTAACCATGCTATCAAATCAGGTAGAGATGTTAAACAAAAAGATTGATGGTTTGTGTTCTTCGGAGGTACATCCATGTCTGCATCTGAAACAAGTGGAGGTGTGGCGAATCCTGAGTACCCACCCTACGGACATGGCATGGAAAACGAATAGATGAACTATAAGGGTAACAATTCTAGACCCCAAAATAACCCTTATAGTAATACTTATAATCCAGGTTGGAGGAACCACCCAAATTTCTCATGGGGTGGTCAAGGAAATTAGAGACAACAACCCCATCCAAACTTCCAACAACAGCCCTACCTACAGGAAAAGAAGTCGAACCTTGAGGAAATGCTGACAAAATTCATAGTGATGTCAGAAACTCGTTTCCAAAACACCGAGACAACACTTAAAAATCAACAAGCATCGATTCAAGGGATCGAGAACCAGTTAGGGCAACTTGCTAAGTTGATCTCCGAACGACCGCAAGGAAGCCTACCAAGCAACACTGAGACTAACCCAAAGGAGAAAATTCAAGCCATAACAGCTCATGATAGTGTAGGGTTAGATGAGCTCAATTTAAGGCAAGAGAATGTGGTGGAGGAAGGTAAGGTTGAGGTGAACCATGACAAACTAAAACCGGTAATTAAAGAGTACCAACCTCGTATACCATACCCCGGTGCGATGAAGAAAGACAACACAGACGAACAATTCGGTAAATTTCTTAAACTTTTAAAGAAATTACATATTAACTTACCATTCCTTGAAGCTCTTTCGCAGATGCCAGATTCAAGGAAATTTTCAAAAGAGCTTTTGACAAACAAACGAAAGTTAGACGAAGAGTCGTGCGTGGAACTAAACGCAGTGTGCTCAGCAATGTTGCAAAATAGACTACCATGAAAATTAAAAGATCCAGGGAGTTTTACAATTCCATGCTTAATTGGTAGTTTATCTGTTAATAATGCTTTAGCTGATTTAGGGGCAAGTATAAATGTTATGCCTTATAAAATGTTTAAACAGCTAGGTCTAGGAAAACCCAAACAAACTAGGATGAGCATTTAATTAGCTGATAAAACTATTAGAATTCCTAGGGGTATAATTGAAGATGTACTCGTGAAAATTAATAAATTTGTATTCCCAGTAGACTTTTTCATTTTAGACATGGATGAGGATAACATGATCCCTTTAATTTTAGGAAGACCCTTTTTAGTAACTGCTAGAACTAAAATTGATGTTGGTATAGGTGAACTCATACTCCGTGTAGGTAACGAATCAATCAGTCTTCAGGCTCTTGACTCGGCTAGGACATCAAGTAATCAAGGTGAGAAAATTAATTTTATTAATGACCATTCAGTTAAACCTTCTTTTCAGGAAGCACCACAGAACCACACAACTGAGCCAGATCCTAGACATCATGACAACAAAGAAGTAATTCATGAGGATCAAAGGCTTCATATTGATGAACTAGACGAGTGGACAACACATTTCAAGGAAAAACTAGGAACACACGAAGTAAAACTGAGGGAACCCCCAAACGTGCTTATAGGAACGACAAATCACTTCAAGATAGGAGATCAGGTATTTTTGAATAAGGGAGACCCTCGAATCGCCTTCTCAGACCTTAAAACAAATGAAGAAATCACTTTTGAGGTACGCAATGTGATAAACTGAAATAGTAACATATTTTAATCCCACATTTAGCATACTTTTGGATGATTTATCCCTTGATTTATGTAAAAAGGTGCTATTAATCCTTTCATTTCATGTCTTATACTCAGGAAAGCACCCAAGAATAAAAAGAACGAGAAACAGGCTCAAAACAGACCAAAATGGGCCAAAGAAGAAATCGACACGGCCTGGACTAAAGCCCACACGGCCGTGCCTCCTCAAATATACTAGAACACGGCTGATGTCGATCTACACTGCAGGCCGTGCCTCACTAACTGAGTCCAACACGACTGGCCACGATTCACACGGGCGTGTGCCATGGCCGTGCCCCTGCCGTGGAGGAGAGTAATTTCACTCAGAAAAGGATACTTAGGGGCAAAGAAACACATCCAAAAGCCTATCAATACACCCTAAGTATAACCTAAAAGGGGAGTGGATTTAATCGGCTAGGCCAAGGAGCCGAGCCAAAAGGTCGATTTATGGGAAACTCTCAAGGGATAGCCAGTTGATCCATCTCAAGAAGCCGAAATTTTACTCAAGACGGAGGATCTTCTCTTCAATTCCTTCAGGGGGTTTTAGGGATTTCTTATGTTTTGTTTTATCTTTTCTTCTGAGATGTTTCCTTTTATTATGAACTAAACCCTTCAGATACCTGAAGGGGGATGAAACCTAGATGAATCTTGTTATTGTTTTCTGAACTATATGATAAATACTTGATTTGTTCTTAATTATGTGTGCTTAATTCTTGTGTTGATATTTCGCAGATATTAATTCAAGTATGATGTGCTTAGGTGGTGGAGCAAAAGTCCCTGCTTAAGAGTAGATCTAGCATAATTAAGCGGACTTGATCGCGCCTAGAGATAGGGTGACGAGATTTTGCGGATTAGGGTGAAACCTAATATGGGAGTCCATAGATCGATTTATTTGCTATTCTAGGGGTTATTAATGGGAAAGAGATTTCAATTAATTAACCTAGGGTTAGACGTTATTCGCCTCGAGAGAGGTTTAATATAAATTAGGAGTCCTACGGATCAAGTCAAGTGAATAAATCTTCCTGTTCAATGTTAGATAACAAGTGAAGTCTAGGTGGATTCTTCCTAAGGGTATCGTCTTAATCAACTGAGTTTTTCCCAAGTATTTCCCCAATTCATTCTTTTTGTCTTTGCGTCTTTAGCTTAGTATTTAGTTAATTTAGATTAATAAACAACTTCACTTATTTTAGGCTAAATAATAGAAAGAAATTTAGTATTAGTACTTTTAGTTCCTTTGGGTTTGACAATCCGGTCTTGCCTAAGCTATACTACTGTTCGATAGGTGCACTTGCCTCAATCGTTGTTATAGTTAGTTTCTAGGTTCGATCATTATCTTTATAAATTTTAAAACTCTGACTTCACAGCGATCAAGTTTTTGGCGCCGTTGCAGGGGAACTAAAATATTAAAAAAGCTCTATTTTTATTACTTTAGCCATTAATTTTTATTTTCTGCAATTTACTTTTATTTTTAAGTTTAAATTTTAACTTTGCTAATTTTTTCTTTCTTTCTTTTCCTAGCAGGTACCTCTAGTTTATGACTAGAAAGAACCCGAGAGGACCACTAGTATACGACAGTGATATTGAAGCTACCGCTCGTAGAAATCGCAGAGAAATTAGGTGAGCCCTAAATTACCAAGAAGAAGAGCGAGAAGACAGATTCAATCCTACTGAAGGGATGGACGAAAATAATCCACCACCACAAGATGTGGCAGAAAATAATGCTTCGCGTACTATGAATGATTATGCTAAACCTCATTTAACAGGAGCCAAATCTAGTATTGTTAGGCCTGTTATAGCTGCTAATAATTTTGAATTAAAGCCTAACACTATACAAATGATTCAACAATTTGTTCAATTTGATGGTTTGCAGGACGAAGATCCAAACACTCATATAGCTAATTTTTTAGAGTTCTGTAATACCTTCAAAATAAATGGCGTTTCTGATTATTCCATAAGGCTTCGGTTATTTCCCTTTTCATTAAGGAATATAGCCAAACAGTGGTTAAACTCGTTACCACGAGGGTCAATCACTACATGGGATCAAATGACTGAAAAATTTTTATTAAAATATTTCCCATCGGCCAAAATGGCCAAATTACGGAATGATATCTCTTTTTTTGTGCAGATGGATTTAGAGACATTATATGACGCATGGGAGAGATATAAGGATCTCTTGAGAAGGTGTCCGCACCATGGTTTACCCTTGTGGCTCCAAGTCTAAACTTTCTATAACGGTGTAAACCCCTCAATGAGGTAACTAATTGATTCACCGCGGTGGAACCTGAACAATAGAACTCCCAGGCGCGACTTACGAGTTTATTGAAGAGATGTCAGCTGAATAACTATCGGTGGCAAAGTTACAAGGACCAAACCAACAAAATCAGCGAGTTTTCAACATAGATGCAGTAACCATGCTATCAACACAGGTAGAGATGATGAATAAAAAGCTTGATAGTTTGTGTTCTTCGCAGGTACATCCAGTAATGCAGTGCGACGTAAGTGGAACCGTGGCGAATCCTGAGTGCCCACCCTACCAACCGGGCACAAAGAGCGAATAGATGAACTATATAGGTAACAATTTCAGACCCAATAATAACCCTTATAGTAATAATTATAATCCAGGTTGGAGGAACCACCCAAATTTTTCATGGGGAGGACAAGGAAATCAAGGAAATCAAAGACAACAACCTTCTCAAAATTTCCAAAATCAGTCCTATCCACAGGAGAAGAAGTCGAACCTTGAAGAGATGCTGACAAGATTCATGGCATCCACAGAAAACCGTCTCTAAGACACTGAAACCACCCTTAAGACCTAACAAGCATCGATCAAAGGGATCGAGAGCCAAGTTGGAGAACTTACTAAGTCAGTTGGAGAAATTAATAAGTCAATTGGGCAGCTTACTAAGATAGTTTCTGACATTCGATCAGAGATTTTTTCTAAACAAACAGAATAGGTAAAGCGATTACACCGAGAAGTGGAAAGCGATTAGTCGAACCAAAGAAAAAAATACTACATGAAGATGACAAAGCAAAGGATGAGGAGTTGAGGATGTAACTCCGGTCATGCAAAGAAAGTAAACCATCAATCGCATACCCAAAGAAAGTTGAAGAAAGACCGATTAGATGCCCAATACGGTAAATTTCTTGAACTTTTAAACAAATACATATTAACTTACCCTTTGTTGGAGCCATTTCACGAGATGCCGACATACGCAAAATTCTTAAAAGAACTCTGACGAATAAAAGGAAGCTTGAAGAAGTATCAATCATGGAGCTTAATGAAGAATGTTCACCCATCCTCCAAAATAAGTTACCAACCAAATTAAAAGACCCAGGAAGTTTTACTATTCCTTGTTTAATTGGTAGTTTAAATATTAAGAAAGCATTAGCTGATCTAGGTGCCAATATTAATTTAATGCCTTATAAAATGTTTAAACAACTAGATTTAGGGGAACCAAAACCCACTAGGATGAGTATTCAATTAGCTGATAGATCGATTAAATATCCTAGAGGAGTTATCGAGGACGTTTTGGTAAAAATTGATAAATTTATTTTCCATGTTGATTTTGTTGTGCTTGACATGGATGAGGATATTGAGGTTCCCTTAATTTTAGGGCGCCCTTTTTAGCTACTTGCTAGAAATCATTATCGATGTAGGTGACGGTAAACTTGCATTAAGAATAGGCGATGATGAAATTATTTTTCAAATTTATGATGCCATGCGATATTCTAAAGAACAAGATGATTCCTGTTATTTTGTTGATACTACTGATCATATCATTCAAAACTCATTACAGGAAATTATACATGACGACACGATGGAACTGTGCCTGACTCAAGAAGAGGGGGAAGAAGATGAAGTTGACAAGCTAAATCTAAATACATCTTCATCTAGACAAACGGAAAAAGAGAGCATTGAAGTCAATGACAAACTAAAACAAAAACCCTCTATTGATGAGCCGCCCAAATTAGAATTAAAACAGTTGCCGAAACACTTAGAATATGCATTCCTCGGGGATAATTCTACGCTACCAGTAATTATCTCTTCAGAATTGGAACCCAAGGAAAAAGAGGAGTTGATACAGGTACTAAGAGAACATAAAAGAGCCATAGCTTGGAAAATCTCTGACATTAAGGGAATAAGCCCATCGTTTTGCACCCACAAAATTTTAATGGAAGAGGAATACAAGCCATGTGTGCAACCTCAAAGACGATTGAATCCCAACGTAAAAGAAGTTGTGTGTAACAGTCCAGTTTAGACCCTGGTCGGAACAGTGGTTTCGGGACCACAACTACTAGGTCGTAAAAATATTTTAATGATATTTTCTGTGTGAATAGTACGTGACATAGCCTGTGTGAAATTTTTTTATGATAATTTGATTGTTGGTGTGTCGAATTAGAAGAAAGGACTTAACCGTATAAAGTGTAAAAGTTGTGTGTTGATTTATAAGTGCTAAATTGTTGTTGTCTTTATAAAGGGGAGGATTAATGTTGTAATTAGCCAAAAATTATATGTGGTGGACTGCATTAAATGTTGATATGTGTATATATACATATATGTTTTTATATATATATATTAACTTATAAGTTAAAGTATATTATATATATATTATATATATTATAAACTATGATAATAAAAAGAAATGGGGTAGTGGATTGTTCATCCATCTCCAGCGAAACAAAAAGAAAAGAGAAAGAAATGAGGAAGCTTGGTATTCGGCCATGGTTCATGCTTAAATTGGGTATGTATTTTTGATCGATTTTTGATAATTTCTATGTTTTTGTAATCGTTGCTTTGTGCTCTACAAAACCCATGCATAAATTTTGTAAATTGATGATGTTTGTGTGATATGCCATTGATGATATATTGAGCTTTGTGATGGTTTATGGTGTTAAAAGAAAGATTTGAACTAGATGAACATACTTTGTTCTTGAATTTTTGATGAATTTAGCTAATTAGGGCTAAATTGTGAAAAGTGTAAATTGAAGGGTTAAAATGTGAAATAAATGAAATGTATGAGCTTGTATTAGCATGGGAAGAATTCGGCTAGTATATGTATTTTGAAATTTTGTGTATTTGATGATTTTGTGAAATAGGGACTAAAGTGTCAAAATGTGAAAATGTGAGGACTATTTTGTAAAATACCCTAAATTAGTGAGTGTGGACCAAATTGAATGAGTTGTTGATTGAATGGATTGAATTTGAATGTGTATAGACCAGTAAAGGAGAGGTTCGGATCGAGATCGAGGCAAAGACAAAGTGCTCGATTAATCGACCGTTTCGGTATTTCAACATCCGAGGTAAGTTCGGACATAGTACGTGTAATTAACTATGCTTAATATTATGAAATGATTGGTATGATATATCGAATGGTAAATGCTATGTGAGAGCTTAAGTTATGTAGAACTAAGTGTGCATATTCGGAAATGTGACAGAGATGAATAGTGCTGCGTGTGCGAAATAATATAAGCTTCGGCTTTGTGGTTAGCACTGAGTGTGCAATATTGATATAAGTTTGGATATAATTCTTGCTATTAAATTTATATCTATGTGTTGTGAGACGAATGAATGTATATAAATGGAATAAAATGTTTTAAGTATAAGTTAAAGTATTAAGGCACTATGTGTGCGAAATTGAGTTGATACCGAGTTAATTAGCACTGTGTGTACGATACTATAGAAGCTACGGCTTTAACAATTAGCATTGTGTGTGCGAAACTATAGAAGCTACGGCTTTAACAATTAGCATTGTGTGTGCAAAACTATAGAAGTTACGACTTTAATAATTAGCACTGTGTGTGCGAAAAGATAGAAGCTCCGGCTCATCGAATATGCACTGTGTGTGCGATACCGATAAAAGTTCGGTTTAACATATTGGCACTAAGTGTGCGATGACGATTATGTTTCAGTTATGAAATTGGCACTAAGTGTGCGAATAAGTCAAAGGTATAGCAAAGGTTGAATGAGAAGTAATATCGAGCAAATTGAGTAATACGAATGGTGAGTAGTTATATGTTAATCAAGGTACGTTTGAACCTACGTGGTTGATGATAGATTTAAGAGTTAATTATACATATATATGTTTGAGTATGAGGTAGAGATTAATAAGGTGCCTAGTTGTGCTTTTATCTATGTGATGATATAAATTTATAAGTGTATTAATAAATTAAAAGAATAGTAAAGTTTGATTGAAATGTAAAAACCGGGTAGTTGAGTAGAATGGTTGGATAGTAGCTATTTGTTGGCAAAGGTATGTATGATACCTATGTGGTTGGTGAAACTGAAGGTAGATGAATGGAATAATAAGTGAGTTATGAATATAGTTGAATGTGGGTATTATCGGTAAATTATCTGTGTGATAGTTCAATTTGTTCATTGAGTCAATACAATGAATTACTTGTATTATTTTATGAACTTACTAAGCTTTATAAAGCTTACTGTGTGATTTGTTTCTCTGCTTTGCAGTGTCAGTAAAGCTAGCTCGGATCCGGGAATCGTCAGCCTCTCAGTCACACTATCGGCAATCTATTTTGGGTATTTTGGAAAGATGTATATGATAAAATATGGCATGTATAGGCTAGTTATTTGAATCATGTTTGAGAGTTGTAAATAGCCATGAGATGTGGCTAGATATGTGCTAGGTTTAGCATGAATGATTTTGGTATATGTGATGCATCTTTTGGGCATGGTTTGTGGGTTGAGAAATAGACTTTTGAATGGTAACTTTGTGTTAGTAAAAATGCTTGTGTGAATTAGTGAAATTTAGAAGGAGTAATGTTTGGTATTTAATGTATTATGCTTGTGATGAGATAGATTTTGGTATGGAATTTGTTATGGTTAGAATGGGAATTGAATGCATAGATTGAATAGTCATATTGGTAAGTTTTTGGTTGCCTTATGTGCATGATATGTATTGGTAGGTGTTGCTTGTAGGTTTGACCCTAAGTGGGTGGCATGTTGGCCTTGCAGAATGGCCTATAATGTCACACAGTCGAGGCGCACGGGCGTGCCTACAGACCGTGGGTGAATTGGCAGAATACAGTTTTGTAGCACACGACCTCGACACGGGGGTGTCAGCTAACCGTGGTGTACAAGTCAGCTAAGAGCACATGGCCATGGCACACGGGCGTGCTTGGTGGCCGTGGTGGGGAAGATAGTATAGGACCACGGTCAGGACACACGGACGTGCTTGGTGGCTGTGGGGACCAAATTAGTATATAGACATGGAAGGACACACGGGGGTGTCTAGAAGCCTTGGAGGGCACACGGTCTCCTCCCACGGGCGTGTCTCCCCTGTATTCTTAGAAAAGTTTCAAATTTTCATGAAATTTTATATGTGTTTAGGTTTAGTCCCGACTCAGTTTATAAGCATGCTTAGGGTCTTGATGACTCATTTAAGGGACACTATGATTGTAATTGAATGTGATTGAAGATGATTGACTTTGTGTCGTAAATTCTAGTTGTTAAATGTTCTAATTGATCGGTAATACCTCTTAACCCTATTCCGGTGACGGTTTCGGGTTAGGGGTGTTACATTGTGAAAGCTGAGGTAATTAAACTTCTAGATGCTGGAATAATTTATCCTATTTCTGACAGTAATTGGGTAAGTCCTGTGCAGGTTGTTCCAAAGAAAGGAGGCATGACGATGGTAGCCAACGAGAAGAATGAACTAATTCCCACTAGAACAGTTAGAGGTTGGAGAGTCTGCATTGATTACAGGAAGCTGAACGACGCCACTAGAAAAGATCACTTTCCTTGGCCCTTCATTGATCAAATGTTAAAAAGGTTATCTGGGCATATGTACTATTGCTTCCTAGATGGACTCTCCGACTATTTCCAAATCCCAATAGCACCTGAAGATCAAGAGAAGACAACATTCACATGTCCATATGGTACGTTTGCTTATCGTAGAATGCCTTTTGGATTATGTAATGCTCCTGCTACTTTTCAGCATTGCATGTTGGCAATCTTTGACAAACTTGTGGAAGACATTATGGAGGTATTTATGGACGATTTCTCAGTATTCGGTAATTCTTTCCATCTTTGCCTTAAAAACTTAAAACGAGTTCTAATGAGATGTAAAGAGACAAATCTTGTCTTAAATTGGGAAAAATGCCACTTTATGGTACAAGAGGGAATTGTATTAGGACATAGAATTTCTAGTAAAGGAATCGAGGTAGATAAAGCAAAGGTTGAAACCATAGAAAAATTACCTCCTCCTAGTTCAGTTAAGGCTATTAGAAGCTTTTTAGGACATGCAGGATTTTATAGAAGATTTATTAAAGATTTTTCTAAAATAGCTAAGCCTCTAACGAAATTGCTAGAAAAGATGTACCTTTTAATTTTAATCGAATGTTTAGATGCATTTAATATTCTTAAAGAGAAATTAATAAACGCCCCAATTATAATTGCCCTCGATTGGAATCTCCTTTTGAACTAATGTGTGATGCAAGTGATTTTGTAGTAGGTGCGCTTTTAGGACAAATAAAAGACAAACACTTCCACCAATTTATTACGCTAGCAAGACATTAACAAATGACAAGAAAATTATACTACTACTGAAAAAGAATTACTAGTTTTGTGGTATTTGCGTTTGATAAATTCGGACAATATTTAGTATTATCTAAAGTTGTCATTTACACTGACCACTCTGCTCTTCTTTATCTTTTAACTAAACTTGATGCAAAACCACGACTCATAAGATGGATTTTACTTTTACAGGAATTTGACCTGGAAATACAGGATAAGAAGGGAGCTGAAAACCTTGCAGCAGATCACCTCTCCAGGCTTGAGAACCCACATCTCGAAGAGCTCGACGAAAGTGAGATAAATGACTCATTCCCTGAGGAACAACTCTTTTCTATAACCTACTCCGAGGTACCATAGTTTGCAAATATTGCGAATTATTTAGCCGCTAACGTCCTATCGAAAAAGCTAACACATCATCAAAAAAAGCGATTCTTTTCTGATGTGAAGAACTATTTCTGGGAGGACCCCTTTCTTTCCGCATTTGTGCAGATCGTGTAATTCAAGATATCGTTACAAAGATAGAAGCAAGCAAAATCCTACAACATTGCCATTCAGACCTTCGGGAGGACACTACGATGGCATTAACACAAAGACATAAAATACTCGAATCAGGTTTTTATTGGCCCACTCTATTCAAAGATGCCAACAGGTATGTCGCTTCATGTGATAAATGCCAAAGAACAGGTAATGTTTCTAAACATGATGAAATGCCTCAAACATATATGCTATCTTGTGAAATATTTGATGTATGGGGTATTGATTTTATGGGTCCATTCCCTAGTTCATTCGGAAATAAGTACATCCTAGTAGCAGTTGATTACATGTCAAAATGGGTGGAAGCTGAAGCTTTGCCCACCAATGATGCCAGGGTAGTAGTTAAGTTTCTTAAGAAACTGTTTTCTCGATTCGGAACACCTAGAGCCATCATTAGCGATAGGGGTACTAATTTTTGTAATACTCAATTTGATAAGGTCTTAAAAAATATGGAGTACACCATAGGATAGCTACCCCATATCACCCTCAAACCAAGGCAAGGTGTAGAAGTAGCAAACCGAGAACTTAAGCGGATCTTAAAGAAAACAGTTGAATCCAACAGGAAAGATTGGGCAATAAAAGTAGACGACGCTTTATGGGCCTATAGAACAGCCTTTAAAACCCCTTTAGGAACATCCCCGTACAAACTTGTCTACGAAAAAAGTTGTCATCTACCACTTGAGTTAGAACATAAAGCTTACTAGGCTATAAAATTTTTGAATTACGATATTAAAACTTCAGGTGCGAAGAGAATGATGCAGATGAACGAGCTAGACAGATGGAGAGCTGATGCCTACGAGAACTTGAAATTATACAATGAGGCAACAAAGCGACACCATGATGCTCGTCTAAAGAAATCGAGACAATTCAAAGTAGGGACTTGGTCCTTCTATACAACTCGAGGCTTAAACTGTTCCCTAGGAAACTGAAATCAAGATGGTCAGGTCCATTCATGATCAAAACAATTTTTCCCTATGGCACAATCGAGGTAACTCATCCCACTCAAGGCACATTCAAGGTAAATGGTCACCGACTCAAAATCTATAATGGTGAAGATTTTAGGGATATGAGAGAGGAGCTTCAGCTCCGTGAACCTTCTTTTTAAAATGAAAACATGGTAAGTCTAGCTTAAGACTTTAAACGAGCGCTTCTCGGGAGGCAACCCGAGCATTAACCACACTAACGTTAGATTCTTAATTTTTAGCATTTAATCCCATACTAATTAATTCAATAAAGCGCAGGTTTTAGACCACACGGCCTTGCACACGGGCGTGCCCGTGGCCGTGTGGAAGCTATGGAACGAAACACGGGCGTACTTATAGCCGTGCTCGACAAAGGTGACTTTTATCCCCAAACACGGGCTACGATAATAACCCCACGCACGTGCTGAGTAATCGTGGACTATACTGACTTGAAGAACACGAGCGTGTCACTGTAACCACGGCCGTGGCCAAGAACCCTGATCGCGCCCAAAATTTGAAAATTGCGAAAAGCACGAGCTAAAAAGAATCGAGCACGGGCGAGTCCTTTGCCCGTGGCCGATCCCCTATATATAGAACATGACACTCATCTTCCCCAAATTTTATAACCCTAAATCGATTTCCCCCAAAATCCCCACCCCCACGCCGACCATCACTCACAAAACTCATCCCCATTGCCTCCCACCACCTCCTCAACCCTCCCCCTTTCACATAAACACCAAAAACTGAAGCCACGCCTATGTTATCAGAAGCCACGACCTCGCCACCACTGTGCTACCCAGATTTTTGCAGCACACAATCGTGCGCCACCAGTACACGCCCGTGCTCCGCCTACCACTTCAATCGCGCCACTTATCTCCAAAAACACCACTGGTTACCTCTAATTTTTACATTTTCCTACATTAAACTTCCTTTATTACTAGAATTTTATTAAGTTCTTATTTAGTTTTATTTAGTTTTTATTTAGTCTTTATTTTTCACTTACTATTTCATATCGATTTCTTTTTCACAATTAGATTGATTTAGTTATTCAATCCTTGTTTAATAGCAATTGATTGTTATGCTGAGGAACGTTATACAAAATGTCATGGCTGGAATTCTCTGTTATTATGAAATATCTGCTATTCTCAGGTAAAATGTCATCGTCTCGAGGAAAGAAAGCAACAACCCCGAGCTCGAAAAAGTGAAAAGGACCCGGATCATCATCCGCAAGCGCATCTGCCGAAGTCCGCCATCCGTTCCTCCAATTTCCTCCAGGGATTCAAGAGGACCGATATAAAGTACTTTGCGCACGACCCCTCGAAACATGCAGATGTATTGACTGGGCCGCTTTGGAGCAAGTCCCGTTAGCAGCAGAGATTCGCGCCCCATTATTCACAGATCCGTGGGACCAATTCTTCAACATTGTAGAGCCCACATACCTAGAGCTCACCTTGGAGCTCTGCTCAACATTCCAACTTCAGACGGTGATGAACCGTCACGATGATCCAGGGACAATACAATTCCGCCTCGGAGGAACCATATGATAGTTAAACGTACCACAATTTGGGGCCACATTAGGACTTTATACAGATAACTTCGTAGCGGAGCATGATCTTTTAGAATTGCATCGACATATCCATTCCAGCCCCACCGAATGTTGGCACAAAATAGCTACCCACTCCTTCAACTATGACCCCAGTCGCTCAAAAGCGATAGCCATGACACCATCTTTGAGGTACATTCACGCAATTTTGGCTCATACTTTCACAGGTCGACGGGAGAGCACCGGCCCCGTCAATACTCATGATGCCTACTACCTATGGTGCATGTCAAACAAACATGTTATCGACCTAGCATACTTTATAGCCCGAGCCATACAACATCAGACGGAGCAGCATCGGCGAGGGATCATATCTATGGGTCCCTACATTACACGCCTAGCTCGGTACTTCGGGCTCCTCAACACCGACGCACAAACCTCCTCACTTACACTGATAGGGCAGATGGCCCCATAGGTCGACGTGGGACCGACCCTCCTCAATATCGGCTTGCACCCACTACTGACGAGGAGGACCCTGAGGACATTACTGATGATGTCCCACCACCACAAGAGGCACCAGTCCCGAGCCAGCAGCCCTCCCATACAGCAGCTTCATTTTCAGACATTTCTACATGCCTCGATCGGTTCGAGCAGTACTGTACTCAGCAATTTCAATGCTTTGACGGAATCGAGGCCACCCTCCAGCAGATTTGTCATCACTTCCATATTTCTACACCACCACCACCACAGGCCCCAGCTGACGATGAGGACCTCTAAGTCCTTCTATTTTCCTTATGTTTATTTTCTTTATTTCTAGTTCATTCGTTTTAAATTTTTATTTGTCCTAATTTAAACTCTTTTGCCTTTATGTTTAATACCTTTATTGGCTATCTAACCTTAGAGTATTACTAACAAACATTTATTTAATTCCGCCCCCGAGACATCTAACTAATGACTTTGCAGTTTCAATTGTACACTCCAAAATAACGAATAAATCACTAGGAGTAATTCACTGCTACATAAGTCATCTGTCACCTCCGACTTAAGGAATCCATCCAAAATTCAAGAAGTTTCACTTCTCTCCCTATCTTATGATTTTATTATTATATTTATATTATCTATCTTTGTACATTGAGGGCAATGTACATCTTAAGTGTGGGGGGTGAATCTTAGACGTGCCTAACTTTTTTCATTATTCTCAAAATCCTGAATTTAGTCTTGTTTTTAAGTAAATTCCTCATATTACTAATTAGGATGAAATTTCTAATGATTTATGATTTTTATTGATATGTTTTAGATTAAGTCATTGATAATTATGCATCGATAATTAAATTCTAAAAATACTAGAGAATCAAGCATGATAAGTCTATTTTTCAGAAATTAAAAATTTTCTAGGTTGTCGAACTGAGTTTAAATATTACTTTGAAGTTTGAAATTTACGAGGTTGATGTAAAAAATACCCATAATTTTTGTACGTTTTTTAGCCTTATAGAGCATATATTCTTTTTCATGCTCACTTTATTGATTATGATTATGTCAACATTGATCTGTTATTCTAGAACTTGCCTCGTTTATACATATCGAGACAACATCTATGATTTGATATACAGAGATGATTAAGGCACCTAGGTTTTAACCCACTAACTCCATTAAAAGCCTCCCTTCACAATTAACCCCTAGTGAACCCCTTTTAATCCTAACAACCCTTTTTATTGACATAACCGCTAATATTAACCCAGAAACCCTTTGTTTTTGTTATCCCCATTCCTTTTGACGACCCTTATATCGAGATTTGATTTGATTAATAGCCTAACTATGTTTTTATTTCAGTAATTTATCCTTTGTTATGTATTTATGATTTGTGCTCGAAAAAAAAATCAATAAGAAGTATAGTCGTTATTCATTACTAGGTTTGTGATTAAGTGAGCTTATACGTTTGAATTCCAAATATTGAAGAAGAAGCTCGTATTATTAGTTTAAAGTTTCAATCCATTATGAAATTATTCAATTTATTGTTTCTAGTTAGGTATTTTATCAATTCAATCTCGATTCTAACCTTCTAATTCAGCCTCTATCCACACCTTAACCCTAGCCTCGTTACAACCCTTTCAAAGACCTTTTGATTTGTGCATCATCTCATATTATAGTGGTGGAGATTTGATTTTCAGGCAAGCCTATGGGATTAACTTTTCATGTTCAACTTTTGAGCGCTTTTTCCTGAACCTTAAACACTTTGAGTGATTTGAGTGAATCTCTAGTGAGGATGTCAATCCTTGTTGGTTTTAAATTAAAGGTAATTATTTAGATAAGGGGAGACGCCTACATTTTCGAGCTACAAATCTATGACTTAGATTGTTTGAATCCTTAGGACTCTTTGAATTGAATTATCCATGTATAAATTATCCATGAATTATGATAAGATATTGTTGATAGGAATTATGAATTATTGAAAGTTCATTTTAATTGTAAGTTGAGAGTTTTGCTTGAGGACAAGCAAAAGCTTAAGTGTGGGGGTATTTGATAAACCAAAATAGTAACATAATTTAATCCCACATTTAGCATACTTTTGGATGATTTATCCCTTGATTTATGTAAAAAGGTGCTCTTAATCCTTTCTTTTCATGTCTTATACTCAGGAAAGCACCCAAGAATAAAAAGAACGAGAAACGGGCTTAAAACGGACCAAAATGGGCCAAAAAAGAAATCGACACGGCCTGGACTAAAGCCCACACGGCCGTGCATCCTCAAATAAACTAGAACACGGCCTGATGTCGATCTACACAGCCGTGCCTCACTAACGGAGTCTAACACGACCTGGCCACGATTCACACGGGCGTGTGCCATGGCCGTCCCCCTACCGTGCAGAAGAGTAATTTCACTCGGAAAAGGATACTTAGGGGCAAAGAAACACATTCCAAAAGCCTATAAATACACCCTAAGTATAACCTAAAAGGGGGAGTGGACGGGCGGTCAGCTAGGCCAAGGAGCCGAGCCGAAAAGGTCAGATTTGTGGGAAACTCTCAAGGGATAGCCAGTTGATCCATCTCAAAAAGCTGGAATTCTACTTAAGACGGAGGATCTCCTCTTCAATTCCTTCAGGGGGTTTTAGGGATTTCTTATGTTTTGTTTTATCTTTTCTTCTGAGATGTTTTCTTTTATTATTATGAACTAAACCCTTCAGATACCTGAAGTGGGATGAAACCTAGATGAATCTTGTTATTATTTTCTGAACTATATGATAAATACTTGATTTGTTCTTAATTATGTGTGCTTAATTCTTGTGTTGATATTTCGCAGATATTAATTCAACTTGAATGTGCTTAGGTGGTGGAGCAAAGTCCTCGCTTAGAGTAGATCTAGCATAATTAAGCGGAGTTGATCGCGCCTAGAGATAGGGTGACAAGATTTTGCGGATTAGGGTGAAACCTAATATGGGAATCCATAGATCGATTTATCAAGCTATTCTAGGGGTTATTAATGGGAAAGAGATTTCAATTAATTAACCTAGGGTCGAGACGTTATTCACCTCGAGAGAGAGGGTTTAATATACGTTAGGGTTTAATATACCTCGAGAGAGATTTCCCCAATTCATTCTTTTTGTCTTTGCGTCTTTAGCTTAGTAATTAGTTAATTTAGATTAATAAACAACTTCACTTATTTTAGGCTAAATAATAGAAAGAAAGTTAGTATGAGTACTTTTAGTTCCTTTGGGTTCGACAATAATGCTGTCTTGCCTAAGCTATACTCTTCGTTCGATAGGTGCACTTGCCTCAATCGTTTTCATAGTTAGTTTCGTGTTCGATCACTATCTTTATAAATTTTAAAACTCTGACTTCACAGCGATCACAATGTCTTCCCATACGGAACGGTCGAAGTAACTCACTCTGAATTCGGCACTTTTAAGGTAAACGCTACTCGACTCAAACTTTATCATGATAGTAGAACTAATAGCATGAGAAAGGATGTTCAACTCTTCAAACCACCCTGATTATGCGAATGAGAGGTGAGTCTAGCTTAAGACTTTAAACAAGCGTTTCTCAGGAGGCAACCCGAGTACTAACCCCCTTTATTTTCATATCTTTGATTTTTAGTACCTAACTAAAGACTAACCAAAGTAAATAAAGCATAGGTTTCCGTGCCACATGGCCTTGCACACGGGCGTGGCCGTGGCCGTGTAGGCATCACGAATTTACACACTGGCATGGCAAAGGTCGTACGAGCCAAGGATGAAAAATCCCCAGATCACGAACGGCTATAAATTGCCACGACCGTGCGATATGGCCGTGGCCGACACTGAGGAAGTCACACAGGTATGAGATACGCCCGTGCTTTGAGGCCGTGGCCGACACTGAGAAAGAGACATGGGCATGGAACCCTCTACACAGGCATGGGAGAAATGAACGAGCCACTACACGGCCGTGCGATACGGCCGTGCGACGCAACATGGCCAAGACACACGGGCGTGGGGATGTACCAGATCTGAAACCTCTATTTAAAAAAACACCCCTCTCCCTTTCCCACCTACTCCCCATTCACTTTCTTCCATACCTTTTCATCCTTCCCCTTTCCATTTCCTCTCATTCTCCTATCCCAAACTCTCCATTTTCACCTTACCATGTCGAAGAAGCGAAAGGACCCTAGCACAGTCTCCCCATGCGAGACCGAGCCACATAAGTTCATGCCGGCCACTTCATTTACTCACCAAGCTAAGGACATTTGAGTCCATTTATTTTACCTATGTCTTTTCTCTTCTCCTTTATTTTCCTTCTCTTCATCTTCCTTGTCCTTAAATACATAATTAGTTTATTTTGAATTGTTCTTATTATTTCCTGGTTTTTTCTTCACGAGCTACCCAATTTCTTCATCTAGCACAGCGATTGTGGGCAGCGACCATACCACCACCAGAGACGCCTCCTCCAACTTATCTTTCACCTCCGAATCAAGTTTCCACACTTCCAACTCAAGGAACCCATCTAAAATTCAGGAAGTTTCACTTCTCTCCCTATCTTTTGATTTTCTGTATCTATATCTATCTTTGTACATTGAGGGCAAGGTACATCTTAAGTGTGGGGGGTGAATTTTATCGTGAAAAGTGCCTAACTTTTTTCATTATTCTCAAATCCCTGAATTATGTCTTGTTTTTAAGTAATTTTCTCATGTTACGATTAGAATGAAATTTCCTTTGATTTATGATTTTCATTGATATGTTTTGAATTAAGTCATAGTTAATTATGCAGTGATGATTTAAACTTTAGGAGACTAGAGAATCAAGCATGATAAGTCTATTTTTCAAAATTAAAATTTTTTTAGGTTGTCTACCTGAATCTAATTATTACCTTGAAGTTTGAAATTTACATTTTGATATCAAAAGCCCATAATTCTTGTGAGATCTTGAGCCTCTTAGAGCATACATTTTTCGTGCTCACTTTATTGATTATGAGTGTGTCAACATTGATTTGTTATTCTAGAACTTGCTTCGATTATACATGTCGAGACCACACCTTTGATTTGATATACAGAGATGGTAAAGGCACTTAGGTTTTAACCCACTTACTCCACTAAAAGCCTACCTTCACAATTAACCCTTAGTGAACCCCTTTTGAATCCTAACAACCCTTTTTATTGACTCACCCAGTAATATTAACCCAAAACCCACTTTGTATTTATTATCACCATTTTTCTTGACCACCCTTATATCGAGTTTTGATTTGATCGGCTGCCGAATTATTTTATTCATTTCAGTAGTTGAATCCTTCTTTTATTACTTGATTTGTTCTTAAAAAAGAAAAAAAAAGAAAAAAAATGAAGTATATTCATTTTTCTTCTTTGTTATTGGAGCTTAAGCAGTTAATTTCATTATCTTTAGAAGAAGCTCATGTTATTAGTATTAATTTTTCAATTGATGTAATTATTCAGTATTAGTTTGACTTTCTAGTTAGGTAATTTGTCAATTCAATTTCGATTCTAACCCTCTAATTCAGCCTTTATCCACACCTTTAACTCAAACCCCGTTACAACCTTTTTTAAAGACCTTTTGATTTGTGTATCATCTCATATTATAGTGGTGGAGATTTGATTTTCATGCAAGCCTATGGGATTAACTTTTCATGTTTGACTTATGAGTGCTTTTTCCTAAACCTTAAACACTTCGAGTGATTTGAGTGAATCTTTAGTGAGGATGTAAATTTTTGTCGATTTTGAATTAAAGGTAATTATTTAGGTAAGGGGAAACACCTATTTTTCGTACTATAAAGACTATGACTTTGATTGTTTGAATCTTTAGGAACCTTCTGGTTAAATTATCAATGTATGAATTACCTATGAATTATGATGAAACATTATTGATAAAGATTATGAATCGAGGAAATTCGATTTTAATTGTGAGTTGAGAATTTTGCTTGACGATAAGCAAAAGCTTAAGTGTGGGGGTATTTGATAAACTGTAATTTATACATATTTTAATCCCATATTTAGCATGTTTTTTGGATGATTTATCCTTTGAATTGTGGAATTCGATGCTCCTAATCCTCTAATTTCATGTTTTATACTTAGGGAAGCATAGGAGGATGAAAAGAATGAGAAATGGGCTAAAAACGAGCCAAATGGGCCAAAGTAGGAAATCAACACGGCCTGGAGGTAGCCACACGACCGTGCCCCTTTAGCAGGCTCGACCACTACCTGAATTCGATTCAAACGGGCGTGTTGCACGGGCGTGTCCCTACCGTGACAAAGAGGAATTTCACTCAGAATAGGGTACTTAGAGGCAAAGAAAGACATTTCAAAAGCCTATATAAACACCCTAAAGGCCAACCTTGAGGGGCGCATCCAGCTAGGCCAAGGAGCCAAGCCAGAGAGGTCAAAATTGTGGGATTTACTCGAAGAAAGCCAGTTGATTCATCTCAAGAAGCCAAAATCATACTCAAGACGGAGGATCTCTCCTTCAATTCCTTCAGGGGGTTTTAGGGTTTTCTTATGTTTTGTTTTATCTTTTCTTCTGAGATGTATTCTTTTATGATTATGAACTAAACCCCTCAGATACCTGAGGGGGATGAAACCTAAGATGGATCTTGTTATTGTTTTCTGAACTATATGATAAATACTTGATTTGTTCTTAACTATGTGTTCTTAATTCTAGTTTTGGTATTTCAGGATATTAATTCAAGTATTGATATGCTTAGGCAGTGGAGGAATATTCACTGTTTAAGAGTAGATCTAGCATAGTTAAGCAGAGTTGATCGCAACCCTAGAGATAGGATGACGAAAATCTGCCGGATTAGGGTCAAACCTAATATGGGAGTCCATAGATCGAGTTAATGCAATCCTAGGGGTTTTAATTAGAAAGAGATTTCAATTAATCAACCTAGGGTTAGACGTTAGTAGCCTCGAGATAGGTATTAATATAAATTAGGGAATCCTAAAGATCAAGTCAAGTGAATAAATCGTCTGGTTCAGAGTTAAATAACAAGTGAAGTCTAGGTGGATTCTCCCTTGGGTATCGTCTTAATCAATTGATTTTTCCCACAAGTATTTTCCCCAATTCATTCTCTGTGTCTTAGCGTCTTTAGCTTAGTAGTCAGTTAATTTTAAAATAAACAACAAATCCCTTAATCTTTAGGCTAAATAATAAAAAGAAAGTCAATATTAGTACTTTTGGTTCCTTTGGGTTCGATAATCCGGTCTTGCCACTAAGCTATACTACTGTTCGATAGGTGCACTTGCCTCAATCGTGGTGATAGTTAGTTTCTAGGCTAGATCATTCATTATATAAATATTAAGACTCTCAACATTACGATCAATATTATTACAAATTTAATCCCTAACTGATTAAACATACACCATACAAGTATTTTTAAAATTAATTAAAACATTGTTTAGATTCATTAATTAATTCAATTATCTCTTCACATTCATAATGCATAAGAAATATAATCATGAATTTACTTGCATGAGTAAATCAATCGAAAGCACAGAACACCTTTCAAAAAATTAAATAAAATAAACCATGGAGATAAAATCATTCTAACACAAACAGAATTAAGCAATCATGATCTTATTAAAAATAGAAAACTTAGTTACAACATGTTCATGAAATTGAGCAGAAAGTAAAAGATATAAAGGATAGCTCGTTTGCTCCTTTCTTGGCTCTTCCTTTCTTGCAGAAGCAACCAAGCTAAAAAGTGTTCAATGTGGTCGAATTGGGGCTACTCTTAAACCTTGCAAAAACTCTTTCGAGAGGAGGAAAAATAGAGAATGGAAAAGGAGAGAAAAGAGAGATGAATGAGAGAGGAAATGAAGAGAGAAAGATGCGTGAATTGAGTGATGAATGAATGGAAAGGTGAGGCCCTATTTTTGCAAGTGAAGGACCTCTAAAAATAGAATTTCGGAGCCTTGATTTTCTCTCCCCATGTGGCCGACCCTTGAATGAAGTAAGAAGAGTTGATGGCTTGCTATTTTTAGCTTGGGGTGTGAGAGAAAAAGCTAGAAAAGAGGAGGGGTTTGAATGGTTATGTGAATAAGTCTTGGGGGATTGAATTTTAATTATTTAAAATAATCTTTAGATGACTAATTTAGGCTATAACATGGACGGTTTGGACCTCTTTTCGTAATGAATAATAGCATGCTCTTTTCACCTTAGTAGATTGTCCAATTTCCCAACACAATTACTGATATGGATCGAACATATCCATGACCTGTTAATCCTTTATTTGGGGCATCCAAGGTTGACTATTAATCAGGTCCCCTCTATGTGGCTTGTGCTTTAGGGATGCTATAGCATTTTGAGCTCCAAAAAGGTGACTTTCAAAACTGCCATTTCTTTAGGAGTACTAAACTGCTTCAAATTGGCAAAATTTTGTAAGTTTAGAATAGAAATAGTTAAAAAATAGATATTTGTCTTTAATTTTTTTCAAATTAGATATTTTTTTTAATAAAATTAAAAGAATATGCTAAAAAGAACTCAGGATTTGCAAGAATTATTAGTCAGAAAATGCTTAAAAAGTCTATATATTTTTGAGTTTCCACTTACTGGTGTTCCATTGTAACACAAGACTATATTACAACTTGACCTGTTCTCTTACAGATGCCATATTTAATTACATATATTTTATTTTCATGATTTTTACTCAAAATGTTCACACTTTTAGAGGCTACCAATCAACCTGCCATCACTATTATCTTTGGTACTATGAGACCCTTCCTCCACTTGAGGCCTATTGCGACCACTACTGCTAGCCCTTACTGTAATATCCGGGATTTATGGCTTATGCATTAATGCCTAATTGTATGCTTATGTGTATATAAATGTGTTTTGTATGAATTTTGAGAACCTTAGAATATAGAAGAATGCCTTAGAAAATATTAAATTTTAAGTATTGAAGGGGAATTGAACAAAAGAGGCCTTAAGAGGAATAGTAGGGGAAATTAGACACAAAAAGTGCCTTGGTAAAGTGGCATGAATGCGCCACTTAAAGCTCTGGTAAGTGACACCATTTGCAGTGGGCAAGAGGCTAGGTTCGAGCTGCAAGGGAAGCAAATAAAAGAGTTTTATTTTTTTGCGGCAATGGGGAGCAGTAGTGGACGACATTTGGACTTTCAAATGGATGAGGATGAGATTTGGTCTCTTTCTTTTAAAATTCGGCTAGAAGAGAAGGATAAGTGTTGATTTATTCAATTTATTTTGAATGAGTAGTATGGAGAGAAAATAGGAGAAAAGCAAGGAGTAGCTAGTGTTTGAATGCTACCCGAATTCAGGAGGGGGGAAGTAAGTGAGGCAATCGGTCATACAAGGGAGGTTATGTGCTGAGATTTCTTCTCTTCCCATATCTCTCTCTTTTGTGCCGAAAAGTCCTTAGGAATTCAATTTGCTCTCTTTATTTCTTCTTCCCTTCCTCTTCAATTGACCAAGCCGAATATTCCTCTCTCAAATCCCATCATTGCTGATTCTCCATAAGCCTCATATTCTTCCTTTTCTTTCCCTTGTTGAAGCCGAATCTCTCTAAGTGATCATCAAAAGCCGAACACTCAAGGTAACCCCTAGCCGAAGGTTCAAAGCCGAAAGTTCACCTCATTGCCACTCTTTGAATCGAATTCTCCTACGAGCTCTCTTGCCGATTTCTTGAAGGTAGTGATCAATTGCGTCTTAGTCATCTTATTGGTAAGGATCTCTCTAGCCGAACTCTTGTTCTTTTCTTTCTCTAACTGTCGAAAATCAAGGCACTAATCCCATTATTGTTTCTAGCCGAAACCTTGAGGGATCTTTCGGGGTTTTTTGGAGTAGCCGACTTCTAGAGGAGATCTTCGGGATTTCTAGATCTAAGGTAAGCGAGGGTGATATTAGGCCAAAGGCCATTTATTAAGTTCATTAAGTGATTGAAAAGCGGATCTAACATGAGCCTATAGGTATTTCGACATCACCAAGAGCAAGGATTAATTTCGGGATTTAGATCCGCAAGGTAAGGGTTCTAGTGATTCGGATATGTTCCTTATTCGTTCAAAAGCCGAAAACTAACCAGTCAAATGATATAGTGTTTGGCCGAATGTAGGAACTAGGGATCTAGAGCATTAGATCGGGAGTTTCGGGGTTTCAGTGAAAGCGTTAGTAACCAGGTGTGTAGCCCTACACTAGTTCTTAAAAGATTTATGGTGTCATTTTAATATATGTGATAATGAAAGTGTAAGAATGTGGCTAAGGTACCATGCAATGGTACAAAGTACCCAGGTACGCTAACCTACTACAATTATGGTTATATTATTATGAATATCTGTTATGGCATACATGTGAAATTGTAACAAATGTGAAATAAGAGATATGGCATGATTATGCATATTTGTATGACATGGGGCATATGGGTGATATTTTAAGGGGAAGTGATCTGGTGGTTTTTACCACAATATCTGGTGACTTAGGTCACATAATCTGAATGTGGTGACTTATGTCACAAATTACTATCTGGTGACTTTGTCACATTATCTGGTGGCTATGCCACAATTTATAAGGGCGATGAGCAAGTCGTCTGCAGCGACTACCTTCGATGATGTGTAGCGGATGGAGGGTCGATTTAGTGATCCCCACGGTGTGATGGCAGGTATGGGTGATGTGTAGAGGATGGTTATTAGGTTTGGGTTCGGGATTGCATCATTACCTATATTTGCTATATGAATATGTATGATCTGACATGCCTAAATCGTTGAGACTTGTGTTGGTTTTTACACACCGAGTCTGCTTTGACTCACCCCGCTGTGGGATATTTTTCAGTGACACTCGATGTGACCGGTCTGTGCGGAAGCTTAGTGGTGGCCATGTTCAACTCAGACTTTATTTTAATTTTGGACTTTTTACTTCTAAGTATTTTGGATTTATTTCGGGTTTTGCTTTGATGTAATAAGGCCATAGCTATAAACTGATTATGCATGCATTTTTATTTGTTTTATTATGATACAAATTTTATCCATTTAAAGTTTAAGTAACTTTTCTTAAAAATAAATTTTAAATGTTTAGACACCTAAACACAAACGATTTTCGAATTAAAGATTAACTCCAAAACAACTCAGCATTTTTTTTTATAAACCACCCAAATTTTCCAAAGTAATAAACATGAATTTGAAACGTTTTACTCGAGGAACATACCAGATCTGGTCTGGGCTCGTGGGCCGGGTATGGGGTGTTTCAGTTTGGTATCAGAGCCAGGTTTTAAACTCTCGGCCTTGGGTTTAAAGCCCATAACGTTTTCAAAATAGAGCCCAAATAAGTTTTGTGAAAATTTTTGTGAAATGAGCAGGTTTTTCTGGCATGGCACCTATGTCTCCGGCCCGAAGTCCACCAGGTAAGTACCCCTAACCGTTGTGTGAATTAATGTATGATTCGTATATGGGTATAACGGGAACGTAGATTAGTATATTAAGTTATGGAACCCTAGGATTAGTTTACCCTAACACAAGAACTACATAAAATTTAAGTCCTAACTAAACAAACCTGTGACTTAGTCGCCGAGTTAGGGTGTGGCAACCATTGTGCGCATGTCTAGGATTGGATTCAGGAAGAGCACAGTATTTAAGCGATCCTAGTGACTCACCTCCTCTTCACTCGAATCCTACCTGGTGCGTAGTAACGGTTCACCCTAACCAAGAGGACTCATTCACAGGCTAAACTCAATAATTAAAACCCATAAGGGACTAGCCATATTTTTATAAAAACCTTAGTTTTAAAAGCACCAAATTACCCCTTTGATTTGTAAAAACTCTTTTACAAAATTTTTTCAAATATTCCCGATTTACAAAAATTTACTAAAATACCCACAGGTTGAGAAATTACTAAAATACCCTTGGTTTATGAAATTACCACACTACCCTCAATTTTTCTAAAATATTCTTACTTTACAAAAATACCAAAAACCCTATTTTGCAAAACATCAAGATACCTGGTTTGGAAATTTACCAAAATACCCCTATAGGACAAATTACGAAAATACCCACAGGATTAAAACGGACAAAAATGTACAAGTGATGAATGTGTGTAGTAGATACTACTGAATGAAGGTGCATCTTTCTTTGAACTAGGATAGAAGACTTGAAATGAAAACCTGAATGATCGAAAGCACTACTACTAAGCTCCTTTTCATAAAATTTCTTCGCGGATAATCGAGTGGAACAAATACTAATGCATAAAATTCCTTAAATCAGTTAAAGCGCGATCGTAGAAATGAGTTCTAGGGGACGTGGTCGTAATGTGCGAGGACGTGGTAGAGCGAATGACTGTGATCGGAACCCGTTAGGTCCGGACAAGGGTCCGAAAATGAGGTACCACCACCCCACCACCACCGTTGGTGTTGAGCGGCAAGATCGGGCGGGGGGATGATGCGATGCTCGCGAGCGATCTTGCGGGTTCTTGAGATGGTGGCTGGAGCGGTGGAGGTGGGGAAGCTCGGAAATCTGTACGGCGACTCTCGGAGCAAATGGAGCTGAAGTATTCCGTGGCGTATCTGGTGTGGCACCCAGTACGGCTGAATATTGGATGGAAGCGACAGAGCGAATTATGGATGAGCTGGATCCGATCTGAAGAAAGTGAAGGGAATGGTGTCGCTACTTCACGATGAGGCATATCGGTAGTGGCTCACAGTTCGGGATGGTGCTACAGTTGAGGATCTCACTTGGGAGTATGTTAAGGCGAAGATATCGGAAGAAGTATGTTGGAACTAGTTATACTGATGCTCAGAGGAAGGCATTTCTGGGGTTGGTTCAAGGGAACAAGTCCGTAGCGGAATATGAGGCTGAATTCTTAAGGTTGAGCCGGTATGCTCGAGGAATTATGGCTACGGAGCATGAACGATGTGTCCGATTTGAGGACGGACTTAGGGATGATCTAAGGTTGTTGATAGCTCTGCAGTAGGAGCGGGAATTTGCGATGTTGGTGGAAAAGGCTAAGGTAGCCGAGGGGGTTAAAGAATCAGTAAGCGCGAATACGGTCGAGCAGGGCATAAGAGAGGTTTGGATCGTCGTGGTCATCCGGGAATGCGCATAAGAGGCCTAGAGTTGATGGGCCGCGAGGTCAGCAAGTTGTGACAAGAGGGCAGTATCGTACTTGTGATCAGTGTGGGAAGAGGCACCTAGGAGAGTGTTGGAAGAAGACGGAAGGATGCTTTAAGTGTGGGTCTAAAGAACACATGATTAAGGACTCGTCCTATTAAGATAGACGGGAGTCGACCAATAGGTCAGGGTTCTAATCATGCTGGAAGAGGGGGATAGCAGCCTCAGCGGGGTCGTGGTCCGATTGGCAGAGGAAATGGTTCTGGAAGAGGACGTGGAACACCAAGCAGAGGTGTTGGTAATGCTGAGGCTAGACAACCAGGAGATCGTATATGCGGTTCGTCGGAGGGAAGACAAATGATGCACCCGATGTTATAACAGACGCGTTCCTTATTTCAAAGTTACCCTTTATTGCTTTGATAGACATAGGGTCAACTCATTCCTATGATGCTAGTGAAGTATCCAAACTTTGCATGTGAACTTTGAGATCGCACCTAGGAAGATGACTCAGATTTAGTCCTTTAGGGCGCATCGTGATAGTAGATAAACTCTTTAAGGAAGTGCCTTTAGAAGTTCAGGGGACGCAGTTCCCAGCTGACTTAGTGGAACTACCATTCGGGGAATTTGATCTAATCTTAGGCATGGATTGGTTAGTGAAGTACCGTGCGAATGTGGATTGCGCCGCTAAACGCATGTCGTTGAGAACTCCCAACGATAAGGAAGTTATGGTGATGGGCGAAAGACGGAACTATTTGTCGAATGTAGTATCCGCCCTTAAGGCGGAGAAGATGGTAAGGAAAGGATGTCCGGTTTTTCTGATGTGGGTCAGTGCCTTGGACACTAAGGAAACAAGTGTGGAAGGGGTTAGAACGGTAAGGGAATTTGTGGATGTCTTTCCGGAGGAATTACCTGGAATACCCCCGGATAGGGAGGTGGAGTTTGGAATTGACTTGCTACCGGGAACAGCTCCTGTGCCAATCGCCCCGTACAGAATGGCACCAAAGGAATTGGTTGAGCTCAAGGCTCAAATCAAGAGTTGCTTGATCGTGGGTTTATTCGACCCAGTGTGTCTCCATGGGGATCACCGGTCTTGTTTGTGAAGAAAAAGGATGGAACTATGCGTATGTGCATAGATTATCATCAGTTGAATAAGCTGACCATCAAGAACAAGTACCCGTTGCCAAGGATAGACGACTTGTTCGTTCAACTGAAGGGGGCAGCAGTATTCTCGAAGATAGATCTAAGGTCTGGATATCATCAACTTAAGGTGAAGGAAGCAGATATCCATAAGACAGCCTTCCGAACAAGATATGGGCATTATGAGTTCTTAGTAATGCCGTTCGAATTGACGAACGCCCCAGCCGCGTTCATGGATATGATGAACTGGGTCTTTCAACCTTACTTGGATAGGTTCGTCGTTGTGTTCATAGATGACATCTTAGTATATTCTAAGTCTGAAGAGGAGCATGATGAGCATCTCCGGGTTGTGTTGCAAGTATTAAGGGAGAAAAAGCTTTATGTCAAATTCAGCAAGTGTGAATTTTGACTGAAGGAGGTCGCATTCTTAGGGCATGTAGTGTCTGCAGAAGGGATAAGAGTGGATCCTAGGAAGATTGAGGCAGTGTTGGATTGGAAACCACCTAAGTCTGTGGCGGAGGTTCGTAGTTTCTTGGGATTGGCAGGCTACTACAGAAGGTTTGTAGAAGGGTTCTCATCAATAGCCGCACCTTTGACGAAGTTGTTGAGAAAGGAAGTACCTTTTGTATGGACAGATAAGCAACGGGAGAGTTTTGAGAAACTTAAGAGGGTTTTGACTGAAGCTCCGATTTTGATACAGCCGGAGGCAGGAAAGGATTTCGTGGTGTATTGTGACGCTTCTCATACAGGATTAGGATGCGTATTGATGCAAGACGGGAAGGTAGTCGCTTATGTGTCTCGACAATTAAGGCCGCATGAGGTTAACTACCCGACGCATGATTTGGAATTAGCGGCGGTAGTCTTTGCTCTTAAGGTATGGAGGCATTATCTTTATGGGGAGAAGTCAGTGATCTACATAGACCACAAGAGCCTTAAGTATCTGCTGACTCAGAAAGAGCTAAACCTGAGACAGCGAAGGTGGGTGGAGTTATTGAAAGACTACGATTGTTCTATAGAGTATCATCCGGGCAAGGCGAATGTAGTGGCAGATGCCATAAGTCGGAAAGTAGTGTCGGATCTAAGGGCAATGTTTGCACATCTTAGCTTGTATGATGATGGAAGTTTATTGGCAGAGTTGCAAGTTAAACCGACATGGTTGAATGAGGTGAAGGAAAGTCAGTTAATGGATGATGATCTAAGTGCTAAGCTACGGCAAGTGCAGAGTGGAGAGTTGGAAGATTATAGTATTAATGACGAGGGAGTATTGTGTTTCAAGGGTAAGGTCTGTATGCCGAAGAACAAGGAGTTAAGGCAGAGGATTCTTCGGGAATCGCATAGTAGCCCCTATGCTATGCATCCTGGAGGTAGTAAGATGTATAGAGATCTAAGGGAACAGTTTTGGTGGCCTGGTCTTAAGAGGGAAGTTACAGAATTCATAGGGAAGTGTTTAACGTGTCAGCAAGTGAAGGCTGAACACCAAGTTCCGTCAGGGTTGCTTCAGCCGATAAAGATTCTGCAGTGGAAGTGGGAGAGAATCACCATGGACTTCGTTAGTGGGCTTCCCCTTACGCCTACTAAGAAGGACTCGGTATGGGTGATAGTGGATCGATTGAAAAAGTCCGCGCATTTCTTACCGGTGCGGGTTGACTATTCTTTACAGAAGTTGGCGAAGTTATATGTGGCAGAAATTATGAGGTTGCATGGAGTGCCAATGTCGATTATCTCAGATAGGGATCCAAGGTTTACGTCTCGGTTCTGGAAAGCACTACATCAAGCTTTGGGCACCAGATTAGACTTCAGTACGGCATTTCATCCACAGTCAGACGGTCAATCTGAGCGAGTGATCCAAGTGTTGGAAGATATGTTGAGAGGCTGTGTAATAGACTTTAGAGGAAGTTGGGAAGAATACTTGCCTTTAGCAGAATTTGCATATAATAACAGCTATCAAGCCAGTATTCGAATGGCACCGTATGAAGTGCTGTATGGACGAAAGTGTCGCACTCCTACGTGTTGGACAGAATTGGAAGAATGTCAAGTTTTGGGTCCAGAGATTGTAGCAGAATCCGAAGAAAAGGTTAAGTTAATTCGGGCACAATTAAAGGAGGCATCTGACAGGTAGAAGTCGTATGCGGACCTTAAGCGAAAGGAAATAGAATTTGCTGTGGGAGATCGAGTGTTTCTTAAGGTTTCGCCTTGGAAGAAGGTGATGAGATTTGGTCGCAAAGGGAAATTAAGTCCAAGGTTTATAGGACCTTATCGGGTATTGAAGCAAGTTGGACCAAAGGGCATACCGATTAGAGTTGCCTCCGGAGTTGAAGCAGATGCACGATGTGTTCCATGTTTCTATGCTACGTCGTTATCGATCGAATCCGTCTCATGTAGTACCGGTTGAGGAGGTGGAGCTAAGGCCAGATTTGTCCTACGAGGAAGAGCCGATTCAGATCTTGGAACGAGATGTGAAAGTGCTACGAAGGAAGTCAGTTCCTTTGGTCAAAGTGTTATGGCGTAATCATGGATCGGAAGAAGCTTCGTGGGAGCCGGAAGAAACAATGCGACAGCAATACCCTCACTTATTTCAGCCAGGTAATTTCGAGGACGAAATTATTTTAAGGGGGGTAGAACTGTAATATCCGGGATTTATGGCTTATGCATTAATGCCTAATTGTATGCTTATGTGTATATAAATGTGTTTTGTATGAATTTTGAGAACCTTAGAATATAGAAGAATGCCTTAGAAAATATTAAATTTTAAGTATTGAAGGGGAATTTAACAAAAGAGGCCTTAAGAGGAATAGTAGGGGAAATTAGACACAAAAAGTGCCTTGGTAAAGTGGCATGAAGGCGCCACTTAAAGCTCTGGTAAGTGACACCATTTGCAGTGGGCAAGAGGCTAGGTTCGAGCTGCAAGGGAAGCAAATAAAAGAGTTTTATTTTTTGCGGCAATGGGGAGCAGTAGTAGACGGCATTTGGACTTTCAAATGGATGAGGATGAGATTTGGTCTCTTTCTTTTAAAATTCGGCTAGAGGAGAAGGATAAGTGTTGATTTATTCAATTTATTTTGAATGAGTAGTATGGAGAGAAAATAGGAGAAAAGCAAGGAGTAGCTAGTGTTTGAATGCTAGCTGAATTCAGGAGGGGGGAAGTAAGTGAGGCAATCGGTCATACAAGGGAGGTTATGTGCCGAAATTTCTTCTCTTCTCATATCTCTCTCTTTTTAGCCGAAAAGTCCTTAGGAATTCAATTTGCTCTCTTTGTTTCTTCTTCCCTTCCTCTTCAATTGACCAAGCCGAATATTCCTCTCTCAAATCCCATCATTGCCGATTCTCCATAAGCCTCATATTCTTCCTTTTCTTTCCCTTGTTGAAGCCAAATCTCTCTAAGTGATCATCAAAAGCCGAACACTCAAGGTAACCCCTAGCCGAAGGTTCAAAGCTGAAAGTTCACTTCATTGCCACTCTTTGAATCGAATTCTCCTACGAGCTCTCTTGCCGATTTCTTGAAGGTAGTGATCAATTGCGTCTTAGTCATCTTATTGGTAAGGATCTCTCTAGCCGAACTCTTGTTCTTTTCTTTCTCTAACTGTCGAAAATCAAGGCACTAATCCCATTATTGTTTCTAGCCGAAACCTTGAGGGATCTTTCGGGGTTTTTGGAGTAGTCGACTTCTAGAGGAGATCTTCGGGATTTCTAGATCTAAGGTAAGCAAGGGTGATATTAGGCCAAAGGCCATTTATTAAGTTCATTAAGTGATTGAAAAGCGGATCTAACATGAGCCTATAGGTATTTCGACATCACCAGGAGCAAGGATTAATTTCGGGATTTAGATTCGCAAGGTAGGGTTCTAGTGATTCGGATATGTTCTTTATTCGTTCAAAAGCTGAAAACTAACCAGTTAAATGATATAGTGTTTGGCCGAATGTAGGAACTAGGGATCTAGAGCATTAGATCGGGAGTTTCAGGATTTCAGTGAAAGCGTTAGTAACCAGGTGTGTAGCCCTACACTAGTTCTTAAAAGATTTATGGTGTCATTTTAATATATGTGATAATGAAAGTGTAAGAATGTGGCTAAGGTACCATGCAATGGTACAAAGTACCCAGGTACGCTAACCTACTACAACTGTGGTTATATTATTATGAATATCTGTTATGGCATACGTGTGAAATTGTAACGAATGTGAAATAAGAGATATGTCATGATTATGCATATTTGTATGACATGGGGCATATGGGTGATATTTTAAGGGGAAGTGATCTGGTGGTTTTTACCACAATATCTGGTGACTTGTCACATAATCTGAATGTGGTGACTTATGTCACAAATTACTATCTGGTGACTTTGTCACATTATCTGGTGGCTATGCCACAATTTATAAGGGCGATGAGCAAGTCGTCTGCAGCGACTGCCTTCGATGATGTGTAGCGGATGGAGGGTCGATTTAGTAATCCCCACGGTGTGATGGCAGGTACGGGTGATGTGTAGAGGATGGTAATTAGGTTTGGGTTCGGGATTGCATCATTACCTATATTTGCTATATGAATATGTATGATCTGACATGCCTAAATCGTTGAGACTTGTGTTGGCTGTTACACACTGAGTCTGTTTGACTCACCCCGTTGTGGGATATTTTTCAGGTGACACTCAGTAACGGACCGGGTCGGCAAGAGCTTAGTGGTGGCCATGTTCAACTCAGACTTTATTTTAATTTTGGACTTTTTACTTCTAAGTATTTTGGATTTATTTCGGGTTTTGCTTTGATGTAATAAGGCCATAGCTATAAACTGATTATGCATGCATTTTTATTTGTTTTATTATGATACAAATTTTATCCATTTAAAGTTTAAGCAAGTTTTCTTAAAAATAAATTTTAAATGTTTAGACACCTAAACACAAACGATTTTTGAATTAAAGATTAACTCCAAAACAACTCGGCATTTTTTTTTTATAAACCACCCAAATTTTCCAAAGTAATAAACATGAATTTGAAACGTTTTACTCGAGGAACATACCAGATCTGGTCTGGGCTCGTGGGCCGGGTTTGGGGTGTTTCACTTACCCTTGAGGCAGTAGCTTCTTCGCTCTCTCATAAACTGTCCACCATTTTATCTATGTTCATTTTGTGCATTGGGGAGTTTGAAGGGCTGGAAGAATCAGAGGAGCTTGTAGTAGCTACGGTATTGCTAGCATAATTTAATACAAGAACAGTACTTGTCGACTCACCTTGACCACCCGTAGGTAAAGAAGACTAACAACAGGGATGTATCTTACATACTATATATAATAAGTTAACAGGCTCATTTCTTCTTCCTAACAAGACTTGGGCCAAATCATTGTCAGCCCCATATGGTCACGCACGATCTGTAGACATCACCCTCCTAGGATCCGCACCATACATAAGGTTAGCTGCCTGACAACCATTGGGGATATTTCCACCCAGACAGTAGCAAAAAATATTTTTAACGGTTAGAAGTTTCTCCAGCACCAGGGTGCTACCCATATTTAATCGATTGTATTGCAGATCAGCAATCTCAAAATTGAAGAATTGATGCTGAAGACATGTAGTTTTCTTTAGGATGGACCACTTTAATGGGAAACCTACATCACACTCAAGTTTCCTTCTCACCCAAATATACTTTTTTTGGTTGAGGTGGAGATTAGAAGCCCAGTTTTTGATTATGGGCTCACGACCCGTGCAAGTACTGAAGTGCACCATCCCTACAAAAGCCCTTCGGGTGATGACCTTCAATTGATAAAAAAAACATTAGAAGATGCCGAGCATGGGTGGTTCCTCCTGGATACAACAGTCTATAAAGTAGGCCACCGACGTCCACCATGACAGGCCAGCGAATTGCCCAGTGCTACCCCATATCCATTTAGTACTGTACAGAAAAAAGAATGCAAAGAGAGATGGAAACTAGCTTGCAATAGATAGAGAGGTAGAATGAACCCTCTTTCAATATCACTCAATCGTCTCTCCCCTTAGACGGTTTCAAATTCATAAGCAAAGTTTGGCAGTCAGATTCCCCGAACGGCTAGGTGTCACTCCATTTCTTCCTATGTTGTCAGGAAACGATAGGCAGGCACTTCCACGGATGTATCAGCTTCCCAATTTCGGGGCTCATCAATGCCCTCCATGGTCGAGCTACTTTCACGGCCCTAATTGCTCCGACCACCGTGACCCATTACCCTACCTTCTAAACCTATCCTAGCTCTAACCATTTTAGTAGAAGTATTTAAAGAAAAGAAAAATAAAGAATAGAGGGTTACCTTTGAGATTGATTTAAAAGAAAACAGAAGATATACTCCGACGATAGGAATGGAAAGGAGTAGATGAACACGATGTCACACCTGTAAATATTAAAAGTTTGGCATAATTGAAATTCTGAGTACTTAATTACAAAATATTATGTTTAAGCAGGTTTTAGTGTAATTATGTGAACCTTACGGGCTGGTTGGGTAAATAGTTAGATTTTAAATTTAGTTCCATCAAATTAGAACTAAGAGTTTCTATTAGTGGGAAACATTGTGATTAAAGGTATGAATAAGACTGATTGACGAACTTGGGATTAAGGGAAGTGGTGGTGGAAATTTTGTATATAGGAAGGATTCTTCATGCTGATATTCATTTTTCTCTTCTTCTTCGATCTTCCTCTTTCCTGGTTCATTCTGTAAGAAAGGAAAACTAATAAACAGGTTGCGTGAAAGGAAGAATCTAATGTGTTAGCATAAATATTAGAGAACTTAGAAATCTAGTAATCTTTTCAACTTTTAAGTACCTTTTGTTTTAATTAAGTAAAAGGAAGAAAAGTAAGGGGATTTCAACTAAATTCATTTTGAACTGTGATTTTAAAATCGTAGATATAAATAATATTTATTCTGCATGCTTATGGATTTAGGTTTCTTACGTATGTATATCTTCGTTTTGATCTTTAGATAATTGTTATACTTAGCCAACCAAGAAAGATGAGGTCAAAGTGATAAAAGGGAAGGCTAAGTAGAGATAAGCTATGTCAACCTAGGTATTTTGTTGGTGAGTTTCTAAACTCAAGCTTTCTGTGGTTGTTTTATATATATATATATGTAACATCTTGGAATTAAGGGTTCTGCATATTATGTTTTCTATGTGCTTGGCTTGTTCTGCTTGTGTTTAGGTTGTGTTTGGGGGTCCTGGGGAGGCTCGGGTTCGAGCCAGAGCCTTGGAAGAATTTTTCTTTTTGGGCACTCTAGGGGGAGAGCTGGTGGAAGTAGGCTTTAAGAATATTTTTTGGTGTTTGTTGACACAAGAAGGAGTGTGGTGCAGTGGCAAGAAGACGCCACTTAAGGAGCATGGGAGTGGCGTCACAAGGGAGCATGGAGGGTGAAGGAGTTCGAGTCTCAACTGCAGCATGTGGAACTTTATTTTTATGCTTAAGATGGTGGAGTGTTGGGTTTTGGCTGGGACTCTTCATTGTGGTTGTTGAAGGAGTCAAAGCATTTGAAATGGATGGACATGAGGGCTTGGAGGAGTTTGAATGAGTCAACAGGTTTGAATGGTTGATGGGGAGTAAAACAAGGAGAGGATCGTTGGATTCAAGTTGGTGGAAGTGGTGGACGAATGTGGGGGTCTTTGAAGGGGGAAATTCGGTCAAGAAAGGGGTCTTGGGTGAGGAGCATTTCGGTTTAACTGCTTAAGGGGTGTGCTGAACTTCTCATCAGTCTTAGGATTTTCTAACTTAGTATATTCGGTCATAAGGGGAGAGGGTGTGCCATTTATGCCATATAGAAAAAAAGAAGAGTACAACCGAAACTCATTTAGGAACTCTTTCTTCTTTTGCACTTTCTTTCAACTTTCATCCTTTCCTCTCGAAGTACTCCAACATAGCCGAATCCTCTTCTTCTCCCACTCGAAGTTTATTCTTTTTTTTGTTTAGCCTCACATTAGCCGAACCTCTCCCTCACCTTCTACTCATCATAATCGAAACCTTTCTTCTTCATTTTCTCTACATCCTTCATTAAGCCGAAACCCCCTTTCTCTTCCACACTACTTCTATCTTCTTCATTTTCTTTTCGTCTTCCTTGTTTCTCTCTTGAGCCGAACCACCTTTGCTCATCTTTTACAACTTGTTTTTCCCCATAGCCGAATCTTGTCTTTCTTCTTTACTCCTTCATCCTACTCTATTCTCTTTTTGTTTCAAGCCGTTTAGCAAGAAGCATCCCTGTGGTTTGTCGAAGATCTCCTCCTCAATCGGGTTCTATCGTGTAAGGTAAGGGAGACTCTTTCGTTCCTTTCTCATTCTTTTTCGGTTCTGTGTGGTCATAGTCGAATGGCTATTTTGTTTTGATGGTTAGATTTCGGCTAATCCCTTATCTCTTCTCTCATTTTGGAACGCTTACTCCGGAAAACCCCAGTAGCCGAACATTTTGAAGTCTGAAGCCTGAGGATCTTTTGATTTCTGAATCTTACCTTTCCATTCGGGTTTTAAGGTAAGGAGCCCTCTTTTGTTCTTTGTGATCAGCCTCTATTCATTACTCTGTCATAATCAAACCCCTTGCTGAGGCAATCCCTGTTTTCTCTATAGTATTGTATTGATCAAGGTTTTTCATCATGGATATGAGTGCTAGTCGATCCAATGAGGGTGCGTCTAAGGAGTCTGAGTGGAGTGTGCTCGTAGTCTCTAATCCGTCGTTCAAACGTCGTGCGATATCGGCAGTTCGTGATTTTCTGCCAGGTTGTGGAAGAGAGCCGACATCGGCGTGGGATAGGCAAATCGCTGTTATTCCTGATAGTGAGAGTGTCGACGTAGAAAGTTTAGCCTTACGCATAATCAGGTGTGTAACGCTCACACTTTTCTTTATTATTTGCGTTAGTAACTGTGTTGGCTGAAAGCCGAAACGACTGTTGAAACAGTCGAGATACCCTTGTGGGTAAGGTTGGAGACACCAGGTAAGTACCATTAAGATTTTATTTTTAAAGATAAGTATGTATGAATTAATTATTTGATGTACCTTGAAAGTATGTTTGCATTCATCTCAGTATGATAACATGTTGCATGGGCCTTGGGATATGAATGAAAGGGGAAGTGTTATTCTGTGACTCTTTCACAAGTGGTCTGGGACCACGGTGGTTTGGAACCACGTATACATATATTTATCAGTGACTCATCTCAGTGGTCTGGGACCACAGTAGGTTGGCCCCACGTATACTTATCAGGGATTGTCATAGTGGTGCAGGGACCACAAAGGGTTGGCCCCACGTTTATATATTCTCGTGACTCATTCACAAGTGGTCTGGGACCACAGTGGGTGCAGGACCACGGTGGCATAATGCCACGGGTGTTTGGCTGATTCAGGTGATCTAGAGGATGGAAAACTAGGTTGGGCTGGGCTGCATGGCATACATTTTTAATATGCTACATTGTGAGGGCTAGGGCCCAATGTGTATTTGTGGGCTTAGAGCCCGATTATGCGTTATAAGGGAATTACACACCGAGTCTCGGTGACTCACCCCTCTCGCTTAATTTGCGGGTAACTCTTAGTTGCGGAGTGGGAGCCGAGGTGGACTTCGAGGTGGCCATGCATTATTTTCTCGTAAACTTTCGTTTCTTATTTGAACTTACTTTTTTAATTTTGGGATTTTGCAATGTAATAAGGCCTCCATAACTTTAATTTGGGATTTTGCTTTAAATTGGCTATTGCATATCTTATGAATTGTCAAGTATGGAGTTTTTTTCTAAAATAAAACCATAAACCATCATTTTTCTAAAAAGGGTGATAACAAAAGATGACATGCGAATAACTAATTAATTCGGAGATTTTCTTAAAATCTTAACATTGTTTTCAAATGTCACGTTTATAAAATTTCCTAATTTTCAGCTTTCGTAAAACAAAACTGTATACGACTTTTAGTTCAATCTAATAAGAAGTTGGTAAGAAACTTTCAATGATTTTCAAGATGGTAACACTAATCAAAAAGTTTTTTTAAATTACGATGTTCCGGTAAAAAAGTTCTAAACTTCTTTTCCTGTAACATACCAGATTTGGTCGTAGCGTATTGACTGGGTTTGGGGTGTTACAATATATATATATATATCAGTACTGTGTTTTCATTTTGTGGTTGACTTCAAGTTCTATTGCTGATGAGTTGCATTATTGTGGAAAGTTTATATATATTATTGTTTTACAGCTGTATGTTCAATTATACTTTCCAATTCACTGCTTGATAAACTTTCACTAGGAAAAATAATTATTGATTAAGTTATCATTGTCATGGTCTACTTAATGGTACGTTTGGTATAATATCTTGTGTTTTCAAAAATGATCACTTGAATGCTTGCTATATGCCTGCCATAATTATGAGTGATTTGTGGAGTGTGGAGGGTTGTTTTAGTGGATGAAAGATGAAGAAATGTCACGTTGTGCTCTATGTGCCACATGTTATTTGGCTTTGTAGAGGTTTAGGCGAGATAGTATAGAGAATGTATATGCATGGTTTTTGACTCTGCGGAGGTTCGGATGGATTGTACGGAGATATATGCACAAATGAGTGATAACCCAATGTGGGTTCTATGTGAGGAAGTCCATGGCCATGGCATATGAAAGTTATGAGAGTTATGAAAGTCCATCGAATTTAATTTATAAGATTTATGTTAAAGTTATATGTGAGATTTCGCCAAGCGAAGTCTGTGACAAAGTCCACTTGTACGAATTCGCTATGATTGTGGAGTTCTCTGAATCCACATGTTTAAATATGATTTATTTATGAACTCACATGTATAAGTCGTTGAATCTATGAATCTTCTTCTACAAATTCACATGTATGAGCCTTTGTATCCATGAATTTTCTTTTATGAGTCTGCATATAAGAGTCCGTAGGATTGTCCGTCAAGTTAATCCGAAATGACTCTCTCCAAATGGTGGGTTTATATTAAGTTTTTAAGTAATAAGTCTGTACGAAGAGACTATATGCCTCACGATCTTTCACAGGTGGATTTCCTATGCATATTGTACTGCACCATTATGTAGTTCATGCTCAATTATAAGTTGTGGAATATGATCTCACAATTTTTCACTAAGTAGGATCTATGGCGAATTCTAAAATTGAAGTAACTTATTTTAAAACTCATTATGTAGCAATCCGTTATCAGTGGTGCTGGAAACAATGGTTACGGGACCACAATTTCGACTCGTGAGTCAATAAATATTATTTATTTAATATTTATAAAGTCATTAGTGTGTTGTATTAAAGTTTGGTCCGGTAATTTTTATGTTTAAATAGTTAATTAAGGAAAAATGACTAAATCGTAAAAACCATAAAAGTTAATTGGTATTGATTGTTAATAGCTAAATGAGTTAAATTGTTAAAGTTGGAGGTTTTAAATGGTAATTAGACCATAATGTATGTTGGTGGACGGTTTATGCATGACTTTGTTGGAAATTATGAAATATTTTAAAGGGAAAATTAGTAATTAAATAATTACTAAACATAAACAAAAGAAACAAATAACCATCTTCTTCATTTTGGCTTTCACCAGCGATTTCATCATTTTTAGAGAGGTATGAGGTTCAACCAAGCTTATTACTTTGAATGTAAGTGTTTTCTTAGTCGATTTTTTGTAAATTTTATGTTTTTGAGATCGATGTAGCTTAATCTAGCTAACCTAGGGACTATTTTGTAACGTTGTTAAAGTTTTGAAAGTTACCATTGCTAATCTTAAAGCTTGGTTAATGTTAATGGTTAAGTTTGAAGCTTGGTGTTGAAATAGAACTAATTTGTAAAGTGAATTTAGGTAGTTTTAAGTTTAGGGACTAAAATGATAAAATATTGAATTTTGTAAGAAATTCTTGTAAATTTTCTTTAAGTGTGACCTGTAAAGGAGTAAAAGTGAATTTAGTCAAAAGGTTTTGAGCTTAATTGTGAAAAATATGTAAGTTTCTGTTTTAAGTACTAAACTGAATAAAAGGTAAAACTGCAGGGAAATACTGTAAAATGTTAATAAAGGGTCATATGCATATGTTTAGACAATATAATGTATTTTAATTGTCAATTGAGTTAAAATTATTATATAGATAAAGAAACGGATCAATCGGTCGATAAATGCAAAAAAGGAAAAAATTCAGATTAGTCCTCAATATGGTGTTTGTTGTTGTTCTGTTTAGGTAAGTTCATATTAGATTCATTTTGATTAATGTGTATTTATGTTTGTATTATTATTAAATGTGTTGGCATGATTGTTTGAAATAAATATTGTATTTGAATTTGAGGGATTACATTGTAAAGTATTGGAATTACATGTGTTTGGAATGAATTGAGAGATGATATGAAATGTTACATAGTAATGTTGTATATGTGACTATCTTACCTTGATGGAAGAATATGGGAATTGAATTTAGGCCCATGTGAACTTAGTGAATGATTAGGATAGAAATGACATGTCATTAGGGTTTATTAGGCACTATGTACTGGTGATTATATTTATCAGGTGCTTTGTACCAGTGTTTATGTTGTATCAGGCACTATGTGTTGGTATTGTATTTATCAGGCAATATGTACCAGTGGTGGATACCATATCGATGTCTGGGATCCAGCATTTGTTGCAGATTCTCTACAGCTTGTGTGAGCAACATCAAGTAATGGTTAATGTCCCGATTTATAGCTCGAGTGAACAAAGTTATCCTGAGTATTCGAAGTTAATTTACTATAGTTATCCAGGCAAAACAAAACATAGAAATGAATGGAAATGAAAGATTATGGTATAAATGTTGTTCATGAAATGAATGTAAATGATATGTGTATTATGTTACCTATATGTCTTGATGTTTGCTATATGTTCATGACTAACCACTTTGGTGTAGTAGGAATATGTAAGGTGACAAGAAATTCTCTGTTCTTATGTTAATTCTAATTAGTATGATTTTAAATGACAAGTATGCTGTGTTTAAATTATATGAACTTACTAAGCTTTAAGTAAGCTTACCCTATTTCATTTTCTTCCTTGTAGATTGTCTGGAATTTGCTGTCGATTGGATCGTCTTTGGAGCTCACACCATTTGTCAATCCTTTTGGTAGACTTTTACTCATTTTGGCCCGATTATAAGTGTCATGTAAATAGGTTAATGGCAATATATGTATATAAGTAGTTAAATTATGTTTTGTGCCATCTTGAATGTGAATTATGTGTTTGGATGTAAACCTTAATGGTTGTTTTGGTTGGTTGTGGCATGTGTTGGTATAAACATGCTTTGATACTTATAGTGCATTATGCTTCTTGAATATGGCAATTGGGGTTGATGTTGTTTTGGGTGAATAAATAGGTATGAAAATTTGGTATGTTTATACATGAATGGGTTAATGATGAATTGATGAATTGAGATGCCAATTGTGGCATATTGGTTAGGCACTTAGGACGAATGTTATAAATTGTGTTGTTGGCATGTTTTTGGTACTTTTGAATTGGTTTGAAAGATGGTATAAGGCATGCTTGTAGCTTAAGTGAACTTAGGGTAATATAATTTGATTTAAAAGGCATTTTTGGTATACACGGTTTGCCACATGATCGTGTATCACACATGGCCATGTGACACGACCCTGTAGTCTTTATGTTTTGAGAGGTAATTAGCGTATATGGCCTTAGTGAGTTACACGGTCTAGATATACAATCGTGTGGTTTCAGCTTACACGATCTAGGACATGATCGTGTGACTTTTGTTAGGAATTTTACACTTAGTTCCACACGAAATCAGTCTGTTACACGACTTGGTGACACAGACGTGTGACCTTGTTATACACAACTTTAGTTTGTTGCACGGTTTAGGCACACAACCATGTTATCTAGTTCCACATAGCATCAACCTGTCACACGGCCTGGCCACAGGATCGTGTGACCCCTATTTTATCTTTTTACCTATTTATTTTGTAAAAGTTTCAAATTAGTCCTGAACTGATTCTGAGTTGGTTTAAGAGCTTCGTAAGCTTGATTGAGGCTCGGATTTGGTTGTAAATCATATTATACTTATGTTACTGAATGCTTGTTTAATTCGATATTTAAGTTGAATTCATGGATGATAACTGTAGTTAACTATTGCAACATCTTATAGCTCGGGTCTGACGACCAGTGGAGTATAGAGTGTTACATTTAGTGGTATCAGAGCTACAGTTTAGTCGATTCTAAGACTGAAAGTCGCATGTATTGAGTCTAGAAATGTAACACCCCTAACCCGTATTCGTTGCCGAAACAGGGTTACGGAGCATTACCAAAATAAATAGATCAGATTCAGATATTTCATATTATTTAACATTTATGTCAGATATTATTCATAAAGTCCCTTATATGAGCCATCGAGGCCCAAAGCATACGTTAAAAATAAGTCGAGACTAAACCGGGAACTCAGAAAATTTTTCGCGAAATTTCAATTTTTTTCCTAGGTGCATGGTACACACGCCCGTGTGGTTAGGCCGTGTGGCTTACACAGCCAATAGACACGCCCGTGTCACAAGCCGTGTGGGCATTCGAAATAGGGCACACGGTCGTGTCCTAGCCCATGTTAGTACCCGTGTAACTCTCTGACTTGGGTCACACGGCCAAGTTACACGCCTGTGTTCTAGGTCGTGTATAGGTGCAGGGGTCACACGGTCAAGCCACACTGCCGAAACACACGCCTATGTGCTAGGCGGTGTGTTACACACGACTGAGACACATGCCCGTGTCTCTACCCGTGTGGACAAAATAAGGCCATTTCTAAGCCATATTTCTCACCCAAATTTGCCTTCCACCTACATAAACACTTAAACATATTCTCAAGCCAATACAAGACATTCAAATCCATTCAAAATCAAGTCTTATACATGATATAATACCTCTTATAACTAAGTATACAAACTTATTTAACTTACCAAATTCACATATATGCATATTTTACCAAATATGCTAACTCAACTTATTCATTAATATACCAATATGATTCTATAAATAAACCATTTCAAGCACACATATCAAACATGATACAGCCTCTTATATTCACATCGAAACATGTCCATCACAAGCCATTCCAATGGCTAGTTACAACACTTATAAGCCCACATTGGCCAAATTATCCTATACATACCATTATAACCAAAAATAAATTTACTAAATATACCGAGATGAGCCGATGGATAGTATGATGATATCTCCGCCAAGCTTCCAACCCAACGAGCCTCTGAATTACTATAGAACAAAGGAAAATAAGACAGAGTAAGCATATAATGCTTAGTAAGTCCGTATAACATAGAATTTAACTTACCATTTAATCACAAAAAGGTAAGCACACAAAACATATTCCAAACAACTTGACCAAAAGCCTAAACACATATCCTCGTCAACATGTTAGTCATGTGTTTCATAGAAATATTAAGGAACATATATCATGGATTCATATAACAAGTATAAACCATTTCCATGTATTTCATATATATTCAATAATAATGCATTCTAAATCCATATTACCTCATATCAAAACTTTGCCCGTTGAACCATTTAAAATCTCGATCGATACAAAGGTAGTACACACAAAGTGTACAAAATTATAATCCTTCAATTCATATTTAGGATTGCTCATACGAGCACATAAACGAGAAGCTCTCTCTTGAACCATATAATGGAAAGCTTATCGGGTTGTATAACGGGAAGCTCATAATAGCCATAGTCAGAAAGCTCATGTGAGCCAATCATGGGTAGCTCCGAAGAGCCATTAATCAGGATACTTCGGATAGACATATATCAAGAAGTTCAAGTGAGCCATATTGGGAAGCTACGGAGCCATATACCGGGACACTCATAAGAGCTGCGGTGTGCCCACAACACATGTAGGATCACGACCGATCGGGATGCTTCGAAGAGCTATTAACGGGAAACTCGCAAGAACCATATAACGGGAAGCTCGAGAGGGCTAATAATGGGACGCTCTTTCGAGCTATGGTGTAACACCCCAAACTCGGACAAGACACCACGCCCGAATCTGGTATGTTACGGGGAAGAACGTCTTTGAGTGATCAGATTTTTTTCGTTTAGAAGTGGGGTGAAAACAAAGTGAATTTGAGGAAAGTTTGAGTAGGCTTGTTTGATTAGATTTTGAAAACTTATCCAAGTATATAGTTAAAACGAGTTAATTTCATTTAGGACTTCCAATAGTTTCTTAGTGCCATTCTGAAACATTTTAGACTTAGTAGCAAATCGAGTTTGATTTGAAAATCATTTGAGTTTATTGAATAACGAAACATAGCGAGATACCCGATGGTATAGTTTAAAACACATTGCGATATAATTTTGAAAACGTTGTCTTTCCAAGTTTTAGTAAAATTTCATGCCAAGTTATTTGTTAAGCAGGTTGAGAATCTAATTAAAACATACCCATCATAAAACATAATTTAAAGGCCTTTTACAAATCCAAATTAAAAACCCAAATGACAGTAATTAAATTAAAGTACCCAATGATAGAGTTGGAGTAAAACTTTATTAAGCATGGCATGAGCACCCCGAGTCCATCCCGGCTCCATGTCCGCGCTCACGAGTCACCCGAATGTCAAAGGAGAGGGTGAGTCGAGTGACTCGATGCATAAATCCCGCTCCCGATGAAACAACATGCTAACACACATCATACATAGCAACATAATTAATGCAACCCGATCCTAACCATCCGTATCTCCTTTTTCTACCCCGTGTGGTACCAAACCACTGGGGTGGTGCCAAACCACCGGTGACATATAGTCACAATGTGTTACCAAAACACTGGTGTCCCAAAGACACAATGTGCTACCTAAGCACCGGTGACCGTAGTCACGATAATCGAATGATGGGGCCAACCCATCGTGTGATACCCAATCACTAGCGAGACGATCCCATATCTCATGTGGGGCCAACCCACGGTGGTGTTAACCACGGGGACAAGTCGCAATGAGGTGCCCAACCTCTGGTGTCCCAAAGACACAAATGTGCTACCAAAGCACCGTGACCGTAGTCACAATAATCGAATGATGGGGCCAACCCATCGTGTGATACCCAATCACTAGCGCAGACGATCCCATATCTCGAAGTGGGGCCAACCCACGGTGGTGTTAACCACAGGGGACAAGTCGCAATGAGGTGCCCAACCTCTGGTGTCCCAAAGACACAAATGTGCTACCAAAGCACCGGTGACCCAAAGTCACAAAGTGTGTTACCAAAACACCGGTGCTCGTCAAAGACAAAATATCATGCTCCCTCCACTCATATCACCCATCAACATACCATACTCATGTAATCATGCATATCATACAAATTATGCATATCATGCTAATATGTTTGACTCATGCCCCATATCACATACATACATAGTCATGATACCATATAGATCATCAGTAATCTAGTAACAATACTGACTTACCCGGATACGTACACATACCCCGTGTGGGTATCCAATAATCCATCATACTGTCATGATTTTAATAGGCAAACAGGTTTAGTAACAATATCACTAAGTATGGGTGTGTTAGTTACACACCTGGTAATCACGAGTCTAAAAATCCTGACAAAAGCGATCTAAGTCCTCGAGTACTAGCTCCTACAATCGGCCAAAGCATAGGGGTTAGGCATCTACACATTCGACCAACAACATCTAGACCAAAAAGGGTTTGTCGAAAGCCCTTACCTTTCACCTGATTTGGTTTCCTACCAAATCCCGAACCAAAAAGTGGTTCCCTTAGACAATCGGCCCACTAATCAACTGACAGAAGAAAACGGCTCCTCTTGCTTTGAAACCTTTGATGTCCTATAATGAAGAGATTAACAACGATTAACTCACTTCAATCCACAACCATCATAAGCTTTAATCTAACCGAAATCAATCATAAAACTAGAGAAAGAAAACATGACCATTCGGCCAAGAACTTACCCCAACACCAACCACCAAGAATTCGGCCACAAGAACCCCTAGGAGAAAAGGGACATTCGGCTCAAGAGCTTTTGAAATGGAAGATAAAAATATATGAAATAGATGGGGACAATACTTACGGTTTTGAAAGAAAACGGCTTAATGAAATGGTAAGGCACAAATGAAAGATTCGGCTAGGATTATTGAGAAAAGCAAATGAGAGTTTGAGGGAAGAAGATGGTATGGTTTCGGCTCACTAGCAATGGAGAAATCAAAATAGAGAACTTGGTTTAGAGGTAGTATGATTTCGGCACAAGTATGACAAGAGAAAATGGATGAAAGTGTGAGAAGAAAGGATACCCGATTCAGCTTACCCAAATGAAGAAAGAAGGATAGATGCAAGAGTGTATTCGGCTACACACAAACCAAGTGAACAAGACAATTTTGGCAACTAAAGGGACTTGGTATTTCGGTTCAAGAAGTGAAGAAAAGATGAGAGAATTCTTTAGAACTTGGATTTGGTGTTTCAAAAAGAAAGAGTTTGGTTTGGTCTCCTAATGACCGAATATGCATCACATTCCCAAAAGGAACATTCGCCTACTCACTCCCCACTTCCCAAAATTGGCCATACACTCCCACTTCCCCAACATTCGGCCATATCCCCAAAAACACTCCACTCCACCCATTTCAAATGTGTTTACCAAGTCTTACTCCTACAATCACTCTCCACCTTTCTTTTGAACGGTTTGACTCGTCCAAGGTAGAATTCCACTTGCCTTCTACCTCTTCCTCCATGCCGTCCAAAATGGGAACCAAAATGGGAGCTCTACGACTTGAACTCTGGACCTCCCTCACCGAAGATGACGCCACACCAAGCTCCCAAGTGACGCATGCCTTGCCACTCCACTAGCTTTTCTTTTGTGCTCAAGAACACCAAATAATATTCATATACCCCACTTCATCAACTCCTCTTACTTAAGCCTAAAAACAAAAGGTTTCCCACCTACTCGGACATACCCCTAGTCTACAATTAAGCCCCTAAAACACCAAAATAGCCACATAGCAAGCCAACACATGCAAAACATGCCATAATAAAAATAGCCCCTAACCCGGGATATTACGCTTCTACCCCCTTAAAATAATTTCGACCTCAAATTACCCGATCAAAAGAGTTGCGGGTATTCTTGTCTCATCATATCCTCGGGTTCCCACGTCGCTTCTTCCACGCCATGATTCCGCCAAAGAACCTTAACCAAAGGCACGGACTTCTTACGCAGAACTTTCACATCCCGATCTAGAATCGCGCATGTGTTCTTCTTCCATAGTCAAATCTGGATTTACCTCGATCTCTTCCATTGCTACCACATGCGACGGATCTCGAACGATACCGTCGAAGCATCGAAACGCGTGAAAAACGCCATGAATCGACTCACTCTCACCGGCAACTCAAGCTGATACGCCATCGGTCCAACTCGTCCTCGAACTTTATACGGCCCAATAAACCTCGGACTTAGCTTGCCTTTCTTCCCGAACCTCAACACCTTCTTCCAAGGCGAGACCTTTCAGAAAACTCGATCCCCACAAATAACTCTATATCTCTTCGCCTAAGATCGGCATAAGACTTCTGCGGTCCAAGCTTCCTTCAGTCTAGATTGAATCGAAACAACCTTGTCTTCGGTCTCGAAGAACCAACTCGGGTCCCAACAATCGACGTTCACCTAACTCCGCCCAACACGTAGGTGAGCGACACTTCCTACCATACAACGCCTCATACGGTGCCATCTTGATGCTCGCTTGGTAATCTGTTGTTGTAGGCAAACTCAACTAATGGTAGAAACTCCTCCCAACTACCTCTGAAATCCAAGATACAACCTCTCAAAGATATCCTCTAAGACTCGAATGACCCTTTCGATTGACCGTCGATCGCGGGTGAAAAGCCGTCTTGAAATCCAAACGAGTACCCGAGCTCGATGCGGTGCTTTCCGTAACCTTGACGTGAATCTAGGATCCCTATCCGAGATTATCGAACCGCACACCGTGCAACCTCACTATCTCTCGACACATACAGCCGCTGAAGCTTCAAGTGAGTAGTCAACCCTCACCGGAATAAAGTGAGCTGATTTAGTCGATCGATCCACCACTACCCAAACCGAATCTTTCTTGCTTGGCGTGGCGGTAACCCACCGACGAAATCCATGGTTATCCTTTCCCACTTCCACCGAGGAATCTTCACAGTGAAGCAAACCCGACGGCAATCGATGTTCGGCCTTGACTGGCGACAAGTCGACACATCCCAACAAACTCTGTCACCTCCTTCTTCAAGCCGTGCCACCAAAATCGCTCTCTAAGATCCCTATACATCTTGCTACCTCCAGGATGCATAGCATGAGGACTCGCTGCTATGTGCGTCTGAAGAATCTTCGCCTCGGCTCATCTTTAGGCATACAAGCCTTACCACGAAAACACGTAACCTCGTCACTAGACAAAGTGTAACCATCCAAACCACCGTCCCGCACTCGCAACCTTCGCGCACTCGTAACCTCATCCAATAATCATTTCTCTCCGATCGCTCAACCTAAGTAGGCTTAACTCGCAACTCTGCGAAATACTCCCATCGCCATACAAACTCAAATGGGCAAACAATGCTCTTAAGTCCGAAACAACCTTACGGCTCAACGCGCGTCGCCACCACGTTAGCCTTGCCCGGATGGTACTCAATCGAACAATCGTAATCTTTCAAAGAACTCAACCCATCTCGCGCCTCAAATTCAAATCCTTTTGAGTCGGTAGATACTTGACTCTTGTGATCTGTGTAGACTATCGATCTCTCTCCGCACAAGTAGTGCCTCCAAATCTTTAAAGCGAAGACCACAGCCGCTAGCTCCAAGTCATGCGTCGGATAGTTGACCTCATGTGGCCTCACCGCCGAGAAGCGTAAGCCATAACCTCCTTACCTTCTTGCATCAAAGACACAACCCAAGCCCGTATGTGATGCATCGCAATAAACGTGGAATTTCTTACCACCTCGAAGTTGAATTAGAACCGAGCCTCGGTCAAAATCTTCTTTAACTTGTCGAAGCTTTCCTGCGCTTCTCACCCATACAAACGGAACTTCTTTCCTCAAAGAACTTGGTCATCGGCACGCTGCTATCAATGAGAAACCCTCAACAAACCTTCGGTGATATCCGCCAAACCCAGAAAACTCCGAATCTCACCACTCCACCTAGGCGGCTTCCAATCCAAAATCGCCTCAATCTTACGAGGATCTACTCGAATCCCCTCACCACACTACATGACCCAAGAAAGTCACTTCTCTAAGCCGAACTCGCACTTACATCAACTTAGCATAGAGTCGCTTTTCCTCAAAATCGCAACACCACTCGCAAATGCTTATCATGCTCTTCCTCTGCCCTGAGTACACCAAGATGTCGCGTCTATGAAAACCACGACGAATCGATCCGAGATATATCGTTGAAACACCCTATTCATCATGTCCATAAACGCCGCCGGCGTTAGTCAACCCGAATGGCATTACCAGAATTCGTAGTGCCCATACCGAGTCCAAACGCTGCTTTTTTATGGATATCCGCCTCCTTAACCTTTAATCGGTGATACCTGCACCTCAAGTCGATCTTCGAGAATACCGCGCAAAGACTCCTTCAAATGATCAAACAAATCATCTATCCGTGGCAACGGATACTTGTTTTTAATCGTCGGCTTGTTCAATCGGCGGTAGTCTATACACATCCGCATCGTGCCATCTTTCTTCTTGACAAAGAGTACCGGCGCACTTACACGGCGAAACACTTGGCCTAATAAAACCTCGATCCAATAACTCCTGGATCTCGAGCCTTAAGCTCCACCAACTCCTTTGGCGCAATCCTATACGAGCAATGAACATCGCGCGCAGCCTCGGGTATGAGATCAATCCCGAACTCCACCTCGCGATCTGGCGGCAAACACGAAGCTCCTCGGGAAAAACATCAAGAAACTCCTTAACTGCAGTGCGAACCTTCTCCACAGCAGACTCCTTAGCCTCCAACGCATACACATGAACTACATACGCCTCACGACCTTTCCTCGACCATCTTCTCTCGCTTTTAAAGCGGATACCACATTTGATAAGTAATCTCTCCTATTACCTATCATAGCCACCTCTTCACCCTCGACCGCCTTAAGAACCATGCGCTTGGCGCGCACTCCAACCTCGCCTGGTACTTGACCAACCAATCCATCCCAAGAATCGGTCGAACTCTCCAAACGGCGCTTCCATCGGATCGGCAAAGAAACACTACCCCTTGGAGTTCTAAGGGTACCTCTCTAAACAGCTTTATCTACTACTACAGAGTGACCTAGAGGGCTAATCACGGTCATCCGCCTAGAAGATATCTCGAGTCTAAATCCATGGTCTCTACTATACTATCGGCAACATAAGAGTGCGTTGACCCCACATCAATCAAAGCAAAGATAAGGAGAACCAAAAATCAAAAACGCACGGCATGACGTCCGGTGCGTCGCTCTCCTCTCTCGGCGCCTCGCGACATACACTAACCCAGTGTCTAGCATCGAGCTACTCGCACCTGCCGCGGTGCTCCACGGCCCCACCGAACCATTACCACCTCTGCCATTACCACGGCCCCTCCGTGGTGGCGGTCCATTACCTCTGAATCGACACGGCCCGCCTCTCGATCGAATCCTAGCCAACCTACACGGACAATCCCTCACACGATGCTCCAGAGAACCACACTCGAAGCAACCTTTCCCTCCACCCAAAGACCACCCCAATGAGATTTCCCACACCGATCACATCATGCGGCGGTCCCTCGCCTAGCAAAGAACAAACCTAGCAGTGGTTCGCCCACTCGGTCTAGCCCTCTTCTCGGATTACTGACGATCCGTAAGACCCAAAGCTCCTCTTATGCCTATTTCTCGTCCATACCCCGCCTCACCGACTCCTTAACACCCTCGGCTACCTTAGCCTTCTCAACTAAGACAACAAACTCGCGCTCCTGGCCGAGGAGCAATCAGCACCTCAAGTCGTCTCGCGGACCATCCTCGAACGAACACACCTCTCATGCTCACACCACAATGCCCCTGCATACCTACTCACCCAGAACTCACCCTGCGTACTTGCAAATGCGATTTACTCCCCGAACAAGCCTCGAAAAAGCCTTCCGCTGGGAGTCAATATAACTAGCTCCGATGTACTTCTTTTGATATGCGACCACTGAAATAATCCCATGTTAGATCCTCTCACGCCACACTGCTCTCGAACCGTGAGCCACCACCGATATGACTCATCCCGGAGAAGCGATCGATGCCCTTCGCCTTCTCTTCACACCGCCAAGTCCGGATCGTCCATGATCCGCTTCGCTTGCCTCTAACCAATATTCAGCATCTTTGGAGCAACACCGAAAACACCTCGGAAGAATTCGCCCCATTGGCCCGAAGTCGCCAGAACAGAGTTCCTAACTCCCGCATTACCACCAACACCAGCTACTCTTTCCAACACTCGCAAAGATCGCTCGTGACACTGCGTCGTCCCGGTCGATCTTGGAACTCACCACCTCCACCGGTGGCGAACCGGTATCTCATTTTCCAACCCCGACTGGATCCTACGGGCTCGAAACCGTCATCCTACCACGACCTCGTCCACGACCACATCCACCTCTAGCGCTCATGACTAATCTTTCTACGTGTGCAGGTTAAGAATTTTTATGCATCGATTACTTATTCCACTTGTTTAAAAGCAAGTCTTATGAATATTTTAAGAGGATTTGTTCTCATGAGTTCACCAAAATCCTATCGGTTTCAATCTCTAAAGTAGTATACTATTGCTATTCATCAAATCATATCACATCCAATCAATTCACAAGCAATAGTACGGGTACTTACAGGGCGAATCCGTGTGCCGAGACTCGGTGCCATGCCTTTCAAACCATACTTTGAGAATAAAAACTAACAAAACAATCTTTTGAAAACATTTTGGGCCTCGTGCCCACAAATGAGCTTTTGAACTTGGCTCGATACCACAATTGTAACACCCCAAACTCGGACAAGACACCACGCCCGAATACTGTATGTTACGGGAAGAACGCCTTTGAGTGATCGATTTTTTCGTTTAGAAGTGGGGTGAAAACAAAGTGAATTTGAGGAAAGTTTGAGTAGGCTTGTTTGATTAGATTTTGAAAACTTATCCAAGTATATAGTTAAAACGAGTTAATTTCATTTAGGACTTCCAATAGTTTCTTAGTGCCATTCTGAAACATTTTAGACTTAGTAGCAAATCGAGTTTGATTTGAAAATCATTTGAGTTTATTGAATAACGAAACATAGCGAGATACCCGATGGTATAGTTTAAAACACATTGCGATATAATTTTGAAAACGTTGTCTTTCCAAGTTTTAGTAAAATTTCATGCCAAGTTATTTGTTAAGCAGGTTGAGAATCTAATTAAAACATACCCATCATAAAACATAATTTAAAGGCCTTTTACAAATCCAAATTAAAAACCCAAATGACAGTAATTAAATTAAAGTACCCAATGATAGAGTTGGAGTAAAACTTTATTAAGCATGGCATGAGCACCCCGAGTCCATCCGGCTCCATGTCCGCGTCTCACGAGTCACCCGAAATGTCAAAGGAGAGGGTAAGTCGAGTGACTCGAAGGTGCATAAATCCCGCTCCCGATGAAACAACATGCTAACAGACATCATACATAGCAACATAATTAATGCAACCCGATCCTAACCATCCGTATCTCTTTTTCTACCCCGTGTGGTACCAAACCACCGGTGGTGCCAAACCACCGGTGACATATAGTCACAATGTGTTACCAAAACACTGGTGTCCCAAAGACACAATGTGCTACCCAAGCACGGTGACCGTAGTCACGATAATCGAATGATGGGGCCAACCCATCGTGTGATACCCAATCACTAGCGCACGATCCCATATCTCATGTGGGGCCAACCCACGGTGGTGTTAACCACGAGGACAAGTCGCAATGAGGTGCCCAACCTCTGGTGTCCCAAAGACACAAATGTGCTACCAAAGCACCGGTGACCGTAGTCACAATAATCGAATGATGGGGCCAACCCATCGTGTGATACCCAATCACTAGCGACGATCCCATATCTCGAAGTGGGGCCAACCCACGGTGGTGTTAACCACGTGGGACAAGTCGCAATGAGGTGCCCAACCTCTGGTGTCCCAAAGACACAAATGTGCTACCAAAGCACTTTGGTGACCCAAAGTCACAAAGTGTGTTACCAAAACACCGGTGCTCACAAACACAAAATATCATGCTCCTCCACTCATATCACCCATCAACATACCATACTCATGTAATCATGCATATCATACAAATTATGCATATCATGCTAATATGTTTGACTCATGCCCCATATCACATACATACATAGTCATGATACCATATAGATCATCAAGAATCTAGTAACAATACTCGACTTACCCTGATACGCACACATACCCCGTGTGGGTATCCAATAATCCATCATACTGTCATGATTTTAATAGGCAAACAGGTTTAGTAACAATATCACTAAGTATGGGTGTGTTAGTTACACACCTGGTAATCACGAGTCTAAAAATCCTGACAAAAGCGATCTAAGTCCCTCGAGTACTAGCTCCTACAATCGGCCAAAGCATAGGGGTTAGGCATCTACACATTCGGCCAACAACATCTAGACCAAAAGGGTTTGTCGAAAGCCCTTACCTTTCACCGATTTGGTTTCCTACCAAATCCCGAACCAAAAGTGGTTCCCTTAGACAATCGGCCCACTAATCAACTGACAGAAGAAAACGGCTCCTCTTGCTTTGAAACCTTTGATGTCCTATAATGAAGAGATTAACAACGATTAACTCACTTCAATCCACAACCATCATAAGCTTTAATCTAACCGAAATCAATCATAAAACTAGAGAAAGAAAACATGACCATTCGGCCAAGAACTTACCCCAACACCAACCACCAAGAATTCGCCACAAGAACCCCTAGGAGAAAAGGGACATTCGGCTCAAGAGCTTTTGAAATGGAAGATAAAAATATATGAAATAGATGGGGACAATACTTACGGTTTTGAAAGAAAACGGCTTAATGAAATGGTAAGGCACAAATGAAAGATTCGGCTAGGATTATTGAGAAAAGCAAATGAGAGTTTGAGGGAAGAAGATGGTATGGTTTCGCTCACTAGCAATGGAGAAATCAAAATAGAGAACTTGGTTTAGAGGTAGTATGATTTCGGCACAAGTATGACAAGAGAAAATGGATGAAAGTGTGAGAAGAAAGGATACTCGATTCACTTACCCAAATGAAGAAAGAAGGATAGATGCAAGAGTGTATTCGGCTACACACAAACCAAGTGAACAAGACAATTTTGGCAACTAAAGGGACTTGGTATTTCGGTTCAAGAAGTGAAGAAAAGATGAGAGAATTCTTTAGAACTTCGGCTTTGGTGTTTCAAAAAGAAAGAGTTTGGTTTGGTCTCCTAATGACCGAATATGCATCACATTCCCAAAAGGAACATTCGGCCTACTCACTCCCCACTTCCCAAAACCGGCCATACACTCCCCACTTCCCCAACATTCGGCCATATCCCCCCAAACACTCCACTCCACCCATTTCAAATGTGTTTACCAAGTCTTACTCCTACAATCACTCTCCACCTTTCTTTTGAACGGTTTGACCTGGTCCAAGGTAGAATTCCACTTGCCTTCTACCTCTTCCTCCATGCCGTCCAAAATGGGAACCAAAATGGGAGCTCTACGACTTGAACTCTGGACCTCCCTCACCTGAAGATGACGCCACACCAAGCTCCCAAGTGACGCATGCCTTGCCACTCCACTAGCTTTTCTTTTGTGCTCAAGAACACCAAATAATATTCATATACCCCAGCTTCATCAACTCCTCTTACTTAAGCCTAAAAACAAAAGGTTTCCCACCTACTCAGACATACCCCTAGTCTACAATTAAGCCCCTAAGACACCAAAATAGCCACATAGCAAGCCAACACATGCAAAACATGCCATAATAAAAAATAGCCCCTAACCCGGGATATTACATATGGTGTGTCTGCAACATATGCAGGACCACAACCAATTTGGGAACCCTGTATCCATTGAATTCTATTTATCCAAACGGGACTTATTATTTATCAGGTATTATCGGATATGTGATCAATTTCATACATACAACATTTATACAATTCAAACATATAAATATACACAATTTAGTTACACGAACTTACCTCGACAATTGTTCATGTACGCAAAATCTACTAATCCGACACTTTTTCTTTTCCACGATCTAACTCTATTTTTGATCTATTCGGATCTATACGAGTAAATTTAACTCAATTTAATACAATTCATATTCAATTCAATCAAATTCACATCTTAGGCAAAATTACCATTTTGCCCCTATACTTTTAATTAATTATGATTTCGTCCCTAGGCTCGGAATATGAAATTCATACAATTTAATCATTATTCCAAGCCTAGCTGATTTTTACATATCACAATAAAACCCATTTATTTCATAAAATTCAAAAATTTTCCATGAATTTTACAACTTTTCAATTTAGTCCTTAAATCATACTTTCATCAAAAATCCCATTACAAAAGTTGTTTATCTATCAACAACCTTTCACTTTCTACCATAAATTTCATAGTTCATGCATATTCATCCATGGTAAAACTTTAATACATTGATAACTTTGCAAATTAATTCTCGAGATAGCTAAATTAAGCTATTACGATCTCAAAAATATAAAAATTACTAAAAACGGGACTTGAATACTCACCTAATTGAGCCAAATAAGCTTGCTACCTTCAAGCTCTTCTAACTAGGGTTTCCATGTAAAAATATTTGGGAAAGATGATGAAAAAGATGATATTTTCTTTATTTAATCATTTATCATCATTTATTATTTTTACTTTCCAATTTAGTCCTTTTCTTTATTTAATTTTCCATCTATGACTAAGCATACTTATCTACTAACTCCTCTTAATGATCTATTTACCATATAAGGACCTCAAATTTTGAACTCCATAGCTATTTGATACTTATAGCTACTAGAACTCAACTTTTGCATTTCATGTAATTTGGTCCTTTTATCAAATTAGACATGTAATTGGTAAAATTTTCTTAACGAAATTTTTATACGACATTCCTATCATAATGCAGACCATGCAATAATATTAAAATAACTATCCTTACGGACTCGAATTTGTGGTCCCAAAACCACTGTTTCGGTTTCACTGAAAACGGACTGTTACAAGAAATACATACCACTTTATAACCTGTGATAGTGTGATGACTCCTGATAAGTTTTGACTTGTTTTATTATAGATAAAAGATGTTAATTGAATCCAATCGAGTTGTTTTCGACGAGGTTGAAAGTAATGTTCCAGCCACCGATCAAGGGGTTGCTCAAAGTTTACCTGTGTCTTAAGGGCTTGGAGATGAGGCTCATGGTGCTTTTCTCTGAATGATGAATGAAATGTTCTCTGCCTATATGAGAGCCAATCTGGCTGTTCAACAATCTCCACCCCACCTGTGCCTACCCTGACACCCCCTCGTCCTCAAAGCCCAAATCTGTAAAATATTCATAGACATTCTATTGATAACGTTCGAAAGTGTGGAGCCGAAGAGTTTTGCAGTAAAGTGAGTGATGATCCGGCTAGAGCTGAGTTTTGGATGAATTGTTATTTCCTCTCGAAGACTATTTGAGATGTACAGTATCACTGTTAAAAGTAGTTTTTCACTGGTGGTCGACTTTAACAATTGTGGTATTGAAAGATCAGATTAACTGGGACTTTTTTCGAACAGAATTTCAAAAGAAATACGTTAGTAAATGTTACTTAGACAAGAAGAAGGAATTACTTGAGTTGAAGCAAGGAACTAGATCAGTTTCTTAATACGAGCATGAGTTTGTTTAGCTCAATAAATATGCTCATGAGATTATGTCGGCCGAGGAAGAGATGTGCATTCATTTTGAAGACGGATTGAATGATGAGATCAAAATGTTAGTGAGTGTAATGGAATTGCCTGAATTTGTAGTTTTATTCGATCGGGATCAGAAGATGGAAGAAATCTGTAATAATAAGAAACAAAATGAGACGAGGGTTTGGGACTTCAACAAATGGAATACATCTAGATCATTTTCTTCTCCCCCGCCAAAGAAAATGAAAGAAGCTAATAGTCGTTTTTCAGTACCATCTAGATTTTCTAGAAGGGATCAAATGAAGTAAAAGAACTTGAGGCCATCGACGACATCAGTAGCTAGTGCTAGTAGTGTGAAAAATATGAATAGACTTGAATACAACCACTGTGGCAGAAATCATTTTGGTGTCTACAGGCTAAAAGATGGCTCTTATTTTATTTTTGGATCATTAGATCATTTTTAAAAAGACTGTCTGGATCAATCTGATCGAAACAAAGATCAAAATGTGAAACATGTTGTTACTTCTACAAGAGGTAGACGACCAGGAAAGTGTCATGGCTGGAGTTAGTAGAGGTGGAACACAAGATACATTTTTTCGATCTGAAGCTCGAGCTCTTGCAAGGGCTTACGTTACTTGTGCACGAGAAGAAACCTCAGCTCTTGATGTCATTGCTAGTACCTTTTGCATCTTTGATGTTACTGTGTATGCATTAACTGACCCTTGGTCGACACATTCATATACATATGCACTACATTAGTAATGAAAAAGAATTTACCAGTTGAGTCGATTGAGTACGTTGTCAAAGTAACTAACCCATTAGGTCAAAGTGTCATAGTTGATCTAGTTTGTAAACAGTGTCCACTAAAAGTTCTGGGCTATGACTTTCCTACTGATTTGATGTTACTGTCTTTTAATAAATTTGATATTATTCTGGGAATGGACTAGTTGATGGTGCATGATATAGTAGTAAAAAACTAATTGATTTGAGATGTCAGAGTGGTGAACTAATTACTGTTGAATCTAATAGATTTGATTTTCTTACGAATATGATATCGACAATGTTTGCATAGAAACTGATCAGAAAAGGTTGTGATGTATTTTTAGCTTATGTTATGGATTCTAGAGTATCAAAAATAAAAATTGATCTAGTAACGACAATTTTTAATTTCACTAATGTATTTCCTGAGGAGTTGCCGGGATTACTGCCAGAACGGGAAGTTGAAATCGCTAAAGAGTTAGTACCTGGAACTGCTCTAATCTTAATCACCCTGTACAGAATTGCTCCAACATAACTAAAAGAATTAAAAATAAATTTGTAAGAATTGATTGACAAAGGTTTTATACGGCCAAGCTTGTCACCTTGGGGTGCACCTATACTGTTTGTGAAAAAGAAATATGGGTCGATGAGGTTGTGTATCGATTATCGACAATTGAATAAAGTCATTATAAATAATAAATATTCATTGCCTCATAGAAATGATTTATTCGATCAGTTGAAAGGAGCTACAGTGTTCTCAAAGATAGACCTCCTATCTGGCTATTATCAGTTACGAGTTAAAGATGTTGATGTGCTGAAAATAGCATTCAAAACTCGTTATGGACATTACGAGTTTTTAGTAATGCCTTTTGGATTAACTAATGCCCTTGCAGCATTTATGGACTTAATGAATCGATTTTTTTAGCCGTATCTTGACAAATTCATATTTGTTTTTATTGATGATATTTAATCTATTCCAAAGATGAGTTCGAGCATGCTCAACACTTGAAAATTGTATTACAGGCTTTACGTGAGAAACAATTATATGCAAAGTTTAGTAAATGCGAGTTTAAGCTTAGAGAAATTGGATTTTTGGTTATGTGGGGCATACAAGTTTATCCGAGCAAGATTTTTGCTATTTCGAATTAGAAGCTTCCAAGAAATGTTTTTGAGTTACGCTGTTACATCTTGTTTTTTTAGTAGTATTGGAAATGGTGGTTTCAAAACCTTGATCTCCGATGATTGAGTCAGTATTTATTATTTTATAATATTTATGGGTCTATTATAGAGTTAAATTAAGTTTTGGTCCAATAATTTTAGCAATTAAATAGTTAATTAAAGAAAAAAGACTAAATTGTAAAAAACATAAAACTTCATTACTATTGATTCTATTAACTAAAATGCATAATCATTGATGGTTTAAGGATAAAAAAGTTGAATATACCTTTTTTACATATTGGTGGACGATTTATGACATTACTTTAGTTAAAATAATATAAAATTAAATTAATTAAATTAATAAACAGTAGTTAAAAAAAAACATCATCTTCCTCATATTTTCATTTGCTCCACCAAAACCACCATAGTTGTGAACCAAAGCTTTGGCCAAAGCTAATCACTCTCGCATGGTAAGCATTTTTTTTATCGATTTTTAGTAAATTTTATGTTTTTGATATCGTTGTAGTTTAATCTAGCTAACCTGTGGATTATTTTGTAAAACCATTAAAGATTTAGGGACTTTCCCTTATTTATTTTTTGGTGTTCATGAGAATAAATGAAAGATTTACAAGCCATTTTTGGTTGTTGATTAGGACTATTTTGTAAAAGAAATTTTGTTAGTTTTGAGTTTAGGGGCTAATATGAAAATATGTAAAGTTTAGCATGAAAAATCTATAAAATTTTAGTATGTGATGGCTAATTAGGGATGAGGTTACAATTGGTTTTGTATCTTTGGGTGTAAATGTGAAAATTTTAATAGTTTCGGTTTTAGGGACTAAATCGAACAAAGTGTAAAAATTGAGGAAAAATTTGTAAAATAAAGTTTATAAGTCATATGAATAAAAATGAGTATGATAATGTAATTGGAATTGATAAATTGAATTTAATTATTATATAGATCGAGGATTGAATCGTACGAAGGAAAATCGAGGGAAAGAGAAAATTACAGAATAGTCCCTACGAATCAACTCTTTAGTTGAATATAATAGGTAAGTTCATAGTATAGATATATGTATATATTTATGATTTGTGCTATTATGAATTTTTTTAATTAAATTGTGGTTGAATCATTAATGTTAGATTGTGGCTATTAATTGTTTACAATTAAGTACAAGGTGAGTAAGTACCTATTTGGAAATTAATGAACATGTGTAAAACACGAGTTATATGATTTTAGAAAGAAAATAATTGATTTACAACATGTGTATGGATAATTTGGAAGTGCCTCTGATTTATAAATGTTATAAATTTTGTTAAATGCTCGTTTGAACGTAGTAAACGATTAGGATACAATTGGCATGCCAATAGGGTTAGAATGCACACTTGTATGGGATTGCACTTTGGTGCATCTTTTTGCACTTTGGTGCCTCTGATTGCACAATCGTGCCTTTGTTTTCACTACGGTGCCTCTATATAGCATTGCAATGCTTTCTGGTGTTGTGTAGTTACATGAGTATCCGAGTTATGTTACTATAGTTCATTGGGCCAACAAAACTTGTGAATGATTTTCATAGAAATTGTTAAGATGTGTGATTAAATATCAAAGGATTTTTTCTATTGAATGATTAAATAAGAATGTCTCGATAATGAAATCAATGGAATGTATATACGAATGATTCTGGTTAAGTTATTGAAGAACATGAATTGTTTGATGGTTTATTCGTGTGCAAATCTCACCTGTTTTTGCAAATGAATTGTCAGGTTACTATAATATAAGTTGTTTTAGTTTCAATTGCTTTAATGAGTTAAGTTGATTTATATTTAACTATGGACTTACTAAGCTATATAAGCTTACTCTATTTATTTCTGGTTTTCTATAATTAGCATTTTGCGAACTAGGCAGACAGAGCAACTTCTAGGCTCACACTATCAAGATTTTGTCTCTGTAGATTTTGTCTCATTATTTCTGTTTTGTGGCATGTATATAGGGTATTTTGGGTTGATGGCTTTAAATTCCTAGTTTGGAATTGTAATGTGTTTATAGGTTGATATGCAATATATTAAATCTAATGTTTATCATGTTATGCATATATGGTGAATGTGATGAAGGCATGTTGAAAATGACATGTTGATCTAAATTATGAAATGGTTTAATTTTGAATGTGATGTTTGGTTTATGTTCTAGTTGATGATTGTGATTTCTGCAATTGTGGTATATTGATGGACATGGATATGGTAAGTTTTGTTAGGCATCATAAAAATGGTATGTTTGAGTTTGGTATAAGTTTTATTTTGGCATGAATTAGGCGTGCTTTAATTGATAAAAGATGTAGTTTGGTTAACCTTTTAGGTTAAGTGCACATTGGTAGATATATGCAAACTTAGATGAATGATTTGTTTTGTATAGTTAAATTGGATGTGATGATGCCTTATGGCATATTGGTTAGAACTAGGCAAATGACATATTCTGGCATGATTTTGATGTGTTTTGAGTTGTTTGATTGAATGATTTTGGTATGCTTGGAACCTAAGTAAATCATGGAAGTAAATAATATATTTCAAGGTACCATATGGCACACACGGTTTACCACACGGTTTACCACACGGTTTACCACACGATTTGACACACGACCGTGTAACTTACACGGGCATGGGACACGGTCGTGTGCTCTGTTTGATTTTGGTGAGTCTAGATACACACGACCACAATCTATTACACGGCTTGACGACACAACCGTATGACTCTTTTATACACGGCATCAGTCTATTGCATGGTTTAGGGACATAACTGTGTGCTATTGCACCAACAACCTTAGCCCTGTCAAATGGCCTGACCCCACGGTCATGTAACCCCTATTTTCTATTTTTAATTTTTTCCTGATATGATTCGAAGTAGTCCCTGCTTGTTTCTAAATTGATTCTGGAGCTTCATAAGCTTAATTTAAGTTCTGTTTTTGTATGAATAGCATGATTATTAAATGATTAACTATTGAAGATTGTTTTAAGTAAAAATTTTGAATTGAATGGTTTGTTTACACACACAGAAAAAGAAACTGAAATAACAATGGAAATGCATTATATTAACAAATAAGGTAAAATGAGTACGTGACTACAATCATCTCATGATTGGTTTTTGGGTATACTCTAACATTGTGGAGGTTCAGTTGGATTGTACGGAGATATATGCGCACATTTATATGATAACCCTAACTAGGTTCTTCTAAGTATAAGACTCTGTGGATTCTAAGGCTTAAAGCCTTAAATGTGTAAGCAAGTCTATGACCATGACATATTTAAGTTATGAAACTATGTTGAACTTGTTCCTTAAGTCTTTCATCAAATGTATATGTGGGATTTCACCATACGAAGTCCACGAAAAAATTTGCATATGAAAGTTCATCATATTCATGAGTCTTTATAAATGAATTTGTATGCATGACAGTCCACAGGACTTGTTCTCTAGGTTCCATGAAAAAGTTCTACATGGAATTCCTTCATGCGAAAGTCTAGAGAATAGTCCGCATATAGAAATCTGCTTCTATATGTTATTATTCGTTTATAAATCTGCTTGTATGAGTCTTTCATATATGAGTTTGCACCCATGAATCTTCAACATAAATCTGTATGTATGAAAATCCACTATATATCTTTATGAATAAAATTATGGCAGCTATTTTATCTTATCTTCATGCTTCAAGTATAAAAGATAAAAAAGATCATCTTTCTTAAGAGTTAGAATGAACTATTGTCCAAGCAAGAAAGGTGACTATCCGCTAACAAGAACTTGATAGTGATTTTTCGCCAAGCAAGAGTCTAGCAGCAACTATTATCTAAGATTAAGCTCATAAGTAATAACCCGCACATGTGAATCGATAGTTATAATTCCACCTATAATGGTTCTCAAGTATGTATTTTCCAAGTTCGGGTCTGTGTAGATAAGATTTTATGTGTAAATCTGCATGTAAAAGCTCACAAAGTGTGAATATTCATGCATATGCTTTATGTAATCAATCCATCATACGATAATCCAAAATGATAATAATCGCTACTGTAACACCCCAAACCCGGTCAACACGCTACGACCGAATTCGGCATGTCACAGGGAAAACCATTATTAAAGAAAACAAGTGGTTGATTAAATTTTGTGAAGAAACGTTATTGAAAACAAGTTGTCGTCTCTCATTTTAGGAAAACTTATGATTTTATGAAAAGTCGAACTAGCTTGAGTAATAAAGCAAAAAAAAACCGTTTCGTATTTAGTCTTAAAGTAAACTTAGTTTTACAGAAAATTGAGTTAGCTTGTTGTTACTACTTGTTTGTCATTACCCGATGGTGAAGTTTTGGAAAATCCCGATACTTTGTAAAAAGTTTAGAAAACATTCATTAATAGATTATTAGGCATGCCGTTTTGTTTAACTTAAGCAAAATATAATGTAAATTCAAAGCAGATAAATAAACCCCAAAATAAAAGTTAGTGGCCTTATTACAACCCAAACCAAATTTAAAGCAAAGTAAAAACCGAAATGATAGTTCAAAACAAAAACCTGAAATATTGTGCATGGCCACCTCGAGTCCGCCTCTCTCGCATTCGCGATCTATGATTCATCTCAAAATGTAAAGGAAGGGGTGAGTCACCGAGACTCAGTGTATAAATCCCCATCCCGAAAATATTGATGCCCTTACACGCTTCACAAGCCAATATGCGTGTCATGCAACCCAAACCTAACCATCCGAAACTCCTCAGATCTACCCAGTGTGGTACCAAACCAGCCGTGGTCAAAACCACTGTGACCGTAGTCACAAATAATATATATATATATATATGGTCAAAACCATTGGTGACCGTAGTCACAAATAATATGTATATATGTGGTCAAAACCACTGGTGACCGTAGTCACAAATAATATGTATATATGTGGTCAAAACCACTTTGTGACCATAGTCACAAATAATATGTGTGGGGCCAACCCACATTGTGGTCAAAACCACTGGTGACCGTAGTCACAAATCATGCCTTCCCCCTCCTCTCATCATACCCAACTTTATGATCATACTTTTCATGGCATAACAATCATGCTTAACATACAAAAATCACATGGCATGGCATATTCAGATTTACATAGGCATTTAATGTTAGCCAAACAAGTGGACTTACCCGGAGTCCTCGTTTTTACCCACAAGTGTAACATATCGATTGCAAAGTTATTCCGGCTTTTGACAACATACATGATAAACATATTAACTAATGAAGTGTGTAAGAGTTACACACCTGGTTACTCGCAAGATGTAATATCCCGGGTTGGGGGGCTATTTTGTTGTTGCATGATATTGCATGTGTTGGTGTGCTATGTTGCTATTTCTATGTTTTAGGGGCTTAGTTGTAGGATAGGAGTATGCCTGAGGGAATGGGAAAATTTTAGTTTTTGAGCTTTAGGTGTAGGGAGCTGATGGAGCCGAGGATATGTATTTTATTTGGTGCTTGTTGCACAAGTGAGGAGAGTCGGCAAAGTGGCAAGGCATGCGCTACTTGGGAGCTAGGTGTGGCGTCAACTGCATGAGGTGGAGGTCTTGTGTTCAAGCCGCAAAGACCTCACATTTTGGCTTCCATTTTGACGGCATGGAAGGAAGAGTTTGTAGGCGCTTCAAACTCGCTTGGACTTGGTCTACCCATTTGAATGGTGGGTGGAGAGGATTTTAGGAGTAAGACTTGGTAAACACATTTGAAATGTGTGGTTGGGAGCTATTGGGGGATTATGGCCGAATTTGAGGGAGTTTGGAGTGGGGAGTGGACGGCTTGGTAGTGTGGGTGTGGGGTAGTGCCGAAATCCATTTTGAGTTTTGGTGTTTTTCGGTCAAAATCTTTAGAAGCAAATTTTCTCTTTTGCCATACCAAAACCGAAAGTGTAAGCTCTCAATTGCCGAACTGTGTTGCCTTTTGAGAAGGTAAGAAATGAAATTCATCTTGGTATTTTTGGGCATTTTTATTCGGTCACTTTGTTTCAAAACAAAGTTCTTTCTTTTGTCAAGAGCCTAAGCCGAATTTCCTCCAAGTAAGTCTCTCTTTTCCTTTTCAAAATCGAAAGCTTTAAGCAACTTCATCCTTGCCGAATTTGGCTTTGTGTTTTCTCTCAAAATCCCTTGTTAAGTTTCTAACCTAGCACCCCACTTCCATTTCTTTTCTCTTTTGAAACCTTGTGTCGAAACTCCACCTCTCCAAAACACCTTTTCCATCTTTATTCCCCTTCTTTTCCTTAAACCCAATTGCCGATTCCTCCATTTCTTTCCACCTCTATTTCTTCTTTCCTTTTTCATTCAAAGCCGAAAGTAGGAGTGTTAAACACCTAGGGCCGAATATTGGTGTAGTGTTGGTGTTCATCCCGTGTTGGGCAATCGGTTAGTGAAGGTGAGTATTTGGCCGAAAGGCTATCTCTCGCTCCCTACTTCTCTAACGATTTTGGTAAGGCAAAGGATGATTTTCGGCTTCATTAGAAGAGAACTAATCTCTTGTGTAACCAATTTCTTTTCGTGGCCTTCGGATTCGGCGATCAACAAGGCCGTTATCCGAACTTGATTGATTGGTAAGTGATGGTGAGAGGTTGTTCATGGTTTATTCGTTTAGTTCTATTAAGCCAAGTTATTAAAGGTGTGATCGTTGTTGTTATAGGAGTTGGCCATCGTTGGTTCGAGATTTGGTAGGAAACCAAATCAAATATTAGGAGCAAGTAATCAAGGGGCCTTAGATCGATTCTTTTTGGTACTAAAGATCGCGTTTTAACAGTGTGTAAACTAACACACTTCTGTTTGGTAATATGATTGATAACATAATTACTTATTAAAGTGAAACAATATGATTGATGGATTTGGTACCGATGGGGTATAAGCACTGATACGGGTAAGTCCGTTTCATTACGAGATCTCAGAGTGATATATGTGATAACATGTTTTATGATGTGAATACCATGAGATGTCATTTGAGCATGATAGCATGATTACATGTTTTATATCATTGGCATTAGTATGACATGTGTGGGTGATATGAGAGGAGGGGGAATATGATATCCGTGTCTTTGGGACACTGTGTCTTTGGGACACCGAGGTTTGGCACCTCCAGAGGTTTGGCACCTCCAAAGGTTTGGTACCACAGCTTGATTTTGTGACTTTGGTCACCAAAGTGATTTGGTATCACATTTGTGTCTTTGGGACACTGGAGAGGTTTGGCACCTCATAGCGTCTCGTCCCGTGGCTTAGCACCACAAAGGGGTTGGCCCCACGCTGATTATACTGATTGACGCCAAAGTGATTTGGTATCACACGATGGGTTGGCCCCATCATCGGATTTGTGATCGCGGTCACCAAAGTGATTTGGTATCACACCGTGTCTTTGGGACACGGAGGTTTGGCACCTCATTGCGACTGGCCCCTCGTGGTTAACACCACCGTGGGTTGGCCCCACTTTGAGATATGGGATCGTCTCGCTAGTGATTTGGTATCACACGATGGGTTGGCCCCATCATTGGATTATTCGTGACTTTGGGTCACCAGTGGTTTTGGCACCACAATTATGGATATCGTGACTTTGGGTCACCAGTGGTTTGGCACCACCGGTGGTTTGGTACCACACGGTAGAGAAAGGTGATATGGATGGTTAGGATCGGGTGCATTGATAATGTTGCTATGATATGATGTGTGTTAGCATGTTGTTTTATCGGGAGTGGGATTTATGCACCGAGTCTTGCGACTCACCCTCTCCTTTGACATTTCAGTGACACTTAGACGCGGACATGGGCCGGGATGGACTCGAGGTGCTCATGCCATGCTCTAATAAAGATTTGCTCGAGACTTTACAAAATTTGGTACTTTAGCTTATTTATTACTATTTGGTTTTATTTTGGGTTGTAAATGGCCTTTAAATTAGGTTTTACTACGCTTATGCTTAAAGTAGCTTTCAAATATGCTTTAACAAATTAATTGAGTTAAAATTGCTAAAAACTTGGAAGGTCAACGGTTTCAAAACTATAACGCAATGTGTTTTAAACTTTACCATCGGGTATCACTCTAAAACATTAAAATATGACAAAGCAATCATGCCAAGATTTCAAAAGTATAAAATATGACAAGGAGTTTCTCATCGAATCTTTAACCGTAAACCTAACCCTTCAAATGCAATTTTCCCGTAACATGCCGATTCGGTCGTGGTGTATTGACCGGTTTGGGGTGTTACAATTGTGGTATCGAGCCAATTTCAAAGGCTCGATTGTGGCCCGAGGCCCAAAATGTTTTCAAAAGTCTGCTTTTAAGTGTTTTGTTGAAATAAATGTTTTGAAGGGCATGACACCGAGTCTCCTGCACCATCACTGGTAAGTACCCTTACTATTTCTTGTGATTTATTGATGTGATTGGATGATTGCGTGAGTGGATTACTTTAGAAACTCAAACCATAGGATTCTCGTGAACTCGCGAAAACAAAGCTTCTTTACTATTCATAAGACTTTGCTTTAAAATAGTGGAATAAATATCGATGCATAAAACTCCTAAATCGATATACGAGAATTTAGTCATGAGCGCTAGAGGTGGACGTGGTCGTGGACGAGGTCGTGGTAGGATGACGGTTTCGAACCCGTAGGGTCCAGGTCGTGGTCGAAAATGAGATACGGCATCGCCACCACCGTGGAGGTGGTGAGTTTCAAGATCGATCGATGACGCAGCGTGTCAAAGCGATGCCGCGAGTGTTGGAAAGGGTAGTTGGAGTAGGTGGTGGTGCAGAGCTAGAAATCGGTGCTTCGAGCGACTTCGGGCAAATGGGGCCGAATTCTTTCGAGGTGTTTCTCGTGTTGCTCCCAAAGATCGCCGAGTATTACCGGAGGCAACGGAGCGGATCATGGATGATCCGGACTTGATCGCGAGAAGAAGTCGGGGCATAGTATCGCTTCTTCGGACGAGTCATACCGATGGTGGCTCACGGTTCGGGACGATGTGGCGTGCAGAGGATCCGACATGGGATTATTTTAGGTCGCGTATCAAAAGAAGTACATTGGGGCTAGTTATATTGACTCCCAAATAAAGGCATTTCGAGGCTTGTCCAAGGGAGTAAGTCCATTTCCGAGTATGAGGTCGAGTTCTTGAAGTTTGAGCCAGGTATGCTAGGGTATTGTGGCTACCGAACACGAGAGGTGTGTTCGCTTCGAGGATGGTCCGAGAGACGAGTTGAGGTCGCTGATTGCTCCTCGCCAGAGCGTGAGTTTGCCGTCCCGGTTGAGAAGGCTAAGGTAGCCGAGGTGTTAAGGAGTCCGTGAGGCGGGGTATGGACAGAAATGGTGCATAAGAGGAGCTTTGGGTCTTCTCGATCGCTTCGTAATCCTCGAGAAAAGGGCTAGACAGAGTGGGCCGAATCGATCGTAGGGTTGTTGCCGCTAGTCGTGGACCGCCGCGGTGTAACCATTGTGGGAGATATCATTGGGGAGGCCGCTGGACCGGTGGAAAAGGTTGTTTTGAGTGTGGTTCTCTGGATCATCGCGCGAGGGACCGTCCGCGTAAGTTGGCCAGATTCACCGAGAGTCGTGGCCGTACTCGCTTTAGGAATAATGTACCGCCACCGCAGAGGGGCCGTGGTAATGGCAGGTAGTAATGGATCGGTCGGGGCCGTGGAGCACCGGCAGGTGCGGGTAGTTCTCGACGCCGCATACCTGGGTTAGTGTATGCAAAGAAGGCGCCGAGAGGAGGGCGACGCACCTGACGTCATAACCGTGACGTTCTGATCTTTGGTTCTCCTTTTCTTCGCTTTGATTGACGTGGGTTCGACGCATTCTTACGTGGGCCGTGAGTATAGTAGAGACCATGGACTTAGACTCGAGATATCTTCTAGGCGTATGACCGTAATTAGCCCTTTAGGTCACTCGTGGTAGTAGATAAGTCGCTTTAGAGATGTACCCCAGAACTCCAAGGGGTAGTGTTTGTCGCCGATCCGATGGAACCGCCATTTGGGAGTTCGATTTGATTCTTGGGATGGACCGGTTGGTTAAGTACCAGTGCGGTTGGATTGCGCGGCTAAGCGCATGGTTCTAAGGACGATCGAGGGTGATGAAGTGGCTATGATAGGTAATAGGAGGATTACTTATCTAATGTGGTGTCCGCTCTAAAGGCGCAGAAAGATGGTGAGAAAGGGCCGTGAAGCGTATGTGGTTCATGTGTATGCCTTGGAGGCTAAAGAGTCCTGCTGTAGAAAAAGTCCGAACAGCTTAAGGAATTTGCTGATGTGTTTCGGGAAGAACTTCCGGTTTGTCACGGATCGTGAGGTAGAGTTTGGGATAGATCTCATTGCCTAATCGCGCGGTGTCTATTGCTCGTATAGGATGGCGCCAAAGGAATTGGTGGAGCTTAAGACTCGAGATCCAAGAGTTGTTGGACCGAGGTTTTATCAAAGCCGCGTTTCACCGTGGTGCGCGCGTACTTTTGTTAAGAAGAAAGATGGTACAATGCGGATGTGCATAGATTACCGCCACCGAATAAGTCGACGATCAAAAACAAGTATCCGCTGCAACGGATAGATGACTTGTTTGATCGATTGAAGGGTGCAGCGGTATTTTCTAAGATTGACTCGAGGTCCGGTATCACCGCTAAAGGTGAAAGAAGCGGATATTCACAAGACAACGTTTGGACTCGGTATGGGCACTACGAATTTACGTAATGCCGCTCGGGGTGACTAACGCTACCGGCAAGATTCATGGATATGATGAATAGGGTGTTTCAAAGCAGATCCGACCAGCCTCGTGGTAGTTTTTATTGACGACATCCCGTGTATTCAAGAACGTAAGAAGAGCATGATGCGCATTTATGCGTGTGGTAATCGCAGATTTTGAGGAGAAGCGCCTTTACGCTAAGTTCGGTGAAGTGCGAGTTCGCTTAGAGAAGTGACTTTCGTGGGACATGTAGTGTCACCGAGGGGATTAGAGTGGATCCTCGGAAAATTGAGGCGCTTTGGATTGGAAACCGCCTAAGTCGGGTGGTCGAGATTCGAGTTTTCTGGGTTTGGCGAGATACTACCAAGGTTTGTAGAGGGTTTCGTTGATTGCAAACACCAATGACCAAGTTGTTAAGGAAAGAGGTTCCGCTTTGTCCGGACCGAGAAACAATGAGGAGAGTTTCAACAAGCTTAAGAAGATTCTAACGAAGCTCCGGTTTGATTCAACTCGAGGCCGGTAAGGAATTCACGGTCATCGCGATGCATCACATACGGGTTGGGTTGTGTGCCGATGCGTGAAGGTAAGGTTGTGGCTTACGATCTCGGCAAATTGAGGCCACATGAGGTCAACTATCCGACGCACGATCCGGAGTTAGCGGTCGTAGTCTTTGGCGTTGAAGATTTGGAGGCACTACTTGTACGAGAGAGATCAATAGTCTACACCGATCATAAGAGTCCAAGTACCTCTTGACTCGTAAGGATTTGAATTTGAGGCGTCGTAGATGGGTTGAGTTGCTTAAGGATTACGATCGCTCGATTGAGTATCATCCGGCAAGGCTAACGTGGTGGCGACGCGCTTGAGCCGCAAGGTTGTTTCGGACTTAAGAGCGATGTTTGCCCATTTGAGTTTGTATGACGACGGGAGTATTCTGGCAGAGTTGCAGATTAAGCCTACTTGGGTTGAGCAGATCAGAGAGAAACAGTTAGAGGATGAGGTTCTGAGTGCGCGGAGGTTGCGGTGCACAGAGTGGTGGTTCTGAAGGTTACAACTTGTCTAGTGATGGGGTCTTTGTGCTTTCAAGGTAAAGCTTGTATGCCCAAGGATGTTGAGCTGAGGCAGAGGATTCTTCAGGACGCACATAGCAGCCCTTATGCTATGCATCCTGGAGGTAGTAAGATGTATAGGGATCTTAGAGAGCAGTTTTGGTGGCACAGTGCGAAGAAAGAAGTGACAGAGTTTGTTGGGAAGTGTCCGACATGTCGCCAGGTCAAGGCTGAACATCGCTTGCCGCCGTGGTTGCTTCACTGTGAAGATTCCTCGATGGAAGTGGGAAAGGATAACCATGGATTTCGTCAAGGGTTACCGCTACGCCAAGCAAGAAGGATTCATTTGGGTAATTGTGGATCGATCGACTAAATCCGCTCATTTCATTCCGGTGAGGGTTGACTACTCACTTCGCAGGTTGGCGAAGTCGTATGTTTCGAGAGATAGTGAGGTTGCACGGTGTGCCAAAGCATCGATCATCACGGATAGGGATCCCGCATTTACGTCAAGGTTCGAAAGCGCATCATCGTTCTGGTACGCGCGGTTGGATTTCAAAGACGGCTTTTCACCCGCAAATCGACGGACAATCGGAAAGGGTTATTCGATCTTGGAGGATATGCCGAGGGGTTGTGTTCTGGATTTCAGAGGTAGTTGGGAGGAGTTTCTACCATTAGTCGAGTTTGCCTACAACAACGCTACTGCGAGCATCAAGATGGCACCATATGAGGCGTTGTATGGTAGGAAGTGTCGATCACCTACGTGTTGGACGAAATTAGGTGAACGCCAGCTTGTTGGGACCCGAGTTGGTTGGCTCGAGACCGAAGACAAGGTTAAGTTGATTCAGGCTCTGGCTTGAAGGAAGCTTCGGACCGATGTAAGTCTTATGCCGATCTTAAGCGGAGAGACATAGAGTTTTCTCGTGGGGATCAAGTTTTTCCAAGGTCTCACTCGCCATGGAAGAAGGTTTTGAGGTTCGGAAGAAAGGCAAGCTAAGTCCGAGGTTTATTGGGCCAGATAAGGTTTTGAGACGAGTGGGACCATGGCGTATCAACTGGAGTTGCCAGCAGAGCTTAGTCGATTCACGACGTATTTCACGCGTTTCGATGCTTCGACGTTATCGCTCGGATCCGCCGCATGTGGTAGCAAAGTGGAAGAGATCGAGGTAAATCCAGATTTGACTTTGGAAGAAGAACCCGTGCGCACTCTTGATCGGGATGTGAAGGTTCTCGCGTAGAAAGTCTGTGGCTTTGGTTAAGGTTCTTTACGGAATCATGGCGTGGAAGAAGCCACGTGGGGAACCCGAGGATATGATGAGACAAAGAGTACTCGCAACTTTTTGATCGTGTAATTTCGAGGCCGAAATTCTTTTAAGGGGGTAGAACCGTAATATCCCGGGTTGGGGGCTATTTTGTTGTTGCATGATATTGCATGCGTTGGTGTGCTATGTTGCTATTTCTATGTTTTAGGGGCTTAGTTGTAGGATAGGAGTATGCCTCGGGGAATGGGAAAAAATAGTTTTTGAGCTTTAGGTGTAGGGAGCCGATGGAGCCGAGGATATGTATTTTATTTGGTGCTTGTTGCACAAGTGAGGAGCTGGCAAAGTGGCAAGGCATGCGCTACTTGGGAGCTAGGTGTGGCGTCAATCGCATGAGGTGGAGGTCTTGTGTTCAAGCCGCAAAGACTCACATTTTGGCTTCCATTTTGACGGCATGGAAGGAAGAGTTTGTAGGCGCTCAAACTCGCCTTGGACTTGGTCTACCCATTTGAATGGTGGGTGGAGAGGGATTTTAGGAGTAAGATTTGGTAAACACATTTGAAATGTGTGGTTGGGAGCTATTGGGGGATTATGGCCGAATTTAAGGGAGTTTGGAGTGGGGAGTGGACGGCTTGGTAGTGTGGGTGTGGGGTAGTGCCAAATCCATTTTGAGTTTTGGTGTTTTTCAAAAATCTTTAGAAGCAAATTTTCTTTTGCCATACCAAAACCGAAAGTGTAAGCTCTCAATTGCCGAACTGTGTTGCCTTTTGAGAAGGTGTTAGCCGAAATTCATCTTGGTATTTTTGGGCATTTTTATTCGGTCACTTTGTTTCAAAACAAAGTTCTTTCTTTTGTCAAGAGCCTAAGCCTAATTTCCTCCAAGTAAGTCTCTCTTTTCCTTTTCAAAACCGAAAGCTTTAAGCAACTTCATCCTTGCCGAATTTGGCTTTGTGTTTTCTCTCAAAATCCCTTGTTAAGCTTCTAACCTAGCACCCCACTTCCATTTCTTTTCTCTTTGAAACCTTGTGTTTCTAAACTCCACCTCTCCAAAACACCTTTTCCATCTTTATTCCCCTTCTTTCCCTAAACCCATTTACCGATTCCTCCATTTCTTTCCACCTCTATTTCTTCTTTCCTTTTCATTCAAAGCCGAAAGTAGGAGTGTTAAACACCTAGGGCCGAATATTGGTGTAGTGTTGGTGTTCATCCCGTGTTGGGCAATCGGTTAGTGAAGGTGAGTATTTGGCCGAAAGGCTATCTCTTCTCCCCTACTTCTCTAACGATTTCGTAAGGCAAAAGGATGATTTTCGGCTTCATGTTAGAAGAGAACTAATCTCTTGTGTAACCAATTTCTTTTCGTGGCCTTCGATTCAAGCGATCAACAAGGCCGTTATCCGAACTCGATTGATTGGTAAATGATGGTGAGAGGTTGTTCATGGTTTATTCGTTTAGTTCTATTAAGCCAAGTTATTAAAGGTGTGATCATTGTTGTTATAGGAGTTGGCCATCGCTTGGTTCGAGATTTGGTAGGAAACCAAATCAAATATTAGGAGCAAGTAATCAAGGGGCCTTAGATCGATTCTTTTGGTACTAAAGACTGCGTTTTAACAGGTGTGTAAACTAACACACTTCTGTTTGGTAATATGATTGATAACCTAATTACTTATTAAAGTGAAACAATATGATTGATGGATTTGGTACCCGATGGGGTATAAGCACGGATACGGGTAAGTCCGTTTCATTACGAGATCTGTAGTGATATATGTGATAACATGTTTTATGATGTGAATACCATGAGATGTCATTTGAGCATGATAGCATGATTGCATGTTTTATATCATTGGCATTAGTATGACATGTGTGGGTGATATGAGAGGAGGGGGAATATGATATCCGTGTCTTTGGGACACTGTGTCTTTGGGACACCAGAGGTTTGGCACCTCCAGAGGTTTGGCACCTCCAGTGGTTTGGTACCACAGTTGATTTTGTGACTTCGGTCACCAGTGATTTGGTATCACATTTGTGTCTTTGGGACACCAGTGAGGTTTGGCACCTCATAGCGTCTCGTCCCAAAGTGGCTTAGCACCACAAGTGGGTTGGCCCCACGCTTGATTATACGGGATTGACGCCGATGATTTGGTATCACACGATGGGTTGGCCCCATCATCGGATTTGTGGATCGCGGGTCACCAAAGTGATTTGGTATCACACCGTGTCTTTGGGACACCGAGAGGTTTGGCACCTCATTGCGACTCGTCCCTGTGGTTAACACCACCGTGGGTTGGCCCCACTTTGAGATATGGGATCGTCTGCTAGTGATTTGGTATCACACGATGGGTTGGCCCCATCATTGGATTATTCGTGACTTTGGGTCACCAAAGGGTTTGGCACCACAATTATGGATATCGTGACTTTGGGTCACCAAAGGTGGTTTGGCACCACCAAAGGGTTTGGTACCACACGGGTAGAGAAAGGTGATATGGATGGTTAGGATCGGGTGCATTGATAATGTTGCTATGATATGATGTGTGTTAGCATGTTGTTTTATCGGAGAGGGATTTATGCACCGAGTCTTGCGACTCACCCTCTCCTTTGACATTTCAGTGTGACACTTAGACGCGGACATGGAGCCGGGATGGACTCGAGGTGCTCATGCCATGCTCTAATAAAGATTTGCTCAGACTTTACAAAATTTGGTACTTTAGCTTATTTATTACTATTTGGTTTTATTTTGGGTTGTAAATGGCCTTTAAATTAGGTTTTACTACGTTTATGCTTAAAGTAGCTTTCAAATATGCTTTAACAAATTAATTGAGTTAAAATTGCTAAAAACTTGGAAGGTCAACGGTTTCAAAACTATAACGCAATGTGTTTTAAACTTTACCATCGGGTATCACTCTAAAACATTAAAATATGACAAAGCAATCATGCCAAGATTTCGAAAAGTATAAAATATGACAAGGAGTTTCTCATCGAATCTTTAACCAGAAACCTAACCCTTCAAATGCGATTTTCCCCGTAACATGCCAGATTCGGTCGTGGTGTATTGACCGGGTTTGGGGTGTTACACAAGACTACGCTTTTTACGTCAGTACTGTCGTTAATCGACACTACTGCTATCTGCCTACTCTCCTGTTCCGATGCTGGTCCACACCCAGGTGGCCAATCGCGAACCGCAGATACAGCCCTCTTCTTGAATTTAGGGGCTGGGGTCTCAGATCCAACCCCTCCTAACGCTTGATTAGCCTTCGAGTCCATAACACACTTTAGTCACCAATCGAATCAAAGCAGAGAAAACGAACCAAAAAGATTAGCGAGTTAGGCTAAGGCCCTTACCTAGATCGACAACTCTTGAAGCTTTTAGGCTTGATTCACAAGCCAAATGAATCCCGAAGATCAAAAGAATGCGGCAACACTCCTTCCTACAATCGGCCAAACACCCACACACAGAAACCAAATAGCCTTCGGCTTTGGAAAGAAAACCCGAAAGAGGTGGATAAAGAACCAGAAACAATCGCTACCAACCTGAACAGGAGATTCGATTAACCCCCCAAAAGAAATTGGCACTAGCACAGAAGATGAGGGAAATTCGGTAAATCAGGAGGAAAAGATGTAAGAATCGAAAAAGAGAACCCAAGAGAAAAATAAAAATACAAGATTGAGGGTGATTCAGCTAAAGAAGACACTCACAAAAACAAACGTTGATGATGCTTGATCTCGAACCAAAGAAATGGAGAGGAGAAAATAGTTCCGGCCTAATAGTGATGAAGAGAAGAAGTAGTTTCGGCTCTTAAGGACATTGAGAGAAATAAGTGAGAGTGACTAGGGTATTCGGCTATCACAAGATGTGGATGAAAAGAGAAAGAATGATGAGTACCAGATGTGGCTATGACTAAGATGAGAAGAGAAGAAAGATTTATGTATTTTGGCACAAAAGAGGGATTGAGAGAAAAGAAAAGAAGTCGATTGAGAGGGGAGTAGTTTTGGTTTCGGTTTGGAACAAATAAAATGAAGAAAAAGAGTAGAGGATATTGCAGTTTCGGCAAAACCAAAGATAGAAAAAGAAGAGAAGGCTTTAGGGAATGCTTCGGTTTTGGTACTTGAGAGAAAAGGCAACAATGGGGTATTTTGGTTTGCCACAAAACAAGAGAGTGCCTAGCCGAAAATGCTCTCCTAAGTTGGCTATTGAAATTCGGCACCCCCCTCTAAGCTATCCAACCCGATTCCTCCTCTCCCCCTAGAGTTTGACATTCGGCCAACTCTAAGCTCCCATGCCCATCTCCTCAATTTTCTCCTGACCACTCATTCAAACAGATTTGAATAAGTCAAACTCCTACAACTTCTCCCCACCACTCCTTTGAATCTGTTGACTCTTTCAACAACTATCCACCAGAGTCCATCTTGGGAACACCTCCTCCAAGTCCTGGCGTCAAAAAGAATAAGCAGAAAGGAATTCCTGCAGCTCAAACCAAGGCTCTCCCACTTGCATGTGGCGTCACTCCCCCTTGTGCCTAAGTGGCGCCTCCCTTGCCACTTTACCACTGGAATACTTGTGTCAAAGCACTCCAATAATTTCCCTTAACACCTAACCCTCTCAGCTCCCCCTTCCAAGTATCCAAAACAAAAATTTTCGACAAGGCTCTAGCCTATTCCTGGCTCATGCCTAGCCCCTAAAACACCCTAGACTAGCACCACAACCACACTATCACATGCAAACACACGTAAATGAAAGACCCCGATTTAAGGATGTTACAGCTATGGTAAACCGCATATGTTCTATTGGCAAAAGAGGTAATGATTCATCTTGTAAAAAACCAAAGCAAGTGGGTAAGTGAAAACATCCCGCATTGTAGCCTTTAGCACGAGTGATTGAAATGGAGGATTGCAACAATGTCAAAAGTGTACAAATTTTTAAGATGAGCCACTGCAAGGGAAGGCGAGTGTACGCCAGGAAGATTATGTGAACTCTACTTGTGCAAACGATGTCAAACATGAGCAAATCCATGAAGTTATTACTTGCAATTCATTAAAGGTATATTATATTGGAAACTCATTAAGTTCATTTGAACTTACTTAGTTTTTTATATGTTTTCCAGGTATGATGATTATTTAAGGAACTGAAGAGAGATCAACCCAGAATTCATTCCAACTTAGGTGAACTTGTATTTGTATCTGTAATATGCATATAGTGGGCCGACCTAAAGGCCGAACCTCAGGGTCTGAATCTTTGTAACTATATATGAACTTTATATATTATATTCATTGATGAGTAATCGTTTAAATGAACAAAAACCATTATTTTTAATCTTCTCATAAGTTTGCATTTTAATAGCTTAAGCTAAGAATTTGTAACTGTAGCATTTTAGTTTAGCGGATCTGTAACAGTCTGAATTTGACCCTAATCGGAACGGTGGTTTCGGGACCACGAGCCCGAGTCTGAAAATTTTTTAAATATTATTTTCGGTGTTTATTATATGTGAATTATTATGTGTGAAAGTTTCGTATGAAAATTTGATTGTTTGTGTGTTTAATTTAACAAAACGGACTTAATCGTGTAAAGTGCAAAAGTTACTAACTATAGTGAAAGGTACTAATGTGATAGTGACTTTTTAATATGAGGTACTAAAAGTGGAATTAGCCCTTTTTACTTATAGTGGACGGCAAAATGATTTTACACCATGTTTTTATATGTTTTTTTTTAGATTAAATTTATTTTTTATTATAATTTTATAATAAAAACAACATTGGTTTTATCATCCTTTATATTTGTTTCTTTCACCGAAAAACAAGAAAAGAAAAAGAAAGTTTGAAGCTTGATATTTCGCACTTACAAGCTTAAATTCAAGGTTAGATTTTGTTCCGCTTTTACGATAATTTCTACGTTTTTGTAATCGTTGCTTTCGAGAGCTTTAAAACCCATGTCTTAATTTCATTAATTGATGATGTTTGTGAAAAATGCCATTGATGTTATGTTGAGTTTTGTGATGTTTTTGGTGTTAAATGATAGATATGTAATTGATGAACAAAAAATTATTCTTGAATTTTTGATAAATTTGGTTAAATAGGGCTAAATTGAGAAAATAAATTTTTGAGGGGTTAAAATGCAAAATAAATGAAATAAATGGACTTGTATAGTCTGTATGAATATTCGGCCCTGAGGTTGTGAAACCAAATTTTGTGTATTTTGTGTTTTGTGCAAATAGGACTAAATTGTAAAGGTGTGAAACATTAGGGGTAAAATGGTAATTTTTCCATTTAAGTGTTTTAGGACTAAATTGAATTGAAATGTGTTTGAATGAGCTTAAATTGAACATGTTGAGGTCAAGAACAAAGGAAAAAGGATTTGGATCGGGGAAAAGTGAAAGTTAACGAATAGCCGGTCTACGTTGTCCGACGATAGTCGAGGTAAGTCTTTAAGCAAGTTAATACCGTAAGTATCGATTATAACCTAGTATACATGCTGAATTGTGAATTGGTGGATTGAAATGTGATAAAGCCGAATGTGTTAAAGTAACTTAGCAATGAAATATAGTTGTATTAATTGAGTTTACTATGTGAAAGTGATGCGAATTATATATGATATATGTGATATTACTAATGTGTAATGTAAATGAGTTGGCTCAGTAATATGAATATTCGGGCTTATTGCCCAGCGTGCCTTGTGCCTGGTGAACTATATCGGGCTTATTGCCTAGCGTGCCTTGTGCCGGTGAACTATATCGGGCTTATTGCCCAGCGTGCCTTGTGCCGATGAACTATATCGCTTATTGCCTAGCGTGCTAAATGCCTGTTTAAATTTCCCGACTTCAGTCTAGCAGCCTAGTGCTTGGTGTATGATTCAGTGACATCTAGCGAGTTTAATACCGATGACGTAATATTAATATGTGGCTTATGAAAGTGCAATGTGATATGCTTATGGAGCAAGTAAGTTGTCATTACGAGATATTTATTTTCGGTCATACAAGTAAGTGCCTATAAGATATTTAATTGAGTTCCTACATCCGATCAAATAAGTAGGCATATATGTGTGTGTCATTTGAGCAAGAATGTGGCTATATACTGTATATGCATATTCGGCCTTTAGTATGTGATTATAATATTTTTTTTACATGTATATTAAATACTTAGATATTCAAATGTTGAATGGATAAGTATATATATGTTCTTGTATGTGGCTTCAATGAATGATGTGCACATGAAATAAGTATATGGCTGAAAGTTTATAAGTACTATTAAATCTTGAATCGAGTTAGTAAATTATTTGTTTAAGGTAAGATAATGAAGTATGCGTAGCTAAATAATGCATTAGAGTTTGGCAATGTGATACCATATGAGTTTTTGTTAAAGTTTAGTAGATATTAAATGTTTGAATTACTTTTAATTGCTTAAGACTTATTAAGCTAGTAAGCTTACTCCGTGTGTTTTTCACTCTGTTTTATAGATTTAATTCAAGCTACGAGTTCAGGGGATCGTCACCGAAGTCATCCATACTATCGACCTATTTTGGTACCTTTAAAGATGAAATTTTTAAGTCTAAGGCATGTGTAGTCTAACTTAATGTTTAAATGATATTTTGTCGATGTATATAAGCCATGCGAAAATGGCTTGCTTTATTATTAAATAATCTAAGGTTATGCAAGACTTGATGAAAGTATGAAAGCAAGTTTTATGTGAATGATGAATATGGGTGAGTATAAAATCATGCTATGTATAATGGTTGTATATGTATGTTTGATATGAAATCACATAGATGAATTTTTGCTAGTTCTTTGGGAAGTGAATATATATATACATGAGATAGTATGTTAGGTTATGAATGACATTGGGTATGTGTATTTTTTTAAAAATTCAATTGATGTGATTTGATAATGAAATGATCAACCTATGGTACTATGGTTCGGTTGTATTCGATCTTGTTGCATGATCTTTAAACGGGTAAATTTGGCATAGTAAGCAAGCATATCTTATAATGCATTGTTCATGATTATGTTTTAGTTAGTTATAAATATATATATGCTTGAGGTGTGGCATATGTTTGTGCATATTCGGACATGATAGAAGTTTGTTAAAGTATAGGTAATTTATGAAATTATGATACAAATATTACCCATAAGTTTAAGTAGATATTTCATGCAAGTTTAATGAACTTAACTTAAGAGTTGCTACATGTTATGTTATGTGCATTATATGGATATTAACTTGGTTGAATAAGGTTATAATGCATTATGGATAATAGATAAATTTTTGCTTGATTTGCGCGCACTTATAAGGTAAAACATGAAAGAATAAAAGAATTTGGTGTATCAATGATCTATTGGATTTATACTCACTTTTGAAATATTCGTTTGTGGCATGAACTTGGTTGGCATTATAATTATTTTGGATTTCTTATAAACATATATTTATAATCAGTCAAGAATTTAAAGGTTAAATCATTGATGTGAATAACTAGTGATGTTTGCATGTGATTGAATATACATGTGGTAAATTGGTTGGTGTAAGTTGACTGTTGATAATCTATTTATATTCGGCCACACTCTTTAAAATGACCAAATGAATAGTGCTCTGTAGTTTGAATGATTTTACTTATTTTATTGTATATAATGCAATTGATATTATATTTGTGACGATTTGCTGATTGTAATATCATTTCTTAAGTATTATGATTCAAGTGATTGAAGGAACTTGGTGGTTAGTTGAGTAACACCTCGTAACCCTAATTCGGCGACGGATACGGGTTAGGGGTGTTACATTTGATTGGTATTAGAGCTTACGGTTTAGTCGATTCTAGGACTACCGTAGCTCGTGTGAGTCTAGCTATACATGCCTTAATTTATACTACGATAGTGTGATGACTTCTGACATCTAAACTGTGATTATATATATAGTAAATGGACCCCGACAGAGCCAGAAATGATGATGTTTAGAGCGTAGTGCCCGATCTCGCTCATGGGTCGGGTCAATGATAGACTCTCGACCTGTCTCGAGTAGCCATGAGGGGGAGGCTAAGCAAGGCTTCTACCAGATGATGAACGAATGGTTTACTCAGTATATCCGGACTAATCCGGCTGTACAACAACCTCCACCCCCGAATAATTCATCTCTGATACCTTCAGTACCTCCGATGATAGATCTGATGAGATCTAGTAGGCCTCCCGTTGATAAAATCGGAAACACGGGGCGAAGAATTTAAAGCTAATGATGATGATGACGCGAACGAAATGTGAGCCGTGGCTTGATAATACTATCCGTGTGCTTGACGAGTTATCATGTACTCCAGATGAATGCTTGAAGTGTACTATATCCCTATTACGGGACACCGCATATCACTGGTGGAATACACTAGTATCGGTAGTTTCGAAAGAAAAAGTGACTTGGGATTTCTTTCAGACCGCGTTCTGTAAGAAATATATCAGTCAGAGATTCATTGATCAAAAACGAAAAGAATTTCTGGAATTGAAACAGGGTCGAATGACCGTGACTGAGTATGAACGGAAATTTGTCAAACTGAGCCAATATGCCCGTGAATGTGTGTCAACTAAAGCCATTATGTGTAAAAGATTTGAAGACAGTCTGAATGAAGATATTAAGTTGCTAGTTGGCATACTCGAGATTAAAGAGTTCGTGGTACTTTTCGAACGAGCTTGCAAAGCCAAAGAGCTTGGGAAAGAGAAAAGAAAGGCTAAAATGGAAGCTAGAGACATTCGTAAAAGATCATCGAGTAAGACATTTCATTCAAAGTCCAAGAAGTTCAAAGATGAATGGGTCGACATAGAGCTACTTCGCACTTATCTAGATGAGATCGACCACCGTGGGTTCTCGAGCTACTTCGATGGCCAGTGTTGGTAATGTCCAGCAGAATCGGGTTGAATACAAGCATTGTGGTAAATGGCATTCTGGGAGTTGTAGATTTCGTGATCGGTCCTGCTTTAAATGTGGATCGTCGGATCATTTTATTCGAGAGTGCCCGATGCTAGCCGAGCAAAATACGCGGCTCGTAATACAAGATCGAGTAATGTATCGCTCGAGGCGCACCACCTAGGCATTCGGAAATGTAAGTGGCGATCGAAAGGAACCAAAGACACTACAATTCGATCGAGGCTCGTGCACTGCTAGAGCATACGCTATACGTGCGCGAGGATGCTTCTTCCCGCATGTTATCACCGGTACTTTCATCCTTTATGATACTACTGTGATTGCATTGATTGAACCAGGTTCGACTCATTCATATGTGTGTGAAACTTTAGTATCCAGTAAGACTCTGCCTGTTGAGTCTGCTGAGTTTTTGATTCGTGTATCAAACCCCTTGGGTCGATGTGTTCTAGTTGATAAAGTATGTAAAAGTTGCCCATTGATGATTCGAGATCTATGCTTCCCAGCTGATTTGATGTTATTGCCTTTTCATGAGTTCGATATAATTTTGGGAATGGATTGGTTGACTTTGCACGATGTTGTTGTTTATTGCAAAAGAAAGACCATTGATTTGAGATGTCAGAACGGTGAAATCATTCGGATAGAATCTAATGATCTGAATGGATTACCAGCTGTAATATCTTCGATGTTAGCTCGGAAGTATATGAGAAAAGGGTATGAAGCTTACTTTGCTTATGTGCTTGATAGTAAAATGACTGAAAAGCATATTGAATCCATACCAGTTGTGTGCGAGTACTCAGATGTGTTCCCTGAAGAACTCTCGGGTTTGCCACCTATTTGAGAAATAGAGTTTGGCATTGAATTAGTACCAGGGACGACTCTGATTTCAATAGCTCCGTATCGGATGGCACCTATAGAATTAAAAGAGTTGAAAGTACAATTGCAAGAGTTAACAGATAGGGGCTTTGCACGACCGAGCTTCTCTCCTTGGGGTGCACCGGTTTATTTGTGAAAAAGAAAGATGGGACTATGAGAATGTGCATCGATTATCGATACTTAATAAGGTGACTATAAAGAATAAATACCAAGCTACCACGGATTTATGACTTATTTGATCGATTAAAAGGGGGCTTCAAAGTGTTTTCAAAGATAGATTTTAGGTCGGGTTATTATCGGTTATGCAGTCGAGAGATTCTCGATGTGCCAAAGATCGCTTTTGAACGAGGTACACGGACACTATGAGTTTTTGGTTATGCCTTTTGGACTCACTAATGCACCTGCTATTTTTATGGATTTGATGAATCGAATTTTCACCAATATTTGGATCGGTTTGTGGTAGTATTTATAGATGATATTCTAATCTACTCCGTAGATGAAATCGAGCATGCCGAGCACCTAAGACTTGTGCTACAAACTTTGCGAGATAAACAGTTGTACGCAAAGTTTAGTAAGTGTGAGTTCTGGTCGAATGGTTTGGGTTGCGTTTAGATGCAGGAAGGCAAAATTGTAGCCTACGCTTCGAGACAATTGAAGCCGCTTGAAAGGAATTACCCGACATATGATTTGGAGCTAGCAGCTATTGTATTTGCGTTGAAGATTTGGCGCCATTACTTGTTCGGGGAGAAATGTCATGTCTATTCAGATCACAAAAGTTTAAAGTATTTGATGACTTAGAAAGATCTGAACCTAAGACAACGCAGATGGTTAGAGTCATGAAAGATTACGAATTAGTGATTGATTACCATCCGGGAAAGCCAATGTTGTTGCGTATGCTCTAAGCCAAAAATCATTATTTGCACTTCGTGCGTTGAACGCACATATGGCTACTTCGATGATGGTTCGATAGTAGTCGTATTAAAAGCAAGACCGCCATTTATTCAACAAATTAGGGATGCCTGTAAAGTTGACAACGATCTAGTAGCAAGATGAGTTCAGAGAGAACAAAGTGTTGAGTCGAATTTCGAATAGATGAAAATGATTATTTAAAGTTTAAAGACCGATCAGGTGTTCCGAGAATTGTGGAGTTGATTCGAGATGATATTAAATGAGGCTCATAATAGTCGATTATCCAGACATCCCGGCAAAGACGAAAATGTATAATGATTTGAAACAGATTCTATTGGTGGCCTGGTATGAAACGAGACATATCTGAATTTGTCTCGAAGTGCTTAGTTTGTCAGCAAGTAAAAGCCAAACATCAAGTGCCTTCTGGGTTACTTCAGCCGATCATGATACCTGAATGGAAATGGGACAGAATCACTATGGATTTTTGTATCCGGTTTGCCTACGACACCAAGAAAAAAAAAGATGCAATTTGGGTTATAGTGGATAGACTAACCAAATCAGCTCACTTTATTCCAGTTCGTATGGACTATTCGCTCGATAAGCTTGCTGAGTTGTATGTATTTCAAATTGTGAGATTACATGGAGTGCCGATTTCCATTGTTTCGGACAGAGACCCGAGATTCACGTCGCGGTTTTGGAAGAAATTGCAAGATGCTTTAGGTACCAAACTACACTTTAGTACAAACTTTTCATCCGCAGACGATGGTCACCTCAACGAACAATTCGTATACTTGAGGATATGTTGAGATGTTGCATCCTCGAGTTTGAAGGTACGTAGGAACGATACTTACCTTTGATTGAATTTGCTTACAATAATAGCTTTCAATCTAGTATCAAAATGGCTGTGATCCGTGATAGTTTGAAAACTGCATCCGATCGACAAAAGTCATATGCGATTTGAAACGTAAAGATATTCGGGCCAGATCGGAGACCGTATATTTTGAAAGTTTCTCCGTGGAAGAAAGTACTTCGATTTGGTCGTAAGGTAAATTAAGTCCGAGGTTCATCGGACCGTATGAGATCATCGAACGTGTTGGGCATGTTGCTTATAGATTAAAGTTGCCCTCTGAACTAGAAAAGATTCATAATGTCTTCCATGTTTCTATGCTTCGTAAATATCGATCGATCCGTCACATGTGATTCTTTCTGTCTGCGAGATTGAAATCCGATCCGATATGACGTGCGAGGAGGAACCGATCCGTATTTTAGCTCGTGAAATGAAAGAGTTGAGAAAAAAATTTCGTTAGTAAAAGTATTATGGAATCGACATGGAGTAGAAGAGGCTACGTGAGAACCTGAGGATTCAATGAGACGGCAATATCCGACTTTGTTTAATGAAAGAAGATTTTCGGGGACGAAAAATCCTAAAGGGTGGAGAGAGTTGTAACAATCCAATTTGACCCTAATCGAACGGTGGTTTCGGGACCACGAACCCGAGTCCTGAAAAATTTTTAAATATTATTTTCTGTGTTTATTATATGTGAATTATTATGTGTGAAAGTTTCAGATGAAAATTTGATTGTTTGTGTGTTTAATTTAACAAAAAGGACTTAATCGTGTAAAGTGCAAAAGTTACTAACTATAGTGAAAGGTACTAATGTGATAGTGACTTTTTAATATGAGGTACTAAAAGTGGAATTAGCCCTTTTTACTTATAGTGGACGGCAAAATGATTTTACACCATGTTTTTATATGTTTTTTTTTTTAGATTAAAGTTATATTATATATTATAATTTTATAATAAAAACAACATTGGTTTTATCATCCTTTATATTTGTTTCTTTCACCGAAAAACAAGAAAAGAAAAAGAAAGTTTGAAGCTTGATATTTCGGCACTTACAAGCTTAAATTCAAGGTTAGATTTTGTTCCGTTTTCGATAATTTCTACGTTTTTGTAATCGTTGCTTCGAGAGCTTTAAAACCCATGTCTTAATTTCATTAATTGATGATGTTTGTGAAAAATGCCATTGATGTTATGTTGAGTTTTGTGATGTTTTTGGTGTTAAATGATAGATATGTAATTGATGAACAAAAAATTATTCTTGAATTTTTGATAAATTTGGTTAAATAGGGCTAAATTGAGAAAATAAATTTTTGAGGTGGTTAAAATGCAAAATAAATGAAATAAATGGACTTGTATAGTCTTTATGAATATTCGGCCCTTAGGTTGTGAAACCAAATTTTGTGTATTTTGTGTTTTGTGCAAATAGGACTAAATTGTAAAGGTGTGAAACATTAGGGGTAAAATGGTAATTTTTCCATTTAAGTGTTTTAGGACTAAATTGAATTGAAATGTGTTTGAATGAGCTTAAATTGAACATGTTGAGGTCAAGAACAAAGGAAAAAGGATTTGGATCGGGGAAAAGTGAAAGTTAACGAATAGCCGGTCTACGTTGTCCGACGATAGTCGAGGTAAGTCTTTAAGCAAGTTAATACCGTAAGTATCGATTATAACCTAGTATACATGCTGAATTGTGAATTGGTGGATTGAAATGTGATAAAGCCGAATGTGTTAAAGTAACTTAGCAATCAAATATAGTTGTTTAATTGAGTTTACTATGTGAAAGTGATGCGAATTATATATGATATATGTGATATTACTAATGTGTAATGTAAATGAGTTGGCTCAGTAATATGAATATTCGGGCTTATTGCCTAGCGTGCCTTGTGCCATGAACTATATCGGGCTTATTGCCCAGCGTGCCTTGTCTTAGTGAACTATATCGGGCTTATTGCCCAGCGTGCCTTGTGCCGATGAACTATATCGGGCTTATTGCCTAGCGTGCTAAATGCCGGTGTTTAAATTTTAGACTTCAGTCTAGCAGGCCTAGTGCCGTGTATGATTCAGTGACATCTAGCAGGTTTAATACCGATGACGTAATATTAATATGTGGCTTATGAAAGTGCAATGTGATATGCTTATGGAGCAAGTAAGTTGTCATTACGAGATATTTATTTTCGGTCATACAGTAAAGTGCCTATAAGATATTTAATTGAGTTCCTACATCCGATCAAATAAGTAGGCATATATGTGTGTGTCATTTGAGCAAGAATGTGGCTATATACTGTATATGCATATTCGACCTTTAGTATGTGATTATAATATTTTTTTTACATGTATATTAAATACTTAGATATTCAAATGTTGAATGGATAAGTATATATATGTTCTTGTATGTGGCTTCAATGAATGATGTGCACATGAAATAAGTATATAGCTGAAAGTTTATAAGTACTATTAAATCTTGAATCGAGTTAGTAAATTATTTGTTTAAGGTAAGATAATGAAGTATGCGTAGCTAAATAATGCATTAGAGTTCGGCAATGTGATACCATATGAGTTTTTGTTAAAGTTTAGTAGATATTAAATGTTTGAATTACTTTTAATTGCTTAAGACTTATTAAGCTAGTAAGCTTACTCCGTGTGTTTTTCACTCTGTTTATAGATTTAATTCAAGCTACGAGTTCAGGGATCGTCACCGGAAGTCATCCATACTATCGACCTATTTTGGTACCTTTAAAGCTGAAATTTTTAAGTCTAAGGCATGTATAGGCTAACTTAATGTTTAAATGATATTTTGTCGATGTATATAAGCCATGCGAAAATGGCTTGCTTTATTATTAAATAATCTAAGGTTATGCAAGACTTGATGAAAGTATGAAAGCAAGTTTTATGTGAATGATGAATATGGGTGAGTATAAAATCATGCTATGCATAATGGTTGTATATGTATGTTTGATATGAAATCACATAGATGAATTTTTGCTAGTTCTTTGGGAAGTGAATATATATATATATATATATACATGAGATAGTATGTTAGGTTATGAATGACATTGGGTATGTGTATTTTTTTAAAAATTCAATTGATGTGATTTGATAATGAAATGATCAAACTATGGTACTATGGTTCGTTGTATTCGGTCTTGTTGCATGATCTTTAAACTGTAAATTTGGCATAGTAAGCAAGCATATCTTATATTGCATTGTTCATGATTATGTTTTAGTTAGTTATAAATATATATATGCTTGAGGTGTGGCATATGTTTGTGCATATTCGGACATGATAGAAGTTTGTTAAAGTATAGGTAATTTATGAAATTATGATACAAATATTACCCATAAGTTTAAGTAGATATTTCATGTATGTTTAATGAACTTAACTTAAGAGTTGCTACATGTTATGTTATGTGCATTATATGGATATTAACTTGGTTGAATAAGGTTATAATGCATTATGGATAATAGATAAATTTTTGCTTGAATTGCGCGCACTTATAAGGTAAAACATGAAAGAATAAAAGAATTTGGTGTATCAATGATCTACTGGATTTATACTCACTTTTGAAATATTCGTTTGTGGCATGAACTTGGTTGGCATTATAATTATTTTGGATTTCTTATAAACATATATTTATAATCGGTCAAGAATTTAAAGGTTAAATCATTGATGTGAATAACTAGTGATGTTTGCATGTGATTGAATATACATGTGGTAAATTGGTTGGTGTAAGTTGACTGTTGATAATCTATTTATATTCGGCCACACTCTTTAAAATGACCAAATGAATAGTGCTCTGTAGTTTGAATGAGTTTACTTATTTTATTGTATATAATGCAATTGATATTATATTTGTGATGATTTGCTGATTGTAATATCATTTCTTAAGTATTATGATTCAAGTGATTGAAGGAACTTGGTGGTTAGTTGAGTAACACCTCGTAACCCTAATTCGGCGACGGATACGGGTTAGGGGTGTTACAGGATCAATCTGTAAAATAGGTTAAGTTATTTCTGTTGTTATGCAAACTAAGTTATGTATAAGAAAGAATATTTGGTTGTTTTAGTTATGTTAGTTTACTATTTAATTAGAATTAGTTCATAGTTCATTTCAGAGTTGATGTGACCTCTTGTATCCAGACCCATCGATCGGGTCAGATATAGGGTGTTACAATAATTGCCCAAGTAGATGAGATGAAAACTAGTGGGATATAGATGGCATGCCATTAAAGAAAATTTAGTGCACTCTCTATTTTTAATATGCACTTTGATGTCGTCCTGTTCTATTATTGCACTTTGGTGCATTACTGTATTGTTTCTATATATCCTGTGCATTTTGTTAAGTCTACGTTGGGCCTCTGTTGAATAATAAAACATAATAATAAAATAAAAACTTTGGTAAGCAGGTTCTGATGAAAATTTCTTGTTACATAGTGAGATGACAAGTAAAGGATTTTGATAACAATTTTTGTTAAACCATGAAGTGATAATGTAGTGAATTAGACTAGAAAAAGTTATGTTCCTATCAATCCATGAAAAGATAAAATCAGTGAATTATGGTAATAATGAATCCTATAAATACAGAATGATTTGTTGATTCTTAAAATATACTATGTTGATTATTAAGATATATTCAGGAATTATAATAGTAATAATATTTTTAATATATAGAAATCAAGGTAAAAATGAGATTTGGATTCCTGGGTACTTACGAAGTTTTCACAAGCTTAACGCATGTTTTAAACATGTAGGTGGAAGATCGAATTGAAGTTCTAGATTCAGGTTGGGATTTCAATGCATCTCATCCCATCACATCACCAAGGCTTGAAGAGGGTACAAATTTTATATTTTAGTTACAGAATATGTCATGTACATAAGTTATTGCAAGTGTTTTGATATAATTTGAGATTTATAATGATTAATTGACGTAAAATCGCCAAAGTTGCTCTAGAAACAAATGTAACATCCCAGTACTTTGACCCGATGTTCGGGTCGAGTATGGGGGTGTTACACCTATTATATCCAACTTTACCCAAATAGTTAATAAGGTATCAATGTTTCAATTACATTATATAACCCAATTTGTATATCATTATTCTAAAATTCATCTCATCAACAATACATATATGTGTATATATATATCCAATATCACATAACACAATTCATACCATTATCACCATCATTTTATATCACAAACCATTTATCAAATATATCATACTCTTTTCTACTATATTCAATTCAGTCTAATTTCTCGATATTCAATACCAGTTAATGCAAATCAATTCATACAACAAGCATAATCTTACCTTGATAGTCAATCATGCATTCAATATGTATATGCATGTAAATATAATGATCGCAAATCATAAAAGTACAAATTGAAATCCTTGTGTCACTCGTTGACGACTCTCACCTTTCCTTTCTCTCTCGACGACTTGACGTCGTCTTTTGCTATGTTCAATAATTCAATAAACAATACAATATTAGATTTCATTCAATTCGCATTCAAATACAAAACAAAACATATTTTCTATTTTATTCAATTTAGTCCTTACACTCGGGATACACATATTTTTCGATATCTAGCTTCGAATCAAAATTCGATTTCATATTCTTTCATAAGGACCCTATAATTTTTATTCCTAACATAATTTCATGATAGTTTTTCAATTTATTCAATTCGGTCTTTAATCTTACAAAGTTAACCTATCAATCTTATTAAGCTTTACAATTTAGTCCTTATCATAATCTAAGCTTAATTCTTATCAATTCCAAGCCTAATTCATCAATTTCTCAACAATGGTAACTTGCAAAAAATTCAAAAATTGAAAAAATTGATACATGGGCCAGCTTAATCAAGCTCTCATGATTCAATTCTCATAAAAATGAAAGAAAATTGGCTTAGGGACCAAATAAATAAGGGGGTTTCTTTTATTTTCCTTAATATTTTAGGATATTTTAGTCTTAATTACTTTTTAATATTCTTACTTTTATTTTATTTTCCTTTTTAAATAAGATAAGTTGAACTTATGAATAAAAAGTGTCGGATTATAGTATGTTCATCACAAAATAAGAAATGTGCCAATGATAATGTGCATATCTAGGATTGGGTCTGTCGAGGAAAGGTTTGGTATTTAAGCAGTCAAATAAGACTCACCTCCCTTTCTTGGGACCTTACCTGGTGCACAGTTCACATTCACTTTTTTATTTTTGCCTTTCTGATATATGTTTTTAAACAATAAGGACATTATTTCTCTTTAGTGGGGGAGTACCATATTGTAATCTGAGATAATTAATTTTTTTTTTCATTAAGGTATGTTTTAAGTCAAATTTTCTCAAAATTTAAATTTTTACACAATAATGTTGGCTTTAGTGTATGCATAAATCCTTATTATTTCAAGTATTTTTATGCTAACTAAGTTATGATATGTATGTAGATCTTATTGATTTTGTATAAGGCTAGTGATCGCTGTAAATCAGAGTTTTAAAATTTATAAAAGAATGATCTAACCTGGAAACTAACTCTGACAACGATTGAGGCAAGTGCACCTATCGAACAGTAGTATAGCTTAGGCAAGACCGGATTATCAAACCCAAAGGAACTAAAAGTACTAATACTAACTTTCTTTTTTATTATTTAGCCTAAAATAAGTGAAGTTGTTTATTAATCTAAATTAATTAACTACTAAACTAAAGACTCTAAGACAAAGAAGAATGAATTTGGAAAATAACTTGGGAAAAACTCAGTTGATTTAGGCGATACCCTAGGAAGAATCCACCTAGACTTCACTTGTAATCTAACACTGAACCATACGATTTATTCACTTAGTTTGATCCGTAAGACTCCCTAACGTATATTAAACCCTCTCTCGAGGCGAATAACGTCTAACCCTAGGTTAATTAGTGGAACTCTCGTTCTCTTATAATAACCCCTAGAATAGCGATGTAAATCGATCTGTGGATTCCCATATTAGGTTTCACCCTAATCCAGCAAAATCTCGTCACCCTATCTCTAGGTGTGCGATCAACTCCGCTTAATTATGTTAGATCTACTCTTAGGCAGGGTCTACTCCTCCTCCACCTAAGCGTATTAAATTTGGATTAAGCTCACATAATTAAGAACAAACTAAGTATTTATCATATAATTCAGAAAACAATAACAAGATTCATCATAGGTTTCATCCCCTTCGGATATCCGAAGGGTTTAGTTCATAACAATAAAGGAAAACATCTCAAGAGAAAAGTTAAAACAAAACATAAGAAATCCCTAAAACCCCCTGAAGGAATTGAAGGAGAGATCCTCCGTCTTGAGTAGAATTCTGGCTTCTTGAGATGGATCAACTGCCTATCCCTGAGTGAATCCCCACAAATCTACCTTCTCTGGCCTAGCACGACGCCCCTAGACGATAGCTTTTGGGCTCCCCCTTTCAGGTCATACTTAGGGTGTATTTATAGGATTTTGAAATACGTTTCTTTCTCCCTAAGTATCCTTTCACGAATGAAATTGCTCTTCTCTACGGCAGAGGCACGGCCATGGCACACATCCATGTAAATCGTGGCCATGCCGTGTTCAGATTTCTTTAATGAGAAACGGCCGTGTGAGTCGGGGTTAGACCGTGTTCTAGATGATCAGTGAGGCACGGCCGTGTAATCCTTGGTCCAAACCGTGTCGATTTCATGCTTTGGCCCATTTGTCCCGTTTTAAGCCCATTTTGCGTTCTTTTTATCCCCTGGTGCTTTCCTGAGTATATATCATGAAAAGAAAGGATTAAGAGCACCAAATTACATAAAATAAGGGATAATTCATCCAAAAGCGTACTAAATGTGGGCCTAAAATATGTTACTATTTCGGTTTATCAGCTAGCCATGAAAATTTTTAATTCCTTAGAAAAACTAAGCATGCATGAAAGTTTAAGTCTTTAGAATTGAATGTTGAGTTGAGTAAATGTGAATTTTGGCTTAAAGAAGTGATGTTTTTGGGTCACGTAGTATCAAAAGATGGTATTTCTATGGATCCAAAAATTATTGAGGCTATTTTGGAATGGAGGCAACCCAAGAATGTGTCCAAGGGCTAGAGTTTTTTAGGGTTGGCCAGATATTGCAGTAGGTTCGTCAAAGGGTTTTCCATAATTGTCACGCCATTGAAGAAGTTATTGAGGAATGATGTTCCTTTTAAGTGGATGGATGAGCAACAAGGTAGTTTTGAGAAGTTGAAAATAGTTTTGACTCAGGCTCTGGTTTTGATACAACCCGAGTCCGAGAATGATTATGTGGTATGTAATGATGCGTCACACATGAGACTTGGTTGCGCGCTGATGCAAGATGGGAAAGTGGTTGCTTACACATTTAGGCTATTGAAACCCCATCAGAAGAATTACCCAAATCATGACTTAGAATTGGTCGTTGTGGTGTTTGCACTAAAAATTGGCGACATTATTTGTACGGTGAAAAGTGTTACATCTAAATGGATCACAAGAGTCTTAAGTATCTTCTCTCCCAAAAAGAGTTGAACTTGAGGCAACGGAGGTGGAGATTATAATTGTCATTGAGGCTACTAAAAGAGGCTACTAAAAGATTATAATTGTGTCATTGAGTACCATCCATGTAAAGATAATGTAGTTGCGAATGAACTGAGTAGAAAAGCGATGACAGACTTGAGAGTAATGTTTGCCAAGTTTAGTTTAATTGATAATGGTGGATTGTTGGCAGAATTGCGAGTAGAGCTAATTTTGGTTAGGGAAATTAAAGAGAAACAACCCTTGGACCTTAAGTTGTTACCTCGAGTTAAAAAAAATGGAACAATATGTGACCACAGATTTTGCATCCAATGATCAAGGAGTGTTGTGTTTTCGAGGGAGACTGTGTGTGCCCGATGATAGAGATTTGAGGCATGTGATACTTCAAGAGGTGTATAGTATTCGTTATTCTATGCACCCTGGAAGTAATAAAATGTATCAAGTATTGAGAGAAATGTATTGGTGGCATGGATTGAAAGAGGAAGTAACTGAGTTTGTGGCAAAGCGTTTGACTTGTCAGCATGTGAAAGTTGAGCATCAATTCCCTTCGGGATTGTTGCAACTGATTAAGATTCCACAATGAAAGTGGGAGCGTGTTACTATAGACTTTATTAGTTGGTTATCCTTAACGCCCACAAAAAGGGATTCGATTTGGGTTACAGTGGATAAGTTGACTACGTCGGCCCACTTCTTACCTGTTCGGATGGATTACTCCCTACAAAAATTGGCGATATTATATATTATTGAGATTGTTCGATTGCATGGTGTACCGGTATCGATAATTTCATATTGGGATCCTCGTTTCACATCTCAATTTTGGAATAAATTTCATGTAGCTATGGGAACTAGGTTGGAGTTTAGCACAGCTTTCCATCCACAAACTGATGGTCAATCGAAGTGAGTAATTCAAGCACTTGAGGACAAGTTGAGAAGTTGTATAATTGGGTTTAAAGGTAGTTGGGAGGATCATCTACCGTTGGCAGAGTTTGTCTACAATAATATTTTTCAAATGAGTATTCAAATGGCACTATACGAGGCATTGTATGGACGCAAGTGTCGGGCACCATTGTGTTGGACTGAGTTGAACGAGAAACTGATGTTGGGTCTAAAATTTATCCAAGCTACCGAATATAAGATTAAGTTGATTCGAGAAAGATCAAAAATGACTTCTGATAGATATATGTCATATCCCGACCTAAAACGGATGGACATTGAGTATGAAGTGGGAGATAATGTATTTTTTAAAGTGTCTCCGTGGAAAACAGTGTTGAAATTCGAGAGAAAAGGGAAGTTGAGCCCCAGGATTCGGGAGAAACGGGAAGTTGAGCCCCAGATTTATTGGACCATATAAAATCTTGAAAAATATTGGTTCGGTGGCGTATCAATTGGACTTACCGTCAAAATTGGAGCACATCCATGATGTGTTTCATGTCTCAATGTTAAGAAAATATCGATCTGATTCGTCACACATCATGCCAATAAAGGAGATTGAAATTTAACCAGATTTAAGGTACAAGGAAGAAATTGTACAAATCCTAGCTTAGGAAGAGAAAGTCTTGAGAAGGAAACGAATTCCATTGGTAAAGGTGTTGTGGAGAAACCATAATATCGAAGAAGCTACGTGGGAATCAGACGGTATGATGAGATGTCAGTATTCGCACTTGTTCGAATAAGGTAAATTTTGAAGGAGAAATTTCTTATAAGGAGGGGAGAGTTATCACAGCCCAAATTCGAGACTAGAAGTTATAAAAAAAAGAGAGAAAATTTACGTGATTAAGTGGAAGAAAAAATACGAGTTTAGAAAATCCTGTTAAGGGAAATTCAAATTAGAGAGAAATAATTAGAATTTTGGATTAGCTTAGGTGAGATTAGAATTGAAATCATGTATTAAGTTGAATCAAATTACATCAATTTTGGCTAATTTTAGCCATAGAGACCTATTTGAAAATGAGTGAAAGTTGCTTTCTTTAAGAAGTAAATACCCCACTTTTTAAATTTGGAGCCAATCTACCATCTCCTTCCCCCCATACCGATGGTTACTAAAACACCATATCTAACTCTTTTTTTCTTCATTTTCTCTCAAATTTCTCACTAAAAAAAATCCTTGATAAAGAAAAATCCCTATTCTCTTCAAAATAGCCATCAATTTCACCTAAAAAAACTCAACGATTTTCGCCAATTCGAACTACCTTGATTCATGAAATTTTGAAGATTCTTCCTGAATTTGATCTCCAAACAAGCAATGAGGTAACAAATAGTTTTAAAAGTTTATTTCCATTTGTTTTCAACCTTTGCAATTCGATTATACATTCTAAAAAAAAAAAACCCAAATATTTTAAAGTTTCTTTAAGTTTGAACTCATCCATGGTGAAATATTCATTTCTTGATAATTCTTTATTTTTAAAGTGTTTTAGCTTTCTTTTGTGATGAAAAGGAGTTTAGAAACTTGGTTTTAACTCAAATTGGCCGAATTGATAGTAAATTGAAAAGCCTATTCAAAAATATTCTTTAAAATTAGGTAGGTAGCATTTTGAGGTCAATTATGTAGTTCTTGACTTCTAATATTTAATTGAGGTTTTAATGAAGCTATTAGATGGTTGAATTGAGGTTTAGAACAAGTGGTTCGAGATTTGCCTAAAACGGACACTTTAGGCTAGTTTAGGGAATTTAGGGAAAATGATGATTTTGATGCAATTTTTATATTCCAATGATGATATTATGATCCTAATGAGTGATAATTGATCTTGCTTTCAAGAAACAAAATCCAGAAGGCCAACAAACAAAATCAACAACGAAAAAGCTAAAATGAATTAGGTGATCGACAATCGAGGCATACACGAATCGATGTGTGTCTCTACCTACTGTTTTGAGTATGTTATGGTGCTAAAATTAGTGCATTTTCTGTTGAGATTATGTGCTTAAGTGTATGATAATGTGTGAAATGCTAGTTGGTGCAAATGGCTTAAAAAGTGCCTATTCTGGTAACTATGGTAAGTACACTTGAAATGCTCATTTGGTGTACATTAAGGTCGCTGATATGTGTGAATGCCTAATACTTTTCATTTCTGTGTTGTGATGACTAAGTGTCAATGATATATTAAGTGCATACTTGTTGATTCTAATTATGTTGAGATAAGTAAGTGAAGCATAATGATGCGAGTAAGTCATTGTGTGTAATATGTGTATGATGATACATATGCATGATTGGATTTGAAAATGAACTTAATTAGTGGCTATTTGCCTATGTGTCCTTAATGCAAGTATGCTTAAGGGGATGTGTAAATCTGGAAGTGAATGAGTAAATTTGGAAATGATAATGTGCATGTGAAATTGATTATTATTGTTGTTGAGTAAGAAAATTGACTAAATGCCCTTGTATACATGTGGAAACCATTTGATATAGTAGGCATGTCATAGGGAAATCAGAAGTGTCTTAGAAGTGAATTTTTGAGCACGGTGTGCTAAATTGGTTCACCAATCATTTTACAGTTCATCACTAGAGTCATTGACTCGCCTTTTTGTGTGGAACTTCGATTCATTACTTGGTATGTTCAGGGTGGAGAGCTACGGCTCAACATTTTGGTGAGTTCAAGTTGGGTCCGATTATTGAATGTATGTCCTATTTTGGACTTGGAAAAAAATCTAAAAGATCATCTTTTGGTGTGTGCAATGATATAAGAGTAGTGTTGCTTTGTTGTATATTGGAAAGCATGTTTTAAAATTGATATCTATGTAACTTAGCATGATGTAATTTTGAATTGAGTATGATATGATTAATATTGGTTGCACATAAGTAATGAGCATTTTTTGGATAATGTGATTGTGTATACGTAGTGTGCACCTTGAGGTCACACTAAGCTTAGTAAGCTTACTGTTTGAGTTTATTTGATTTTCAGAAGATAGTTCATATCGGAGAGGGGATAGCGACATTGGAGGATTATCGTAAGTCTCAAAAGTTGAAATTGTAATAAAATTGAATTTTTGGTACTTTCTTTCTTTTATGGTGGCATGGGGACATTTATTTGGGTATTATGTTGTTAATGTTTTTGGCTTGATATTTTCATATAATTGATTAGTATAATAAACATGTTGAGTTTTATTGTTCATTTGGATTTTGATATGTGGATTGTGGTAATATGATATGCATGTGAGGTAATATGTTTGAATATGTGCGTAATTGGCTTCTGATTTTTTTCATGCCTAATGACACATTTTAAGTCGATGCATGTTTGCAGAGACATTATGAGCATTAGTAAGCATGACTAAATTTAGGTAAATAAAGTACGCATAATTGGATTAATTTTCACATGGTTAATTTATATTACAAATTGAATTGGCTAAGTTGATTATGAAGAGGCATTATAACAGCCCAATTTCAGTGAAATCGGAACAGTGGTCTCAGGACCACAAATCCGAGCCGAAAAATAAAATTTATCTTTATTTTATTATATGATTCATATTATACTAGAAATTTCGTGTGAAAATTTTGAAAAGAAAATTTTACCGATTATGTGCTTAATTACGAGAAGGACTAAATCGCATAAAATGCGAAAGTTAAATTCTAGTAGCTATAAGGATTAAATAGCTATGGAATTCAAAACTTAAGGTCCTTATATGGTAATTAGACCATTAAGAAAAGTATGTAGATTTTTCTTGGTGACTCATCCATGGAAATATAGGAAAGGGGTAAGGACTAAATTAGAAAGTGAAAATTTTAATTAATTAAAAGATGATAAATTAGATATCATCTTATTTTCTCATAATCTTCCCCAAAATAAAACATGGAAACCCTAGGAGAGATAGAATAAACTTTCATGGCCAAATTGGGTAAGTTTCCTTTTCTCGTTTTTAATAATTTTTATATTTTTGGAATCGGGATAGTCTAATCTATCTCTTTGGGGGATTAAATTGAAAAGTTATTAAGATATGAAAAACGGGTCATGGATGTATATGCTGGAAATTAGAAATTTATGGTAGAAAATGAAAGATTATTGATAGATAAACAACTTTTACAAAGTGATTTTTGATGAAAACATGATTTAGGGACCAAAATTAAAAGTTGTAAAATTTGATGAAAAATTCAGAAATTTTATGAATACATGTGCTGTAAAATTTGTAATGGGGCTTTTTTTAGGCTTGGAATAGGGATTAATTTGCACAAGTTTCATTTTCCGAGCTTAGGGACGAAAATGGAATTTATGGAAAACTTAGGGGCAAAATAGTAATTTTGCCTAGGATGAAAATTTAGTCCATATGAATGTAAAATATGATAAATTGATGTTAAATTTACTCGTATAGATTCGGATAGACCAAATTTGGAGTTAGAACTAGGAATGAGGAAAATGTCGGATTAGTAGATTTTACGTCCACGAACCTTTGTCGAGGTAAGTTCGTGTAACTAAATTGTATATGTTTTTATGCTTGATTTAAATGTTGTATTTGTGAATCTTATCAATGTCATAAATATGTGAAATGATCACCTACTCGATATAGCCCGATAAATGAAAATGCTCGATAAAATGGTAAATGAATAAAATGTTACTCGTATGATTGACATGAATGTGGAATGTGTTTTACTTGAATTACATAAATGTTACAGAGGTATGAAATAATCAAATGCCCGATAATGCTTGAAAAGTGTTTAAATCTCGGTTGAATAAATGGAAAATTGATGGATATGTGATTTCCCGAAATGAAAGAGGTCTTGCATTTGTTGCGGATAGGATTTAGCCTGGACGGGTAATCCAAATCAAGCTCTTTAGAGCATATGACGTAAAAAGGATTTAGCCTGGACTGGTAATCCTGTTGTTTATATATACGTGGCTCGAGAGTGTACTCTCTAAAATTGTACCTTATGGGTACCATTGGACACGAATTGACGGATTCTGATTCGTACACCTCGAGTGTATTACCTATGTATCCATCAATATTTCGAATAAATTCAACGGGCAAAGCTCTGATAAGGGAAAATATGAATTTAAGAAAAATTGACATGGAATGATATTTATATATGATATGAAATATGACAGGAAAAACGATATTACATGAAATACAAGGAAATGATGATTTATGACTAGTGATGTATGAAAATATGAAAAGATGATAATTGTACATGGAAATTATTTGATAAGAGTGATCATCCTTGATTATATAATTGTACACCTTGAGTGTACTACTACTTGGTGACCTTAATACTCGAACAAAATGAGTAATGTCCTGACATGAAATGATCTGAACTCGAAACGAACTACTATGAAACTATACTTGTAATAATAAGAGATAATATATACATGCTTAATGAATACATGTTATGGAAAGCATATATGCATGGAAACTTGATTGTTGATTGTGCTTATACATATCTTGATGTTATCGTGGATTACATGACTAACAAGGGCAATGAGAATGTGTGTAGGGCTTGAGGTCAAATTAAGTGAATATGCCTTACATAGTTACCTCAAAATAGGATGAATGGTAAGTTAAATACCATGTTATACAAACTTACTAAGCATTTTATGCTTACCCCATTTTATTTTCCCTGTTTTATGGTAAATTGGAAGCTCGTTGGATTGGAAGCTCGGTGGAGATCACTCACACTATCCATTGGCCCATGTCGGTATAATATGGTAAATCAATTTCGATTGTAATGGCATGTATAGGATATGTTGGCCATATTGGCATGTAAATATAAATGATACTTGTAATCTAGCCATTCGCCATTGGAATGGCTAGTAATGGTTGTTTTGATATACTTGTAATGTTATACTATGGTAACTATATATGTATGTCAAGTACTTAATCAAATCATGTTTAACACATGAATTGAACCAAGGTATGTTAGTAAACATGTATGCATACAACGATAGGCCATGTTGAATGATGAAATTTGTTTATTTGAATGCTTGGAATGGTTGAATTGTACTTGGTATGTTTTGGTGCAGGAAAATTGTAACATCCCGAAATTTGGCCTAGTAGGATTGGGCCCAATGGGCTTTGAGCGTAGTAGCGTTTAAATTTTTTTTTAAAGAGCAAGAGATCAGCATTAATGCAAGTTAGACTTATTAGGTAAGTTATTTTGGAAGGTTAGAGGGCTTCTATGAAGTCCCGGGATCAAATATTAGCTTTGGGGAAATTTTGGTTTTAGGTGAAAAAAAAAACCCCGGAAGTTGGCGGTAGGCCTTAAGAATAAAATGTGGGAAAAATGACACAAGTGGAGTGTGTGGTGTAGTGGCAAAGTGACGCCACATAAGAGACAAGGGGGTGACGCCATAAGGAAGGAAGGAGGTCCAAGGTTCAAGTCTTGGCTTTTGCATTTTGGTTTTCTTTTTACTTGGACCTCAGAATTTGGCTATAGATTTATATTTAGTTGCGCATGGTTTAAGACACAAGAGGAGCTTGTGGCCAAGTGGTTAACAGCGTGGATTATGTTGCAAGGGAGCCCGGGTTCGAATCTCATGAGAAGCAAGGAGTATTTATTTTGCGATGCAGGCGGGAAGAGTTTCAGATTGAATTTAAACTCTCTTCGTGAAGGATCCCACATCGGAAAGATACAAAGAAGGAAGGTGAAGAGCTAGCTATATAAAGAGCATTCCAGGGAGGAGGGTTGACACACCTTGGAAGGCGTTTGGGCACGAGAGTGGTCGGAGCGCGGATTAACACGAGTCCTATCGTGTGTGTAACTCTCTCTACTCTAGTTGTAGAGCGGCAAATGCCGAAGTGCGGTCCACGGCAATAGTAGCCACACGAGCGTGCGGCGCGCACGTGTGGGGCTTCGGCGCGATAGTTGAGGCCATAAGTAGTATTCTTGTGGGTTGGGTCGCTTGGCGCGATGGGCGAAGTGGGCCCAATGGGCCCGTGGGCCCTTATGAGTAAATTGTGCGATTGTGTAGTATATAGTGAACTAGACTAGATGGAACTTATATACATGGCTAGATTTGTGCTAGGTGGGCCACACGAAGTGTGGGCCCGAATGGGCGGAATCGAGTTTTAGGCCCAATCGTCGATCTGACCAGGAAATGGTAGTGAGTCACTCGAGGTGACATTTGGGCCTTTGGGTAAGGCCATTGTAGGTGCAAAATTACGAAAATACCCTTGGTGGGTAAATTACCAAAATACCCCCAAGCGGGTATATTACGAAAATACCCTTAGTAGGTAAATTACTTGAAATACCACCGAAGGGTAAATTATGAAAATGCCCTTGGTGGGTAAATTACGAAAATGCCCTTGGTGGGTAAATTACCGATATACCCTTGGTGGGTAAATTACGAAAATGCCCTTGGTAGGTAAAATTACTGTTATACCCTTAGAGGTTGATTAGGGTGATTATGTTGTTTTATGTCTATCTGATTATGATGGTAATTCATGTTATACTTATATTTGATATATGTCTAGCATACATGACATAATCTTGCATACACGAATTATTATGTCATATTGCATGGGTATGATGAGAGGAGGGGGAAGATGATATCCGTGTCTTTGGGACACCAAAGTGGTTTGGCACCACCAAAGGGTTTGGTACCACAGATTGATTATTGTGACTTTGGGTCACGGAGGTTTGGCACCTCTAGAGGTTTGGCACCTCCAGGTGGTTTGGTACCACGCATTGATTATTGTGACTTTGGGTCACCAGAGGTTTGGCACCTCGGCGTCTCGTCCCATGGCTTAGCACCACGGTGGGTTGGCCCCACGATTGATTATACGAGATTGACGCCGTGATTTGGTATCACACGATGGGTTGGCCCCATCATTGGATTCGTGACTTCGGTCACGGTGATTTGGTATCACATTCGTGTCTTTGGGACACGAGGTTTGGCACCTCATAGCGTCTCGTCCCTAGTGGCTTAGCACCACGATGGGTTGGCCCCACGATTGATTATATGGGATTGACGCCCGGTGATTTGGTATCACACGATGGGTTGGCCCCATCATTGGATTCGTGACTTCTGGTCACGGTGATTTGGTATCACATTCGTGTCTTTGGGACACGGAGGTTTGGCACCTCATAGCGTCTCGTCCCAGTGGCCGTACCACGCGGGGGTTGGCCCCACGATGATAATCTGGGATTGACGCCAATGATTTGGTATCACACGATGGGTTGGCCCCATCATTGGATTATTCGTGACTTTGGGTCACCAAAGGTTTGGCACCACAATTATGGATATCGTGACTTTGGGTCACCGGTGGTTTGGCACCACCGGTGGTTTGGTACCACACGGTAGAGAAAGGAGCATTGGATGGCTAGGTTTGGGTGCATGATATGCATATTTTCATATGAAATTGTGTAAGGGCCTGTTGGATGGGGATTTACACACCGAGTCTCGATGACTCACCCCCTTAGTTAAATTTTGCGGGTAATCATTAGATCGCGGATTTGGGAGCCGAGGTGGACTCGTGGAGGCCATACATATGTTCACTCGTAAATTCGTTTCTTTTATTTGGACTTATTTTTATTTGAGTTTTTGTTATGTAATAAGGCCTTGGGTATTTTATTTGGTTTCACTTTTTTCAATTTGTTTATTGCTTGTTATTAAATGATCAATATGGGATTTTCCTAAAATGATAATAAACCATTTCTTATTCAAAATTACTTAAACTCAATTTCTCACCACAACTATAAAGAATATGAGCTTTTTAACGAATGCACAGTTTTTAGACATTCCTTTCATGTGACATGCCAGATTCGGTCGTAATGTTTAGGCCGGGTTTGGGGTGTTACAATTATGGTATCAGAGCCTAGGTTCAAAAACTCGGCTGTGGGTTTGGGTTCAAAAAAATGTTTTCAAAAGATGGTTTGGAAAATGGTTTAGAAAAATATATATCTGTTTTTTTTTTTTAAATATGGCACCCGAGTCTCCGGCACCAATCCGCACTGTAAGTTTCCTGATACTTTGCTTTGTTATATGCTATATTTTGAATATCTATTCTGTGTGTTTGGGTTGGATGTGATGTTCGAATTAGAGTTGATTGCATACTGAAATATTTGTGCCTTTAATGGTTAGGTGTTTTTAAGTATGTGTAGGATTTCTAAATTCTAGTTAAAAGTATATTAGGTTACTGGAATCGAGTGCGCAGCGTGAGCATAGCGTTGTAGGTTAGGTGGTACGAATGTTTCAGTGGTTGGAAATTTCGAGAGACGAAATTTCTTTAAGGAGGGTAGATTTGTAACATCCCGAAATTGGGCCTAGTAGGATTGGGCCCAATGGGCTTTGAGCGTAGTAGCGTTTAAATTTTTTTTTAAAAGCAAGAGATCAGCATTAATGCAAGTTAGACTTATTAGGTAAGTTATTTTGGAAGGTTAGAGGGCTTCTATGAAGTCCCGGGATCAAATATTAGCTTTGGGGAAATTTTGGTTTTAGGTGAAAAAAAAAAAAAACCCTGGAAGTTGGCAGGTAGGCCTTAAGAATAAAATGTGGGGAAAAATGACACAAGTGGAGTGTGTGGTGTAGTGGCAAAGTGACGCCACATAAGAGACAAGGGGGTGACGCCATAAGGAAGGAAGGAGGTCCAAGGTTCAAGTCTTGGCTTTTGCATTTTGGTTTTCTTTTTACTTGGACCTCGGAATTTGGCTATAGATTTATATTTAGTTTGGCATGGTTTAAGACACAAGAGGAGCTTGTGGCCAAGTGGTTAACAGCGTGGATTATGTTGCAAGGGAGCACAGGTTCGAATCTCATGAGAAGCAAGGGAGTATTTATTTTGCTGATGCAGACGGGAAGAGTTTGATTGAATTTAAACTCTCTTGTGAAGGGATCCCACATCGGAAAGATACAAAGAAGGAAGGTGAAGAGCTAGCTATATAAAGAGCATTCCAGAGGAGGGTTGACACACCTTGGAAGGTGTTTGGGCACGAGGAGTGGTCGGAGCGCGGATTAACACCGAGTCCTATCGGTGTGTAACTCTCTCTACTCTAGTTGTAGAGCGGCAAATGCCGAAGTGCTTGGTCCACGGCAATAGTAGCCACACGAGCGTGCGGCGCACGTGTGGGGCTTCGACGCGATAGTTGAGGCCATAAGTAGTATTCTTGTGGGTTGGGGTCTTGGGCGCGATGGGCGAAGTGGGCCCAATGGGCCCGTGGGCCCTTATGAGTAAATTGTGCGATTGTGTAGTATATAGTGAACTAGACTAGATGGAACTTATATACATGGCTAGATTTGTGCTAGGTGGGCCACACGGCGTGTGGGCCGAATGGGCCGGAATCGAGTTTTAGGCCTAATCGTCCTAGATGCGACCAGGAAATGGTAGCCGAGTCGCTCGGGGTGACATTTGGGCCTTTGGGTAAGGCCATTGTAGGTGCAAAATTACGAAAATACCCTTGGTGGGTAAATTACAAAATACCCCTAAAGGGTATATTACGAAAATACCCTTAGTAGGTAAATTCTTCAAATACCACCAAGGGTAAATTATGAAAATGCCCTTGGTGGGTAAATTACGAAAATGCCCTTGGTGGGTAAATTACCGATATACCCTTGGTGGGTAAATTACGAAAATGCCCTTGGTAGGTAAAATTACGGTTATACCCTTAGAGGTTGATTAGGGTGATTATGTTGTTTTATGTCTATCTGATTATGATGGTAATTCATGTTATACTTATATTTGATATATGTCTAGCATACATGACATACTGCATACACGAATTATTATGTCATATTGCATGGGTATGATGAGAGGAGGGGGAAGATGATATCCGTGTCTTTGGGACACCAGTGGTTTGGCACCACCAGTGGTTTGGTACCACAGATTGATTATTGTGACTTTGGGTCACCAGAGGTTTGGCACCTCCAGAGGTTTGGCACCTCCAGTGGTTTGGTACCACAGATTGATTATTGTGACTTTGGGTCACCAGAGGTTTGGCACCTCAGCGTCTCGTCCCAGTGGCTTAGCACCATAGTGGGTTGGCCCCACGATTGATTATTATGGGATTGACGCCGTGATTTGGTATCACACGATGGGTTGGCCCCATCATTGGATTCGTGACTTCGGTCACCACCGTGATTTGGTATCACATTCGTGTCTTTGGGACACCGAGGTTTGGCACCTCATAGCGTCTCGTCCTAGTGGCTTAGCACCACGATGGGTTGGCCCCACGATTGATTATACTGATTGACGCCGGTGATTTGGTATCACACGATGGGTTGGCCCCATCATTGGATTCGTGACTTCGGTCACCAAAGGATTTGGTATCACATTCGTGTCTTTGGGACACCGGAGGTTTGGCACCTCATAGCGTCTGTCGTCCCGGTGGCCGTACCACACGTGGGGTTGGCCCCACGTGATGATAATCTGGGATTGACGCCATGATTTGGTATCACACGATGGGTTGGCCCCATCATTGGATTATTCGTGACTTTGGGTCACCAAAGGTTTGGCATCACAATTATGGATATCGTGACTTTGGGTCACCAGGTGGTTTGGCACCACCGGTGGTTTGGTACCACACGGGGTAGAGAAAGGAGCATTGGATGGCTAGGTTTGGGTGCATGATATGCATATTTTCATATGAAATTGTGTAAGGGCCTCATTGGATGGGGATTTACACACCGAGTCTCGATGACTCACCCTTTAGTTAAATTTTGCGGTAATCATTAGATCGCGGATTTGGGAGCCGAGGTGGACTCGTGGAGGCCATACATATGTTCACTCGTAAATTCGTTTCTTTTATTTGGACTTATTTTTATTTGAGTTTTTGTTATGTAATAAGGCCTTGGGTATTTTATTTGGTTTCAGCTTTCAATTTGTTTATTGCTTGTTATTAAATGATCAATATGGGATTTTCCTAAAATGATAATAAACCATTTCTTATTCAAAATTACTTAAACTCAATTTCTCACCACAACTATAAAGAATATGAGCTTTTAACGAATGCACGCTTTTTAGACATTCCTTTCATGTGACATGCCGATTCGGTCCGTAATGTTTAGGCCGGGTTTGGGGTGTTACAGAAATGGTAAATTTGGGTGACAAATGAGGCTAGGAAATGGTTTTATTTTGTCCACACGGGCAGACACACGGGCGTGTGTCTAGACCGTGGTGACACACGGCTACCCCAAGGGCGTGTGGCCTGGCCGTGTGTCCCCTGGACCTTAAATTCGAGAAAACAGAATGCTCAGAATTGAGTACACGGGCAGAGACACGGGCATGTGTCTCGGCCGTGTGGGTGACACAGCCTTGAACACGGGTGTGTGTCTTGGCCATGTGAAACCTATACCTAATTCGAATTGATTTAATTAATCACACGGCCTAGCACACAGGCGTGTGGCATGGCCGTGTGGCGCAAGTCAGAGAGCAACCTAAATCGGACACGGCCTGATGCACGGGCGTGTCTAAGAGTCACACGGGCGTGTCCCTTGGACCCCATGAGCGTGTCCCTTAGACCCCACAGGCGTGTGAGCCCTGCACCTTGGAAAATTTTTGAAATGTCACGAAAAATTCTTAGAGTTTTCGATTAAGTCCCGACTTGATTCAAATGCTCGTATTGGACCTCGAGGGTTCATCTAAGGGATGTTACGAATGATCTCGGTTAATGAATAGTGATTAACATGATTTATCTGAAAATATTCTGAAAAGTTTCGGTAATGCTCCGTAACCCTATTCTGGCGACGGAAATGGGTTAGGGGTGTTACATTTAGTGGTATCAGAGCTACAATTTAGTCGATTCTCGGATTGAACGTGGCATATGTGGAGTCTAGAAATACATGCCATTATATAACCTATGATAGTGTGATATTTCCTGACTCTGATGAAAATTGTTTTACAAATAGACAGAGATGCTTTCCAAACGAGCTAATTCCGATGACTCCGAAAGAGATACTCAAGCATCTGAGTAAAATGTTACTGATGATGAAATAGAATTTGAAAAGGTACGGATAAATGTTTTATAGTACATGAGAATGATAAATGTTGTGTTATATGAGTATATATATATGAAAGTTAAATTTTGAGGCTTACGATCTCCACCCCCTTACCAGTATAGTTTTATACGATGAAAATTCACAAGATTTATGTTGACTAAGTTCATAAGTGTGAAAGAATTCACAATATTTATGCTGAATGATTAATGAAGTAGTCAGAATTGAGAATGGGTTAATAAGTAAAGACGGTACTAAAAGAGATATCAGATTTTGCTGAGGATTATTCTGATTATGTGATGTCATTGTTAAGGAAAAAGTTTTTCATGAGTAAACAACTTATCCAGATATGATAATTACAGAATGGATTAGCCAAAAATTCTTCTGAACTGACTCTTTCAGTGAACTGAATAATGTAAAATTATTGATGATTTTATTGGTCAGTGGAATAGTGATAAAACTGCAAAGATATTTGAATGCGGCTGTTATAATCAGGGATATTACAGTAATATTTTCTGGATACTCTATAAGTTCTGTTATTCTCAGAGGCATATGAAATTGTGCATGTACAGATGCAATATTTGTCATATTGAAAAGCTAGTAAATCATGATAGATGAAATTACTGTAAGTCTGGTTAATTCATGAGTGGTATTGCTCTATCATACTTGGGCTTTCAAATTCATCATGATTAATATAAGATTTGATGATAAGGTTAATGTGATGTTATTTTCTACTTCTACTGATTGAAGCCCTGAATTGCAAATGTGCAAATTATATTGTCTTTATCACAGTTATTTCTACTGATTAAGCGTGATATTACTCTTCTAAATTTTCTCTGAGACATCATCAATCTCTTTATTATGTAAACGTGGGTTGCTTGTGAAAGATATTCTTTGATTGGAGGTAATTACATTCATTACCGTTATAAGTATTAACTCGATAATGAGGTATGGTGATAGAGATCACAGATTATAGAAACTGTATTACTGCATTGGTTATTATTGGGGCCACTTTCAGTTTTCCCTCTTTTAAGTTGAGGTCCACTATTGATGTTGAAGTGTTGCTTTATCTAGACAGCTGAAATGTCAATCATAATATTGCACTATGGTTTAAAATCTATCTGATGGTTGTGGCTTTGGAAGAACTCAAAGTTTCAAAGTTAATAATTGAAATAGCTACATTGATGACATAGTTATTATGGAAAGATGTAAGATTTGAATGGATTGATAAATGTTAGTAAAGCTTTGATCAGTTGGAAGCCCTGATGATCGAAGCATCAGTTCTGGTTCAGTCTGAATCGGGTAAGGAATTTATTATTACAGTGATACATTATTGAATGGATTAAACTGTGTTTTGATGAAGAAAGGTAAAGTAATGGTCTATACTTCCAATCAGATAAAGCTACAAGAAAAGAATTTCCCGATATATGATCTTGAATTGATAATTATTGTATTTGCACTGAGAATTTGGTAACAATATTGGTATGGTGAAAATATCATATATGTACTGATCATAAAATTTTAAAACACCCAATGGAATAGAAAGATTTGAAATCTGACAACATTACTTGTTTGGTGAAAAATGTCATATATTCACCGATTATAAAAGTTTGAAGTATCTGATGTTGCTAAAAGATTTGAATCTGAGATAGCGTATGTGGTTTGAAAGGTTGAAAGATTGTGATTTGATACTTGCATATCACTTAGAAAGAACGAAGGTAGTTACAGATGTTCTGAGTAGAAAATCTCTGTATACTTTGCAAGCCATGGATACCGATTATGATTGTCTGATAATATCTCAATTTTAACTGAGTATGGAGCTAAACCGATGTTTCTAAAATAGATTAGTGAAACCCAGAAAAGTGATAATGAGTTATGGGTTAAATGAATACAGTGTGAAATAATTTCTGATTCATAATTTTAGAATAGATCTGATAAATGTCTATTATTCAGAGACAGAGTCTGTGTACTAAATAATTTGGAGCATGTACAGAAAATTTTATATAAATGATTACAGCGGTACTATGTCTGTTTATCTGGGGAAATGATAAAATACATAATGATTTGAAAAAGATGTATTGGTAGCCCGGGATGAAAGGTGGTATTTCTGAACCTATATTTAAATATTGGATGTATCAGTAAGATAGAGATGATACTTTCAAGATGGTTATAGTCAGTGAAAATACCGAAATGGAAATGGAACAAAGTTACTATGAATTTTATATCGGAATTATTCCTATCTATGAAAAAGAAAGATACGATTTGAGTAATTATCGATTGTTCGACGAAGCCTGTACATTTTATCCTAGTATGAATGGATTTCTCACTTGATAGATTGCTTGAATTACTTGTTTTTGAGATTGTCAGATTACATGATGTGCTAGCTTCTGTTGTTTCTGATAGAGATCTACAGTTTATATTCTGATTCTGAAACAAGTTACAAGAAACTCTAGGTACATGGTTACATTTTAGTACGGTATTTCATCCACAGATGGATGATCAATCTGAACATATGATTCAGATTTTGGCAGATATGCTTCGATGTTGTGTACTTGAATTTGAAGGTAATTGAGAAAAGTATTTGCCTTGGGTTGAAATTACTTATAACAGTTAACAGTCAAGTACAAAATTATATTGTACGAGGCTTTATATGATCACAAATGCAAAACTCCGGTGTTTTGGACGGAGTTTAGTGAGAAAATATACATGTGGTTGTTTTGATTCGTTGAACCCAAAGAGAGATGAAAGGGACCTGAGACAGTTTTAAAGCAATATTTGATCGTCAGGAATCCGATGTGGATCTAAAATGAAAAGAAATAAAGTTTCTGATGGTGACAAAGTATTTCTGGAGATTCACCATGAAAGAAAGTTCCCCAGTTTGTAATGCCCCAAAATTTTAATTTTTGATTTCGTGTATGTGTGACACACAGTTGTGTATCTGTTTTAGTGGTTATGTGTTCTGGGTGTGTGTGTGAGGTCCCAAGTTCAAGCCTTGACTTGGGCAAATTTTGATATTTTTATGAATAAAGTCCTATCTCTGGTCAGTAGGCTTATAGTTAAAAGTTGGTAAAAATATATCAGAATGGGCCTGCTGGTCTGGTGGCTGAGGTGTGTGTTGGCATGTGGGAGGTCTGGAGTTCAAGTCCCTGTGCGAGCAAGGGAATTATTTTTGTTTCTTGGCCGTGTGGCGTGGTGGAGTCCTAGTCAAATTGAAATTTCGAGTAGTGGAGTTGTTATGGGAGGTTAGGGAGAGAATCAAGGAGATGAGTTGTAACACCCCAAACTCGGCCTAGAAGTTAGGCCCGAATCTAGTGTGTCACATTGAAGTGTTTTTCGAAAACCTTATTTTCATTAAAAACCCTTCTTGTTTAAAAGCTTAAGTAAACTCTCAGTTACGTTAGTTTATTTTAAAACGTGGTACATTGAAAAATTATTAATTTTATTCCCAAAATATCTTTTTAGTTGCGGAAGCAAATTTTGAAAGAAATTGATTTACGAAAAAGATTAAGTCGCGAAAGCATTTCGAAAATGTTGCGAAAACGTAGTGTTGTTTAAAAACAGTTAACATTTTGGAAAACTGTAATTTACTTCTAACGATTATAATTCAAACATAAATAATATGTTGTTAATACATGTGGATTGAAATCATGATCTACGATTTATGATATATTCGTTATGAGATACATATCAAAGTTTATTGACATGATTTGTCTATCTATTGCATTGGTATGGGCAATATGAGAGGAGGGGGAAGATTGATATCGTGTCTTCGGACACCAGAGGTTTGGTACCTCCAGTGATTTGGTATCACATTCGTGTCTTCGGACACCAGAGGTTTGGCACCTCATAGCGACTCGTCCACTCGTGGTTAATACCACCGTGGGTTGGCCCCACTTTTGAGATATGGGATTGTCGCCATGATTTGGTATCACACGTGGGTTGGCCCCACAACTTGATGATTCGTGTCTTGAACACCACCAGTGGTTTGGCACCACCAAAGGTGATTTGGTATCACATTCGTGTCTTCGGACACCGGAGGTTTGGCACCTCATAGCGACTCATCCCCGTGGTTAATACCACCGTGGGTTGGCCCCACTTTTGAGATATGGGATTGTCGCCAGGTGATTTGGTATCACACGTGGGTTGGCCCCACAGATGGATTATTTATGACTTTGGTCACCAAAGTGATTTGGTATCACATTTATATCGTGACTTCGGTCACCGGTGGTTTGGCACCACCAAAGTGGTTTGGTACCACACGGGTAGAAAAGGAGTTATGGATGGCTAGGTTGGGTGCATTATACATATATGTTGCTTTGTTATAATTTGTGTAAGTATGTGGTATTTACCCGGAGAGGGAATATGCACTGAGTCTTGGTGACTCACCTTCTCCCTTATATTTTCAGTGATTCGTGAGATCGCGGATATGGAGCCGATGGACTCGAGGAGGCCATGCAATAAAGTTTGGTTTTACATGAACTTCCATTTGGGTACTTTATTTTAATTTGGTTTTCATATTTTATGGATTTGTAATAAGGCTGTTTTAATTATGTTTTGGATTATTTTTATGTTTTGAATATATTTAAAATATGGTTTATAAATTACTTGGTTAATTTAATAATTGAGCTCAAAGTTTTCTAAACTAAAAACTCGCAATGGTTTTAAAAATCTTACCATCGGGTAATATGAATAGTTCGATAGAAAAATTACAAGTTAAGTGTTTTCAACAAATTAAGTGATTTCCAAAATTCAGGTTTCTATACCCAATTGCAAACGGATTTTCAAAGTGATATTTCAAATTTTCTTAAAAAGATATAAATGTTTTCTATCCTATGATTTATCAACTAAGTTTTAAAGTTTTATGTAATTCAAAGTAAATCTCGATTTTAACTTATTTTCGACAAATAAAGAATTTCAAAGAGTTCTTCACAAAATTTAATTGTTAATTCGATTCTTTCAAAAAATATTTTCCTTAGTGACATACCAGATTCGGTCGTGGCGTATTGACCGGGTTTGGGGTGTTACAAATTGGTATCAGAGCCAAGTTCAAAAGCTCGACTGTGGGCCCGAGGCCCAAAATGTTTTAAAGAATGGATTTTAAAATGTTTTGTTGAAAATTATATGGTTGGAAAGGCATGGCCTCGAGTCTCCGACATCAATCCGCTCAGTAAGTACATCAAATTGTTGATTTTGATGATATGATATGATGATGTTGGCATGGTCAGTATAGTAGTAGGAACTACTCTAGAGACCCAAACTATAGGTTGAATGTACTCGCGAAACAACTTCTTATTAAAATTATTCATAAAACTGTGTTTTAAGAAAGTGGAATAATGACTAATGCATAATGCTTTTTAATCAGATAAGTCGAGACTTTAGACATGAGTACTCGTGGTCGAGGTCGTATGATTCGTGGGCCGCAATCGGGGTAGGATGGTCGTGTATGCGAGCCGGTGAGGTCCCGCAAGGATCCGAAAATGAGGTACCACTACCCCCACCACCAGCAGCTGGAGTTGAGCAACAGGGATCAAACGGGGATGATGCAGATGTCTCGAGCGATGCTTTGCGAGTTCTTGAGAGGGTAGCCGGAATAGGTGGAGGCGCGGAATTCGAAATCAGTGATCGAGCGACTTCGAGCCAATGGAGCCGAGGTATTTCGAGGTGTTTCGTGCGCGTGGCTTCTAGTGCGGCTGAATATTGGCTAGAGGCGACGGAGCGAATCATGGATGATTTGGATTTGAATGCCGGAAAAGCTGAAAGGGATCGTGTCGCTTCTTCGGATGAGTCATATCGGTGGTGGCTCACAAGATGCAAATGGTGCCGCGTGAGGATCTCACTTGGGATTATTTCAAGCAACGTATGTCGTGAAATACGTTGGGTCTAATTACATTGATGTGCGGCGTAAGGCATTTCGAGTTTGATCCAAGGTAGTAAGTCCAGACGTAATATGAGGCGAAATTTTAAGACCGAGCCAGTATGCTTGGAGGTATTGTGGCATCGAGCACGAGCGATGTGTTCGGTTCGAAGATGGTTTGAGGGACGAGTGAGATTGTTGATTGCTCCACATCGGAGCGAGAGTTTGCCGCTTTGGTTGAAAAGGCTAAGATAGCCGAAGGAATCAAGGAATCTCGCAAGGCGAGTTACGACCGGAATAAGCATAAGAGAGGTTACGAATCATCGGGATCACCGGTAATTCTCAAAAGAGGGCTAGGAAAGTGGGCCGAATCGATGCGGGAGGCCTGTTCATCGCTGTCGTGGGACCAAACACGGTGTAACCGATGTGGGAAATATCATTGCGCGAATGTTGGACCGGAGGGAAAGGATGTTTCGAGTGTGGCTCATTGGATCATCGTGTGAGAGACCGCCCACGCAAGCTAGCCAGAATCGATCCAGAGGTCAAGGTCGTGCTCGGTTCGAGAAATGAGGGACCGCCACCGCAGAGAGAGTCGTGGTAATGGTAGAGGAGGTAATGGTTCTGTTGAGGCCGCGGAGCATCTGGCAGAGGTGCGGCAACACCGAGGCAAGACGGCTGGTTTGGTGTATCAATGAGGCGTCGAGAGGGAGGGCGACGCACCGGACGTCATAACTGGTATGTTCTTAATCTTTGGTGAACCATATACTGCTTTGATAGATGTGGGTTCGACACATTCGTATGTTGCCAGTAACATAGTAGAGACTATGAATCTAGACTCTGAGACTACTTCTAGGACGATGATAGTACTTAGCCCTCTGGGTCACTCTGTAGAAGTAAATAAGCTGTATAGAGATGTGCCCCTAGAACTCCAAGGGGTAGCGTTCGTAGCTGATCTGATGGAATTACCATTTGAGGAGTTCGATCTGATACTTGGGATGGATTGGTTGGCCAAGTACCGAGCAAGTTTGGATTGCGCTGCTAAGCGCATGGTTTTGAAGTCAGTTGAGGGCGAAGAGGTGGTAATGATAGGTAATAGAAGAGATTATCTATCCAACGTGGTATCTGCGTTGAAAGCTGTGAAGTTGGTTAGGAAGGGCTGTGAGGCATTCGTGGTCCATGTGTGTGCATTGGAGGCTAAGGAGTCTAATGTGGGAATGTCCGCACGGTAAAGGAATATGTTGACGTATTTCTGAAGAACTTTCGGGACTACTTCCGGACCGTGAAGTTGAATTTGGTATAGATCATTTATTCGGACGGTGCGTGTCTATAGCTCCGTATAGGATGGCAATCAGAAGGAATTGATGGAATTAAAGGCTCAGATTCAGGAGTTGTTGGATCGAGGTTTCATTCGACCAAGTGTTTCGCCATGGGGAGCGCCGGTACTTTTTGTCAAGAAGAAAGATGGTACGATGCGGATGTGTATAGACTACCGCCAGTTGAATAAGCTGACGATCAAAAACAAGTATCCTTTGCCGAGGATAGATGACTTGTTTGATCAGCTTAAGGGGGCAGCGATTTTCTCCAAGATTGATTTAAGGTCTGGATATCATCAGCTGAAGGTGAAAGAGGCTGATATCCATAAGACGGCATTTCGCACTCGGTATGGGCACTACGAGTTTCCGGTAATGCCGTTTGGGTTGACTAACGCTACGCGGCATTCATGGACATGATGAATCGGGTATTCCAGCGAGCTTTGGATCGGTTTGTTGTGGTATTTATAGACGATATTTTGGTATACTCAAAGTCGAGGAGGAGCATGATGCGCATTTGCGAGTAGTGTTGCAGATTCTGAGGAAAAGCAAACAGACGCCAAATTTAGTAAGTGCGAGTTACGGCTTAGGAGGTGACTTTCTTGGGTCACGTAGTATCACCGAGGGATTAGAGTCGATCCTCGGAAGATTGAGCGATGTTGGATTGGAAGCCGCCTAAGTCGGTGGTTTGAGATTCGGAGTTTTCTAGGTCCGCGGGGTATTACCAAGATTTGTAGAGGATTTTCTTTGATAGCAACACCTATGACCAAGTTATTGAGGAAAGGAGTTCCATTTGTGTGGACCGAGAAGCAAAGAAGGAAGTTTTGACAAGTTGAAGAAGATTCAGTGAAGCTCGGTTTTGATTCAACTGAGAGCGTGCAAGGAATTCACGGTTTCTTGTGATGCATCACATACTGGTTTGGGATGTGTCTTTGATCTGCAGAAGGGAAGGTAGTGGCTTATGCATCTCGATAGTTGAGACCACATGAGGTTAATTATCCGACGCGCATGACTTGGAATTAGTCTGCTGTGGTTTTGCTTTGAAGATATGGAGACACTATTTGTACGGAGAGAAGTCGATAGTCTACACGGATCACAAGAGTCTTAAGTATCTTTTGACTCAGAAGGATTTGAACTTAAGGCAACGTAGATGGATTGAGTTGTTGAAGGACTACGATCGTTCGATTGAGTACCATCCGGCAAGGCTAACGTAGTGGCGACGCGCGTTGAGCCGAAAGGTTGTATCAAACTTAAGATCGATGTTTGCTCGTCTTAGCTTATATGACGATGGGAGTCTTTTGGCTAAACCGCAAGTCAAGCCGACTTGGTTAGAGCAAATCAAGGAGAAGCGGTTAGAGGATGATGGTTTAAATGATCGGAGGTTGCGGGTTCGTAATGGACGCGTTTAGAGGAATATAGTTTGTCCAAATGATGGAGTACTGTGTTTTAAAGGGAGAGCTTGTATGCCGGGGATGTTGAGTTGAGGCAAAGGATTCTTCGGGATGCACATAACAGCCCATATGCTATGCATCCGGAGGAGGAAGCAAGATGTATCGGGATTTAAGAGAGCGATTTTGGTGGCAGTGTCCAAGCGTGAGGTAACCGAGTTTGTGGGTAAATGTCCGACGTGTCGCGAGGTCAAGTCAAGCGAGCATCGATTCACGTGCAGGTTACTTCACCCGATGAAGATTCCACAGATGGAAGTGGGAAAGGATCACTATGGACTTTGTCAATGGATTACCTCTTACGCCTAGTAAGAAGGATTCGATTTGGGTGATTGTGGATCGTCGACTAAGTCACTCATTTCATTCCGTAAGGATGGATTATTCGCCTGAAGTTAGCTAAGTTGTATGTAGCGGAGATAGTGAGGTTGCACGGTGTACCAAAGGTGTCGATCATCTCGCATGCAGATCCTAGATTTACGTCGAGGTTTTGGAGAGCGTTACATCGGGCTTTGGGTGCGCGGTTGGATTTTAGTACACATTTCATCCACGGTTTGACGGGCAATGGAAAGAGTTATACTGATTTTAGAGGATATGTTGAGAGGTTGTGTATTGGACTTGAGGCAAACTGGGAAGAGTTTTTACCATTAGCCGAGTTCGCATACAACAATAGTTACCAGACAAGCATTAAGATGGCACCATATGAGGCGTTGTATGGTAGGAGGTGTCGCACACCTACATGCTTTGGACCGAGTTGGGTGAGCGTCGGATGTTAGGACCGAGTTGGTTGCGAGGACCGAGGATAAGGTTAAGATGATTCGTGCTCGTCTGCAAGGAAGCTTCGGATAGGCGTAAGTCATATGCCGATCTCAAGCGAGGGATATAGAGTTTGCCGTGGGTGATAAAGTTTTTCTGAAGGTCTCGCCATGGAAGAAAGTGTTAAGATTTGGGAGAAAAGGCAAGTTAAGTCCAAGGTTCATTGGACCGTATAAGGTGTTGAGACGCAGTGGGACCAGATGAGCCTATCACTCGAGTTGCCATCGAGCTAAGTCGATTCACGATGTGTTCCATGTCTCCATGCTTAGATGCTATCGTTCGATCCGTCGCATGTTGTGGCGATGAGAAAATAGAGGTGAGTCCAGATCGGACAGTGAGAAGAAGAACTCATGCGATTCTAGATCGAGATGTGAAAGTTTTGCGTGGGAAGTCCGTTCCTTTAGTGAAGGTTTTATGGAGGAATCATGGCGTGGAAGAAGATACGTGGGAGCCGGAGGATGCGATGAGGCAAAGAAGATTCTCAACTCTTTTGAGCGGTAATAATTTCGAGGACGAAATTTTTTTAGGAGGGTAGAATTGTAATATCCTAAAATTTGAGTATCTGTTGTGTTAGCTTGGGTATGAATTTTGTGTGTTAGCATAGTCTTATGAAGGCTTGATTTTATTTAGGAAGCTAGAATAAATTTTAGTATGGTTTATTTAATGAAGTGGATTAAGTGAGCTTGACACTTAAGTTAATTTAAGTGTTAAATTAAAGCACAAGAGGAGTAAGTGGCAAGATGGTTAAGGAGCTTGAAAGGTTGTTTGAGGTTAGAGGTTCGAGTAGCATGTTTAGCATTTTGAAGGTTTATTTTTGAATCCTAGCAATTATGGACGGTCAACCTTTGTTTATGATAGGTTGGACTCTTAATTTTGGTAAGTTGAATTTTGGTTTAAGGAAAGCTTGAAATTGGGGACAAGAATCTTAAGGTTATGGAAGGTTATCTTAAAGTTATGGTATTATGAGGGGACAAAAGGCATGGAATATGGAGGATGTTTTGGAAACTTTATTCAAGGCTTTAGTGCATGTATGTGGGCGGCATGTATGGCTAGAAATGGCCGAATGTAATAGGTAGTTTGGGGGGATATTGGCCAATTTTTTTCATTTGAACATCTTTTTGCATTTTTGTTTTCCCTCTCCAAAAACTCTTTCTTTGGCCGAATGTCATTGTGCATTTTGTGCAAATGTAGCTTTTGTTTTAGCTCTTATTTTGTTGAACCAAAAATGCTATTTCCTTTCTTTCATCTTTGCTTTTGAAACCAAAACTTCATTTTGGTATTTTTGCACTTTTCTTTTAGGCAAAATAGGTGTTGGCGAATCTCATCTCTCCCACATCTCTCTTTTCTTTTCTTTTGACATTTGTTCATAATCACATTTTCTTTTACACTCTCTTGGCCGAATATTTCTCCATCTCAAATACCATTTCTTTTTCATTTGTTCAAAGATAAAACATCTACTTCCATTCTATTTTTCTTTTCTTCACCATAGCCGAATCTTCTACTTCCTTTTAGTATTATTTTTGGCCTAATATTCAAGGGTAGACTCTCATTGGTTTTCTTCTATCGATTTTGGATAAAAAGGGGTAAGTGTTCATGGACGTTTTTCTTTCTTTTCTTTCTCGTTTCTATGATGTTTTCTTGTGGACAAAGGCCGAATCTTTGGGCATTGTTTTGCAAGGTTCTAACCATTTTTTTTAGGATTCGATTATTCTCTTAGGCTCATTGGGATTTCGAAAGCAATCGATTTAAGCCATTCCTTTAGTAAATCGAAGTTGGTAAGTCAAGTGGTAAGGATTCTATACTCTTAAAGTTGGTTGAGGAAGCCTAAGGTTATTTGGATTAAGATATGTTGTTGGCCGAATGGTTTTCATTAAAATATTGTGATATGGCCGATTGTAGGACAAAGTGATCTAGTGCGGTAGATCGGATCATCGGATTTTAGTATTGCTTTGGTGAAAGGTGTGTATCTTACACACTTTATAACTTGGTTTATATATGTATATTTGTGTGTTATATAACTAATCATATTATGAAAGTGGGTAAATCGATGAGATCTGGATATGATACCATGATGGTATGAATGAGGATTCGGGTAAGTCCGTTTCAATATGTTGTTAATACATGTGGATTGAAATCGTGATCTACGATTTATGATATATTCGTTATGAGATACATATCAAAGTTTATTGACATGATTTGTCTATCTATTGCATTGGTATGGGCAATATGAGAAGAGGGGGGGAAGATTGATATCGTGTCTTCTGACACGGAGAGGTTTGCATCTCCAGGTGATTTGGTATCACATTCGTGCCTTCGACACGGAGGTTTGGCACCTCATAGCGACTCGTCCCCGTGGTTAATACCACCGTGGGTTGGCCCCACTTTTGAGATATGGGATTGTCGCCAAAGATTTGGTATCACACGTGGTTGGCCCCACAACTTGATGATTCGTGTCTTCGAACACCGGTGGTTTGGCACCACCAAAGGATTTGGTATCACATTCATGTCTTCGGACACCAGAGGTTTGGCACCTCATAGCGACTCGTCCCTGTGGTTAATACCACCGTGGGTTGGCCCCACTTTTGAGATATGGGATTGTCGCCAGTGATTTGGTATCACACTTGGGTTGGCCCCACAACTTGATGATTCGTGTCTTCGAACACCAGTGGTTTGGTATCACATTTATATCGTGACTTCGGTCACCAGTGGTTTGGCACCACCAGTGGTTTGGTACCACACGGGGTAGAAAAGGAGTTATGGATGGCTAGGTTGGGTGCATTATACATATATGTTGCTTTGTTATAATTTGTGTAAGTATGTGGTATTTACCCGGAGAGGAATATGCACTGAGTCTTGGTGACTCACCTTCTCCCTTATATTTTCAGTGATTCGTGAGATCGCGGATATGGAGTCGGATGGACTCGAGGAGGCCATGCAATAAAGTTTGGTTTTACATGAACTTCCATTTGGGTACTTTATTTTAATTTGGTTTTCATATTTTATGGATTTGTAATAAGGCCTGTTTAATTATGTTTTGGATTATTTTTATGTTTTGAATATATTTAAAATATGGTTTATAAATTACTTGGTTAATTTAATAATTGAGCTCAAAGTTTTCTAAACTAAAAACTCGCAATGGTTTTAAAAATCTTACCATAGGGCAATATGAATAGTTCGATAGAAAAATTACAAGTTAAGTGTTTTCAACAAATTAAGTGATTTCCAAAATTCAGGTTTCTATACTCAATTGCAAACGGATTTTCAAAGTGATATTTCAAATTTTCTTAAAAAGATATAAATGTTTTCTATCCTATGATTTATCAACTAAGTTTTAAAGTTTTATGTAATTCAAAGTAAATCTCAGTTTTAACTTATTTTCGACAAATAAAGAATTTCAAAGAGTTCTTCACAAAATTTAATTGTTAATTCGATTCTTTCAAAAAATATTTTCCTTAGTGACATACCAGATTCGGTCGTGGCGTATTGACCGGGTTTGGGGTGTTACAAAAGATGTCATGTAAGTCCAAGACAAGTCTTGACATTGAAAAGCTATCATGAGATAGAGATCCCATGTAAGTCCAAGCCAAGGCATAGCATTGGTGAGTAACAAGGAAGATTTCATGTAAGTCCAAGCCAAGGCTCGGCATTGACCAGTTCATGAGTAAAGATACCAAGTAAGACCATGTCAAGACATGGCAATGGTAAGTTCCCAAGGGAACACACAAGGAAGACTTCGTGTAAGTCCATGTCAAGACATGGCATCGATACCAAGCTGAGAGATCCCATGTAAGACTATATCTAGGATATGGCTTTGGCATCGAGATATATGTGAGATGAGATTCAGTATCCTCGGTTATTTCTAGTAATTCATCGGGCAAAAGAGTAAAGAATAAATGAGAAAGCAAGAAAGTTAAGCAAGTAAAGCTATCATCAAAATATGCTAGTTAAAGTTAACTAAAAGTATTATTCATGTTATAAATGATGAAGTTAAGATTATGCTTACCATAGCAAAGTATGCTAATCTATGTGATTAAGTGATACAGGTACCTTGTTTACCTTACAAGCATGAGACTAGTAAGGACCATGAGATATGTAAGAATTATTAAGAGTAAGTGAGCTCAAGCATATGAGTTCGGCAATGCCTTTATTTATGATGAATGAGTTATGTTAAGCAAATATGTTGCTATATGCACTACATGCAAACTTACTAAGCTAAATGCTTACGTCTTTAATTCTTTCTTTCCATGTAGTCCCGCCAAGCTAACTCGTGGATCGTTGACGTCAGAGCTCGGAGCACACTATCAATCGCTATTTTGGTATAGCCAAGTTGTTTATATTAAGTATGGCATGTACAGGAAACATTTCATTTTGAGTTATGTTTTAAGAAGAGCCAAAGTGTTGACTATCAAGTTTAGTATTCTTTTGTATATGGCTAAAGAGATTGGCCAATATTTGCCAAGTTTATTTATACCAATGTTGATGATTATGCATCATTGTTCATGTTTTCATGTAGTACTTGAGTTGTTGAATAGGGTATTAAATTGATCTTGATTTCAGAGTGGAAAAAGGCTTGGTAGATATCTTTCTAATCTCCCACAGGGTAGAGACACGGGCGTGTGTCTAGACCGTGTGGGAGGTACGGCTAGAACATGGGCGTGTGCCCAGGCCGTGTGAAGTCTGCACCTTGCACTTGGAATTTGAATCGCCACACGGCTGAAGCACACGGGCGTGTGTATGGACCGTGTGGATAAGTCAGAATACCAAGGTTTGGCACACGGGCCAGGGCCACGGGCGTGTCAAGGCCATGTAAAATTAGTTAGTGTCGACCACGGGTGGAAGACACGGGCATGTCTTAGGGGCACACGGGCGTGTCCCAAGTCACACGGGCGTGTGACCCCTATTTTGAGGAAAAGTTTACAAAGTGAGTAAAAGTTTCCGGTTGAACTCTGAAAGTTTCCGGACGTGAGTTTAAGGCCTCGTAGGCCCATGAAATGTATGATTTGACTAAGAAAGAGAAGTTCTAATTCGAAACAAAATTTTACAGCCCGAAAGTACATGTTTTAGTAAGTTCAAGTATAGTAATATCTCGTATCCAGTCTCAGTTTTGGACTCGGGTATCGGGTCGTTACATTTAGTGGTATCAGAGCTACAGTTTAGTCGGTTCTAGGACTAACGTAACATGAGCGCGAGTCTAGCTATACATGCCATACGTAAGAATGTTTTTATAATGATAGTGTGACGACTCCTGACGACTTAAATTATGTTTATACATATAGTAAATGGATCCCGAAAGAGCTATTACGGATGACGTAGAAAGTAACGCGCCGGCTCCCGCTGAAGGGACGGTGCCGAACGAGAATAAGAATAGACCCACTACGGTGAGTCAAGGAGGAGGAGAAGAGGCTAGAGAAGCCTTCCTCCATATGATGAACACATGGTATACGGAGTTCATTCGTACGAACCCGAATGCACAACCCCCTCCACCCCGCCTATTCCTCAACCTATCCCAAAGAGCCCTCAAGTAGTAGAGGTGGTAAGAGGAGACAAACCTCTGGTTGATAGGATCAGGAAACATGGGGCAGAAGAATTCCGGGCTAGAAAGGATGATGATCCGAAAAAGGCTGAGTTCTGGTTAGAAAATACCATCAGGGTATTTAATGAGTTATCATGCACTTCTGAGGAATGCATGAAGTGTGTAGTTTCTCTTTTAAGAGATTCTGCCTATCAATGGTGGAACACCTTGGTTTCAGTAGTACCAAGAGAAAAGATCACATGGGAATTCTTTCAAGAAGAGTTCGAAAAGAAGTACATTAGTCAAAGATTTATCGATCGAGAAAAGAAGGAATTCCTAGAAGCTCAAGCAAGGCAAGATGTTCAGGATCGATTATGAGCGCAATTTTGTACGACTAAGTAAATACGCTCGAGAGTGTGTATCCACCGAGGCCATCATGAGCAAGAGATTCGAAGATGGACTAAATAAGGACATTAAGTTGTTTGTTGCTGTCCTAGAATTAAAAAAATTTGTTGTGTTAGTGGAGCGGGCTTGTAAAGCCAAAGAGCTAGTAAAAGAGAAGAGAAAATCTGAAATGGAGTCTCGTGACTCGAGAAAGAGACAGTCGAATAAGTCATTCCAACCCTCTTCCAAGAAGTCAAGAGATTTCTCCACCCGATCGGCTTCATCCACAGGGTTTTCAAGTAGAAACAAGGGTAAACAGTATTCGGGAAATAAGGCACAGACTACTCCAGTCGCTAGTGTGGGGAACATTCGATCTGATAGACCGGAATGCCCACAGTGCGGTAGACGTCATCTTGGTGAGTGTTGAGCACATGAAAATGCTTGTTTTAGATGTGGTTCTCAGGATCACTTTATAAAAGATTGTTCTGAGATGATGGAAGAAGAGAGAACTCAAAACCCGAGATCTGGGACTATGGTCAGAGGAAGACCGTAGAAGAACCCGGGTAGTGGAGCAAGTGGTAGAGGTAACCCTAGAGAGTAGGTTGTGAGACCCGAGGGTAGGGCACCTGCAAGGACGTATGCCATTCGCGCTCGCGAAGAGGCATCTTCTTCTGATGTTATTACGGGTACCTTTTCTCTTCATGATATTAAAGTTATTGCTTTAATAGATCCCGGATCCACACACTCTTACATTTGCATGAAACTAGTATCCAGTATGAGTATGCCTATAGAGTCTACAGAATTTGTGATTAAAGTGTCTAATCCATTAGGCCAAAGTGTGCTGGTCGATAAAGTATGTAATGATTGCCCATTGATGATTAGAGGTCATTATTTTAAAGCAAACCTTATGTTGTTACAATTTGATGAGTTTGACATCATTCTTGGTATGGACTGGTTGACCACTCATGATGTAATAGTAAATTGTGGGAAGAAATATATTGAGATGAGATGTGAGAATGGGGACACTCTTCATGTAGAATCAGATGAACAAGATAAATTACCGGTAATAATTTCTCATATGATGGCACAGAGATATATAAGAAAAGGGTATGAGGCGTATCTTGCCTTTGTGATGAATGCTAGAGGAACAGAGCTAAAGATTGAGTCAGTGCCGATAGTATGTGAGTACTTGGACATTTTTCCTGAGGAATGACTAGGACTGCCTCCGGTAAGAGAGGTTGAGTTCAACATTGAGCTAGCTCCCGGTACTGTACCAATATCTATTACTCCTTACAGAATGGCTCCAACGGAGTTGAGAGAGCTGAAGTCACAGTTGAAAGAGTTGACAGATAAAGGCTTTGCAAGATCAAGTTGTTCTCCATGGGGTGCTCCAGTTTTATTTGTGAAAAAGAAAGATGGCACCATGAGATTGTGCATAGATTACCGTCAGCTTAATAAAGTGACAGTGAAGAACAAGTATCCATTGCCAAGGATCGATGATTTGTTCGATCAATTGAAGGGAGGCCCTGTGTTCTCCAAAATAGACTTGAGATCGGGATACTACCAGTTGAGAGTAAGGGACTCAGATGTGTCGAAGACCGCTTTTCGAACGAGGTATGGGCATTATGAATTTTTTGTCATGCCCTTTGGTTTGACCAATGCTCCTGTGGTATTCATGGATCTAATGAACCGCATTTTTAGGCCATACCTCGATAAGTTTGTAGTCGTTTTTATTGACGACATATTGATTTATTCCCGTGATGAGCCTGAGCATGCTGAGCACCTACGGACAGTTTTACAGATTCTACGAGAAAATCAATTGTATGCCAAGTTCAGTAAAAGTGAATTTTGGCTTAAAGAAGTAGGATTTCTAGGACATATTGTCTCGGGAGATGGAGTACGAGTGGACCCAAGTAAAATTTTGGCTATTGTTGACTGGAAACCACCGAGGAATATCTCTGAGATTAGAAGTTTTCTAGGCCTAGCTGGCTATTATAGACGATTCGTCAAGGGGTTTTTCATGATTACAACTCCGATGACGAAATTGTTACAGAAAAATGTGAAGTTTGAGTTGACAGAAAGATGCCAACAAAGTTTCGAGAAACTAAAGGCATTGTTCACAGAAGCTCCAGTTTTAGTACAACCCGAGTCGGGGAAAGAGTTCGTGATATATAGCGATGCATCCTTAAACGGGTTAGGCTGTGTACTTATGCAAGAAGGCAAAGTGATTGCTTATGCCTCAAGACAGCTAAAGCCCCATGAGAAGAATTATCCGACGCACGATTTAGAGTTGGCTGCCATAGTCTTCGCATTGAAGATTTAGAGACACCATTTATATGGTGAAAGATGTCGGATTTTCACCGATCACAAAAGTTTGAAGTATTTGATGACGCAGAAAGAGTTGAACTTAAGGCAACAGAGATGGTTAGAGTTGATAAAAGACTATGAGTTGGTCATTGACTACCATCCCAGAAAGGCGAATGTGGTCGCTGATGCTTTGAGTAGAAAGTCCATATTTGCATTAAGGGCAATGAATTCGTGGATGACCTTATCCGACGATGGTTCTATTCTAGCTGAGTTGAGAGCTAGACCAATGTTCCTCCAAGAGATCTTTGAGGCTCAGAAAAAGGATAGTGAATTGCAAGCAAAGAGAGCTCAGTGCGAGTCAGATGTTGAGTCTGATTTTCGGATTAGTTCCAATGGAAGTCTGATGTTCAAAGATAGAGTTTGTGTACCGAGAAAAGAAGAGCTTATTAAGAAAATGTTGCATGAGGCACATAATGGATGTCTATATGTACATCCGGGTAGTACCAAGATGTATAATAATTTGAAGCAACGGTATTGGTGGCCGAGAATGAAGAAAGATATTTCAGAGTTCGTTTCAAGATGCTTGATTTGTCAGCAAGTAAAGGCTGAACACCAAGTACCTTAGGGTTTGCTTCAACCAATTATGGTTCCCGAGTGGAAATGGGACGTATCACTATAGACTTTGTAACGGGTTTACCATTGTCACCGAGCAAGAAAGATGCTTTATGGGTGGTAGTCGATAGACTCACGAAGTCGGCCCATTTCATACCTGTACGAGTGGATTACTCACTCGACAAGTTGGCAAACTTGTATGTTTCAAAAATAGTAAGGCTTCATGGAGTTCCTTTGTCAATCATATCGGATAGAGATCCGAGATTCACCTCCAGATTTTGGAAGAAGTTGCAAGAGGCCTTGGGTACAAAATTGAGTTTTAGTACAGCTTTTCATCCTCAAACTGACGGTCAGTCAGAGAGGTTAATTCAAGTACTCGAGGATATGCTTCGGTGTTGTATTCTTGAATTCCAAGGTAGTTGGGAAAAGTTCCTCCCATTAGTAGAATTTGCCTACAATAATAGTTTTCAGTCGAGCTTGAAGATGGCGCCTTATGAGGCTTTATATGGGCGTAAGTGTCGAACGCCTTTATATTGGACTGAACTCAAGGAAAACCAGATTCACGGGGTTGATTTGGTTAGAGAAACCGAACAGAAGGTGAAAGTAATTCGAGAAAGTTTAAAGGCTGCTTCTGACACACAAAAATCCTACTCGGATTTAAAAAGAAAAGAGATAGAGTATCAAGTCGGGGATAAAGTTTTCTTGAAAGTTTCACCACGGAGAAAGGTTCTTAGATTTGGCCGGAAAGGTAAGTTGAGTCCACATTTTATTGGACCATATGAGATTACTGAGAGAGTTGGGCCGGTAGCCTATCGATTGGCTTTGCCGTCTGAGTTAGAAAAGATACATGATTTGTTTCACGTGTCTATGTTGCGACGCTGCCGATCAGACCCTTCGCATGTAATTACTCCGTCAGAGGTAGAGATTCAACCCGACATGACTTATGGTGAAGAACCAATTAAGATTTTAGCTCGGGAAGTCAAACAGCTGAGGAATAAGAATATCTTGCTGGTAAGATTTTCGAGGATGAAAATCCCTAAGGGGGGAGAATTGTAACATCCCGATTTAGGGCCTAGTCAGAACAGTGGTGCGAGACCACAAATCTGAAGTAGTAAAATGAGTTTTGAGGTTTAAGATATGTTTGCATGTTAGTATGAAAGTTTCATGTAGAAATTTTATGAAATTGTCATTGAATGGTCCATTAGGACTAAATTGCAAAAGTTGCAAAATATGAGATTCTAGAAGCTTTTAGTATGAAATAGCATTTTGGTCATTTATCAATTAAATGATTAAAAAGGGAAAAAGATGACAAAAATCTTATTCATCTTCTTCCCCTTGTGCCGAAAATTAGAGAGACTCCATAGCTAGGGTTCTTCAATTTTTGAAGCTTGCTAGTAAGTGCATCTTAGCCCCGTTTTTAATATTCTTCGTATTTTTGGAGTCCTCGTAGCATGAATTAGCCATTTTTAGCAATAAGTTGAGCTAGAATTCATGTCCATAAATATACCCATGTATGACATGCATGTAAAATGATGTTTTATTGAAGATTATGAGAGTTTGATGTTAGATAAACCTCTTTTCCTAAGTGAATTTCATGAAAAATGTTAGTATGGACAAATTTGTAATAGTTATGAAATTGGTCAAACATAATAGAAATAGTGGGAATTGATTGTTGCTATAGTTGAGAGAATGAATCAGCTAAGCATGAAGTTCATGAAAGTTGAATAAAAATCATTTTACGAGCCTAGGGGCAAAAGTGTAATTATGAGAAAGTTTAGAGGCAAAATGGTAATTTTTCCAAAGTATGAGTTATGAGTCAATTTAGTCAATATGAGTATTAAATGAGCTAAATTATTATTATAGATCAAGAAAAACGAAGCCCGGATCGAAACTGAGGCAAGAATAAAGTCGACGACTAAATTGCATATCTACATACATTTTGTATATTGAGGTAAGTTTTTATGATTTCTAAGCTTTATGATTAATATCATTGAATTGCTTAGTATGATGTTGAATATATCTTAATTCCATGAGATTTTTTTTAATGCTATGTTAAACAAAGAAATCAATGAGATTAAGCATGAGAAAGTCCCGATTGAAGTTGAATTACTTAGGATACTCGATCTATCACATGAGACAAGAAAGCCCGTATAAGACCAAGCCAAGGCAAGGCATCGGCAATCAAGCAAGTTATCATGTAAGACCAAGACAAGTTTTAGCATTGAAGAGTTATTATGAGATGAAGACCCATATAAGCCCAAGCCAAGGCATGGCATTGGTGAGTCTCTAGGCAAAGATGTCATGTAAGTCCAAGACAAGTCTTGACATTGAAAAGCTATCATGAGATAGAGATCCCATGTAAGTCCAAGCCAAGGCATGGAATTGGTGAGTAACAAGGAAGATTTCATGTAAGTCCAAGCCAAGGCTCGGCATTGACCAGTTCATGAGTAAAGATACCAAGTAAGACCATGTCAAGACATGGCAATGGTAAGTTCCCAAGGGAACACACAAGGAAGACTTCGTGTAAGTCCATGTCAAGACATGCCATCGATACCAAGCTGAGAGATCCCATGTAAGACCATATCTAGGATATGGCTTTGGAATCGAGATATATGTGAGATGAGATTCAGTATCCTCAATTATTCATAGTAATTCATCGGGCAAAAGAGTAAAGAATAAATGAGAAAGCAAGAAAGTTAAGCAAGTAAAGCTATCATCAAAATATGCTAGTTAAAGTTAACTAAAAGTATTATTCATGTTATGAATGATGAAGTTAAGATTATGCTTACCATAGCAAAGTATGTTAATCTATGTGATTAAGTGATACAGGTACTTTGTTTACCTTACAAGCATGAGACTAGTAAGTACCATGAGATATGTAAGAATTATTAAGAGTAAGTGAGCTCAAGCATATGAGTTCGGCAATGCCTTTATTTATGATGAATGAGTTATGTTAAGCAAATATATTGCTATATGCACAACATGCAAACTTACTAGGCTAAATGCTTACGTCTTTAACTCTTTCTTTCCATGTAGTCCCGCCAAGCTAACTCGTATATCATTGACGTCGGAGCTCGGAGCACACTATCAATCGCTATTTTGGTATAGCCAAGTTGTTTATATTAAGTATGGCATGTATAGGAAGCATTTCATTTTGAGTTATGTTTTAAGAAGAGCCAAAGTGTTGAATAGGGTATTAAATTGATCTTGATTTCAGAGTGGAAAAAGGCTTGGTAGATAGCCTTCTAATCTCCCACAGGGTAGAGACACGGGCGTGTGTCTAGACCGTGTGGGAGGCACGGCTAGAACATGGGCATGTGCCCAGGCCGTGTGAAGTCTGCACCTTGCACTTGGAATTTGAATCGCTACATGGCTGAAGCACACGGGTGTGTGTATGGACCGTGTGGATAAGTTAGAATGCTAAGGTTTGGCACACGGGCCAGGGCCACGGGCGTGTCAAGGCCGTGTGAAATTAGTCAGTGTCCACCACGGGTGGAAGACACGGGCATGTCTTAGGGGTACACGGGCGTGTCCCAAGTCACACGGGCGTGTGACCCCTGTTTTGAGGAAATGTTTACCAAGTGAGTAAAAGTTTCCGGTTGAACTCTGAAAGTTTCCGGATGTGACTTAAGGCCTCGTAGGCCCATGAAATGTATGATTTGACTAAGAAAGAGAAGTTCTAATTCGAAACAAAATTTTACAGCCCGAAAGTACATGTTTTAGTATGTTCAAGTGTAGTAATGTCTCGTATCCAGTCTCAGTTTTGGACTCGGGTATCGGGTCGTTACAGAACTTCCTCCGTATCAATGTCCCAACCCCATGTAGTATGTCATGTATGCGAAATGTTATGCCCAGAAACAATCATACATACACAGTCACAACAGTCAATTATCGTCAAATCAGTCCAATCGTACCTCAAGTGAGTCAATTACCCTCGAGGGGCAAAACGGTCGTTTTACCCTTACAAGGGTATTACGGTAATCCTACCCTACAGAGGTATTTCAGTAATTCTACCCTACAGGGGTATTTCACAAATCAAGGGTATTTCGGTAATTTTACAAATCAAGGGTATTTCGGTAATTTTGCAAATTGAGGGTATTTTGAGAATTTCATAAATTGGGGGTATTTTGGTAATTTTACAAATCAGGGGTGTTCCGGTAATTTTTCAAATTAGGGGTACTTTGGTAATTTCACAAACTGAGGGTATTTTGGTAGTTTTGCAAATCAGGGGTATTTTGGTAATTTTGTAAATCAGGGGTATTTCGGTAATTTTCCAAAATAAGGGTATTTCGGTAATTTTTACAAATCGGGGGTACTTCGGTAATTTTACAAGTCGAGGGTGTTTCAGTAATTTTGTAAACCAAAGGTATATTAGTAATTTTGTAAACCAAGGGTATTTCAGTAATTTTGTAAACCAAGGTATTCTAAACAGAGATAATGATGCGAATGGGCCTAGGGCCCATTCTCTGCCCAAATAGGCCCACACGCTCGTGTGGCCCATTTAGCCCAAATCTAGTCACAGATATGAGATTCACATAGTCCAGTCAAATATTTACTACACAATCATATAACTTATCCGATTGGGCCCACGAGCCCATTGGCCCCACATGGCCCCTTTCGGCCCATCGTGGCCCAAACAGCCTAAACCCACAAGAACACTCATGATGGCCACAACTATCGCGTCGAAGCTCCCACACATGCACTTGCATGCTCGTGTGGCTACCATCACCTTGTGACTGGCATTTCGGCATTTGCCGCTCTACAGCTAGAGTAGTGCGAAATACACACCTGATAGGAATCTGGAGTTAATCCGCGCTCCGAACACTCCTATGCCCAAACGCCAACCAAGGTATGCTTACTCTCCTCATAGATCGCTCTATTTAAAGCCAGCTTCTCGCCTACTCTCATGCTAGCTTCTCGATGTGGGATCCCTCCATCAATCCTCCAAAACCGTCCCAACTGCAAAATAAATATCCATTTTTGCTTGCAATGGGATTCGAACCCTTGCCCTCTCCTATGCTCTAGACGCTACATGCCACCACAACACAAGCTCCTTTTGTGACTTAAAACATGCGCAAATATTTATAAAACTTATGTGCCAGTGTCCAGATTCTTATAAGAGCCAAAAATTAAAGAAATTCTGCAATAGCCAAGATTTGAACCCAAGCTCTCTTACACCCTTAATGACGCCACAACCACTAGGCCACATGCTTCCTTGTATCATTTTTTTATCAAAATAATTTAAAAGGCCTACATCCAAGCATCCAGGGTTTTATTCACTTAAAGCCAAAATTTTTGCTAGAGCCCAGGTTTGAACCCAGGACTTTTCCAACACTTCTCAGGACCCTTAACCACTTGAGCAGACATTTAATTGTGTTATATCCTTGCACAATTAAATACCTATTTTCAGCCTCCTTACGTGTGACACCCTATACCCGAGTCCGAGACCAAGACTGGATACGAGACATTACCATGCTTGAACTCACTTAAACATGTACTTACGGGCTATAAAATTTTTGTTCCGAATTGAAAACTTCTCTTTCTCAGTCTATTCGTACCTTTCATGAGCCTACGAGGCCTTAAACACTTATCTAAAAACTTTCGGAACTTATTCAAAAACTTTTCTTTAGAGCAGGGGTCACACGCCCATGTTGTATGGGACACGCCCGTGCACCCCTAAAACATGCCCGTGTCTTTCACCCGTGGTGGATACTGGCAAATTACACACGGCCTGGACACGCTCGTGGCCCCAAACTGTGCCTAAAACCCTAGCATTCTGCCAATGCCCCACGGTCAAGTCACACGCCCGTGCTTACCACTCGTGGTGCACACTGACTACCTTAACACGGCCTAGAGTCTAGACACACGCCCGTGTGACTAGTCCGTGGTCTATTCTGATTTAAGATACAATGGTGCAGGGTGCACACGGCCTAGACACACGCCCGTGTGTCCATCCGTATGGGCACTTAGAGGCTATTTACCAAGCCAATTGCCACCCTGAAATCAAGACCAAACTCAAGCTTAATTCAGCAACTCAAGTATTACATCTTTCATGAACAATACAACATGCTTCATTGATATCAATAACATACATACTTAGTTAATCTTGGCCAATCACTTAGCCATTTACAAAAGAATAATAAACTTGATAGCCCATACTTTTCCTCTTTCTAAGACATATACTCAAAATGAAATGTTCCCTATACATGCCATACTTAATATAATTTCAACTTGGCTATACCAAAATAAGGATTGATAGTGTGCTTCGAGCTCCGACTTCAACGATCCACAAGTTAGCTTGGCGGGACTACATAGAAAGAAAGAATAAAAAAAATGTAAGCATTTAGCTTAGTAAGTTTGCATAATGCTCATAGCAACATACTTGCTTAATATAAACCATTTGACATAAACAATGGTATCATAAATTTTAGCTATAAAGCTTACTTACTCATACTTGATTCTTACATATCTCATGAAACCTACTAGTTTCATACTTGAAAGGTAAACAAGGTACCTGTATCACTTGATCACATTGATCAGCATACTTTAACATAATAATCATAATCTCTGATTCATCATTCATAACATGAATAATACTCATTTTCAACTTGATAATAACTTTGCTTACTCAACTTTCTTATTATCTCATTTGAGCTTTACTCGTTTTCCCCGATGAATTTCTATGAATAACCGAGGATACTAAATCTCACTCCACATATAACTTAATGCCAAAGCCATATCCTAGATACGATCTTACATGGAATATCTCATCTTGGGTTCGAGGCCATGTCTTGACATGGACTTATACGAAGTCTTTCTCGTGAGTTCCCTTGGGAACTTACCATCGCCATGTCTTGACATGGTCTTAATTGGTATCTTTACTCATGAACTGGTCAATGCCAAGCCTTGGCTTGGACTTACATGAAATCTTTCTTGTTACTCACCAATGCCATGCCTTGGCTTGGACTTACATGGGATCTCTATCTCTTGATAGCTTTTCAATGCCAAGACTTGTCTTGGACTTACATGACATCTTTGCTTGGAGACTCACCAATGCCATGCCTTGGCTTGGACTTAGATGGGTCTTCATCTCATAAAAACTCTTTAATGCCAAGACTTGTCTTGGTCTTACATGATAACTTGCTTGGTTGCCGATGCCATGCCTTGGCTTGGTCTTATACGGGCTTTCTCATTTCATGTGGTAGATCGAGTATCCTAGGTAATTCAACTTCAATAGGGAATTTCTCTTACTTAATCTTATTGATTTCTTTGTTTAACATGACATTAAACATTTTCATGATAATATTATACATTATACCAAGCAATTCAATGATATTAATCATAAAGCTTAGAAATCATACAAACTTACCTCAATATACAAAAAATGTATGTAGATATGTAATTTAGTCCCCGACTTTGTTCTTGCCTCGGTTTCGATCCGGGCTTCATTTTTCTTGATCTAAAATCACAAATAGATCATTTAAAACTCACATTGACTAAAATGACTCTTAACACCTACTTTGGCAAAATTACTATTTTGCCCCCATACTTTTTCATATTTGCACTTTTGCCCCAAGGCTCGTAAAATGAATCTCATTCAACTTTCTTAAACTTCATGCTTAGCTGATTCATTTTCTCTACTATAACCATCATCAATTTTCACTATTTCTAATAGATATGACTAATTTCATAACTATTACAAATTAGTCCATACTATCATTTTTCATGAAATTCACTAAGGAAAAGATGTTTATCTAACATCAAAATCTCATAGACTTCCATAAAATATCATTTTACAAGCATGTCTGTAACACCCCAAACTCGGACAAGACACCACGCCCGAATCTGGTATGTTACGGGGAAGAACGTCTTTGAGTGATCAAATTTTTTTTTCGTTTAGAAGTGGGGTGAAAACATAGTGAATTTGAGGAAAGTTTGAGTAGGCTTGTTTGATTAGATTTTTGAAAACTTATCCAAGTATATAGTTAAAACGAGTTGATTTCATTTAGGACTTCCAGTAGTTTCTTAGTGCCATTTTGAAACATTTTAGACTTAGTAGCAAATCGAGTTTGATTTGAAAATCATTTGAGTTTATTGAATAACAAAACATAGCGAGATACCCGATGGTATAGTTTAAAACACATTGCGATATAATTTTGAAAACGTTGTCTTTCCAAGTTTTAGTAAAATTTCATGCCAAGTTATTTGTTAAGCAGGTTGAGAATCTAATTAAAACATACCCATCATAAAACATAATTTAAAGGCCTTTTACAAATCCAAATTAAAAACCCAAATGACAGTAATTAAACTAAAGTACCCAAATGATAGAGTTGGAGTAAAACTTTATTAAGCATGGCATGAGCACCCCGAGTCCATCCCGGCTCCATGTCCGCGTCTACGAGTCACCTGAAATGTCAAAGGAGAGGGTGATTCGAGTGACTCAGTGCATAAATCCCGCTCCCGATGAAACAACATGCTAACACACATCATACATAGCAACATAATTAATGCAACCCGATCCTAACCATCCGTATCTCCTTTTTCTACCCCGTGTGGTACCAAACCACTGGTGGTGCCAAACCACTGGTGACATATAGTCACAATGTGTTACCAAAACACTGGTGTCCCAAAGACACAATGTGCTACCCAAGCACTGATGACCGTAGTCACGATAATCGAATGATGGGGCCAACCCATCGTGTGATACCCAATCACTAGCAGACGATCCCATATCTCATGTGGGGCCAACCCACGGTGGTGTTAACCACGAGGACAAGTCGCAATGAGGTGCCCAACCTCTGTGTCCCAAAGACACAAATGTGCTACCAAAGCACTGGTGACCCAAAGTCACAAAGTGTGTTACCAAAACACTGGTGCTCGTCGACAAAATATCATGCTCCTCCACTCATATCACCCATCAACATACCATACTCATGTAATCATGCATATCATACAAATTATGCATATCATGCTAATATGTTTGACTCATGCCCCATATCACATACATACATAGTCATGATACCATATAGATCATCGGTAATCTAGTAACAATACTCGACTTACCCGGATACGTATTACATACCCCGTTTGGGTATCCAATAATCCATCATCTTGTCATGATTTTAATTGGCAAACAGGTTTAGTAACAATATCACTAAGTATGGGTGTGTTAGTTACACACCTGGTAATCACGAGTCTAAAAATCCTGACAAAAGCGATCTAAGTCCCTCGAGTACTAGCTCCTACAATCGGCCAAAGCATAGGGATTAGGCATCTACACATTCGGCCAACAACATCTAGACCAAAAAGGGTTTGTCGAAAGCCCTTACCTTTCACCTGATTTGGTTTCCTACCAAATCCCGAACCAAAAAGTGGTTCCCTTAGACAATCGGCCCACTAATCAACTGACAGAAGAAAACGGCTCCTCTTGCTTTGAAACCTTTGATGTCCTATAATGAAGAGATTAACAACGATTAACTCACTTCAATCCACAACCATCATAAGCTTTAATCTAACCGAAATCAATCCTAAAACTAGAGAAAGAAAACATGACCATTCGGCCAAGAACTTACCCCAACACCAACCACCAAGAATTCGGCCACAAGAACCCCTAGGAGAAAAGGGACATTCGACTCAAGAGCTTTTGAAATGGAAGATAAAAATATATGAAATAGATGGGGACAATACTTACGGTTTTGAAAGAAAACGGCTTAATGAAATGGTAAGGCACAAATGAAAGATTCGGCTAGGATTATTGAGGAAAGCAAATGAGAGTTTGAGGGAAGAAGATGGTATGGTTTCGGCTCACTAGCAATGGAGAAATCAAAATAGAGAACTTGGTTTAGAGGTAGTATGATTTCGGCACAAGTATGACAAGAGAAAATGGATGAAAGTGTGAGAAGAAAGGATACCCGATTCAAAACACACAAATGAAGAAAGAAGGATAGATGCAAGAGTGTATTCGGCTACACACAAACCAAGTGAACAAGACAATTTTGGCAACTAAAGGGACTTGGTATTTCGGTTCAAGAAGTGAAGAAAAAGATGAGAGAATTCTTTAGAACTTCGGCTTTGGTGTTTCAAAAAAAGAAAGAGTTTGGTTTGGTCTCCTAATGACCGAATATGCATCACATTCCAAAAGGAACATTCGGCCTACTCACTCCCCACTTCCTAAAACCGGCCATACACTCCCCACTTCCCCAACATTCGGCCATATCCCCCCAAACACTCCACTCCACCCATTTCAAATGTGTTTACCAAGTCTTACTCCTACAATCACTCTCCACCTTTCTTTTGAACGGTTTGACTGGTCCAAGGTAGAATTCCACTTGCCTTCTACCTCTTCCTCCATGCCATCCAAAATGGGAACCAAAATGGGAGCTCTACGACTTGAACTCTGGACCTCCCTCACCAAGATGACGCCACACCAAGCTCCCAAGTGACGCATGCCTTGCCACTCCACTAGCTTTTCTTTTGTGCTCAAGAACACCAAATAATATTCATATACCCTGACTTCATCAACTCCTCTTACTTAAGCCTAAAAACAAAAGGTTTCCCACCTACTCGGACATACCCCTAGTCTACAATTAAGCCCCTAAGACACCAAAATAGCCACATAGCAAGCCAACACATGCAAAACATGCCATAAAAAAATAGCCCCTAACCCGGATATTACAGTTCTACCCCCTTAAAATAATTTCGACCTCGAAATTACCTGATCAAAAGAGTTGCGGGTATTGCTGTCTCATCATATCCTCGGGTTCCCACGTCGCTTCTTCCACGCCATGATTCCGCCAAAGAACCTTAACCAAAGGCACAGACTTCTTACGCAGAACTTTCACATCCCGATCTAGAATCTGCACAGGTTCTTCTTCCATAGTCAAATCTGGATTTACCTCGATCTCTTCCATTGCTACCACATGCGACGGATCTGAACGATACCGTCGAAGCATCGAAACGTGAAAAACGTCATGAATCTGACTCAGCTCTGCTGGCAACTCAAGCTGATACGCCACTGGTCCAACTCGTCTCAGAACCTTATACGGCCCAATAAACCTCGGACTTAGCTTGCCTTTCTTCCCGAACCTCAACACCTTCTTCCAAGGCGAGACCTTCAGGAAAACTCGATCCCCCACAGCGAACTCTATATCTCTTCGCCTAAGGTCGGCATAAGACTTCTGCGGTCCGAAGCTTCCTTCAATCTAGATTGAATCAGCTTAACCTTGTCTTCGGTCTCAGCAACCAACTCGGGTCCCAACAACTGACGTTCACCTAACTCCGTCCAACACGTAGGTGAGCGACACTTCCTACCATACAACGCCTCATACGGTGCCATCTTGATGCTCGCTTGGTAATCATGTTGTAGGTAAACTCAGCTAATGGTAGAAACTCCTCCCAACTACCTCTGAAATCCGTGATACAACCTCTCAAAGATATCCTCTAAGACACGAATGACCCTTTCGATTGACCGTCGATCACGGGTGAAAAGCCGTTTTGAAATCCAAACGAGTACCCAGAGCCTCGATGCGGTGCTTTCCGAACCTTGACGTGAATCTAGGATCCCTATCTCGAGATTATCGAAATCGGCACACCGTGCAACCTCACTATCTCGACACATACGGCTAGCTTCCACAAGTGAGTAGTCAACCCTCACCGGAATAAAGTGAGTGATTTAGTCGATCGATCCACCACTACCCAAATGAATCTTTCTTGCTTGGCGTGGCGGTAACCCACCGACGAAATCCATGGTTATCCTTTCCCACTTCCATCGAGGAATCTTCACAGTGAAAGCAAACCCGACGGCAATCGATGTTCAGCCTTGACCTGCCGACAAGTCGAGACACTTCCCAACAAACTCTGTCACCACCTCCTTCTTCAAGCCAGGCCACCAAAACTGCTCTCTAAGATCCCTATACATCTTGCTACCTCCAGGATGCATAGCATGAGGACTGCTATGTGCGTCCTGAAGAATCTTCTGCCTCAGCTCAACATCTTTAGGCATACAAGCCTTACCCTGAAAACACAGAACCTCGTCACTAGACAAACCGTAACCATCCAAACCACCGCCCCGCACTCTGCAACCTTCGCGCACTCGTAACCTCATCCAATAATCTGTTTCTCTACGATCGCTCAACCCAAGTAGGCTTAACACGCAACTCGCGAGAATACTCCCATCGTCATACAAACTCAAATGGGCAAACAATGCTCTTAAGTCCGAAACAACCTTACGGCTCAACGCGTCTGCCACCACGTTAGCCTTGCCCGGATGGTACTCAATCGAACAGTCATAATCTTTCAGCAACTCAACCCATCTGCGCTGCCTCAAATTCAAATCCTTTTGAGTCAGTAGATACTTCAGACTCTTGTGATCTGTGTAGACTATCGATCTCTCTCCGTACAAGTAGTGCCTCCAAATCTTTAAAGCGAAGACCACAGCCGCTAGCTCCAAGTCATGCGTCGGATAGTTGACCTCATGTGGCCTCAGCTGCCGAGAAGCGTAAGCCACAACCTTACCTTCTTGCATCAGCACACAACCCAAGCCCGTATGTGATGCATCGCAATAGACTGTGAATTCCTTACCAGCCTCAGGTTGAATTAGAACCGGAGCCTCAGTCAAAATCTTCTTTAACTTGTCGAAGCTTTCCTGCTGCTTCTCAGTCCATACAAACGGAACTTCTTTCCTCAGCAACTTGGTCATCGGCGCTGCTATCAACGAAAACCCTCAACAAACCTTCGGTAGTATCCGGCCAAACCCAGAAAACTCCGAATCTCAGCCACTGACCTAGGCGGCTTCCAATCCAAAACTGCCTCAATCTTACGAGGATCTACTCGAATCCCCTCAGCCGACACTACATGACCCAAGAAAGTCACTTCTCTAAGCCAGAACTCACACTTACTGAACTTAGCATAGAGCTGCTTTTCCCTCAAAATCTGCAACACCACTCGCAAATGCTTATCATGCTCTTCCTCTGTCCTTGAGTACACCAAGATGTCGTCTATGAAAACCACGACGAACTGATCCAGATACTGCTGAAACACCCTATTCATCATGTCCATAAACGCTGCCGGTGCGTTAGTCAACCCGAACGGCATTACCAGAAATTCGTAGTGCCCATACCGAGTCCGAAACGCTGTTTTATGGATATCCGCCTCCTTAACCTTTAACTGGTGATACCCAGACCTCAAGTCGATCTTCGAGAATACCGCAGCACCCTTCAGCTGATCAAACAAATCATCTATCCGTGGCAACGGATACTTGTTTTTAATCGTCAGCTTGTTCAACTGGCGGTAGTCTATACACATCCGCATCGTGCCATCTTTCTTCTTGACAAAGAGTACCGCGCACCACGGCGAAACACTTGGCCTAATAAAACCTCGATCCAATAACTCCTGGATCTGAGCCTTAAGCTCCACCAACTCCTTTGGCGCCATCCTATACGGAGCAACAGACACTGGCGCAGTTCCGGGTAACAGATCAATCCCGAACTCCACCTCGCGATCGGCGGCAAACCCGAAGCTCCTCGGAAAAACATCAAGAAACTCCTTAACGGTGCGAACCTTCTCCACAAAGCAGACTCCTTAGCCTCCAACGCATACACATGAACTACATACGCCTCACGGCCTTTCTCGACCATCTTCTCTGCTTTTAAGCGGATACCACATTGATAAGTAATCTCTCCTATTACCTATCATAGCCACCTCTTCACCCTCGACCGTCTTAAGAACCATGCGCTTGGCGCGCAATCCAACCTCGCCTTGGTACTTGACCAACCAATCCATCCCAAGAATCGGTCGAACTCCCCAAACGGCGGTTCCATCGATCGACAAACAAACACTACCCTTGGAGTTCTAAGGGTACCTCTCTAAACAGTTTATCTACTACTACAGAGTGACCTAGAGGGCTAATCACGGTCATCTGCCTAGAAGATATCTCAGAGTCTAAATCCATGGTCTCTACTATACTACTGGCAACATAAGAGTGCGTTGACCCCACATCAATCAAAGCAGTATAAGGAGAACCAAAAATCAAAAACGTACCGGTTATGACGTCCGGTGCGTCGCCCTCCTCTCGGCGCCTCGCGATACACTAACCCAGTGTGTCTAGCATCAGAGCTACTCGCACCTCTGCCCGGTGCTCCACGGCCCCGACCAGAACCATTACCACCTCTGCCATTACCACGGCCCCTCTGTGGTGGCGGTCCATTACCTCTGAACTGATTACGGCCCTGCCTCTCAGACTGAATCCTAGCCAACCTACGCGGACAATCCCTCACACGATGCTCCAGAGAACCACACTCGAAGCAACCTTTCCCTCCAGTCCAGCAGCCACCCCAATGAGATTTCCCACACTGATCACACTGCGGCGGTCCCTGCCTAGCAGCAACAAACCTAGCAGGCTGGTTCGGCCCACTCGGTCTAGCCCTCTTCTGCGGATTACCTGACGATCCAGAAGACCCAAAGCTCCTCTTATGCCTATTTCTGTCCATACCCTGCCTCACTGACTCCTTAACACCCTCGGCTACCTTAGCCTTCTCAACTAAGACAGCAAACTCGCGCTCCTGCTGAGGAGCAATCAGCAGCCTCAAGTCGTCTCGCAGACCATCCTCGAAACGAACACACCTCTCATGCTCAGTGGCCACAATGCCCTGGCATACCTACTCGGCCAGAACTCGGCCTGATTTCTCGACAGCATTTACTCCACAGAACAAGCCTCGAAAAAGCCTTCCATTGGAGTCAATATAACTAGCTCCGATGTACTTCTTTTGATATGCACCACGAAATAATCCCATGTTAGATCCTCTGCTTTGCCACACATCGTCTCGAACCGTGAGCCACCACCGATATGACTCATCCCGAGAAGCGTCGATGCCCTTGACTTCTCTTCAAGAGTCAAGTCGGATCATCCATGATCCGCTCAGTCGCCTCCAGCCAATATTCAGCAGTGCTTTGGGAGCAACACCAGAAACACCTCGGAAGAATTCGGCCCCATTGGCCCGAAGTCGCTCAGGAACAGATTTCCTAACTCCTGCATTACCACCAACACCAGCTACTCTTTCCAACACTCGCGGCGATCGCTTTGTGACATCTGCGTCGTCCCGGTCGATCTTGGAACTCACCACCTCCACCGGTGGTGGCGGAACCGGTATCTCATTTTACGAACCACGACCCGGATCTACGGGCTCGAAGCGTCATCCTACCACGACCTCGTCCACGACCACGTCCACCTCTAGCGCTCATGACTAATCTTTCTACGTATCTGGTTAAGAATTTTTTATGCATCAGTACTTATTCCACTTGTTTAAAAGCAAGTCTTATGAATATTAAGGAGGATTTGTTCTCGCGAGTTCACAAAATCCTATCGGTTTTTCAATCTCTAAAGTAGTATACTATTGCTATTCATCAAATCATATCACATCCAATCAATTCACAAGCAATAGTGCAGGGTACTTACACAGCGAATCTGGTGCAGGAGACTCGGTGCCATGCCTTTCAAACCATACTTTGAGAATAAAAACTAACAAAATAATCTTTTGAAAACATTTTGGGCCTCGGGCCACAGTAATGAGCTTTTGAACTTGGCTCACGATACCACAATTGTAACACCCCAAACTCGGACAAGACACCACGCCCGAATGCATGTATACTACGGGGAAGAACGTCTTTGAGTGATCAGATTTTTTTTCGTTTAGAAGTGGGGTGAAAACATAGTGAATTTGAGGAAAGTTTGAGTAGGCTTGTTTGATTAGATTTTTGAAAACTTATCCAAGTATATAGTTAAAACGAGTTGATTTCATTTAGGACTTCCAGTAGTTTCTTAGTGCCATTTTGAAACATTTTAGACTTAGTAGCAAATCGAGTTTGATTTGAAAATCATTTGAGTTTATTGAATAACAAAACATAGCGAGATACCCGATGGTATAGTTTAAAACACATTGCGATATAATTTTGAAAACGTTGTCTTTCCAAGTTTTAGTAAAATTTCATGCCAAGTTATTTGTTAAGCAGGTTGAGAATCTAATTAAAACATACCCATCATAAAACATAATTTAAAGGCCTTTTACAAATCCAAATTAAAAACCCAAATGACAATAATTAAACTAAAGTACCCAAATGATAGAGTTGGAGTAAAACTTTATTAAGCATGGCATGAGCACCCCGAGTCCATCCCGCTCCATGTCCGCGTCTTCACGAGTCACTGAAATGTCAAAGGAGAGGGTGAGTCGAGTGACTCAGGTGCATAAACCCCGCTCCCGATGAAACAACATGCTAACACACATCATACATAGCAACATAATTAATGCAACCCGATCCTAACCATCCGTATCTCCTTTTTCTACCCGTGTGGTACCAAACCACTGGTGGTGCCAAACCACTTGGTGACATATAGTCACAATGTGTTACCAAAACATCGGTGTCCCAAAGACACAATGTGCTACCCAAGCACCGATGACCGTAGTCACGATAATCGAATGATGGGGCCAACCCATCGTGTGATACCCAATCACTAGCAGACGATCCCATATCTCATGTGGGGCCAACCCACGGTGGTGTTAACCACAGGGACAAGTCGTAATGAGGTGCCCAACCTCTGGTGTCCCAAAGACACAAATGTGCTACCAAAGCACTTGGTGACCCAAAGTCACAAAGTGTGTTACCAAAACACTTTGCTCTTTCAAAGACAAAATATCATGCTCCCTCCACTCATATCACCCATCAACATACCATACTCATGTAATCATGCATATCATACAAATTATGCATATCATGCTAATATGTTTGACTCATGCCCCATATCACATACATACATAGTCATGATACCATATAGATCATTAGTAATCTAGTAACAATACTGACTTACCGGATACGTACACATACCCCGTTTGGGTATCCAATAATCCATCATCCTGTCATGATTTTAATAGGCAAACAGGTTTAGTAACAATATCACTAAGTATGGGTGTGTTAGTTACACACCTGGTAATCACGAGTCTAAAAATCCTGACAAAAGCGATCTAAGTCCCTCGAGTACTAGCTCCTACAATCGGCCAAAGCATAGGGATTAGGCATCTACACATTCGGCCAACAACATCTAGACCAAAAGGGTTTGTCGAAAGCCCTTACCTTTCACTGATTTGGTTTCCTACCAAATCCCGAACCAAAAGTGGTTCCCTTAGACAATCGCCCACTAATCAACTCGATGAAGAAAACGGCTCCTCTTGCTTTGAAACCTTTGATGTCCTATAATGAAGAGATTAACAACGATTAACTCACTTCAATCCACAACCATCATAAGCTTTAATCTAACCGAAATCAATCATAAAACTAGAGAAAGAAAACATGACCATTCAGCCAAGAACTTACCCCAACACCAACCACCAAGAATTCGGCCACAAGAACCCCTAGGAGAAAAGGGACATTCGACTCAAGAGCTTTTGAAATGGAAGATAAAAATATATGAAATAGATGGGGACAATACTTACGGTTTTGAAAGAAAACGGCTTAATGAAATGGTAAGGCACAAATGAAAGATCCGGCTAGGATTATTGAGAAAAGCAAATGAGAGTTTGAGGGAAGAAGATGGTATGGTTTCGGCTCACTAGCAATGGAGAAATCAAAATAGAGAACTTGGTTTAGAGGTAGTATGATTTCGGCACAAGTATGACAAGAGAAAATGGATGAAAGTGTGAGAAGAAAGGATACCCGATTCAGCTTACACAAATGAAGAAAGAAGGATAGATGCAAGAGTGTATTCGGCTACACACAAACCAAGTGAACAAGACAATTTTGGCAACTAAAGGGACTTGGTATTTCGGTTCAAGAAGTGAAGAAAAAGATGAGAGAATTCTTTAGAACTTCGGCTTTGGTGTTTCAAAAAAAGAAAGAGTTTGGTTTGGTCTCCTAATGACCGAATATGCATCACATTCCAAAAGGAACATTCGGCCTACTCACTCCCCACTTCCCAAAACCGGCCATACACTCCCCACTTCCCCAACATTCGGCCATATCCCCCCAAACACTCCACTCCACCCATTTCAAATGTGTTTACCAAGTCTTACTCCTACAATCACTCTCCACCTTTCTTTTGAACGGTTTGACCTGGTCCAAGGTAGAATTCCACTTTCCTTCTACCTCTTCCTCCATGCCGTCCAAAATGGGAACCAAAATGGGAGCTCTACGACTTGAACTCTGGACCTCCCTCACCTGAAGATGACGCCACACCAAGCTCCCAAGTGACGCATGCCTTGCCACTCCACTAGCTTTTCTTTTGTGCTCAAGAACACCAAATAATATTCATATACCCCAGCTTCATCAACTCCTCTTACTTAAGCCTAAAAACAAAAGGTTTCCCACCTACTCAGACATACCCCTAGTCTACAATTAAGCCCCTAAGACACCAAAATAGCCACATAGCAAGCCAACACATGCAAAACATGCCATAAAAAAAAATAGCCCCTAACCCGGGATATTACAATGTCACTCTTGGGTAGATTTTTGAACATGCATCTTAGCTTATTTTATAGCTAAAAATAGCTATTTCATAATACGAGAACTTCAAAAATACGAAGAATATTAAAAATGGGACTAAGATGAACTTACTAGCAAGCTTGAAAGATGAACAAACCCTAGCTGTGGGGTTCTTCAAATTTTCGGCACCAAGGAAGAAGATGAATGAAATTTTTATCATCTTTTTCCTATTTTAATCATTTATTAGACAAATGACCAAAATGCCCTTCTCTTTAAAAATTTCCCTTTTACTAACTCATGTCCATTTTTGTCCAAAACTTATAATTTGGGAAAATTGCTATTTAAGGACTTCTAATTAATATTCTAAAGCTATTTCATACAAAAAGCTTCTAGAAACTCATATTTTGCAACTTTTGCAATTTAGTCCTATTTGATCATTCCATGTCAATTTCACAAAATTTCTACATGGAACTTTAATACTATCATGCAAACATGTCATAAACCTTAAGAACTCAATTTACTAACTCAGATTTGTGGTCTCGCACCACTATTCTGACTAGGCCCTGAATCGGGATGTTGCATTACGGACCCATACTCAAGGCCCAATACTTCTAGGCCCAAATTCGGGGCGTTACATGAGTTACCATATTTTTAGGCATTATCTTTTTTTTTAGTTTTTTTTCAAATTTCGGACTCTTTTCCACCTTTTTGACATTTTCTCTCTTCTCCCCCACTCTCAATTTTCGGTTTTCCTCTTTTTTTTCTAAATAATAAATCCTTACTACCGAATTTCCTTTGAATTCCCCTTCCGTTTTCTTTGTCTTTCTTCATCTTTTCCCCTTTGTGCAAGCGTGTAATTGTGTTGTACGGTAAGTTTCCGTTTTATTAAACTCGAATATTACTCTGGATAAGGAATTAAGGGGTGTTTTTTGACTGTTTAGGAGTCGATCGTGAGGCTGGAATTAACGTTCGTCGATTTGACTCGAAGTGGTGATCGTTTGGTAAGAGTATAAGGTATGCGTTTTCTTGTGTTGTTTGGGCGAGTGGTTTTGGCTTTGAATTTGTTCTTAACTTTGTTGAACTCTTCGTTAATGAGAAATTGTTATTTTTACAGCAGCGAATCGTTTCGGTTGCTAACTCCCTCGTGTTGAGTAGTGGTGGAATTGTGCGAAGTTAGAAGGTTTTTGGTGATCTCGGGATTGCGTAAGCAGCGAAAACGATACAGGTGTGTACCCGAAATACAGAAAATAGGATTCAGCGAAAAGCCAAAATTGCTTGCTGTCGAGAAATAAGATAAATAAGAGAAAATGATGCGAAAAATTATAGAGAAAGGAAATAAGGGTGTCATAAACTTGGAAATCAACATTTTGCACTAAAATAGTTTTGGACAGCAGCAGTAGTCTAACTTTGAAAAATCATAAAAAATAGTGGAAATTGATTTATAGGTTGAATAAAATATGAAATTAAATTTTATTGAGTCTAGTTTTTCATGGAAGAAACGGTGTAAGCAATAGAATTCTAAATTATGAGATATAATAAATTTTGTGAGACAAGATCAGAATGATTTCGGGTTTCCCTGTTTTGACTTTGGAAAATCATCAAAAATTGTACAAAAAAATAATTAGGGGCTTAAATTTATATTTTTAAATCCTTAATGAGTCTATTTTCAAGAGAAACAAACAGAAACATCATCCAAATTCTGTACTAAGAGATAAATAACTTTTTGTAAGGAAAGGTTGAAGCTGTCAAACAGCAGAATAGGGACAAATTTAAATATTTTACTGTACTTATTTGATAAACTATAAATTCTGAAAATTTTATGGTAGAAAGGTATTTGAGTCTAGTTTCAAAAACATCAAGCGGATATTAATTTGGAATTCTGTAGCTCAAGATATAAATAATTTAGTGATAATGACTCAAGTAGACAGCTTTGAATGAACATATAAGTAAATAGTGAAGACATATATGAGTATTGAGCTAGCATGGGTTACTTTAAAAATGGATCACACGGCCAAGGCCAATTTGGGCCGAGTGGGCCACACGGGCAGATCACATGGGCGTGTGGGACCATTTTTACCGAAATGTTTTTAAGGTTGCACAGGTCGCCCAAGTCGACTGTGAACCTACTGTAGAGTCGGTAAGCGCTACTTAGACCCCTAAATGTGTGAAATTGACTGAATGATATCTGTACTGAGCATGTTAATATCTGAACTGAATATATGTACTAAAATTGCATAATAGCATATCATCCATTGTATGTTGCATTACATTGGGTTGGGAGTTGTTATTCGGAGGAAGTGTACTAAAAGGCTTTAAGCCTAATTTCTTGTGACTCATTTGCAAACTCCTGTTTTGTGCCGCATTCGGTACTACTTGGAGTGTAGGGATGGGTGGGTTGATTATATCCCCACATGGAGTGTAGGGTTGGATAGAGATGGTGTGTAGAGGCTGGTTGGGTAGGATTTTGCTGCTTTGCATAGCATTCTTGCATCGACATCTTGTGATGGGCTAAGGCCTTCTTGCATTTTTGACACTATCTTTTGAGATGGGCTAAGGCCCAAACTACCACTGATACTGAAAAGGGCTTAGGCCCAAGACTGTTCAACTGTGCACTGTGAATACTGATTGTTTGTTTGTTTCTGCAGGATTACACACTGAGTTTACGTAAAATCACCCTTTTTGTTTAATGTGCACAGGTAATCCCCAGACTTAGACGGATCGGTGCGACGAAGGACTCAGCCGTGACCACAGTAATTTTTGGACTTCATGGTTTTCAATTTACTATTTATGATTTGATTATTATTGATCATTTGGGTTGTAATTTAAGGACCCTCTGGGACTTTGGTTTTAAATTTGGGTTTTTATTTATTTATTTTACTTTATGGATTTATACCTGCTGGTCGTAGGAAATTCAGTTTTCAAAAAGCTAAAGTAATTTCTAAACGCATGATCACTTAAACTGTTTTATTAAAGCTTTCGCAACGAGGGATGTTTCAAAACAAATGTTTTAAATGAATAAAGACGACTTCCTAAGTTCTAACAAAGGTTTACTAAAGATAATAACATGGAATGTTTTCATCGTAACAACGAGGTTTCAAAAACACTATCGCGTGACATTGCCAGATACGGCCATAACGTCTAGGCCGGGTTTGGGGTGTTACACAGTTTGCCCGTAAAGGCAAATTAAGTCTGTGGTTTATCAGGTCATAAAGATTATTGAAAAGAATTGGACTGGTTTTGTATTGATTGGTATTATTATTAGAGTTCTACAGAATTCATAATGTTTTTATGAGTATATGTGTATTGACAAAATCGATCAGACCCATCATCTATTATTGCTTTAATAAATGTTAAATTTAGCTTGGCATGACTTACAACGAGTGACTGGTTGAAATTCTGGCATGTGACGTGAAAGAAACGAAAAGTATAAAGGTATTTTTAGTGAAAGTTCTTGGACAATGATATGATATAGAGAAAGCTATTTGGGAACCGGATAGAAAAATGAGAAAGTAATGCCTGAACCTTTTTATCGGTAAAATTTTCGAGGACGAAAATTTCTTAAGGGGGGAGAGTTGTAACAGCCCAATTTCGTTGAAATCAGAACAGTGGTCTCGAGACCACAAATTTGAGCCGACAAATAAAATTTATTTTTATTTTATTATATGATCCATATTTTACTAGAAATGTCGTGTGAAAATTTTGAAAAGAAAATTTTACCGATTATGTGCTTAATTACGAGAAGGACTAAATCGCATAAAATGTGAAAGTTGAATTCTAGTAGCTATCAGGATTAAATAGCTATGGAATTCAAAACTTAAGGTCCTTATATGCTAATTAGACCATTAAGAAAAGTATGTAGATTTTTCTTGGTGACTCATCCATGGAAATATAGAAAAAGGGTAAGGACTAAATTGGAAAGTGAAAATTTTAATTAATTAAAAGATGATAAATTAGATATCATCTTATTTTCTCATCATCTTCCCCAAAATAAAACATGGAAACCCTAGGAGAGAGAGAAGAAACTTTCATGGCCAAATTGGATAAGTTCTATTGTCCCATTTTTAATGATTTTTATATTTTTGGAATCGGGATAGTCTAATCTATCTATTTGGGGGATTAAATTGAAAAGTTATCAAGATATGAAAAATGGTTCATGGATGTATATGCTGGAAATTAGAATTTTATGGTAGAAAATGAAAGATTATTGATAGATAAACAACTTTTACAAAGTGATTTTTGATGAAAACATGATTTAGGGACTAAAATGAAAAGTTGTAAAATTTGATGAAAAATTTAGAAATTTTATGAATACATGTGCTGTAAAATTTGTAATGGGGCTTTGTTTAGGCTTGGAATAGGGAGTAATTTGCACAGGTTTCATTTTCCGAGCCTAGGGACGAAAATGGAATTTATGGAAAACTTAGGGGCAAAATAGTAATTTTGCCTAGGATGAAAATTTAGTCTACATGAATGTAAAATATGATAAATTGATGTTAAATTTACTCGTATAGATCTGGATAGACCAAATTCGGAGTTAGAACGAGGAATGAGGAAAATGTCGGATTAGTAGATTTTACGTACACGAACCTTTGTCGAGGTAAGTTCGTGTAACTAAATTGTATATGTTTTTATGCTTGATTTAAATGTTGTGTTTGTGAATCTTATCAATGTCATAAATATGTGAAATGATCACCTACTCGATATAGCCCGATAAATGAAAATGTCTGATAAAATGGTAAATGAATAAAATGTTACTCGTATGCTTGACATGAATGTGGAATGTGTTTTACTTGAATTACATAAATGTTACAAAGGTATGAAATAATCAAATGCCCGATAATGCTTGAAAAGTGTTTAAATCCCGGTTGAATAAATGGAAAATCGATGGATATGTGATTTCCCGAAACGAAAGAGGTCAAGCATTTGTTGCGGATAGGATTTGTAACACCCCAAACTCGGCCCAAAACACCACGGCCGAATTCGGAATGTTACTGGGAAAAATGTTTGAAAAGAATTTACTTGAAGGGTGAAAACACGTGTTGGGTTTTAATCAAATATCCCATCCATAGGAGTTAACTTGTTTATAAGAAGTTTGTCGTTTTGGAAATCGATTTGCCAAAAAAGTACAACTTTAAAGTTCGTGTGAAGTTGGAAATCATATACGTTTGAAACTTTAGGAAAGTTGGGTTGTTACGAGTGTCCAGATTTGAAAATCTTAACTTAAGCTTTTACTGAAGGCTTTATAGCCACCGCAGGCTTTTTAGCCACCGAGCAGCCATGCTGCACCGATAATGTTACTGAGGGCTGCGTGCCATTAATATGGCTTCGTGCCGTAATTATGGGCTTTGTGCCAATACCGAAGGCTTTTTGCCGATATTATGGCTTTGTGCCAATCGTATTTACCGTGGCTATGTGCCTAACTTATATATTGATGACTCTGTGTCAATCATATTTACCCAAGGCTGTGTGCCGATTATATTACCGTCGCTGATGGCTATGTGCCAAATATAATACAGTCACTGATGGCTTTGTGCCAATTGTAATACCGCTACTGAAGGCTTTTTAGCCACCGAGCAGCTATGCTGCACCGATAAGTTAGTGCCGCAACCGGTGCTACATAAGGAGTGTAGGGATGGGTGGGTCGATTAAATCCCCACAGGAGTGTAGGGTTGGACAGGAGACGGAGTGCAGGGTTGGTATGGGCATTAACGCATTGCATATCTGGATTATATTACTGAGATGGGCTTAGGCCTCGATTTATATGTATGACATGTGACATTTGACTTGGGTTAAGGCCCAACCGAGGCTATTTTGGGCTAATGCCCAATTGCCACCGTTACCTTAGTGGGCTTGGGCCCGAATTGTTTTGATGCATGTTCTTACAGATTTTGTTCGTAAGGGGAATTACACACTGAGTTTTCGTAAACTCACCCCCCTCTCTTTAATTTTTTTCAGGTAATCCTCAGTAGGCGGTTCGACGTGCAGGAGGACTCGGAGGTGGCCACACTACGAGCAGTTTCAGATTTTCGTATTCCCCTTATTTTTATTTTATTTTGGGTATATATTTTGTAATAAGGCCTCTATTAGATTTCGGTTTTTAGTTTGGTATTTTTAGCTTATTATATTTTAAAACTGCTAAACATTGAATCGCGATTTTCCAAAACAATATCTGTTTTCAAAACACCACGCTTTACGCAACAAAATTGTAAATATCACGCTTTTCATAAGTCAATTGTTTTAAATTAAGCTTCCATGAACGAACTAGGTTTTGAGGGTAATAACTCATTAATAAATCTCGAATAATATTAGTAATAAACCGTTGTAACTGGGATTTTATTCACAATAAAGGTTCTCTACAAAAAACTTGGTTTTCGAAAAGCACCTCAATGTGGCACGCCAGATTCAGGCCTAACTACTAGGCCGGGTTTGGGGTGTTACAGGATTTAGCTCAGATGAGTAATCCTTTGACCTCAATTCTGATAGGATTTAGCCCAGACGGGTAATCCTGATATAAGTCCTCTCGAGCATATGTTATGGATTGGATTTAGCCCGGACGGGTAATCCAAATCAAGCTCTTTATAGCATATGACATAAAAAGGATTGAGCCTGGACTGGTAACCATGTAGTTTATATATACGTGGCTCGAGAGTGTACTCTCTGAAATTGTACCTTATGGGTACCATTGGACACAAATTGACGGATTCTGATTCGTACACCTCGAGTTTACTACCTGTGTATCCATCGATATTTCGAATAAATTCAACGGGCAAAGCTCTGATAATGGCAAATATGAATTTAAGACAAATTGACATGGAATTATATTTATATATGATATGAAATATGACATGAAAAAGGATATTACATGAAATACAAGGAAATGATGATTTATGACTAGTGATGTATGAAAATATGAAAATATGATAATTGTACATGGAAATTATTTGATGAGAGTGATCATCCCTACTTATATAATTGTACACCTTGAGTGTACTACTACTTGGTGACTTTTAATACTCGAATAAAATGAGTAATGTCCTGACATGAAATGATCTGAACTTGAAATGAACTACTATGAAACTATACTTGTAATAATAAGAGATAATATATACATGCTTAATGAATACATGTTGTGGAAAGCATATATGCATGGAAACTGTAACACCCCAAACCCGGCCCAGAAGTTGGGCCCGAATCCGGCGTGCCACATTGAAGTGTTTTAGCGAAAACATTGTTTTCATTGAAACCCTTCTAAAGAAAAGTTAAAAAGGGCGATTCTAAAACGACTTTGCTTAAGTTTAAGATTTTTAAAAATAAATTTATTTAAGTTGAATGATTAAACAGTCAAACAATAATTAAAACCCAAATGTAAAATCAAATTGGAAGTACACGGCCTTATTACATCCCAATGAAAATAAAGTAATTAAAATAGAGTTATTCGAAACAAATAAAGAAAAACTTCCAAGTAGTAGTGTGGCCACCTCCGAGTCCTCTTCCACGTCGAGCGGTCTACTGAGGGTCACCTGAAACATTAAATAAAAGTGTGTGAGTTTCAAAACTCAGTGTGTACGACCCTTGGTAATCAAATCAACATGCAATTATCATGTTGGGCCTAAGCCCTATCAAAATTGGTGGTCTTGGGCCTTAGCCCACAATGACCTCATATCATATTAATATCACATGAATGCAATGCACCCATCCCAAATCCAACCCTGCACTCCACCCATACCAACCCTACACTCCTGTGGGGATATAAATATCAACCCACCCAGCCCTACACTCCAAAGGTAGCACCAACAGCGGCACTACTCAAACGTTGCAGCAAAGCTGCTAAGCATATAATGGGCTTAAAGCCACCGGTGGATCCACGGTCGTCAAGCGACTATGCAATCCTTACATATCTTCCTCCATATCATCAAACCCACCCAAGTGCAACATATATCTCATGAATGCAACATACACATTTTCACACATTAAGCACCTAGGGGTATTTTAGTCATTTCACTACCCAGGGGTATTTTAGTAAATCTACCCTACAGGGGTATTTTTGTAATTCTACCTTATAGGGGTATTTTCGTAATTTCTATCCTATAGGGGTATTTTCGTAATTTCTTTCATCTCGAGTTTTAGTTATGAACTTTGGCCCATCAACAAGTCCCCGCGGTTAAAGTGAACAAATAATATGCACCAGGTAGGATCTCAGAAAAGAGGAGGTGGGTCACTAGGACTGCTTAAGTACCAAGCTCTCCCTAGATCCAATCCTAGACATGCATATGTCGGTTACCACACTCTAACTAATCGACTTGTCCACAGACATGTTTGATTAATAAATTAAGTCTTATGTAATTTTAAGAATTTATTAGAACTAGGCCTAGAGTCCATTAAACCCTAGCATACATTTCTAAAATCCCATAAGGCCCACTAAGCCCATTCATGTTTATATAGCCCATTAGGCCCGCTCATGTTTATGTAACCCATTAGGCCCGATCATAATCAAACCATACACCCCTTTCATGTCAATTCAATATTCAAATACAGATATCAATCTTTACCGATTTGGGCCCACGAGCTCGGCAGGCCCATTTAGCCACTTTTGGCTTTTCGACTTTTCAGCGTTGCCACCATCGTGTGTGTGTAGTGTTTGTACACACCTGGTAATAACGCGTGCTACAAACCCCTTAATCACGAATCCTACAATAGACATCACTTAACGATTAACTAAGGGCTTAATACATTCTTTATCAAAAACCGAAACATCACCGTAACCTTACCGTATGCCACCAGTTCTAGTAGCCCTTCCTTAGCTACTAATCATGAATATCCCCTAGATCTGCACCCACACACATATATGCTATCAAAAATCAAGTGACTCATGCTCCACACAAGTCACCTCTATAATCCATACTCACATTCGGCCAACCACTAATTCACAATTGAGATGAGTACACTTACCACTTGCTAACGATCCTCACCACGCTTGCGATCTTTGAACCCTACCCTTGTTAATACAAAGTTAACGACAAGGAGTAGTTAGATAGCCCTTCGGCTTTTAACCAAACACACTAAGGAAGTTGACTGAGTACTTACCGAATCCAACCTTTGATCCTGCGGCCTAGATAGTTACTGAACGAGATCCGGGTTTTAAAACTTGATTAAGAGTAGATAACAGCAACCGATTTGTGATGGAGGAAAAACAACAAGGAATCGGCAAAAAGATAGGGCTATTTGATTATAAGGGAGTACTCGGCTTTCAGAGAAAGAAGAAGAACGCAACACCAATAGTGATTTCGGCAAAAAGGAATGATGGTTTTTCGGCAATGGAAGAAACAGAATGAGGGGGAGAAAAGAAAAGATCAAATGTGCTTGCGTGAGGGTAACTACAGGATATTCGGTCAAGAAAAGAAAGACTTGCCTATTTGCAAAACTTTCCAAATGCCGAAAGCCACAATGAAAATTTGTAATACCCCCTAAAAGACCCAAAAACGGCACTCATTTACCCTCCTAAGCCGAATTTATACACTTCCCACTTCCTAAAACGGCACCAACTCTTCGCACTTCTCAGCTCCTAACTTTTCTCCCTGATAACTCCTCATCTCATCCTAAATTTTCTCTAATATAAGCTCATTTATCCCTTTCCTTAATTTTCTCTTATGAACACTTCCTTCAGAGTTCACATCCAACGCCACTACTAAGCATCTAGAAGGCAAAAATTAAATCCCCAACAAAATACCATGCCACTACTCGAACCTTGGACTCCCTTGCCTTCTAATGACGCCACCTCCCTGCTCCCTGTGTGGCGCCACTTTGCCACTACACCACAAGCTCTTTTGTGTCATTTTTCTTCTTCATTTATTTAAAAGGCCTACTAACTGAAGTCACAGTTCCCTTGGGGCTAAAACCAAAAATTTTCCTATACCCTTACTTGATCCCAGAACCACTCCAACACCCCTAGACACTCCAAATTCATTAACCCTCAAAGCCCACATGCCAATTGTCATTTTCTCGCTCACTAAAAATTTTCTGAGATCCAAAGCCCAAAGCCCAATAGGCCCAATTCTACTAGGCCCAAATTCGGGGCGTTACAGAAACTTGATTGTTGATTGTGCTTATACATATCTTGATGTTATCGTGGATTACATGACTAACAAGGGCAATGACAATGTGTGTAGGGCTTGAGGTCAAATTAAGTGAATATGCCTTACATAGTTACCTCAAAATAGGATGAATGGTAAGTTAAGTACCATGTTATACGAACTTACTAAGCATTTTATGCTTACCCCATTTTATTTTCCCTCTTTTAGAGTAAATCAGAAGCACATTGCATTGGAAGCTCGGCAGAGATCACTCACACTATCCATCGGCCCTTGTCGGTATAATATGGTAAATCAATTTCGGTTGTAATGGCATGTGTCGAAACCATTTTTTTATCGAGTTTTGAAAAACGGGAATCGACTTTAAAAAATATAGAGTCGCCACCAATCCTTTTTGTTTAGGTGTGATCGGGTCACCTATAAAATAAATTTTGGTCTACGAATTTCCAGAAGAAAACAGGTTCGGGAGTCGGTTACGTGCGAGGAAGGATTAGCACCCTCGCAACACCCAAAATTGGTACCAAATTGATTAATTGATGTCCTAATGTTGAAAAGTTTGAAATGATTTTGAAATTCTGTTCCTTTTTTTTATAATTTTAAATAACTTGATTGAATATTGAGATTCCCTTGTTCCGAAGGAATAGAGTATCACATCCAGCACGATTGGATACGGCAATCTGAGTCCTCGAATTCAAGATCATCCCCAAAACTCCAAGCACATGTGTTGAAATTTTGAAAGGGTATTTGGTTATTTGGACAAACAAAAAACCACACCCAACACGATTAGGCACGATTTCTTCGAATTTCCAAACGCACAAATATTACCTTATTTTGAAAATATGGACAAAATTTGAAAGGATATTCGTCTGTTTGGTCAAACAAAAAACCACACCCAGCACGATTGGGCACGATTTCTTCGGATTTCCAAACGCACAAATATTACCTTATTTTGAAATTTTAAGTAAAAATGATTTTAAAGCTCAAATAGTGTTAAAACATGATGTTTTTAAGTGAATATAATGCTGTGGCATAATAACATACAATATGGAGCAATTATTTACAAATGAAATATAGTGCTATTGAATCTCAGGCAACAAATAAATATAAAACGAGAACTAAAACATACTTAATAGTAATAATTATCAAACATTAAATCCATGATAAAGAAAATTAATTAACATACATACATCAACAATATTACGAAATCAAAGGAATAATTCTAATACTAATTTTACATATATGTATGTATGTACACATTAAAATATATATACTAAATTATGAAAGAAAAAATATATATAACATAAGTAGTTTGAATATAGTAAAACAATAATAATAATATTAATAATATTAGTAATAATAATATTTAAATAATGGAAGAATAGCAAAATAATTAAAGAAAACAAAACATAAAAAAACAAAATGAAAATGAAAATAGAAATCTGGGGGCAAAAGTCAAAAATAAAAGAGAACCAAAGGACTTAAATGAAATGCGCACAAACAATCAGGGATTGAAATAGCAATTATTCCCGGAGCTCAAAACGCAGTGTTTAAGCGAACTAAATTGAAAATGCGCTTCAAATTTCAAGGCACAATAACAATAAATACAAGAAACAGCAAAAAGGATACAATCAAATCATCACGAAATAGGGGGGACCAATCTCATAAATAGACCGATTTTCAGAAATGCGCGGATCTTGGAGGTGGATTCGGGTCGACGCGCGGGTTAAACACCCTCCTAAATGGCGCCGTTTTGCATTATTTCTTTACCTAATACCTTAAACTAATCAGATTTTCATATTTCCTAAATTAAACCCTAATCCCTTTCCTTTCTATGTTTTTTTTTTAGCCACAATCTCACTCTCTCTCTCTTAGCTGCAACCTCACCTCCTCGTCGCAAGAGAGCTACCGTCCGACCGCTAAAATGCCATGATAATCGGCGATTAGTAGTCGTTTCAGGCCCTTTTCGAACACCACCCTTCTAGCGCAGCCGAGTTTTCATATTTTCAACCTCGAAGGACCTCTCCACTTCGATTGCAATGAAGGGAGACATCCGAAGGTTTCCTTTACCAAGGTAAGATCTTTCTTTTTTATTTATTCGCATGCAATAGACTAAGAAAAGGAAGAAATCGAATAACCAGCGGAAAAATCAATTCGAAATTTGAAGGAAAAAAGAACCTTTGAAATTCGGTTTCTGATTTATATTTCTCTGTGTTTGTGTTGCATATGTAATTCGAAAAGAAATTGGACCCCCTTTACAGTGGTTGATTTCGATCCTTTTAAAGGCCAAAATCGAAATAAAAATAAAATGAAAATAAAATAAGAATACAACTGTTTATTTTTTTGTTTTTTTCTGCTGCTGTTTGTTTGTCCTTGTTTTTGCAGGTTCGGTGGCAGACGTGGCGTATGGAGGCGCGGATGACACTGAGCGCTGGAGATAGTACGGAGGCTATGCGTTGGCGTGGAGGAGCGAGCAGTGGCACGCGTGGAGGCACGCGCAAGGGAGGCTGTTACGGTGTTGGAATTCTCAAGAAGGTCCCTAGGGTTTCTGATAATGTAATGCTATTGGGCCAATCGGGCCATAGTTTAAATTTGGGTCTGTTTTGGGCTATTTTAGGGGTTGGTAAGTGGGTCTGAATTTATTTGTAATGGACTGATGGACTTTATTAATTGGGACTGTTTATTTGTTTTTTTTTTGGTTTTTTTTTTGGTTTTGTTAATGGGCCGGGCAAAATGGGCCTATTACAGCTGCCCCTCTTTTCTCATTGTCGTAAACGAGAATAGAGCAAAGACTTCAAAAGGACCATTTTGGCCCTGGTCTTGAATCTTGGACTTCTTTGTGCTTTTCTTCTTGAGTATCTTCATTCCATCCCACCGCATCTTCAGGGCATGAGAACCGCGCTTGATCCCATTCTCGATGTAATTTCAAGGAGAAGTGATTCGTAGTTTCAACCTACTCCACTTTGGAACTTCAAGAAATATGGATTGATCCTCATTGTAAACTCGGGGAGGAAGGATTTGTAGCCTCAACCTACTCCACTGGAACTTTGAGGAGATAGAAATTCGAGAGAGAGAGATTCGTAGTTTCAATCTTCTCTGCATGAAACTTCAAAGAAATACTGACTGATCCTCATTGTAAACTCAGGGAGGAGAGATTTGTAGCATCAACCTACTCATTGGAACTTGAGGAAATAGAAATTCAGAGAGAAGAGATTCGTAGTTTCAATCTTCTCTGCTGAAACTTCAAAGAAATATGGACTGGTCCTCATTGTAAACTCAGGGAGGAGGGATTTGTAGCATCAACCTACTCCGCTGGAACTTTGAGGAAATAAGACTTGTATGGCTTCGATCTTCTCCTGCAACTTTAGGATTACCAGATCTACTATCTTCAATCTGCTTCACTCGGGAAGGTAAGACATTCGAATTCACCGATGTTGCGAGAACGTCCCCTAGGGGACCTGTCTTGTAAAATCAGTTTTGTGTTTATGCTTATGCAAAATGGTTAGGATGCAATGATCAGAATGAATCTAATGCTCCTAACGAAATGTATTATGGACGACATTTGTATGAATGCAGAATGTCATGAGAATGGTCTTTTTACAAAGATTAGGATGCAATGATCGGAATGAACCAAATGCCCCTAAATAGATGTGTCTTATGGATGACATTTGAATGCAAAATGTCATGAGACTGATCTCTTTTTAAATGTTTAAAGATTAGGATGAAATGGTCGGAATGAATCAAATGCTCCTAACCGAATGTGTTTTGCATGAATGCAAAATTTCATGAGAATGATCCCTTTTTACAAGTTTAAGGTGTCATCGTTCATTGTCTATTAAGGCTTTATCACTGATGTATCACGCTGCCATCTTGTTAGGCGGGTATTTTCAACAGAAAACTCAAGAAGATGATTATATCTTGCTCAATAGATTTGCCCTACTGTAACTCCAAAATGTAGGATTTGTTTCTTCTTCCATCCATCCCATTACTATTCAAGGGTACAGGACTTGTATAATTTTCCATCCATGCCACTGCAACTCAGGGGTAGAGGACTGTAACTTGTTCAGTCAACTGATCGCTTCCCAGGTGACTCAACCACATGTGTATGCATGATATTTACATGGACGCAGAATATCATTTTTCTTGCGAATGATTGCCCAATTTTCGTCAAGATTGTATCACTGACGCAGTATCTTGTCGTTTGTTCAACCACCATCTTTGACAAAAATTCGGAGAGAAAATCTCAGTTTAGACTCTTCCTTAAACTTGGTGAGTTTTAAACAATAATCCAGTTTCGGGTTCTTGTATTATTTAGAAGTTCCCAGAGTAATATGCGAAACTCATTTTATGAAAATGTTATTAGTCCACTAATCGTTATTTCAATGCAAAATGCCTGAAAAAGATCATAACCATGGACAAGAAGGAAATTAATTAGGAGCATAGCTAGAAACAAATAAGCTAAGCAAAGATAGCAATAGTAATTAAAAAAGAAGTTTATTGTGAACATATTTTGAAAAGAATAATATAATCACAAATAACAAATTTAAAATAGGTAAAATGGAAACTAGGTGCCCCGTGATATCGCAAATCGAGCTTCTCTGCTCCAACTTCTTGATGACCATTTTAAGTTCAATATGTGTTTAGGGGATCTGGAGTACTTTGTCGATGCCCCAAGACGTAGCATACTTCTTCATTATTAATTTAGGCATAGCAGGACTGCTATATACCCCACTCTTGATCAAAATTTGAGCCGCCCTTTTCGGGTTTTCAACTCAAATCCCCTTTGGTCTCAAAGTGCCCTTTGCAGGTTTTCACCTTGGCCTCTCCTTTTTTTTTTCTTTTTCTTTTCCTCTTTTTTTTGTTTGTTTTTATCTTTGGAAAACTTTCTATTGAGTCTGAATTCACTGGATTAGGCAGGTCCTTGCTATCTATCTCGGTCAATATTCATGCTTCCCCAGAACAGGCCTTCTTTTCCGTATAAGGTCCTTCCCAGTTTGGCATCCACTTTCTTCTGAAGTCCCTTTTGCATGGGAAAAGTCTTCTTCAAAGCCCTATCATGAAATTTTCTAGGGCGAATCATTTTTGTTGTGAGCTCGCATCACCGACCGTGATGTATAGCTTTTAACATCAACTGATCATATTGAGATTGGATCTATTCTGCCTCATCCAATTTCAGCGCTGACAGAATTTCGCCTCCAATGGGAAAAACCAATGAGAAATGTGTTGCCCCCGGTGACAATCTTGACCCACGTTTGATAAGCATAGAGGGTAAATAGTAACTTCTGTATGCCAATCTTTACAAGTCTCGGTCTTTTTATGATCTTTTGTTTTTCTTTTGCTGCACTGATATGTGGCATCTGATCTTTGAATAGACCGCAAACTTTTGACATTGTGCGGTTAAATGTGATCTTTTCGACTTTTTTTTTGTCGGCATTCTTTCTTTTTTTTTGTTCTGATGACTATCGACTTTGTAATATTGGCATATGAAGCGACTTTTACCATCCTAGTGAAGAAATTGACAACCACGAAGATGAATTTGTGTCATCCAGAAGCTTCCAATGAGACTGGCCTGATAACATCCATGCCACACATATAGGAAATCTTGTTTCTGCATTGAGCCAGGCTTTGATCTTCATCTACTTCCTTGGCTCGTGATGTAGGATCTGTTTTTCATACAGTATTAACAAATCAAAAGATATGTTGCAATTTCTATCATCTTCAAAGTCCTGCGATCCCTTAGACCCATATTTCATTCAAAAAGGGAGCCCGTAACAGCGTCGCCCATGTCATTGATATCTGGGGACCATTGTGGGTACGAAGGTAAATTCTAGAAAAATGATTCCAAGAACGATTATTTGTATGGTATGATCATGAATAAAGAATGAAAGAATACTTGAATAGTAATCCAAAGTACCAAAGAATCTATAAATGGAAAGAATAGAAAAATATTTGCTCAAAAAGATGCATTTTATTGAAATAAAGATTCTGAACACAAGCCCATTTCACAAAAAGATTCTTATTGCTTCTGGGCTTAAAGCAACAAGCGTGTTTGGAATATCACTCTAGATTAACTAAAAAAATACAGGGATCCTTCCACAGTCCCGTTGTTTAAAATCTTTCCAAGTATGTGAAGACAGAAGCTTGGAAAAGTCTATTCCTCGGTTCACTCTTCAGATGCCTTTTCAACAACGCCAGTATCAGGTTTCGCACCAAAGCCCTGAACTTGATATGCTCCTGATCTCATGCCCCTATTCATCATGGTACTTACAATAGTTATCCCTTTAATAGCATGGTTGAACAACGAATTTTCTGCCCTAGAGGGATCATTGAATTTTACGATACCCAATCTGATGAGTCTTTCGACTACTTTCTTGAAAGCGGTACAGTTTTCCATCGAGTGCCCCGTAATTCCTGCATGGTATTCGCATTGGGCATTCTCATCGTACCATTTAGGGTATGGAGGCCGCATTGGTTCTATATGAAAAGGGGATACAACATGTGCGTCAAACAAAATTTGGTACAACTCTCTATACGAGATTGGAATGGGTGCGAGCTGGAGTTTTTCCAATTTTGGATTGGTCTCTTGTCTTGGGGAAACTTGATAGCTGGTAGTTGTTGTCTTTGGCTGAGTTACCGTAATCGGCTTCGAATTACCCCTGGTACACTTACTCATATTATTCCCTTCCTTTTTCCTTCTCCTTCGGGGCCTTTGAAATCCTCATCCCCTTTTCTTTGTCTCAGTTGAGCCAGGAACAATAGGATTAACTTGATCATCCCCTGGGTTAAAATCTAAACCCCTCGGGAAATTCATCGATGCCGAGGTATCAGTCTGACATTGGGGTCTAATAATGACGGGTACCCCATGCGAATGCGTGTCTGGTTGAGTCGGGATACTTATCGGGGAATAAACGATGTCTTCATCATCATCCACACTGCTGGCCACTGAGCCACTCTTTTTTTCAAGCCCTCTGACTAGTAATTGGGTTAACTGACACATCATATTTAGTTGATCTCGCATATCCCGTTGAATTTTGGCCAATTGTTCTTGCATCAGTATTTGCCTTTGCTCTAATCTCTCAAACCTTTGTTCCATGTCTTTCTAGGTTAACTAAAATAACTTCACCTAATTAGGGTCACTTTGTAAAAATCAATGCAAATGATGCAATGTAATGCAAATGGCGTAATGCAAATGATGTAATGCACATGCCTGAAATGCAATGCAAATGCAATCAAAACAAAAGAAAACACGTTAGTGCAAGAGAAGTAAACAAAACAGAACACCTGTGCGGGTGACCACTAGGGTTTGGCGTGGTTCTACCTAGGGTAGGTTCCTAGGGTTCACTAAATGTGGTTTAGTTTTAAAGGGAGGGTACCTGAACCAGCAGATTCCTCAATCCTCACCCATTATAGGCTCATATGGATCGAGTTCGGTTCAGGGGAATACATTTCCCTATGGCCATGCGGAGATGAAAATCTCACGAAACACATAGGTACGGATGTATCCCGGAAGCAGTCCACTAGCCCATGCGGAGGTGAAAACCTCACGAAGGCATAGTTTCTCACTCCCACTTAAAGGTGTAACCACAATGGTTATGCAATGTAATTCAAGAGGATTCTACGAGACTCAACATTAATCATAGCACAAATGCATCAAAAGAAACATGATTTTTCAAAACAATTTTCCAAATTTTCAATCAAAAGGACAAAAATTAATCAATCTAATGGCCTGACTCTCAACCAGTCTCCAGCGGAGTCGCCAAGCTGTCGAAACCAATTTTTTATCGAGTTTTGAAAAACGGGAATCGACTTCGAAAAATATAGAGTCGCCACCAATCCTTTTTGTTTAGGTGTGATCGGGTCACCTATAAAATAAATTTTGGTCTACGAATTTCCAGAAGAAAATAGGTTCGGGAGTCGGTTACGTGCGAGGAAGGATTAGCACCCTCGCAACGCCCAAAATTGGTACCAAATTGATTAATTGATGTCCTAATGTTGAAAAGTTTGAAATGATTTTGAAATTCTGTTCCCTTTTTTTTATAATTTTAAATAACTTGATTGAATATTGAGATTCCCTTGTTCCGAAGGAATAGAGTATCACATCCAGCACGATTGGATACGGCAATCTGAGTCCTCGAATTCAAGATCATCCCCAAAACTCCAAGCACATGTGTTGAAATTTTGAAAGGGTATTTTGTTATTTGGACAAACAAAAAACCACACCCAACACGATTGGGCACGATTTCTTCGAATTTCCAAACGCACAAATATTACCTTATTTTGAAAATATGGACAAAATTTGAAAGGATATTCGTTTGTTTGGTCAAACAAAAAACCACACCCAGCACGATTGGGCACGATTTCTTCGGATTTCCAAACGCACAAATATTACCTTATTTTGAAATTTTAAGTAAAAATGATTTTAAAGCTCAAATAGTGTTAAAACATGATGTTTTTAAATGAATATAATGCTGTGGCATAATAACATACAATATGGAGCAATTATTTACAAATGAAATATAGTGCTATTGAATCTCAGGCAACAAATAAATATAAAACGAGAATTAAAACATACATAATAGCAATAATTATCAAACATTAAATCCATGATAAAGAAAATTAATTAACATACATACATCAACAATATTACGAAATCAAAGGAATAATTCTAATACTAATTTTACATATATGTATGTATGTACACATTAATAAATATATACTAAATTATGAAAGAAAAAATATATATAACATAAGTAGTTTGAATATAGTAAAACAATAATAATAATATTAATAATATTAGTAATAATAATATTTAAATAATGGCAGAAAAGCAAAATAATTAAAGAAAACAAAACATAAAAAAAAACTAAATTAAAATGAAAACAGAAATCTGGGGGCGAAAGTCAAAAATAAAAGAGAACCAAAGGACTTAAATGAAATGCGCACAAACAATCAGGGATTGAAATAGCAATTATTCTCGGAGCTCAAAACGCAGTGTTTAAGCGAACTAAATTGAAAATGCGCTTCAAATTTCAAGGCACAATAACAACAAATACAAGAAACAGCAAAAAGGATACAATCAAATCATCACGAAATAGGGGGGACCAATCTCATAAATAGACAAATTTTTAGAAATGCGCGGATCCTAGAGGTGGATTCTGGTCGACGCGCGGGTTAAACACCCTCCTAAACGGCGCCGTTTTGCATTATTTCTTTACCTAATACCTTAAACTGATCAGATTTTCTTATTTCCTAAATTAAACCCTAATCCCTTTCCTTTTTATGTTTTTTTTAAGCCGCAATCTCACTCTCTCTCTCTCTTAGCCGCAACCTCACCTCCTCATCGCAAGAGAGCTGCCGTCCAACGGCTAAAATGCCATGATAATCGGTGATTTGTAGTCGTTTCAGGCCCTTTTCGAACACCACCCTTCTAGCGCAGCCGAGTTTTCATATTTCTGACCTCAAAGGACCTCTCCACTTCGATTGCAACGAAGGGAGACATCCGAAGGTTTCCTTTACCAAGGTAAGATCTTTCTTTTTTATTTATTCGCATGCAATAGACTAAGAAAAGGAAGAAATCGAATAACCAGCGGAAAAATCAATTCAAAATTTGAAGGAAAAAAGAACCTTTGAAATTCGGTTTCTGATTTATATTCTCTGTGTTTGTGTTGCATATGTAATTCGAAAAGAAATTGGACCCCCTTTACAGTGGTTGATTTCGATCCTTTTAAAGGCCGAAAACGAAATAAAAATAAAATGAAAATAAAATAAGAATACAACTGTTTATTTTTTTGTTTTTTTCTGTTGTTGTTTATTTGTCCTTGTTTTTGCAGGTTCGGTGGCAGACGTGGCGTACAGAGGCGCGGACGACACTGAGCGCCGAGGCGTCTGAGGCTATGTCTTTGGCGTGGAGGAGCGAGCGATGGCGCAGCGTGGAGGCACGCGCGCAAGGGGGCTGTTCTTGGCGCGGTGTAACATCCCCAAACCCGCCCATTCGCTACGACCGAATCTGGTTATGTCACTTTGGAAAAGACGGTTGAAAATCTTAAAATAAAACATCGTAGTTTGCTTGAATTTTGGAAAACATATCTTTGGAATAAAACTTTGCTATAAAACTCATTCATTTTTAAAACTTTAGTTTATAATATCCAATTTGAATAAATAGGTTGCAAACCATAAATCATTTTCACGTAGCAATTTAATTTAAATAAACCATAGTTACAAAGAATACCAAAAACATAAAATGGCCTTTATTACAACCCAACAATTCAAATAAAGTACTTATATCAAAATTTAGCATGGAATAATTGAACATCATCCTCGGCATGGGCCACCTTGTCCTCTCCGATCCCGGTCCAGCTTTATGCACTACCTGAAATGGTTAATGAAAAGAGTGAGTCCACTGACTCAGTGCATAACCACAACACATATTTCCATCCGTATGGGCTTGGCCCATACCCACACAGCCATCGAAACAAATCATGCAAGAATGCATCTCATTAACCTACTATCCAACCGTGACACCAACCTTAGCGGACTCCGCCTAAGGTCGTGGCTAATCCACCGATCACAACCGAGTGATCCCACATATGTTACCTCGGCGGACTGCTGCGCGCACAAGGCGTGCACGAGCCACCGATCACATCGTGATCCATAAATCTTACCTCGGCATTCTCGCCGCTCGAGGCCGTGGTGAGCCACCGATCAACCAAAGTGATCCAAATATCGTAATCGTCTCTACGGTGATGCACATAGCAATCAACCGCCGAGATGGGCACCTAGCCAACACCTCCTTTGAGGTAGCACAAAGCTAACCCTCAAGCGCTAATGTAGCTGAGCTATCATTAGACCACGTACATCCCGTGTACACTTCTTCCTTCTTCAATCCAATCCCATGCCCATGTGTCAATAAATCATGCAAGAATATCATATAGAATGAGTATTTATCACTTATCACTACCACATTGTACATATATAAATGTATATCAAGATTAACTTACCATCACCATTATTCATCACTTATGCCATTATAAACGGCTATTACACATAATACACACATAAACATGTTAGCAAACCAAACCACGAAATAGTGCGATGATTACGCACCTAAATGATACCAAAACCCAAACGCTATATCGCTTCTCGCACTGCGAGACTAACGGACTTACAAAAGGTTCCCAAATGACGTGCTCTTCTTCCCTACAATCGGCCTTGGCATAAAAACAATGAACACTTAGGCCATTCGGCCAAGACAAAAACTATAGCACAAAGAAAACTAACACGCCCCTACCTTGCTAATCAACCTTTAAGGGTAAAATCGTAATTTTACCTACTAAGGGCATTTTCGTAATTTACCCACCAAGGGTATATCGGTAATTTCGTGACTGGAATGGCCTTTCTAAAGGCCCGATGTCGCCCGAAGGCGACCCAACTACCATTTCAGTCGAAATGGACTATTGGGCCTAAAGCCCAATTTCGGCCCATTCGGGCCCACACGCTCGTGTGGCCCACCTAACACAAATCTAGCCACGTATATAAGTTCCACCTAGTCTAGTTCACTATATACTACACAATCGCACAATTTACTCATAAGGGCCCACGGGCCCATTGGGCCCACTTCGGCCCATCACGGCCCAAGCAGCCCCAACCCACAAGAATACTACTGATGGCCTCAACTATCGCGTCGAAGCCCCACACGTGCGCTCGCACGCTCGTGTGGCTACTATTGCCGTGACCGGCACTTCGGCATTTGCCGCTCTACAACTAGAGTAGAGAGAGTTACACACCTGATAGGACTCTGGTGTTAATCCGCGCTCCGACCACTCCTGTGCCCAAACGCCCTCCAAGATGTGTTTACTCTCCTCCTAGGATGCTCCTTATATAGCTAGCACTTCACCTTCCTTCTTTGTATCTTTCCGATGTGGGATCCCTTCGTCAGTAGAGTTTAAATTCAACTGAAACTCTTCCCGTCCGCACCATAAAAATAAATACTCCTTGCTTCTCATGAGATTCGAACCTGTGCTCCCTTCAATAGTTCAACACACCACTTGCCACCAAGCCACAAGCTCCTCTTGTGTCTTAAACCATGCATAACTAAATATAAACTATAGCCAAATTCGAGGTCCAAGTAAAAAGAAAACCAAAATGCAAAAGCCAAGACTTGAACCTTGGACCTCCTTCCTTCCCTTGTGGCGTCACCCCCTTGTCTCTTATGTGGCGTCACTTTGCCACTACACCACACACTCTACTTGTGTCATTTTTCCCACATTTTATTCTTAAGGCCTACCTGCCAACTTCCAGGGTTTTTTTTTCACCTAAAACCAAAATTTCCCCAAAGCTAATATTTGATCCCGGGACTTCATAGAAGCCTTCTAACCTTCCAAAATCACTTATCCAATAGGTCCAACTTGCATTTAAGCCGGTCTCTTGTTCTCCAAAAATTTAAACGCTACTACGCCTAAGGCCCATTGGGCTCAATTCTCCTAGGCCCAATTCCTTTTTACCCTAAAAATCTAAATTTTCCAAAGCCTTCCCTTCTCATCCCAACATTCTTAGAGCCTCTAAAACTCAACCAAGCACTCCCAAAAACCTACTAACACTTGATTTATACCCCATATGCACAGCCCCTAAACCAGGGTGTTACAGCTGGAATTCTCTAGAAGGTCCCTAGGGTTTCTGATAATGTAATGCTATTGGGCCAATCGGGCCATAGTTTAAATTTGGGTCTGTTTTAGGCTGTTTTAGGGGTTGGTAAGTGGGTCTGAATTTATTTGTAATGGACTGATGGACTTTATTAATTGGGACTGTTTATTTGTTTTTTTTTGGTTTTTTTTTTGGTTTGGTTAATGGGCCGGGCAAAATGGGCCTATTACAGCATGTATAGGATATGTTGCCCATATTGGTATGTAAATATAAATGATACTTTTAATCTAGCCATTAGCCATTGGAATGGCTAGTAATGGTTTTTTTGATATACTTGTAATGTTATATTATGGTAACTATATATGTATGTCAAGTACTTGATCAAATCATGTTTAACACATGAATTGAACCAAGGTAAGTTAGTAAACATGTATGCATGCAACGATAGGCCATGTTGAATGATGAAATTTGCTTATTTGAATGCTTGGAATGGTTGGATTGTACTTGGTATGTTTTGGTGCAGGAAAATGGTAAATTTGGGTGACAAATGAGGCTAGGAAATGTCTTTATTTTGTCCACACGGGCAGACACACGGGCGTGTGGCCTGGCCGTGTAACACCCCAAACCCGGCCCAAACATTACGACCGAATTTGGTATGTTACAGAGGAAAACATTTTGTAAAATCCCTTTTAGCCGACTTAAGTTTTGTCGAAAACGTTTCATTTTATATGGTTTTGTTAAAACCATTGAGGTGTGTGAAGAAACCTCACTTAGTTTTATTTAAAGATCCATTAAGTCAGGTTGTTACCGATTTTGAATGTACCCGATGGCACAATAAAACGTTTTGCATTAAATTTAAGAAAACGTGTGTACCCATTTTAAAGTCATTAAGTAATTTAAACAAATTATCCAAAATATGTAAAGTAAGCAAAATAAAAATCTTAGGAGGCCTTATTACAACTTGAACAAATAAATCCAAAATAAAATAAAAATAATTCAAAGTTCGTTTAAATCACATTCTCGCTGCATGGCCACCTCGAGTCCATCCGGCTCCTCATCCGCGGTCTACGAGTCACCTGAAAAAGTTAAAGGAGAAGGTGAGTCACCAAGACTCAATGTGTACCCCCTTCCCCCAGTTTAGTGCAACATCATACACACTAAGTTAACATGCACTAAATTTAACCTGCACCCAACCTAGCCATCCAATGCACCTTTCTCTACCCCGTGTGGTACCAAACCACCGGTGGTGCCAAACCACTGGTGTCCAAAGACACGATATCCATCAATATTGTGGTGCCAAACCACCGTGGTGCCAAACCACTTTGGTGACCCGAAGTCACAAATAGTAGTGATGGGGCCAACCCATCGTGTGATACCAAATCACCGCGCCAATCCCGTCATATTATCGTGGGGCCAACCCACCGTGGTACCAAACCACTGGGGCGAGGCGCTATGAGGTGCCAAACCTCGGTGATCGTAGTCACGAAATGTGGTACCAAACCACCGGTGTCCGTGACACACGGATATCACTTCCCCCTCCACTCGCTTAACCCACATCAATTAATGATATGCACATAACGTAAATCATGCCAACATGTTTAGTTAACAACATCCACTTTGGATTTATCATCAGCTATATATTATATGCCACATATACCAAATATGTCATGCTTTCATAAGCATCATAAAGAACACATAACGACAAGGACTTACACGAGTCCTTGCTTATACCAAGATGGTAATAAATCCCATTCTACATCAATTCGGTTTAGCATATACAATGCATTTAGCATACATTATTAGTTATAAAGTGTGTATGTACACACCTGTTACTAACGATAGCCCAAATCCCGGAAAGAGTCAATCGCCACACTAGGTTCCTTGCCCCTACACGTCCTTTGAATATTAGCCACCACACACTATGTGTTTCAAATTTCCCTACAATCGGCAACCATCCATATTAATAGCCTTGGCTTTTCCATCACTAAAAATATAATCTATTAAAATAGATCCTTACCACCCCTTACCAACCGATTGCTAACGAATGAAGGCTTGGTTTGATTACCTCAAAATCCCGGAGTACCTAGATAAAATCGATTCCAACAAGAATAATTAACACCTTGCTCTCAAATACCAAAATCGGCTCTTACTCTTTTAGAAGTCGACAAAGACCAAGAGAGGAGAAGAAATAGGCATTCGGCTATAAGCACTTACCTTCCCAAACCGATTGAAAGAAGATTCCCAAAGAGATCTATGCCACTTTTAACATTAGGCCAAAGTGCTTCTAGATAGGAGAAGGGAATGTCGGCACAAAGGTAGGGAGTAGATTCGGCTATGGTTGATTAAAATAACAATCAAGGTTCGGCTTTGAGTGAAAAAGAGGAAGAAGAAGAAAAAGTGAAATAGAAGTTTCGGCCAAAGGGGTTGAGGAGAGAAAAGAAAGGTATGAGGGGAGAGTGTTTTCGGTTTAACCAAAATAGAGGAGAAAAGAGAGGGATGAGAGAATAGGTGATTTGGCCAAGGGACAAAAAGTAGAAAAGATGAAGATGGCAATGGGGTTTCGGTTTTGAGAGAGAGTGAAAAAGAAAGAAAAAGAGATGAAATGCTAGCCGAATTTGTCAAGTGAAAGACTAAGAGAATTCGGCCTCCCCCTCTACATATTTCCCTTGCCGTCCACTCCTCTCCAAGGAGTTCAAATTTTGGCCAACACCTTGAATCACTCTTGGCCACTAGTTTAAAATTATTTCAAAAGAATTTGAATTAAACAAATGCCTACTTTTTCTCCTTGCCACCCTTTTAAAATTATTCACATAAAATCCAATTAAAATCTTAATAATATCCTTATTATCCTGAAGTTTAAAATTGAGCATTTCTCCCTCTCTTTGCCGTCCAAAATAAAGAGCAAAAAGGGGACTTCCGCGACTCGAACATAGGCTCCCCTTGCTCCCCTTGTGGCGTCAATTCCAGCTCCTAAGTGGCCTCCCTTTTGCCACTTTTCCAAGGCCTTTTTAGTGACAAATTTCCCCTCATTTAACTTGTAACCCCTACTTACTAAGGCGCCCTATCTTTAAAGCTTACAAATAAAATTTTCTACTACTCAGGCCTGCTCTAGACTTACAACTAAGTCTTGAAACATCTCAAACAACGACACCACACCCAAACACAAGCAAAACAATGCAATCTAAAATTAACCCCAATTTAGGATGTTACGCTTCTACCCCCTTAAAATAAATTTCGGCCTCAAAATTACCTGATTAGAAGAGTCAGTATTGTTGCCTCATCACATCCTCGGGTTCCCACGTGGCCTCTTCCGTACCATGGTTCCGCCATAGTACTTTCACCAAAGGTACCGACTTTCAAGCGCAGAACTTTGACACCTCGGTCCAAGATCTGGACTGGTTCCTCCTCGAAAGATAAGTCCGAGTTTACCTCAATCTCTGCTACTGGCACAACGTGTGACGGATCTGACCGATATCGCCTAAGCGTTGACACATGGAAGACGTCATGAATTTGTTTTAACTCACAAGATTTCGAGTGATAAGCTATCGGTCCCACTCGCTTCAACACTTTATACGGCCCAATAAATCTAGGGCTTAGTTTCCCTTTTCGCCCAAATCTTAACACCTTCTTCCAAGGTGACACCTTCAGAAAAACTTTATCCCCATCACGTACTCCATTTCTTTGCGCTTAAGATCAGCGTAGGACTTCTGCCTATCCGACGCTTCCTTGAGACAAGCTCGAATTACCTTAACCTTATCTTCAGTTTCTGTCACCAACTCTGGACCCAAAACTTGCCGTTCACCCAACTCCGTCCAACATTTAGGAGTACGGCACTTTCGTCCATACAGTGCTTCATATGGTGCCATCTGGATACTCACTTGATAACTATTGTTATAAGCGAATTCTGCTAACGGTAGGTACTCCTCCCAACTACCACTGAAATCCAAAACACATCCTCTCAGCATATCCTCTAAAATCTGAATGACCCTTCCCGATGCCCCGTCCGATCGTGGATGGAATGTCAGTCTTGAAATCCAGTCGTGTGCCCAAAGCTTGATGCAACGCTTTCCAGAACCTTGATGTGAACCTCGGATCCCTATCCGAGATAATTGATACTGGCACGCCATGCAATCTTACTATTTCCGACACATACAACTTGTAACACCCCAAACCCGGTCAATACACCACGATCGAATCGGTATGTTACGGGAAAACGTGCTTGAGAGGTTTAGGTTTTTCGTTTAAAAGCGGGATGTAAACACTTCACTATCTAGGGTATTTGAAGAAAATTTGAGTAGGCTTGTTTGAAATCGTGTGGTGTATTCTAAAAACCCAAAAAAATTTGAAAGCTTAACCAAGAGATGTAGTTAAAACGAGTTTATTCCATTTCATTATTCAAATAGTTTCTTAGTGTTACTTAAGACATTTTAACTTGGTAGAAAATCGAGTTTTGATTTGGAAATCGTTTGAGTTTCTAATGCAAGTCATGGTGAGATACCCGATGGTATAGTTTAAAACACTTTGCGTTATAGTTTTTAAATCATCGCCTTTCCAAATTTTAGTAAAATTTCAACCCACTTATTTTGTTAAGGCATATTAAAGTCTATTTAAAGCATAAACATCATAAAACATAATTTAAAGGCCTTTTACCACCCAAAACAAAACCCAAATAATAAAAAGCAAGCTAAAGTACCCAAATTATAAAGTCTGAGTAAAATTTTATTAAGCGTGGCATGAGCACCCCGAGTCCATCCCGGCTCTATGTCCGCGTCTATGTGTCACCTGAAATGTTAAAGGAGAGGGTGAGTCGAATGACTCGAAGGCATAAATCCCGCTCCCGATAAAACAACATGCTTGACACACATCATACATAACAACATGATTAATGCAACCCGATCCTAACCGTCCATATCGCTTTTCTACCCCGTGTGGTACCAAACCACCGGGTGGTGCCAAACCACCGGTGACCCAAAGTCACGATATCCATAAGTGTGGTGCCAAACCACTTGGTGACCCAAAGTCACGAATAATCCAATGATGGGGCCAACCCATCGTGTGATACCAAATCACTAGCGACGATCCCATATCTCAAAGTGGGGCCAACCCACGGTGGTGTTAACCACGAGGGGCGAGTCGCAATGAGGTGCCAAACCTCTGGTGTCCCAAAGACACAAATGTGATACCAAATCACCGGTGACCAAAGTCACAAATCCGATGATGGGGCCAACCCATCGTGTGATACCAAATCACTAGCGCAGACGATCCCATATCTCAAAGTGGGGCCAACCCACGGTGGTGTTAACCACAAGGGACGAGTCCCAATGAGGTGCCAAACCTCTGGTGTCCCAAAGACACAAATTTGATACCAAATCACTGGTGACCGAAGTCACAAATTCAACTGTGGTACCAAACCACTGGAGGTGCCAAACCTCTGGTGTCCCAAAGACACAAAGTGTCCCAAAGACACGGATATCATCATTCTCCCTCCACTCATATCACCCATCAACATACCATACTCATGTGATCATGCATATCATACAAGTCATGCATATCATGCTAATATGTTTAACATCATATCCCATATCGCATATATCCATAGTCATGGTATCATATAGATCATCAGTAAACTTATAATAATAATGCTGACTTACCCGAGTCCAAGATCATACCCAATAGGGTATCATATCAATCATTACTGTTTCATTAATCACAACAAGGTTATCAATCACATTACTAAATAGAAGTGTGTTAGTTTACACACCTGCTAAAGCGCAACCCTAATACCACAAGAAACGATCTAAGGCTTCTTGATCACTGGCTCCTTGCTATTGGTTTGATTTCTTATCAAACCCGAACCACAATGGTTCTCCTTCCAACAATCGGCACCACTTATCAATCGGTTAACAGAAAAACGGCTCCTCCTGCTTGCTTCCACACTCCAATGACCCTATAACAAAGAGATTAATACCCTTCCAAAAAAAACCATATTCGGCCCTTAACCAAACCATAACCAAAGAAAAGATAAGAGAGGGACAAATGGCCATTCGGCCACCCCACTTACCTTGTTCAAGGATTGAACAACCAACCAAGATCCACCCTTAACTGATATTCGACCAAGAGAGGACTTCAAGGAGAGGAGAGATTCGGCTAAGATGCAACCCAAGAATAAAAGAAGATTCGGCCTAAGTGTTTAACACACACTTATGTTCAATTCTTAGTGAAAAAGAAAAGAAAGAGAATGGAAGATGGAAATATAGGTTCGGCACAAAAGAAATGAGGAAAGCAAATGGAGAAAACGGCTAAGGGTTTTGGAAAAAGAAAGAATCAAAAGATGGATAGGAGGTGGGAACTTTCGGTTTTGAGCAAGAAAAAGAATGTTAAAGGTGTTTGGGAAGTGAAAGTTTCGGCTCAACTCAAATGAAAGAAAGAAGAAAGAGTGGGGAGGAGCATTCGGCTAGCCAATAGAGTTAGAAGAAAACTAGCAAAGTTTCGGCAACAAACACATGGACTATCGGTTTAACAAAAAAAAGAAAACAAGAAAATGTGAAGAAGTTCTATTGACATTCGGCTAACAAAAAACCAAAAAGAACTTTTGCTTACCAAAAGAAGACCGAAAATGTACCAAAAGCAAAACCGCATTCGGCCTCCCCTCTCCCACACAAAGCCGTCCACTCCCCCTCCAACTCCCTAAATTTCGCCCAAAATCCCCCAATCACTCCATACCACACATTCAAACAACCATGACCAAGTCTTCCTCCACTATTTGCTCTCCACCTTTCATTTGAATGTGGAGACCAAGTCCAAGAAAGAATTCTACTTGTCTTCTACCTCTTCCTCCATGCCGTCCAAAATGAAGCCAAAATGGGAACTCTGCAGGCTTGAACTCAGATCTCTCCCCTTGTAGATGACGCCACACCTAGCTCCCCAAGTAACGCATGCTTGCCACTTTGCCACTCACTTTTTGTGCTATGAAACACCAAAGAAAACTCTTATACCCCAGCTCCAACGGCTCCGACTTAAGCCTAAAACACAATTTTTTCTACCTAACCAGGCACACCCTTAGACTACAATTAAGCCCCGAAACTACACAAACAAAGAACACAAAGACACTAAACACGTGCAAAACATGCCACAACAAAATAGCCCCCAACCCGGGATATTACAGCTTCTACCCCCTTAAAAATAATTTCGACCTCGAAATTACAGGTCAAAAGAGTTGCGGGTATTGCTTTGTCTCATTATATCCTCGAGTTCCCACGTAGCTTCTTCTACGCCATGATTCCGCCAAAGTACCTTAACCAAAGGCACAGACTTCCCTACGCAGAACCTTCACATCCCGATCAAGAATCGCACGTGTTCCTCTTCCATAGTCAAGTCGGATTTACCTCGATCTCTTCCATCGCTACCACATGTGACGGATCCGAGCGGTAACGTCGAAGCATCGAAAAGCGTGAAATCGTCGTGAATCGACTAAGCTCTGCGGCAACTCCGGTGATACGCCACTCGTCCCACTGCGTCTCAAAACCTTATACGGCCCAATAAACCTCGGACTTAGCTTGCCTTTCCTTCCAACCTCAAAACCTTCTTCCATGGCGAGACCTTCGAAACACTTGATCCCCACAAAGAAACTCTATGTCTCTCCGCTTAAGATCGGCATAAGACTTCTGCCGTCCAAGCTTCCTTCAATCGAGCTGAATCAACTTAACCTTGTTTTCGGTTTGACAAAGAACCAACTCGGGTCCTAACAATCGGCGTTCATCTAACTCTGTCCAACACGTAGGTGATCGACACTTCCTACCATACAACGCCTCATATGGTGCCATCTTGATGCTCGCTTGTAATCGTTGTTGTAGGCAAACTCGGCTAATGGTAGAAACTCTTCCCAACTACCTCTAAAATCCGTGACACAACCTCTCAAAGCATATCCTCTAAGATCTGAATAACTCTTTCACGATTGCCCGTCGGACTACGGTGAAAAGCGTCTTTGAAATCCAACCGCTGCACTCCGAGCTCGATGCAACGCTTTCGAACCTTGACGTAAATCTGGGATCCCTATCCGAGATGATCGATCTTGGCACACCGTGCAACCTTACTATCTCTCGAAACATACACTTCGCCAACTTCGAGTGAATAGTCAACCTCACCGGAATAAAGTGAGTGATTTAGTCGACGATCCACCACTACCCAAATCGAATCCTTCTTGCTTGGTGTAGCGGTAACCCACCGACAAAATCCATGGTTATCCTTTCCCACTTCCATCGAGGAATCTTCACAGTGAAGCAACCACGACGGCAATCGATGTTCACCTTGACCTGTGACATGTCGGACACTTCCCAACACACTCTGTCACTTCTTTCTTGAGACTGTGCCACCAAAATCGCTCTCTGAGATCCCTATACATCTTACTACCTCCGTGATGCATAGCATAAGGATCTGCTATGTGCGTCTGAAGAATCTTCTGCCTCGACTCAATATCTTTAGGCATACAAGCCTTACCTTGGAAACACAAACACCCCATCACTAGACAAGTCAGTAACCCTCCAAACCACCATCCTGCACTTGCAACCTTCGCGCACTCGTAACCTCATCCTCTAATCTGCTTCTCTCGATCCGCTCAACCCAAGTAGGCTTAACCTGCAACTCTGCCAGAATACTCCCGTCGTCATACAAACTCAAGTGGGCAAACATCGCTCTTAAGTCCGAAACAACCTTACGGCTCAACGCGTCTGCCACCACGTTAGCCTTGCCCGGATGATACTCAATCGAACAGTCGTAATCTTTCAGCAACTCAACCCATCTGCGCTGCCTCAAATTCAAATCCTTCTGAGTCAGTAGATACTTCAGACTCTTATGATCCGTGTAGACTATCGATCTCTCTCCGTACAAGTAGTGCCTCCAAATCTTCAACGCAAAGACTACAGCCGCTAACTCCAGATCGTGCGTCGGATAGTTGACCTCATGTGGCCTCAGCTGCCGAGAAGCGTAAGCCACAACCTTACCTTCCTGCATCAGCACACAACCCAAACCCGTATGTGATGCGTCACAATACACTGTGAATTCCTTACCAGCCTCAGGTTGAATTAAAACCGGAGCTTCTGTTAGAATCTTCTTAAGCTTGTCGAAACTCTCCTGCTGTTTCTCAGTCCAAACAAACGGAACCTCTTTCCTTAACAACTTGGTCATTGGCGCTGCTATCAACGAGAAACCCTCAACAAACCTTCGGTAGTATCCGGCCAAACCCAGAAAACTCCGAATCTCGACCATCGACTTAGGCGGTTTCAATCCAAAATCGCCTCAATTTTTCGAGGATCCACTCTAATCCCTCACCGACACTACATGTCCCAAGAAAGTCACTTCTCTAAGCCGAACTCGCACTTCATCGAACTTAGCATAGAGCGCTTTTCCCTCAAGATCTGCAAAGACAACTCTCAAATGCGCATCATGCTCTTCCTCTGTTCTTGAATACACCAAGATGTCGTCTATGAAAACCACGACGAACTGATCCAGATACTGCTGAAACACTCTATTCATCATATCCATAAATGCTGCCGGTGCGTTAGTCAACCCGAACGGCATTACCAGAAATTCGTAGTGCCCATACCGAGTCCGAAACGCCGTCTTATGAATATCCGCTTCTTTCACCTTTAATCGGTGATACCTGACCTCGTGTCAATCTTAGAAAATACCGCTGCACCCTTCAAATGTGATCAAACAAGTCATCTATCCGTGGCAACGGATACTTGTTTTTGATCGTCAGCTTATTCAACTAGCGGTAGTCTATGCACATCCGCATCGTACCATCTTTCTTCTTAACAAAGAGTACCGGCGCACTTACGGCGAAACACTTGGCACGACAAAACCTCGATCCAATAACTCCCGAATCCGAGCCTTAAGCTCCACCAATTCCTTTGGCGCCATCCTATACGGAGCAATAGACACCGGCGCAGCCTCCGATTCAAATGTGATCTATCCCGAACTCTACCTCACGATCCAAGGCGGCAAACCCTAAGCTCCTCGAAACACATCAAGAAATTCCTTAACAGTATGGACCTTCTCTCAATGAGACCCCTTAGCCTCCAAGGCATACACATGAACCACATACGCCTCACGGCTCTTCCCCGACCATCTTCTCTCGCCTTGGAGCGGATACCACACTAGATAAGCAATCTCTCCTATTACCTATCATAGCCACTTCATCACCCTCAATCGTCCCTTAGAACCATGCGCTTAGCCGCGCAATCCAACTTCGCTGGTACTTAACCAACCATCCATCCCAAGAATCGATCGAACTCCCCAACGGCGGTTCCATCGATCATCGAACAAACACTACCCCTTGGAGTTCTAGGGGTACATTCCTAAACAGTTTATCTACTACCACGAGTGACCTAAAGGGCTAATTACAGTCATCTGCCTAGAAGATATCTCGAGTCTAAGTCCATGGTCTCTACTATACTCGGCCATGTAAGAATGCGTCGAACCCACATCAATCAAAGCGGTAAAAGGAGAACCAAAAATCAAGAACGTCTCGGTTATGACGTCCGGTCGTCGCCGCTCCTCTCGGCGCGCCTTGCACGCATACACTAACCCAGCCGTGCGGCATCGAACTACCCGCACCTTTGCCCGGTGCTCCACGGCCCCGACCGAACCATTACTACCTCGCGCCATTACCACGGCCCCTCTGCGGTGGCGGTCCACTACTCTGAATCGAGTGCGGCCCCCGACTCTCGGGCCCGAATCTGGCCAACTTACGCGGGCAAATCCCTCACGCGATGATCCAGAGAACCACACTCAAAACAACCTTTTCCACCGGTCCAGCCCTCCCCAATGATATCTCCCACAATGGTTACACCATGGCGGGTCACGACTAGCAACAACAACCCTACCAGCCCGATTCGGCCCACTCTGTCTAGCCCTTTTACGAGGATTACCCGACGATCCGAAAGACCCAAAGCTCCTCTTATGCCTGCTCCTGCCCATACCCTCGCCTCACGGACTCCTTAACACCTCGGCTACCTTAGCCTTCTCAACCAGACAAAGAAACTCACGCTCTGGCGAGGAGCAATCAGCAGACCTCAACTCGTCTCTCGGACCATCCTCGAAACGAACACACCTCTCGTGTTCGGTAGCCACAATACCCCTAGCATACTGGCTCGGCTTCAAGAACTCGACCTCATACTGAAAGCAGACTTACTCCCTTGGACAAGCCTCGGAAATGCCTTTCGCGGGAGTCAATATAACTAGCCCCAATGTACTTCTTTTGATACGCAGACCTAAAATAATCCCATGTCGGATCCTCTCTGCCGCCACACTGTCTCCGAACCGTGAGCCACCACCGATATGACTCATCCCGGAGAAGCGATACGATGCCCTTCACTTCTCTTGGCAGATCAAGTCCAGATCATCCATGATCCGCCTCGGTTGCCTCCAGGCCAATATTCAGCAGATGCTAGGAGCAACACGGATATACACCTCGAAAAAATTCGGCCCCGTTTGCGGTCGCTCAGAATGCAATTTCCTAACTCCCGCACCACCACCTACACCGGCTACCCTTTCCAACACTCGCGGCGATCGCTGTGACACTGCGTCATCCCCACGATCTTGAAACTCACCACCTCCACCTGGTGGCGAACCCCATATCTCATTTTCGACCCACGACCGGACCCTACGGGTTCAAAAATCATCCTACCACGACCTGCGTCCACGACCACGTCCACCTCTAGCGCTCATGACTAAATTCTCTACGTATCTGATTTAGGAGTTTTATGCATCAGTATTTATTCCACTATTTTAAAGCAAAGTCTTATGAATAGTAAAGAAGCTTTGTTTTCGCGAGTTCACAAAATCCTATCAGTTTCAGTTTCTAAAGCAATCCACTATTGCTAATCATCAAATCACATCACATCCAACAAATCACAAGCAATAGTAAGGGGTACTTACCTGGGCGAACTGGTGCCGAAGACTCGGTGTCATGCCCTTCAAACCATTTATTTAAAAACAAAGACTATCAAACAAACTTTTGAAAGCATTTTGGGCCTCAGGCCCACAGCCGAGCCTTTGAACTTGGCTCTGATACCACAATTGTAACACCCCAAACCCGGTCAATACACCACGACCGAATCTGGTATGTTACGGGAAAACGCTTTGAGAGGTTTAGGTTTTTCGTTTAAAAGCGGGATGTAAACACTTCACTATCTAGGGTATTTGAAGAAAATTTGAGTAGGCTTGTTTGAAATCAGGTGGTGTATTCAGAAAACCCAAAAAAAATTTGAAAGCTTAACCAAGAGATGTAGTTAAAACGAGTTTATTCCATTTCATTATTCAAATAGTTTCTTAGTGTTACTTAAGACATTTTAACTTGGTAGAAAATCGAGTTTTGATTTGGAAATCATTTGAGTTTCTAATGCAAGTCATGGTGAGATACCCGATGGTATAGTTTAAAACACTTTGCGTTATAGTTTTTAAATCATCGTCTTTCCAAATTTTAGTAAAATTTCAACCCACTTATTTTGTTAAGGCATATTAAAGTCTATTTAAAGCATAAACATCATAAAACATAATTTAAAGGCCTTTTACCACCCAAAACAAAACCCAAATAATAAAAAGCAAGCTAAAGTACCCAAATTATAAAGTCTGAGTAAAATTTTATTAAGCGTGGCATGAGCACCCCGAGTCCATCCCGGCTCCATGTCCGCGTCTATGTGTCACCTGAAATGTTAAAGGAGAGGGTGAGTCGAATGACTCAGTGCATAAATCCCGCTCCCGATAAAACAACATGCTGACACACATCATACATAGCAACATGATTAATGCAACCCGATCCTAACCATCCATATCGCCTTTTCTACCCCGTGTGGTACCAAACCACTGGTGGTGCCAAACCACTGGTGACCCAAAGTCACGATATCCATAAGTGTTGTGCCAAACCACTGGTGACCCAAAGTCACGAATAATCCAATGATGGGGCCAACCCATCGTGTGATACCAAATCACTAGCGAGACGATCCCATATCTCAAAGTGGGGCCAACCTACACGGTGGTGTTAACCACGTGGACGAGTCGCAATGAGGTGCCAAACCTCGTGTCCCAAAGACACAAATGTGATACCAAATCATCACGGTGACCGAAGTCACAAATCCGATGATGGGGCCAACCCATCGTGTGATACCAAATCACTAGCGACGATCCCATATCTCAAAGTGGGGCCAACCCACGGTGGTGTTAACCACAGGGACGAGTCGCAATGAGGTGCCAAACCTCTGGTGTCCCAAAGACACAAATGTGATACCAAATCACTTTGTGACCAAGTCACAAAATCAATCATGGTACCAAACCACCGGAGGTGCCAAACCTCTGGTGTCCCAAAGACACAAAGTGTCCCAAAGACACGGATATCATCATTCTCCTCCACTCATATCACCCATCAACATACCATACTCATGTGATCATGCATATCATACAAGTCATGCATATCATGCTAATATGTTTAACATCATATCCCATATCGCATATATCCATAGTCATGGTATCATATAGATCATCAGTAAACTTATAATAATAATGCCGACTTACCCGAGTCCAAGATCATACCCAATAGGGTATCATATCAATCATTCTTGTTTCATTAATCACAACAAGGTTATCAATCACATTACTAAATAGAAGTGTGTTAGTTTACACACCTGCTAAAGCGCAACCCTAATACCACAAGAAACGATCTAAGGCTTCTTGATCACTGGCTCCTTGCTATTGGTTTGATTTCTTATCAAACCCGAACCACAATGGTTCTCCTTCCAACAATCGGCACCACTTATCAATCGGTTAACGTAAAAACGGCTCCTCTCCGCTTGCTTCCACACTCCAATGACCCTATAACGAAGAGATTAATACCCTTCCAAAAAAAACCATATTCGGCCCTTAACCAAACCATAACCAAAGAAAAGATAAGAGAGGGACAAATGGCCATTCGGCCACCCCACTTACCTTGTTCAAGGATTGAACAACCAACCAAGATCCACCCTTAACTGGTATTCGGCCAAGAGAGGACTTCAAGGAGAGGAGAGATTCGGCTAAGATGCAACCCAAGAATAAAAGAAGATTCGGCCTAAGTGTTTAACACACACTTATGTTCAATTCTTAGTGAAAAAGAAAAGAAAGAGAATGGAAGATGGAAATATAGGTTCGGCACAAAAGAAATGAGGAAAGCAAATGGAGAAAACGGCTAAGGGTTTTGGAAAAAGAAAGAAACAAAAGATGGATAGGAGGTGGGAACTTTCGATTTTGAGCAAGAAAAAGAATGTTAAAGGTGTTTGGGAAGTGAAAGTTTCGGCTCAACTCAAATGAAAGAAAGAAGAAAGAGTGGGGAGGAGCATTCGGCTAGCCAATAGAGTTAGAAGAAAACTAGCAAAGTTTCTAAGCAACAAACACATGGACTATCGGTTTAACAAAAAAAAGAAAACAAGAAAATGTGAAGAAGTTCTATTGACATTCGGCTAACAAAAAACCAAAAAGAACTTTTGCTTACCAAAAAGAAGACCGAAAATGTACCAAAAAGCAAAAGTGCATTCGGCCTCCCCTCTCCCACACAAAGCCGCCCACTCCCCCTCCAACTCCCTAAATTTCGCCAAAATCCCCCAATCACTCCATACCACACATTCAAACAACCATGACCAAGTCTTCCTCCACTATTTGCTCTCCACCTTTCATTTGAATGTGGAGACCAAGTCCAAGGAAGAATTCTACTTGTCTTCTACCTCTTCCTCCATGCCGTCCAAAATGAAGCCAAAATGGGGAACTCTGCAGCCTTGAACTCGTGGATCTCTCCCCCTTGTAGATGACACCACACCTAGCTCCCCAAGTAACGCATGCTTGCCACTTTGCCAGCTCACTTTTTGTGCTATGAAACACCAAAGAAAACTCTTATACCCCAGCTCCAACAAATTCCACGACTTAAGCCTAAAACACAAATTTTTCTACCTAACCAGGCACACCCTTAGACTACAATTAAGCCCCAAAACTACACAAACAACAACACAGCACACTAAACACATGCAAAACATGCCACAACAAAATAGCCCCCAACCCGGGATATTACACAGCTTAGCTAGCTTCTGAAGTGAGTAATCCACCCTTACCGGTATGAAGTGAGCTGATTTAGTCAGACGGTCCACAATCACCCAAGCTGCGTCCCCTTCCCGCTGGGCGTGAGGGGTAGCCCACCGACAAAGTCCATAGTGATCCTTTCCCATTTCCACCGAGGATCTTCACATTGGTTGGAGTAACCACGATGGCAAATCGGTGTTCACCTTAACCTGCGCAACACGTCGACACTTTCCCACAAATTCAGTTACCTCACGCTTCAACCCCGGCCACTAGGACTGCTTCCGCAAATCTCCATACATCTTGCTACCTCCAGGATGCATGGCGTATGGGCTACTATGTGCATCTTGAAGAATTCTTTGCCTCAATTCCACATCCTTTGGCATACAGGCTCGTCCTTGAAAACATAGTACACCATCACCAGACAAACTATACCCTTCCAAACCACCATCTTGAACTTGTAACCTCCGCGCACTCAAACTGTCATCTACCAATTGTTTTTCCTTAATCTCCTCGATCCAAGTTGGCTTAACTTGCAGCTCTGCCAAAAGACTTCCATCGTCGTGTAGACTGAGGTGAGCAAACATCGCTCTTAAGTCCGTCACGACCTTCCGGCTCAACGCATCTGTAACACCCCAAACCCGGTCAATACGCCACGACCGAATCTGGTATGTCACTAAGGAAAATATTTTTTTGAAAGAATCGAATTAACAATTAAATTTTGTGAAGAACTCTTTGAAATTCTTTATTTGTCGAAAATAAGTTAAAACTGAGATTTACTTTGAATTACATAAAACTTTAAAACTTAGTTGATAAATCATAGGTATAGAAAACATTTATATCTTTTTAAGAAAATTTGAAATATCACTTTGAAAATCCGTTTGCAATTGAGTATAGAAACCTGAATTTTGGAAATCACTTAATTTGTTGAAAACACTTAACTTGTAATTTTTCTTTCGAACTATTCATATTACCCGATGGTAAGATTTTTAAAACCATTGCGAGTTTTTAGTTTAGAAAACTTTGAGCTCAATTATTAAATTAACCAAGTAATTTATAAGCCATATTTTAAATATATTCAAAACATAAAAATAATCCAAAACATAATTAAACAGCCTTATTACAAATCCATAAAATATGAAAACCAAATTAAAATAAAGTACCCAAATGGAAGTTCATGTAAAACCAAACTTTATTGCATGGCCTCCTCGAGTCCATCCGGCTCCATATCCGCGATCTCACGAATCACTGAAAATATAAGGGAGAAGGTGAGTCACCAAGACTCAAAGGCATATTCCCTCTCCCGGGTAAATACCACATACTTACACAAATTATAACAAAGCAACATATATGTATAATGCACCCAACCTAGCCATCCATAACTTCTTTTCTACCCCGTGTGGTACCAAACCACCGGTGGTGCCAAACCACCGTGACCAAGTCACGATATAAATGTGATACCAAATCACTTTGGTGACCAAAGTCACAAATAATCCATCTGTGGGGCCAACCCACGTGTGATACCAAATCATCGGCGACAATCCCATATCTCAAAAGTGGGGCCAACCCACGGTGGTATTAACCACACGGGACGCAGTCGCTATGAGGTGCCAAACCTCTCGGTGTCCAAGACACGAATGTGATACCAAATCACCGGTGGTGCCAAACCACCGTGTCCAAGACACGATATCAATCTTCCCCCTCCTCTCATATTGCCCATACCAATGCAATAGATAGACAAATCATGTCAATAAACTTTGATATGTATCTCATAACGAATATATCATAAATCGTAGATCATGATTTCAATCCACATGTATTAACAACATATTGAAACGGACTTACCCGAATCCTCATTCATACCATCATGGTATCATATCCAGATCTCATCGATTTACCCACTTTCATAATATGATTAGTTATATAACACACAAATATACATATATAAACCAAGTTATAAAGTGTGTAAGATACACACCTTTCACCAAAGCAATACTAAAATCCGATGATCCGATCTACCGCACTAGATCACTTTGTCCTACAATCAGCCATATCACAATATTTTAATGAAAACCATTCGGCCAATAACATATCTTAATCCAAATAACCTTAGGCTTCCTCAACCAACTTTAAGAGTATAGAATCCTTACCACTTGACTTACCAACTTCGATTTGCTAAAGGAATGGCTTAAATCGATTGCTTCCGAAATCCCAATGAGCCTAAGAGAATAATCGAATCCTAAAAAAATGGTTAGAACCTTGCAAAACAATGCCCAAAGGTTCGGCTTTGTCCACAAGAAAACATCATAGAAATGAGAAAGAAAAGAAAGAAAAACGTCCATGAACACTTACCCTTTTTATCCAAAATCGATAGAAGAAAACAAAGGAGAGTCTACCCTTGAATATTCGGCCAAAAATAATACTAAAAGGAAGTAGAAGATTCGGCTATGGTGAAGAAAAGAAAAATAGAATGGAAGTAGATGTTTTATCTTTGAACAAATGAAAAGAAATGGTATTTGAGATGGAGAAATATTCGCCAAGAGAGTGTAAAAGAAAATGTGATTATGAACAAATGTCAAAAAGAAAAGAAAAGAGAGATGTGGGAGAGATGAGATTCGGCCAACACCTATTTTGCCTAAAAGAAAAGTGCAAAAATACCAAAATGAAGTTTCGGTTTCAAAAGCAAAGATGAAAGAAAGGAAATAGCATTTTTGGTTCAACAAAATAAGAGCTAAAACAAAAGCTACATTTGCACAAAAGGCACAATGACATTCGGCCAAAGAAAGAGTTTTTGGAGAGGGAAAACAAAAATGCAAAAAGATGTTCAAATGACAAAAATTGGCCAATATCCCCCCCCCAAACTACCTCTTACATTCGGCCACCCCCCCTAGCCATACATGCCGTCCACATACATGCACTAAAGCCTTGAATAAAGTTTCCAAAACATCCTCCATATTCCATGCCTTTTGTCCCCTCATAATACCATAACTTTAAGATAACCTTCCCTAACCTTAAGATTCTTATCCCCAATTTCAAGCTTTCCTTGAACCAAAATTCAACTTACCAAAATTAAGAGTCCAACCTATCATAAACAAAGGTTGACCATTCCATAATTGCTAGGATTCAAAAATAAACCTTCAAAATGCTAAACATGCTACTCGAACCTCTAACCTCAAACAACCTTTCAAGCTCCTTAACCATCTTGCCACTTACTCCTCTTGTGCTTTAATTTAACACTTAAATTAACTTAAGTGTCAAGCTCACTTAATCCACTTCATTAAATAAACCATACTAAAATTTATTCTAGCTTCCTAAATAAAATCAAGCCTTCATAAGACTATGCTAACACACAAAATTCATACCCAAGCCAACACAACAGATATACTCAAATTTTAGGATATTACAATTCTACCCTCCTAAAAAAATTTCGCCCTCGAAATTACCTCTCAAAAAGAGTTGAGGGTACTGGCCGCCTCATCGCATCCTCCTGGTTCCCACGTAGCTTCTTCCACGCCATGATTCCTCCATAAAACCTTCACTAAAGGAACGGACTTCCTACGCAAAACTTTCACATCTCGATCTAGAATCGCACGAGTTCTTCTTCTACTCATCGATCTAGACTCACCTCTATTTCCTCTCTCTTGCCACAACATGCGATGGATCGAACGATAGCGTCTAAGCATGGATACATGGAACACATCGTGAATCGACTCGGCTCGATGGCAACTCGAGCCGATAGGCTACTGGTCCCACTCGTCTCAACACCTTATACGGTCTAATGAACCTTGGACTTAACTTGCCTTTTCTCCCAAATCTTAACACTTTCTTCCATGGCGAGACCTTCGTAAAAACTTTGTCACCAACGGCAAACTCTATATCCCTCCGCTTGAGATCGGCATATGACTTACGCCTATCAGAAGCTTCCTTCGACGAGCAGCTGAATCATCTTAACCTTATCCTCGCCTCGCAACCAACTCGGTCCTAACGTCTCGACGCTCACCCAACTCGGTCCGATGTAGGTGTGCGACACCTCCTACCATACAACGCCTCATATGGTGCCATCTTAATGCTTGTCAGTAACTATTGTTGTATGTGAACTCGGCTAATGGTAAAAACTCTTCCCACCGCTCACGAGTCCAATACACAACCTCTCAACATATCCTCCAAAATCAGTATAACTCTTTCCGACGCCCGTCGATCAGTGGATGAAATGTCAGTACTAAAATCCAACCGCGTACCCAAAGCCTGATGTAACGCTCTCCAAAACCTCGACGTAAATCTAGGATCTCATGCGAGATGATCGACACTGGTATACCGTGCAACCTCACTATCTCCGCTACATACAACTTAGCTAACTTCTGAAGCGAATAATCCATCCTTACCGGAATGAAATGAGCTGACTTAGTCAGACGATCCACAATCACCCAAACTGAATCCTTCTTACTAGGCGTAAGAGGTAATCCACTGACAAAGTCCATAGTGATCCTTTCCCACTTCCATCGTGGAATCTTCACTGGTGAAGTAACCAGACGATGAATCGATGCTCGCCTTGACTGCTTGACACGTCGGACATTTACCCAAAAACTCGCCACCTCACGCTTGGACTGCCACCAAAACTGCTCTCTTAAATCCCGATACATCTTGCTTCCTCTAGGATGCATAGCATATGGGCTGTTATGTGCATCCCGAAGAATCCTTTGCCTCAACTCAACATCCTTCGGCATACAAGCTCTCCCTTTAAAACACAGTACTCCATCGCTGGACAAACTATATTCCTCTAAACCTCCATTCTGAACCTGCAACCTCCGATCATTTAAACCATCATCCTCTAACTGCTTCTCCTTGATTTGCTCTAACCAAGTCGGCTTGACTTACAGTTCAGCCAAAAGACTCCCATCGTCATATAAGCTAAGACGAGCAAACATCGATCTTAAATCCGATACAACCTTACGGCTCAACGCGTCTGCCACCACGTTAGCCTTGCCCGGATGATACTCAATCGAACAGTCGTAGTCCTTCAACAACTCAATCCATCTACGCTGCCTTAAGTTCAAATCCTTCTGAGTCAAAAGATACTTAAAACTCTTGTGATCCGTGTAGACTATCGACTTCTCTCCGTACAAATAGTGTCTCCATATCTTCAAAGCAAAAACCACAGCAGAATAATTCCAAGTCATGCGTCGGATAATTAACCTCATGTGGTCTCAACTCACCGAGATGCATAAGCCACTACCTTCCCTTCTGCATCAAGCACACATCCCAAACCAAGATGTGATGCATCACGATGAAACCGTGAATTCCTTGCACGCCTCAAAGTTGAATCAAAACCGAGCTTGATCGAAATCTTCTTCAACTTGTCGAAACTTCCTTGCTGCTTCTCGGTCCACACAAATGGAACTCCTTTCCTCAATAACTTGGTCATAGGTGCTGCTATCAAAGAAAATCCCTCTACAAATCTTCGGTAATACCCCGCCAGACCTAGAAAACTCCGAATCTCAGCCACTGACTTAGGCGGCTTCCAATCCAACACTGCCTCAATCTTCCGAGGATCCACTCTAATCCCCTCACCGATACTATGTGACCCAAGAAAGTCACCTCCTAAGCCGAACTTCGCACTTACTAAATTTGGCGTCTGACTACTTTTCCTCGAGAATCTGCAAACACTACTCGCAAATGCGCATCATGCTCCTCCTCGACTTTGAGTATACCAAAATATCGTCTATAAATACCAGAACAAACTGATCCAAAAACTGCTGGAATACCCGATTCATCATGTCCATGAATGCTTTGCCGTAGCGTTAGTCAACCCAAACGGCATTACGAGCTTCGTGAGTGCCCATACCGAAAGTGCGAAATGCCGTCTTATGGATATCGACCTCTTTCACCTTCAGGTGATGATATCTAGACCTTAAATCAATCTTGGAGAAAATCGCTGCCCCTAAGGCTGATCAAACAAGTCATCTATCCTCGACAAAGGATTTTTGTTTTTGATCGCCGACTTATTCAATCGGGCGATAGTCTATACACATCCGCATCGTACCATCTTTCTTCTTGACAAAAAGTACCGGCGCTCCCCATGGCGAAACACTTGGTCGAATGAAACCTCAATCCAACAACTCCACGAATCGAGCCTTTAATTCCATCAATTCCTTCGGTGCCATCCTATACAGAGCTATAGACACTGGCGCTGTTCCGGGTAACAGATCTATACCAAATTCAACTTCACGGTCCGGAGGTAGTCCCGGAAGTTCTTCAGGAAATACGTCAACATATTCCTTTACCGTGCGGACATTCCCCACATTAGACTCCTTAGCCTCCAACGCACACACATGGACCACGAATGCCTCACGACCCTTCCTAACCAACTTCACGGCTTTCCAACGCGGATACCACGTTGGATAGATAATCTCTTCTATTACCTATCATGACCACCTCTACGCCTCAATCGACTTCAAAACCATGCACTTAGCAGCGCAATCCAAACTTGCTCGGTACTTGGCCAACCAGTCCATCCCAAGTATCAGATCGAACTCCTCAAATGGCAATTCCATCAGATCAGCTACGAACGCTACCCCTTGGAGTTCTAGGGGCACATCTCTATACAGCTTATTTACTTCTACGGTGTGACCCGGAGGGCTAAAATCTTCACATCGTCCTAGAAGTAGTCTCGAGTCTAGATTCATAGTCTCTACTATGTTACCGGCAATATCACGAATATGTCGAACCCACATCTATCAAAGCGTTATATGGTTCACCAAAGATTAAGAACGTCACGGTTATGACGTCCGGCGTCGCCCTCCTCTCGACGCCTCACCGCATACACCAAACCAGTGTCTTGCCTCGGTGTTGCCAAAGCACCTCTGCCAGATGCTCCGCGGCCTCGACTGAACCATTACCTCTCTACCATTACCACGACCTCTCTGCAGTGACGGTCCCTCATTTCTGAACTGAGCACGACCTTGACCCTCAGACTGATTCCTGGCTAGCTTGCGTGGACAGTCTCTCACACGATGATCCAGCGAGCCACACTCAAAACATCCTTTCCCTCCGGTCCAACATTCGCCCCAATGATATTTCCCACATCGGTTACACCGTGCTGGTCCCTGATTAGCAGTAACAGGCCTCCCAGACTGATTCGGCCCACTTTGCCTAGCCCTCTTTTGAGAATTACCGGCTAATCCCGATGATCCGTAACCTCTCTTATGCTTGTTCCAGTCGTAACTCTACCTTGCAGATTCCTTGATTCCTTCGGCTATCTTAGCCTTTTCAACCAAAGCAGCAAACTCTCGCTCCTGATGTGGAGCAATCAACAATCTCACTCGTCCCTCAAACCATCTTGAATCGAACACATCGCTCGTGCTCGATGCCACAATACCTCCAAAGACATACCACTCGGTCTTAAAAATTCTCCTCATATTCGACACGGACTTACTACCTTGGATCAAACTCGAAATGCCTTACGCCGCACATCAATGTAATTAGACCCAACGTATTTCACGACGATACGCCTTGAAATAATCCCAAGTGAGATCCTCCGCTCAAAGACACCATTACATCTTGTGAGCCACCACCGATATGACTCATCCCGAAGAAGCGATAGGATCCCTTTCACTTTTCCTCGGCATTCAAATCCAAATCATCCATGATTCGCTCCGTCGCCTCTAGCCAATATTCGCCGCACTAGGAGCCATGCCCAAACACCTCGAAATACCTCGGCTCCATTGGCTCAAGTCGCTCGAATCTGGGATTTCCAAATTCTCGCGCCTCCACCTATTCCAAATACCCTCTCAAGAACTCGCAAAGATCGCTCGAGACATCTGCGTCATCCCCGCTTTGATCCTGTTGCTCAACTCCAACCTGCTGGTGGTGGGGTAGTGGTACCTCATTTTCGGATCCTTGACCGGACCTCACCGGCTCGCATACGCCCATCCTACCCCGACCGCGTCCCACGAATCATACGACCTCGACCACGAGTACTCATGCCTAAAGTCTCGACCTATCTGTTTAAAAGTTTTATGCATTAGTCATTATTCCACTTTCTTTAAAGCACAATTTTATGAATAATTTTAATAAGAAATTGTTTCGCGAGTACATTCAACCTATAGTTTGGGTCTCTAGAGTAGTTCCTACTACTATACAGTCATGCCAACATCATCATATCATATCAACAAAATCAACAATTTGATATACTTACCAGGGCGGATTGATGTCGGAGACTCGAGGCCATGCCTTTCCAACCATATAATTTTCAACAAAACATTTTAAAATCCATTCTTTAAAACATTTTGGGCCTCGGGCCCACAGCCGAGCTTTTGAACTTGGCTCTGATACCAATTTGTAACACCCCAAACCCGGCCAATATGCCACGACCGAATCTGGTATGTCACTAAGGAAAATATTTTTTTGAAAGAATCGAATTAACAATTAAATTTTGTGAAGAACTCTTTGAAATTCTTTATTTGTCGAAAATAAGTTAAAACTGAGATTTACTTTGAATTACATAAAACTTTAAAACTTAGTTGATAAATCATAGGATAGAAAACATTTATATCTTTTTAAGAAAATTTGAAATATCACTTTGAAAATCCGTTTGCAATTGAGTATAGAAACCTGAATTTTGGAAATCACTTAATTTGTTGAAAACACTTAACTTGTAATTTTTCTTTCGAACTATTCATATTACCCGATGGTAAGATTTTTAAAACCATTGCGAGTTTTTAGTTTAGAAAACTTTGAGCTCAATTATTAAATTAACCAAGTAATTTATAAGCCATATTTTAAATATATTCAAAACATAAAAATAATCCAAAACATAATTAAACAGGCCTTATTACAAATCCATAAAATATGAAAACCAAATTAAAATAAAGTACCCAAATGGAAGTTCATGTAAAACCAAACTTTATTGCATGGCCTCCTCGAGTCCATCCGGCTCCATATCCGCGATCATACGAATCACCTAAAAATATAAGGGAGAAGGTGAGTCACAAAGACTCAGTGCATATTCCCTCTCCCGGGTAAATACCACATACTTACACAAATTATAACAAAGCAACATATATGTATAATGCACCCAACCTAGCCATCCATAACTCCTTTTCTACCCCGTGTGGTACCAAACCACCGGTGGTGCCAAACCACCGGTGACCAAGTCACGATATAAATGTGATACCAAATCACTTTGGTGACCAAAGTCACAAATAATCCATCACTGTGGGGCCAACCCGTGTGATACCAAATCACTTTGGCGACAATCCCATATCTCAAAAGTGGGGCCAACCCACGGTGGTATTAACCACGAGGGGCGAGTCGCTATGAGGTGCCAAACCTCCGGTGTCCAAAGACACGAATGTGATACCAAATCACTTTGGTGGTGCCAAACCACCGTGTCCAAGACACGATATCAATCTTCCCCCTCCTCTCATATTGCCCATACCAATGCAATAGATAGACAAATCATGTCAATAAACTTTGATATGTATCTCATAACGAATATATCATAAATCGTAGATCATGATTTCAATCCACATGTATTAACAACATATTGAAACGGACTTACCCGAATCCTCATTCATACCATCATGGTATCATATCCGAGATCTCATCGATTTACCCACTTTCATAATATGATTAGTTATATAACAAACAAATATACATATATAAACCAAGTTATAAAGTGTGTAAGATACACACCTTTCACCAAAGCAATACTAAAATCCGATGATCCGATCTACCGCACTAGATCACTTTGTCCTACAATCGGCCATATCACAATATTTTAATAAAAACCATTCGACCAACAACATATCTTAATCCAAATAACCTTAGGCTTCCTCAACCAACTTTAAGAGTATAGAATCCTTACCACTTGACTTACCAACTTCGATTTGCTAAAGGAATGGCTTAAATCGATTGCTTCCGAAATCCCAATGAGCCTAAGAGAATAATCGAATCCTAAAAAAATGGTTAGAACCTTGCAAAACAATGCCCAAAGGTTCGGCCTTTGTCCACAAGAAAACATCATAGAAACGAGAAAGAAAAGAAAGAAAAACGTCCATGAACACTTACCCTTTTTATCCAAAATCGATAGAAGAAAACCAAGGAGAGTCTACCCTTGAATATTCGGCCAAAAATAATACTAAAAGGAAGTAGAAGATTCGGCTATGGTGAAGAAAAGAAAAATAGAATGGAAGTAGATGTTTTATCTTTGAACAAATGAAAAAGAAATGGTATTTGAGATGGAGAAATATTCGGCCAAGAGTGTAAAAGAAAATGTGATTATGAACAAATGTCAAAAAGAAAAGAAAAGAGAGATGTGGGAGAGATGAGATTCGGCCAACACCTATTTTGCCTAAAAGAAAAGTGCAAAAATACCAAAATGAAGTTTTGGTTTCAAAAGCAAAGATGAAAGAAAGGAAATAGCATTTTTGGTTCAACAAAATAAGAGCTAAAACAAAAGCTACATTTGCACAAAATGCACAATGACATTCGGCCAAAGAAAGAGTTTTTGGAGAGGGAAAACAAAAATGCAAAAAGATGTTCAAATGACAAAAATTGGCCAATATCCCCCCCAAACTACCTAGCCATACATGCCGTCCCACATACATGCACTAAAGCCTTGAATAAAGTTTCCAAAACATCCTCCATATTCCATGCCTTTTGTCCCCTCATAATACCATAACTTTAAGATAACCTTCCCTAACCTTAAGATTCTTATCCCCAATTTCAAGCTTTCCTTAAACCAAAATTCAACTTACCAAAATTAAGAGTCCAACCTATCATAAACAAAGGTTGACCGTCCATAATTGCTAGGATTCAAAAATAAACCTTCAAAATGCTAAACATGCTACTCGAACCTCTAACCTCAAACAACCTTTCAAGCTCCTTAACCATCTTGCCACTTACTCCTCTTGTGCTTTAATTTAACACTTAAATTAACTTAAGTGTCAAGCTCACTTAATCCACTTCATTAAATAAACCATACTAAAATTTATTCTAGCTTCCTAAATAAAATCAAGCCTTCATAAGACTATGCTAACACACAAAATTCATACCCAAGCCAACACAACAGATACTCAAATTTTAGGATATTACAGCGTCAGCCACCACGTTAGCCTTGCCCGGATGGTACTCAATTGAACAGTCGTAGTCCTTCAACAGCTCAATCCATCGACGCTGCCTCAAGTTCAAATCCTTCTGGGTCAAAAGATACTTCAGACTTTTGTGATCCGTGTAGACTATCGACTTCTCCCCATACAAGTCATGCCTCCATATTTTTAAAGCGAAGACTACTGCCGCTAACTCCAAATCGTGAGTTGGATAGTTAACCTCATGCGGTCTTAGCTGACGGGATGCATAAGCCACTACTTTCCCTTCTTGCATTAACACACACCCCAAACCAGTATGGGATGCATCACAATAAACCGTGAACAACTTTACAGCCTCAGGCTAAACCAGAACCGGAGCTTCCGTCAGAATCTTCCTTAGCTTGTCAAAGCTTTCTTGCTGTTTCTCCGTCCATACAAATGGAACTCCTTTTCTTAATAACTTAGTCAACGGCGCTGCGATTAAGGAGAATCCTTCCACAAATCTTTGATAGTCCCTGCCAGACCTAGAAAACTTTGAATTTCTGCCACTGTCCTAGGCAGTTTCCAATCCAACACCGCCTCAACCTTACGAGGGTCCACTCTAATCCCTTCGGCTGACACCACGTGACCTAAGAAAGCCACCTCCCTAAGCCAAAATTCACACTTACTGAATTTGGCATATAACTGCTTCTCCCTTAGTGCTTGTAAAACTATACGCAAATGCCTGTCATGCTCCTCCTCCGTCTTTGAATAGATCAATATGTCGTCTATAAACACCACGACAAACTGATCCAAGTCTTCTTTGAAACACCCTATTCATTAAGTCCATAAATGCTTTGCCGGTGCGTTGGTCAACCCAAATGGCATCACCAAAAACTCGTAATGCCCATACCGAGTACGGAATGCCGTCTTATGCACATCAACCTCCTTCACCTTAAGTTGATGATAACCCGACCTAAGATCTATCTTCAAGAACACCGATGCACCCTTCAGTTGGTCAAACAAGTCATCAATCCGGCAACAGCGGATACTTGTTTTGATCGTTAACTTGTTTAGCCGACGGTGAGTCGATACACATTCGCATTGAACCGTCCTTTTTCTTGACAAACAACACAGGTGCTCCGCGAGAGATATACTTGGTCGGATAAACCCTCGGTCCAAGAGTTCCTAAATTTGAGCCTTCAGCTCCACCAATTCCTTTGGTGCCTTTCGGTACGGTGCTATAGACACAGGTGCCGTTCCGGGTAACAAGTCTATACCGAACTCAACTTCCCAATCCGGAGGCAGACCCGAAGTTCTTCCGGAAATACATCGATGAATTCCCTTACTGTTCGAACCTTCTCAACTGCTGACTCCTTAGCTTCCAAGGCACATATATGAATCAGAAACGCCTCACAACCCTTCCTGACCATCTTCTCAGCCTTCAAAGCAGATACCACGTTAGATAGGTAATCTCTTCTATTGCCTATCATGACCACTTCATCACCCTCAGCCATCTTTAGAAACATGCGCTTAGCAGCGCAGTCCAACCTTGCCTGATACTTAACCAACCAGTCCATTCCAAGAATCAAATCGAACTCCCCAAACGGCAGTTCCATCAGATCAGCCATAAATACTACCCCTTGGAGTTCTAGGGGTACATCTCTATATAGCTTGTTCACAACTACAGAGTGACCTAGAGGGCTAATTAATGTCATCTCCCTAGAAGCAGTCTCAAAGTCTAAGTTCATAGTCTCTACCACACTACTAGCAACGTATGAATGCGTCGAACCCACATCAATTAATGCAACATATGGAAGACTAAAAATTAGGAATGTACCGGTTATGACGTCCGGTGCGTCACCCTCCTCTTGACGCCTTGCTGCATAGACTAAACCAGGCTGTCTCGCCTCTGTGTTGCCTGCACCTCTACCCGGTGTACCGCGACCTCGACTAGAACCATTACCTCCTCTACCATTACCACGACCCCTCTGTGGTGGTCCTTCGTTTCTAACCTGAGTACGGTTCTGACCCTCTGGCTGATTCTTAGCTAACTTCCGAGGACAGTCCCTTACACGGTGATCCAACGATCCATATTCAAAGCATCCTCTTTCACCGGTCCAACATCCTCCCCAATGTGATTTCCCACAGCGATTACACTGAGCTGGTCTCTGATTAGCAGCCATGGGCCTTCCTGCCTGATTCGGCCCACTCTGCCTAGCCCTCTTCTGTGCATTACTACCCAATCCAGACGACCTAAAGCCTCTTTTCTGCTTATTCCTATCATAGTTCTGTCTCACGAACTCCTTGACCCCTTCGGCTACCTTAGCCTTTTCCACGAACAAAAACTCACGCTCCTGCTGTGGAGCAATCAGCAACCTTAACTCATCCCTAAGTCCGTCTTCAAAGCGGACACAACGATCATGCTCTGTTGACACAATTCCCCGAGCATAGCGGCTCAGCCTCAAGAATTCTGCTTCATACTCCGACACGGACTTATTTCCTTGTACCAACCCCAGAAAAGCTTTCCTCTGCGCATCAGTGTAGCTGGTGCCCACATACTTCTTCTGATAAGCAGTTTTGAAATACTCCCAAGTAAGATCATCTGCCGTAGCACCATCCCGAACCGTGAGCCACCATTGATATGACTCATCCTTTAGAAGCGACACCGCTCCTTTTAGCTTCTCCTCATTCGTCAGGTCAAGATCATCCATAATTCTCTCGGTCGATTCTAACCAATATTCTGCCGCACTGGGTGCCACTCCCGATACACCCCGAAATACCTCCACTCTGTTGGATCGGAGTCGCTCGGGTACAGACTTCTGAGCTCCCGAATTTCCTCCCGCACCAGCCACCAACTCTAGAACTCGCAGCACAGCCTGCGATACAACGTCATCCCCCGTTTGGGCTTGCTGCTCAACGCCCACAGCTGGGGGTGGTGGTGGCGGTGGTGCCTCATTGTCCGATCCCTGACCCGACCTAACGGGTTTCGACACGGTGATCCTGCCTCCACCGCGTCCACGACGGCCACGTCCTCTAGAGCTCATTCTAACTATTACGCTTTAATCTGATTAAAAAAAAATTTATGGATTAGTACTTGTTTCACTTGGTTATCCGCGAAGAAATTTTATAAAGAGAGTTTAATAGAGATTCTTTCGATCAATCAAAGGTTTAAGTCCTCTATCCTAGTTTACACAGAAGAGCACATCCATTCCCTAATACCTTTCATACTTGTTCACTCATCCCAGGGATAGTTTTGTCTTTTTCCTACAGGGGTATTTTCGTAAATTTCCAAAGTCAGGGTATTATTTATTGTGTTTGGCCTATGACTGAGTCCTCTTGGTTAGGGTGAACCGAAGCTACGCACCAGGTAGGAATCCTGCGAAGAGGAGGTGAGTCACGAAGACTGCTTAAGTACCAAGCTCTTTCGGATCCAATCCTAGACATGCGCACAAGGGTTACCACACCCTAACTCGGTGACTTGGTCGTAGGTTTGTTTAATTAAGCATTTAAAGTCTTATGTCTTTTGTTGGAGTGGGCTAGTCCTAAAGTTCAAACACCTATCATACTATCTACGTTCCACACCTACCCTACAACCAATAATAATTCATACAGAAGTCAGAAGTACTTACCTGGGCGGATTGGTGCCGGAGACTCGGGCCATGCTGTTCAAAACCAAAAATATTTCAAAAAGGCCTACCAAAACATTTTGGGCCTTGGGCCCCACAATGAGTTTTGAACTTGGCTCGATATTAATTTTGTAACACCCCAAACCCGGCCCAAACATTACGACCGAATTTGGTATGTTACAGAGGAAAACATTTTGTAAAATCCCTTTTAGCCGACTTAAGTTTTGTCGAAAACGTTTCATTTTATATGGTTTTGTTAAAACCATTGAGGTGTGTGAAGAAACCTCACTTAATTTTATTTAAAGATCCATTAAGTCGTTGTTATTACCCGATTTTGAATGTACCCGATGGCACAATAAAACATTTTATGTTAAATTTAAGAAAACGTGTGTACCCATTTTAAAGTCATTAAGTAATTTAAACAAATTATCCAAAATATGTAAAGTAAGCAAAATAAAAATCTTAGGAGGCCTTATTACAACTTGAACAAATAAATCCAAAATAAAATAAAAATAATTCAAAGTTCGTTTAAATCACATTCCCAATTTGCATGGCCACCTCGAGTCCATCCGGCTCCTCATCCGCGATCTACGAGTCACCTGAAAGTTAAAGGAGAAGGTGAGTCACCAAGACTCAATGTGTACCCCCTTCCCCGCTTTAGTGCAACATCATACACAATTTATAACTAAGTTAACATGCACTAAATTTAACTCGCACCCAACCTAGCCATCCAATGCACCTTTCTCTACCCCGTGGTACCAAACCACCGGGTGGTGCCAAACCACGGTGTCCAAAGACACGATATCCATCAATATTGTGGTGCCAAACCATTGGTGGTGCCAAACCACCGTGACCCGAAGTCACAAATAGTAGTGATGGGGCCAACCCATCGTGTGATACCAAATCACCGGCGTCAAATCCTGTCATATTATCTCGTGGTGCCAACCCACCGTGGTACCAAACCACCGGGGCGAGGCGCTATGAGGTGCCAAACCTCTCGGTGACCGTAGTCACGAAATGTGGTACCAAACCACGGTGTCCGTGAGACACGGATATCACTTCCCCTCCACTCATTTAACCCACATCAATTAATGATATGCACATAATGTAAATCATGCCAACATGTTTAGTTAACAACATCCACCGGATTTATCATCAGCTATATATATTATATGCCACATATACCAAATATGTCATGCTTTCATAAGCATCATAAAGAACACATAACGACAAGGACTTACGAGTCCTTGCTTATACCAAGATGGTAATAAATCCCATTCTACATCAATTCAGTTTAGCATATACAATGCATTTAGCACAGTTATTAGTTATAAAGTGTGTATGTACACACCTGTTACTAACGATAGCCCGAATCCTGAAAGAGTCAATCGGCCACACTAGGTTCCTTGCCCCTACACGTCCTTTGAATATTAGCCACCACACACTATGTGTTTCAAATTTTTCCCTACAATCGGCAACCATCCATATTAATAGCCTTCGGCTTTTCCATCACTAAAAATATAATCTATTAAAATAGATCCTTACCACCCCTTACCAACCGATTGCTAACGAATGAAGGCTTGGTTTGATTACCTCAAAATCCCGGAGTACCTAGATAAAATCGATTCCAACAAGAATAATTAACACCTTGCTCTCAAATACCGAAATTGGCTCTTACTCTTTTAGAAGTCGATAAAGACCAAGAGAGGAGAAGAAATAGGCATTCGGCTATAAGCACTTACCTTCCCAAACCGATTGAAAGAAGATTCCCAAAGAGATCTATGCCACTTTTAACATTCGGCCAAAGTGCTTCTAGATAGGAGAAGGGAATTTCGGCACAAAGGTAGGGAGTAGATTCGGCTATGGTTGATTAAAATAACAATCAAGGTTCGGCTTTGAGTGAAAAAGAGGAAGAAGAAGAAGTGAAATAGAAGTTTCGGCCAAAGGGGTTGAGGAGAGAAAAGAAAGGTATGAGGGGAGAGTGTTTTCGGTTTAACCAAAATAGAGGAGAAAAGAGAGGGATGAGAGAATAGGTGATTCGGCCAAGGGTCAAAAAGTAGAAAAGATGAAGATGGCAATGGGGTTTCGGTTTTGAGAGAGAGTGAAAAAGAAAGAAAAAGAGATGAAATGCTAACCGAATTTGTCAAGTGAAAGACTAAGAGAATTCGGCCTCCCCCTCTACATAGTTCCCTTGCCTTCCACTCCTCTCCAAGGAGTTCAAATTTCGGCCAACACCTTGAATCACTCTTGGCCACTAGTTTAAAATTATTTCAAAAGAATTTGAATTAAACAAATGCCTACTTTTTCTCCTTGCCACCCTATTAAAATTATTCACATAAAATCCAATTAAAATCTTAACAATATCCTTATTATCCTGAAGTTTAAAATTGAGCATTTCTCCCTCTCTTTGCCGTCCAAAATAAAGAGCAAAAAGGGGACTTCAGCGACTTCGAACATAGGCTCCCTTGCTCCCCTTGTGGCGTCAATTCCAGCTCCTAAGTGGCCTCCTTTGCCACTTTTCCAAGGCCTTTTAGTGACAAATTTCCCCTCATTTAACTTGTAACCCCTACTTACTAAGGCTCCCTATCTTTAAAGCTTACAAATAAAATTTTCTACTACACAGGTCTGCTCTAGACTTACAACTAAGTCTTGAAACATCTCAAACAACGACACCACAGCCCAAACACAAGTAAAACAATGCAATCTAAAATTAACCCCCAATTTAGGATGTTACAGGCCGTGTGTCCCCTGCACCTTAAATTTGAGAAAATAGAATGCTCAAAATTGAGCACATGGGCAGAGACACGGGTGTGTGTCTCAACCGTGTGGGTGACACGGCCTTGAACACGGGCGTGTGTCTTAGCCATGTGAAACTTGCACCTAATTCGAATTGATTTAATTAACCACACGGCCTAGCACGCGAGCGTGTGGCATTGCCGTGAGGCGCAAGTCAGAGAGCAACATAAATCGGACACGGTCTGATGCACGGGCGTGTCTAAGAGTCATACGGGTGTTTCCCTTGGACCACACGGGCGTGTGAGCCCTGCATCTTGGAAAATTTTTGAAATGTCACGAAAAATTCTTAGAGTTTCCGATTAAGTCCCGACTCGATTCAAATGCTCGTATTGGACCTCGAGGGTTCATCTAAGGGACATTACGAATGATCTCGGTTAATGAATAGTGATTGACATGATTTATCTAAAAATATTTTGAAAAGTTCCGGTAACGCTCCGTAACCCTGTTCCGGCGACTGATACGGGTTAGGGGTGTTACAGGCATAGAATGTCAAATTCAAGTGTGGTATGATAATATTAATTGTATATGGTTTTCAGTTTTGTGTGATGCTAAATTTACTATTTTGCCCTTTTTGACTTTTAATAAAAGTTTCGATTAGAAAAAGCATGTTCATAGGTTATGTATGGTTATGTTTGTGTTTGCATGACATATTGTATGTAATTGGTTTCTAAAATTGGTATGAATGATACACAATGTGAATTGACTGATTATTCAAGTATAAGTGTACTGTTTCTCGTCTGTGTCACTCCAGTGACTAATATGATCTCCAGAACTTGGCCGAAACTCCTAAGCCAGGTTCGAGGTGTGACATTGAGCTTTAATTAATGATTTTCTCGGTTAAATTACTTAACTGATTATTAATATACTATCATACTAACTCCATAATTATTCTTTTTTTATCTTTACGGACTAAGTTTACGAAAATGAGGTTCCAAAATTGCATTTTTTTAGCACCAGCAAAAGTCGAATCATTACAGTTCAAGTCTCTAAGCTTGAAATTGCTAAAGATGAAATTGGTGGATAAGAAATGCCAGCTCTCACAAGCACTATTCCTCTTTCCAAACGGATGAAAGTAAAAACCATTGTAGATCGTCAAGACTTTATCGACTTTTATCAGAAACATTGTGACGAGATAAGGGCATAGGCCAAGGCTGTGAAGAAGATGATAGATCAACAAAACGCTATTCTTGCTGACCTCCAAGCTTCTGATGGTTTGTAATCTTGTAGAACAAAAAAAGGGAGAAGTATTGGAGTAAAGGGGAGAAGAAAAATGTTGGTTTATATTTTGAACTTCTTTATTTTTTAACAGATTTTGGATGATTGTATGTTGCTACTTTCTATTGTTTTGATGGTGATGAACTTAAAAGGTTTTTTGCTATGAATTTTGTTTCTTTGATGCATTTTTACATTGCTTTCTTAACTTTCTTAGTTATAATTATTTTTGGTTAGTTGTTAATGCAAAATTGCTCAGACATTGATGATTAGTTACTTAACTATTTCTAAGTTAAGTTGAGTTAAGCTAATGGGAAAATATACTAAGGGAGAGCAATTGTTGATTGATTATTCAAGTTTTCTGTATTTTGTGTGTTTTGTTCAACAAATTTCCAAAGGGAGAGATTGTTAAAAAATATGAATCCGGCAATTTGGTGTCAAAGGGAGTACCCACTCCATTGCCTACAAAATTTGTGGAAGACAGTTTCCATATTTAAGATGTTGCCAAATTTATTGAATCGATGATTTGGGCTATACTAATTGTATGGTTGATATCTAGCCCATTATGGAAGATTCTTATTACTTTGGGAATATTATATTAGTGATTGGATTGATTTGAAATTACCCAAGACAATCCCTTGGGTCATAAACTTTGGATTGGATCGTGATTCTATTGGATGAGTTGCCAAGATTCCATATTTTCTTTGTGCTATTATAATGTATTATTCTTGTTGTATTATTATTTTAGTGGGATTGAATTAAATCTTCATTTGTAAGCATGTCCCAAAATTAAAGTCTATGTATTTGACAAACTTGCTTAGGTGGATGTACTGAGAGTTAAGCACTTAACTTGTTATTGTGATAATATTATCATAAGAGTGTCATTTTGATAGTAAAACCTTGTGTTGTCGTTTTTCTTGCTAAATTCACAATGGGTGAATTTAGTTGTGAGAGTATAAACTCTTAAAAGTACAAAGGTGAGGGAAATTATCATGGGGTGTGATTGAGTAGGCTCACTTTGTGTAATTGTTAAAGAGAGTGAATATTTCTCACTGAGCTAAACTATACAAATGTAGGGAAACCGAACTGCATAAATAACTTTTTGTGCCTTGTATGTTTTCTGTTTTGCATTTAATGCTTAAAGGAGTGCCCACTATCTTAGGCACCACTTTGACTATATGTAAACTCAAAATTTTATAGGGATTTTCTATTTGTTTTTACTACCTTTTTACTTAATTATTATGTTTATCTCGAGTAAATTATTATTAAAATATGTGAATTTTACTTAATTAGTAATTTTAGACATGAATTTGGAAAGTATGTGAAATTATGCTTAATTACATTATTTTCATGCATATTTTATACTAATTCATGTTAATTTATTTATGCCTGTATTTTTCACTATGCAGGTAGGCTATTGGAGACATGATTTAAATAAATAAAAGATGGTCATGCACAAATTATCCATGTGTGTAACACCCCTAACCCATATCTGTCGCCGGAATAAGGTTACAGAGTATTACCGAAATATACAGGTCAAATACAGACAATTCATATAACTTAACATTCATATCAAAAATTATTCATAAAGTCCCTTATATGAACCCTCAAGGTCCAAAATACACATTAGAACAAGTCGGGACTAAACCGGGTACTCAAAAAAAAATTCGCAAAATTTCAAAAACAAATTAAAGGTGCAGGGGACACACGCCCATATGGTTAGGCCGTGTGGCTCACACGACCAAGAGACACGCCCGTGTCTCAGGACATGTGGGCATTAAAAATAGGGCACATGGTCGTATCCCAGCCCGTGTTAGTACCCGTGTAACTCTCTAACTTGGGTCACACGGCCAAGTCACACGCCCGAGTGCTCGGCCATGTGAACATAAAATTTGCATTAAATAGGTGCAGGGGTCACACGGCCAAGCCACACTCCCGTGTGCCAAGCTGTGTGATAAATCCTGAGCATTCTATTTTGAAATTTTTAAAGATGTAGGGGACACACGGCCAAGCCACACACCTATGTGCTAGGCCGTGTGTCACACACAGCTGAGACACACGCCCGTGTCTCTACCCGTGATGACAAAATAAGGCAATTTCTAAGCCATATTTCTCACCCAAATTTGCCTTCCACCTACATAAACACTTAAATATATTCTCAAGCCAATACAAGACATTCAAATCCATTCAAAATCAAGTCTTATACATGATATAATACCTCTTATAACCAAGTATACAAACTTACCTAACTTACCAAATTCACATATATGCATATTTTACAAAATATGCTAACTCAATTTAATCATTAATATACCAATATGATTCTATCAATCAACCAATTCAAACACATATCAAACATGATATAGCCTCTTATATTCACATCAGAATATGTCCATCACAAGCCATTCCAATGGCTAGTTACAACCAAAAAATTTATATGCCAACATTGGCCAAGTTAACCTATACATGTCATTATAACCAAACTTGATTTATTAAATATACCGAGATGAGCCGATGGATAGTGTGATGATATCTCTGCCAAGCTTCCAACTCAACGAGCTTCCGAATTACTATAGAACGGAGGAAAATAAAACAGAGTAAGCATATTATGCTTAGTAAGTTTGTATAACAGGAAATTAACTTACCATTCATTTACATTTAAAGTAAGCGTGCAAAATTCATCCAAAGAAATTTGGCAATTTGCCTAAACACATATAACCTCAAGAAACATGTTAGTCATGTACTTCATGTGAATATCAAGAAACAAGGATGAGTTCATCATGTAATAATTTTCATATACATATGTTTTCCACATCATATATTCATATAACATATACATTTCCATAATAATTCATCTCAAGTTTAGATTATTCCATGTCGAAACTTTGCCCGTTGAATTTATTTGAAATATAGATGGATATACAGGTAGTACACTTGAAGTGTACAAAACTATAATCCATCAATTCATATTCAGGAATGCTCATACGAACACATAAACGGGAAGCTCTCTCTCGATCCATATAACAGGAAACTCATGTGAGCTGTATAACGGGAAGCTTATCCGAGCTGTATAACGGGAAGCTCATAAGAGCCATATTCAGGAAGCTCATGCGAGCCAATAACGGGCAGCTCTGAAGAGCCATTAATCAGGAAGCTTCGGATAGCCTTATATCAGGAAGTTGAAGCAAGCCATATCGAGACGCTCTTTTGAGCTGTGGTGTGTCTGCAACATATGCAGGACCACAACCAATTCGGGTACCCTGTATCCATTGAAATTTCATCTATTTAAACGGAACTTAACATTTACCAGGCTTTGTCGAATATGTAATCAATTTCATATAAATAGCAATTACACAATTCAAATATACAACATTCAATTCAAACATATAAATATACACAATTTAGTTACACGAACTTACCTTGACAAATGTTCATGAATTGTAATCTACTAATCCGAAACTTTTTCTTTTCCTCGATCCAATTCTGTATTTGGTCTATCTGGATCTATACAAGTAAATTTAGCTCAATTTAATAAAATTCATATTCAATTCAATCCAATTAACATCTTAGGAAAAATTACTATTTTGCCCCTATTCTTTTATTTAATTACGATTTCATCCCTAGGCTTGAAAAATGAAATTCATGCAATTAAATCCTTATTCCAAGCCTAGACGATTTTTACATGTAACATTAACAGCCCATGTATTTCATAAAATTTAGAATTTTTCCATGAATTTTACATCTTTACAATTTAGTCCATAAATCATAATTTTATCAAAATTCCCTTTACAAAAGTTGTTTATCTATCAACAACCTTTCATTTTCTACCATAAAACTTCATAATTCAACTATATTCATCCATGGAAAAACCCTAGTACTTTGATAACTTTACAAATTAATCCCCGAGATAGCTAGATTAAGCTATTACGATCTCGAAAATATAAAAATCATTAAAAACGGGACTTGAATACTCACCTAATTGAGCCAAAGTAAGCTTGTCTATCTTCAAGCTTCAAACTAGGGTTTCCATGTCTTTTGATTTTAGGAAAGATGATAAATGATGATATTTTGTTTTATTTTTTTATTTATCATCTTTCCAATTTTATCCTTTTCTTTTCTTAATTTTCCATTGATGACTAATCATCCTTATCTACTAACTCTTCTTAATGGTCTATTTGCCATATAAAGACCCCAAATTTTGAATTCCATAGCTATTTGATACTTATAGCTACTAGAACTCAACTTTTGCATTTCATGCAATTTGGTCCTTTTATCAATTAAACATGTAATCGGTAAAATTTTCCTAACAAAATTTTCATACAATATTTCTTTCATAATTCAAACCATAAAATAATATTAAAAAATTTCTTACGGACTCGGATTTGTGGTCCCGAAACCACTGATTCGATTTCACTGAAAACGGGTTGTTACAATGTGGACGGCAAAGCCATGCAATTTTGGGCATGTGGTTGACTACTTGACCCAGTAAAGAAGGTGATAAAAGATGGACATGTTTGCTAAGTTATTGGACTGAAAAAATCGTCCAACAAGGGGAATTAAAATCCTAATTTTGGCACTTGATATTGGCTGCTCAAAATGTGTTTTGGGATTTTTAATTAAAGGTCCCTACAGTTGAAAAATAATCAAAATTTAGCCCAACAACTTCCCTGCTGAAACCTTCCACTCTAGTTATTTTTAGCTTGAAATTCGAATTCAAATTGAGAAGACTTGGTCATCCCTTTTCCTTGAAGCATGGCCGGCTACATGAGGGAGGGAATGAAGGAAATTTAAATCTATTTTTATTAAACTCAAACCCTTACCTTCACCTATAAATACCTTATCATTCCTCACTTTTCCATCATCCCTCATCACTCAATATTCCTCACTCGCTCACATTAGTTTTCTCTCAATTTCTTTCCCTTTTTTCCCTTTAATAGCCGTCCATTCCCTCTCCCATCTTTAGCTTCAAAAGCTTTGTCAAAAGCACTCTTTAGCCAACTACCTTCTAAACCCTTAGCAAAAGAAGCTTCAATCAGAACGGAGGAGCGCTTCAATCAAAATATATCCGAAAGGCTGTTGAACTGTAACACCCCAAACCCGGTCAATATGCCACGACCGAATTTGGTATGTCACAGGGGAAAACGTTTTGAAGAAAAACAAGTTAACGATAAAATTTTAGTGAAAAACTTTTTATTATTCTAAATTCGTAAAAAATTAAGTTGAAAACTCGATATTTTACTTTGCAATTCAGTAAATAGATTTTTAAAACTTAGTTGTAGCGACTTAGATTAAGTAAACCATTTATAAATTAAAGAGAAACTAAAGCAATTAGGTTGAAAATCGTATCTAATAGAAATTTGGAAACTTAAGTTTTGTAAAATAGTTTGAGTTATCGAAAATACTTAAGTTGTTAAAAATTATCAATTTATTTAGGTTACTCGATGGTAACGTTTTAAAAATATCGCGCTTTATATTTTAGAAAACTTTGTTCACATATCATTAAATCAATCATGTAATTTGCAAGTTATTCCTAAAACAAATCCAAAGCATATAAATAATCCAAAAACATAATTAAAGAGGCCTTATTACAAACCCATAAAATGAAAACCAAATTAAAATCAAGTACCCAAATGGAAGTTCATGTAAAACCAAATTTCATTGCATGGCCTCCTCGAGTTCATCCAGGCTCATCATCTGCGAATTCTGAATTACACTGAAAAAGTAAGGAGAAGGTGAGTCACCAAGACTTCAGTGCATATTCCCTCTCCCGGGTAAATACCACATACTTACACAAATTATAACCAAGCAATATATATATATTATGCACCCAACCTAGCCATCAGTAACTCCTTTTTCTACCAGTGTGGTACCAAACCATCGGTGGTGCCAAACCATCGGTGTGACCAAAGTCACAAATAATCAAGTTGTGGGGCTAACCCACTTGTGATACCAAATCACTTGGCGACAATCCCATATCTCAAAAGTGGGGCCAACCCACGGTGGTGTTAATCCACGAGGGGCGAGTCGCTATGAGGTGCCAAACCTCTGGTGTCCCAAAGACACAAATGTGATACCAAATCACTGAAGGTGCCAAACCTCATGGTGTCAGAAGACACGAATATCAATCTTCCCCTCCTCTCATATTGCCCATACCAATGCAATAGATAAACAAATCATGTCAATATACTTTGATATGAACATATAACCAATACATATCTTAGATCGTGATATTAAACAACATATAGCAACATCATATCGAAAACGGACTTACCATATCCTTGCTCATACCCATCAAGGTATCATATCAATATCTCATAGTTTTCGCTTTAACAACTTGAATAGTTATTTAACACACATATATATATATATATAAACCAAGTTATAAAGTGTGTATATATATGTGTGTTAAATAACTATTCAAGTTGTTAAAGCCGAAACTATGAGATATTGATATGATACCTTGATGGGTATGAGTAAGGATACGGGTAAGTTCGTTTCGATATGATGTTGCTATATGTTGTTTAATATCACGATCTAAGATATGTATTGGTTATATGTTCATATCAAAGTATATTGACATGATTTGTTTATCTATTGCATTGGTATGGGCAATATGAGAGGAGGGGAAGATTGATATTCGTGTCTTCTGGACACCGTGAGGTTTGGCACCTCCAAAGTGATTTGGTATCACATTTGTGTCTTTGGGACACCAGAGGTTTGGCACCTCATAGCGACTCGTCCCCGTGGATTAACACCACCGTGGGTTGGCCCCACTTTTGAGATATGGGATTGTCGCCATGATTTGGTATCACAAGTGGGTTGGCCCCACAACTTGATTATTTGTGACTTTGGTCACCAGTGGTTTGGCACCACCATGGTTTGGTACCACACGGGTAGAAAAAGGAGTTACTGATAGCTAGGTTGGGTGCATAATATATATATATATTGCTTGGTTATAATTTGTGTAAGTATGTGGTATTTACTCTGAGAGGGAGTATGCACTGAGTCTTGGTGACTCACCTTCTCCCTTACTTTTTAGGTAATTCAGAAATTCGCGGATGAGGAGCCTGGATGAACTCGAGGAGGCCATGCAATGAAATTTGGTTTTATGAAACTTCCATTTGGGTACTTGATTTTAATTTGGTTTTCATTTTATGGGTTTGTAATAAGGCCTCTTTAATTATTTTTTGGATTATTTATATGCTTTGGATTTGTTTTAGGAATAACTTGCAAATTACATGATTGATTTAATGATATGTGAACAAAGTTTTCTAAAATACAAAGCGCGATGGTTTTAAAACGTTACCATCGGGTAACCTAAATAAATTGATAATTTTTAACAACTTAAGTATTTTCGATAACTCAAACTATTTTACAAAACTTAAGTTTCAAAATTTCTATTAGATACGATTTTCAACCTAATTGCTTTAGTTTCTCTTTAATTTATAAATGGTTTACTGAATCTAAGTTTAAAACTAAGTTTTAAAAATCTATTTACTAATTGCAAAGTAAAATATCGATTTTCAACTTAATTTTTTTACGAATTTAGAATAATAAAAAGTTTTTCACTAAAATTTTATCGTTAACTTGTTTTTCTTCAAAACATTTTCCCCTGTGACATACCAAATTCGGTCGTGGCGTATTGACCGGGTTTGGGGTGTTACAAATTGGTATCGAGCCAAGTTCAAAAGCTTTTGTGGGCCCGAGGCCCAAAATGTTTTAAAGTATGGTTTTAAAATGATTTTATTGAAAATTGTATGGTTGGAAAGGCATGGCCCCAGTCTCCGACATCAATCCGCTACAGTAAGTACATCAAACTATTGATTTTGATGATATGATATGATGATGTTGGCATGACTGTATAATAGTAGGAACTACTCTAGAAGACCCAAACTATAGGTTGAATGTACTCGCGAAATAACTTCTTATTAAAATTATTCATAAAACTGTGTTTTAAAGAAAGTGGAATAATGACTAATGCATAACGCTTTTAAATCAGATAAGTCGAGACTTTAGACATGAGTACTCATGGTCGAGGTCGTTTTACTCGTGGACGTGGTCGGGGTAGGATGGCTGTGTCTGAGCCAGTGAGGTCTGGTCAAGGATCCGAGAATGAGGTACCACTACCCCCACCACCAGCGGTTGGAGTTGAGCATCAGGATCAAACGGGGGATGACGCAGTGTCTCAGGCGATGCTGCGAGTTCTTGAGAGGGTAGCTGGAATAGGTGGAGGCACGGGAATTCAAAAATCCGTATCTGAGCGACTTCGAGCCAATGGAGCTGAGGTATTTCGAGGTGTTTCAGGTGTGGCTCCTAGTACGGCAGAGTATTGGTTAGAGGCGACGGAACGAATCATGGATGACTTGGATCTGAATGCTGAGGAAAAGCTGAAAGGGATAGTGTCGCTTTTTCGGATGAGTCATATCGGTGGTGGCTCATGGTACGGAATAGTCTTTGCGCGGGAGGATCTCACTTGGGATTATTTTAAGGCGCGTATCGGAAGAAATATGTTGGGTCTAGTTACATTGATGCACAGCGTAAGGCATTTCGAGTTTGGTCCAGGGAAGTAAGTCCGTATTAGAATATGAGGCGAATTTTTAAGATTGAGCCAGTATCTTTGGAGGTATCGTGGCTTGAACACGAGCGATGTGTCCGGTTCAAAGATGGATTGAGGGACGAAGCCGAGATTGCCGATTGCTCCACATCGGGAGGCGAGAGTCTTCTGCGCTAGTTGAAAAGACTAAGATAGCAGAAGGGATAAAGGAATCAGTAAGGCAGGGGCACGACAAGAATAAACATAAGAGAAGTTTTGGATCATCCGGGTCAGCCGATAATTCTCAGAAGAGGGTTAGACAGAGTGGGCCGAATCAATCTGGGAGGCCTGTTACTGCTAATCAGGGACCAGCACAGTGTAATCGATGTGGAAAATCTCATTGGGGCGAATGTTGGACCGAAGGGAAAGGATGTTTTGAGTGTGGCTCGCTGGATCATCGTGTGAGGGATTGTCCACGTAAGCTAGCCAGGAATCAATTTGAGGGTCAAGGTCGTGCTCAGTTCAGAAATGAGGGACCGTCACCACAGAGAGGTCGTGGTAATGGTAGAGGAGGTAATGGTTCTGGTCGAGGTCGCGGAGCATCTCGCGCAGAGTGCTTGGCAACACCGAGGCAAGACGGCTGGTTTGGTGTATGCAATGAGACGTCGAGAGGAGGGCGACGCACTGGGCGTCATAATCGATACGTTCTTAATCTTTGGTGAACCATATCTTTGCTTTGATAGATGTGGGTTCGACACATTCGTATGTTGCTAGTAACATAGTAGAGACTATGAATCTAGACTCGAGACTACTTCTAGGAAGATGACATGCTTAGCCCTCCAGGTCACTCAGTAGAAGTAAATAAGTCAGTATAGAGATATACCCCTAGAACTCCAAGGGTAATGTTTGTAGTCGATCCGATGGAACCGCCGTTTAAGGAGTTTGATCTGATTCTTGGGATGGACCGGTTGGTCAAGTATCAAGCAAGTTTGGATTCTTGCGCCGCTAAGCGCATGGTTTTGAAGACAGCTGAGGGCAAAGAGGTGGTTATGATAGGTAATAGAAGAGATTATCTATCCAACGTGGTATCTGCGTTGAAAGCTGTGAAGTTGGTCAGAAAGGGCTGTGAGGCATTTGTGGTTCATGTGTGTGCGTTGGAGGCTAAGGAGTCTCATCGTGGGGAATGTCCGAACGGTAAAGGAATATGTTGACGTATTTCCGAAGAACTTCCGGATTGCTTCCGGATCGTGAAGTTGAATTTGGTATAGATCTGTTACCCGGAACTGCGCCAGTGTCTATTGCTCCGTATAGGATGGCTCCGAAGGAATTAAGGGAATTGAAGGCTCAAATTCAAGAGTTGTTGGATCGAGGTTTCATCCGACCAAGTGTTTCGCCATGAGGAGCACCGGTACTTTTTGTCAAGAAGAAAGATGGTGCGATGCGGATGTGTATAGACTACACCCCGATTGAATAAGTGATTTATCAAAAACAAGTATCCTTTGCCGAGGATAGATGACTTGTTTGATCACCTTAAGGGCGCGCGGTTTTCTCAAGATTGATTTAAGGTCCGGATATCATCACCAAAGGTGAAAGAGGTCGATATCCATAAGACGGCATTTCGCACTCGGTATGGGCACTACGAATTTACGTAATGCCGTTTGGGTTGACTAACGCGCGGCATTCATGGACATGATGAATCGGGTATTCCAAAGAGTTTTGGTTCGGTTTTTTCGTAGTATTTATAGACGATATTTTGGTATACTCAAAGTCGAGGAGGAGCATGATGCGCATTTGCAAGTAGTGTTGCGATTCTCGAGGAAAAGCAACAGACGCCAAATTTAGTAAGTGCGAGTTCGCTTAGGGAGGTGACTTTCTTGGGTCACGTAGTATCACCGTGAGGGATTAGAGTAGATCCTCGGAAGATTGAAGCGATGTTGGATTGGAAGCCGCCTAAGTCGGTGGGTGAGATTCGAGTTTTCTAGGTGCAGCGGTATTACCGAAGATTTATAGAAGGATTTTCTTTGATAGTAGCACCTATGACTAAGTTATTGAGGAAAGGAATTCCATTTGTGTGGACCGAAGCGACAAGGAAGTTTTGACAAGTTGAAGAAGATTACATTGAAGCTCGGTTTTGATTCAACTCGAGGCGAGGCAAGGAATTCACGGTTTCTTGTGATGCATCACATACCGGTTTGGGATGTGTGTCTTTGATGCAGAAGGAAAGGTAGTGGCTTATGCATCTCGGCGATTAAGACCACATGAAGTTAACTATCCGACGCATGACTTGGAATTAGCTGCAGTGGTTTTTGCTTTGAAGATATGGAGGCACTATTTGTATGGAGAGAAGTCGATAGTCTACACGGATCACAAGAGTCTTAAGTATCTTTTGACTCAGAAGGATTTAAACTTAAGGCAGCGTAGATGGATTGAGTTGTTAAAGGACTACGACTGTTCGATTGAGTATCATCCAGGCAAGGCTAATGTGGTGGCAGACGCGTTGAGCCGTAAGGTTGTGACTGACTTAAGATCGATGTTTGCTCGTCTTAGCTTATATGACGATGGGAGTCTTTTGGCTGAATTGCAAGTCAAGCCGACTTGGTTAGAGCAAATCAAGGAGAAACAGTTAGAGGATGATGGTTTGAATGATCGGAGGTTACAGGTTCAGAATGGTGGTTTAGAGGATTATAGTTTGTCCAGTGATGGAGTATTGTGTTTTAAAGGAAGAGCTTGTATGCCAAATGATGTTGAGTTGAGGCAAAGGATTCTTCGGGACACACATAACAGCCCATACGCTATGCATCCTGGAGGTAGTAAGATGTATCGGGATTTAAGAGAGCAGTTTTGGTGGCAGTGCAGGCGGGAGGTAATCGAGTTTGTGGGTAAATTTCGACGTGTCGCCAGGTCAAGCGGAACATCGATTGCCGTGCAGGTTACTTCACCAGTAAAGATTCCACAGTGGAAGTGGGAAAGGATCACTATGGACTTTGTCGATGGATTACCCTTTACACCTAGTAAGAAGGACTCGGTTTGGGTGATTGTGGATCGTCGACTAAGTCGACTCATTTTATTCTCGTAAGGGTGGATTATTAAGCCGAGAAGTTAGCTACGTTGTATGTGGCGGAAATAGTGAGGTTGCACGGTGTACGATGTCGATCATCTCGAGCAGAGATCCTAGATTTACGTCGAGGTTTTGGAGAGCGTTACATCGGGCTTTGGGTACGCGGTTGGATTTTAGTACCGCATTTCATCCACAATCGACGGCAATCGGAAAGAGTTATCTGATTTTTTAGAGGATATGTTGAGAGGTTGTGTATTGGACTTGAGAGGCACTGGGAAGAGTTTTTTCCATTAGCTGAATTCGCATACAACAATAGTTATCAAGCAAGCATTAAGATGGCACCATATGAGGCGTTGTATGGTAGAAGGTGTCGCACACCTACATGTTGGACAGAGTTGGATGAGCGTCGGATGTTAGGACCAGAGTTGGTTGCGGAGGCGAGGATAAGGTTAAGACGATTCGTGCTCGTCTCAAGGAAGCTTCAGAGATAGGCGTAAGTCATATCTTGATCTCAAGTGGAGGATATAGAGTTTGCCGTGGGTGACAATGTTTTTCTGAAAGTCTCGCCATGGAAGAAAGTGTTAAGATTTGGGAGAAAAGGCAAGTTAAATCCAAGGTTTATTGGACCGTATAAGGTGTTGAGACGAGTGGGACCAGTAGCCTATCACTCGAGTTGCCATCGGCCGAGTCGATTCACGATGTGTTTCATGTCTCCATGCTTATACGTTATCGTTCGATCCATCGCATGTCGTGGCGATGAGGAAATAGAGGTGAGTCCAGTTTGATTTATAGAAGAAGAACCTGCGCATTCTAGATCGAGATGTGAAAGTTTTGCGTAGGAAGTCCGTTCCTTTAGTGAAGGTTTTATGGCGTAATCATGGCGTGGAAGAAGCTACGTGGGAGCCGGAGGATGCGATGAGGCAAAGTGATACCCTCAACTCTTTTGATCGTAATTTCGAGGACGAAATTTTCTTAAGGGGTAGAATTGTAACATCCTAAAAATATTAGAGTATCATCTTGTTATTTGTGTTAGCTCAGATATGATTGTTATTGTGTGCTTAGTATATTTGTGTGAAGGCTTGGAAATATTAGCTAAGCTAGAATAATTTTTTTTAGTGTGGAAAATTTAATAAAGTGGATTAAGTGAGCTTGACACTTAAGATAATTTAAGTGTTAAATTAAAGCACATGAGGAGTTAGTGGCAAGGTGGTTATGGCGCATGAATGGTTGCTTGAGGGGAGTGGTTCAATCCCATGGATGGACTTTAGGTGACTTTTATTTTTCATTTATATGGCATGTGTTGGTCAAACTCTAATTAAGATAAGGTTGGACTATTGTCTTTTATGGATAGTAGACTAAGGAATAAGGCAAGTTATTAGTTAAGGTATGGAATCAAGATGTTATGGAAGGATAAGGGGACAAAAGGCTTGGCTTAAGGAAGATGTTTTGGAAACTATTCCAAGGCCTTTAGTGCATGTATGTGGACGGCATGTATGGCTAGGGGGGTGGCCGAATATTGATAGGAGGTTTGGGGAAGGATAGTTGGCCAACTTTAGCATTTGTGCACCTTTTGGCATTTGTTTCTTTTCTCTCCAAAAACTCCTTCTTTGGCCGAATGTACCTAGGCATTTTTGTGCAAATTTGCTTTGGATTTTAGCTCTCGTTTTTGTGTTGAACCAAATACCATTCTCTTTCTCTCATTTTTCCTTTTGAAACCGAAACTACATTTGAACTTTGTGCATTTTTGTGCACTTTTCTTCTTTAGTAAAATAGGTGTTGGCGAATCTCTTAATCCCATTTTCTCTCCTTTCTTTCTTTTGAATATTGTTCAAAATCACAACATTTCTTTTACTTTCTTCTTGGCCGAATCTCTTTCTTCCCTTTCCCCTTGATTTTTCTTTCATTAGTTGCTAAAGCCGAATCATCCTTCTTCCCTTTTCATTTTTTTTTTTTCTTTTCTTCTTTGCCATACTAATTCTTCATCTCTTTTGAGCCGATTATCAATTGTTTTCTTTCAAAATCATAGCCGAAACTCTCATATCCTATTTGATTTGTCTTGGCCGAATTTCTTCAAGGGTAGGACTTCATTTGGTTTTCTTCAATCGGTTTTGGAAGATAGGTAAGTGTTATGGTCGTTTTTCCTTAGTCTTTTTATTGTTTCTATGTTGTTCCTCTTGTGGACAAAGGCCGAATTTTGGGCAATTCTTGTAAGGTTCTAATCATTCTTAGAAATCGATTTCTTTTAGGCTCCTCGGGACGTTAGAAGCAATTAATCTAAGCCTCGTTTCTTTGTCCAATCATTTTGGGTAAGCTTTAGGTAAGACTTGGTATTTCAAGTGATAACTCATTGGGATTTAGTAGTATGGCCGAATGGCCTTTGTTTATAATTTAAATATTGGCCGATTGTAGGACAAAGTGATCTAGTGCGGTAGATCGGGTCTTCAGATTTTAGTACTTGCGGTAGTGAAAGATGTGTATCTTACACACTTTATAACTTGGTTTATATATATATATATGTGTGTTAAATAAGTATTCAAGTTGTTAAAGCTGAAACTATGAGATATTGATATGATACCTTGATGGGTATGAGCAAGGATACGGGTAAGTCCGTTTCGATATGATGTTGCTATATGTTGTTTAATATCACGATCTAAGATATGTATTGGTTATATGTTCATATCAAAGTATATTGACATGATTTGTTTATCTATTGCATTGGTATGGGCAATATGAGAGGAGGGGAAGATTGATATTCGTGTCTTCGGACACCGTGAGGTTTGGCACCTCCAAAGATTTGGTATCACATTTGTGTCTTTGGGACACCGGAGGTTTGGCACCTCATAGCGACTCGTCCCTGTGGATTAACACCACCGTGGGTTGGCCCCACTTTTGAGATATGGGATTGTCGCCAAAGATTTGGTATCACAAGTGGGTTGGCCCCACAACTTGATTATTTGTGACTTTGGTCACCGGTGGTTTGGCACCACCGGTGGTTTGGTACCACACGGGGTAGAAAAAGGAGTTACTGGATGGCTAGGTTGGGTGCATAATATATAAATCTATTGCTTGGTTATAATTTGTGTAAGTATGTGGTATTTACCCGGAGAGGAATATATGCACTGAGTCTTGGTGACTCACCTTCTCCTTACTTTTTCGTAATTCGTAAATTCGCGGATGAGGAGCCTGGATGAACTCGAGGAGGCCATGCAATGAAATTTGGTTTTACATGAACTTCCATTTGGGTACTTGATTTTAATTTGGTTTTCATTTTATGGGTTTGTAATAAGGCCTCTTTAATTATGTTTTTGGATTATTTATATGCTTTGGATTTGTTTTAGGAATAACTTGCAAATTACATGATTGATTTAATGATATGTGAACAAAGTTTTCTAAAATACAAAGCGCGATGGTTTTTAAAACGTTACCATCGGGTAACCTAAATAAATTGATAATTTTTAACAACTTAAGTATTTTCGATAACTCAAACTATTTTACAAAACTTAAGTTTCCAAATTTCTATTAGATACGATTTTCAACCACTACCCCCACCACCAGCGGTTGGAGTTGAGCATCAGGATCAAACGGGGGATGACGCAGTGTCTCAGGCGATGCTGTGAGTTCTTGAGAGGGTAGCTGGAATAGGTGGAGGCGCAAGAATTCAGAAATTCGTATCTGAGCGACTTCGAGCCAATGGAGCTGAGGTATTTCGAGGTGTTTCAGGTGTGGCTCCCAGTACGGCAGAGTATTGGTTAGAGGCGACGGAACAAATCATGGATGAATTGGATCTGAATGCTGAGGAAAAGCTGAAAGGGATAGTGTCGCTTCTTCGGGATGAGTCATATCAGTGGTGGCTCACGGTACGGAATAGTGCTGCAGCGGAGGATCTCACTTGAGATTATTTTAAGGCAGTGTATCAGAAGAAATATGTTGGGTCTAGTTACATTGATGCACAGCGTAAGGCATTTCTGAGTTTGGTCCAGGAAGTAAGTCCGTATTAGAATATGAGGCCAGAATTTTTAAGATTGAGCCGGTATCTTTGGAGGTATCGTGGCTTCTGAACACGAGCGATGTGTCCGGTTTGAAGATGGATTGAGGGACGAGCTGAGATTGCTGATTGCTCCACATCAGGAGCGAGAGTCTTCTGCGCTAGTTGAAAAGACTAAGATAGCAGAAGGGATAAAGGAATCAGTAAGGCAGAGGCACGACAAGAATAAACATAAGAGAAGTTTTGGATCATCCGGTCACCGATAATTCTCGTAAGAGGTTTAGCGAGTGGGCCGAATCAATCTGGGAGGCCTCATATCGTTAATCGTGACCACGGACAAATGTAATCGATGTGGAAAATCTCATTGGGGCAAATGTTGGACCGAAGGGAATGGATGTTTTGAGTGTGGCTCGCTGGATCATCGTGTGAGGGATTGTCCACGTAAGCTAGCCAGGAATCAATTTGAGGGTCAAGGTCGTGCTCAGTTCAGAAATGAGGGACCGTCACCACAGAGAGGTCATGGTAATGGTAAAGGAGATAATGGTTCTGGTCGAGGTCGCGGAGCATCTGGCAGAGGTGCTGGCAACACTGTGGCAAGACAGCCTGGTTTGGTGTATGCAGCGAGACGTCGAGAGGAGGGCGACGCACCAGACGTCATAACTGGTACGTTCTTAATCTTTGGTGAACCATATCTTGCTTTGATAGATGTGGGTTCGACACATTCGTATGTTGCTAGTAACATAGTAGAGACTATGAATCTAGACTCGAGACTACTTCTAGGAAGATGACAAGTGCTTAGCCCTCTCGGTCACTCTGTAGAAGTAAATAAGTCAGATAGAGATATACCCCTAGAACTCCAAGGGGTAATGTTTGTAGCCGATCCGATGGAACCGCCATTTGAGGAGTTTGATCTCGATTCTTGGGATGGACTGGTTGGTCAAGTATCAAGCAAGTTTGGATTGCACCGCTAAGCGCATGGTTTTGAAGACACCGAGGGCAAAGAGGTGGTTATGATAGGTAATAGAAGAGATTATCTATCCAACGTGGTATCTGCGTTGAAAGTCGTGAAGTTGGTCGAGAAAGAGGGCAGGGCATTTGTGGTTCATGTGTGTGCGTTGGAGGCTAAGGAGTCTCTCGTGGGGAATGTCCGAACGGTAAAGGAATATGTTGACGTATTTCGGAAGAACTTCCGGATTGCCTCCGGATCGTGAAGTTGAATTTGGTATAGATCACATTGCTTAATCGCGCGGTGTCTATTGCTCCGTATAGGATGGCACCGAAGGAATTAGGGGAATTGAAGGCTCAAATTCAAGAGTTGTTGGATCGAGGTTTCATCCGACCAAGTGTTTCGCCATGGGGAGCGCCGGTACTTTTTGTCAAGAATAAAGATGGTACGATGCGGATGTGTATAGACTACCGCCAGTTGAATAAGCTGACGATCAAAAACAAGTATCCTTTGCCGAGATAGATGACTTGTTTGATCGACTTAAGAAAGCGCGGTTTTCTCAAGATTGATTTAAGGTCCGGATATCATCACCAAGGTGAAAGAGGTGATATCCATAAGACGGCATTTCGCACTTTTCGGTATGGGCACTCACGAATTTTTGGTAATGCCGTTTGGGTTGACTAACGCTACCGGCAACATTCATGGACATGATGAATCGGGTATTCCAAACAGCTTTTGGATCGGTTTGTCGTAGTATTTATAGACGATATTTTGGTATACTCAAAGTCGGAGGAGGAGCATGATGCGCATTTGCGAGTAGTGTTGCGATTCGAGGAAAAGCAACTCATCACGCCAAATTTAGTAAGTGCGAGTTACGCTTAGGGAGGTGACTTTCTTGGGTCACGTAGTATCACCGAGGGATTAGAGTAGATCCTCGGAAGATTGAGGCGATGTTGGATTGGAAGCCGCCTAAGTCGGTGGGTGAGATTCGGAGTTTTCTAGGTCCAGCGGTATTACCAAGATTTATAGAAGGATTTTCTTTGATAGCAGCACCTATGACTAAGTTATTGAGGAAAGGAATTCCATTTTTGTGGACCGAGAAGCGCAAAGGAAGTTTTGACAAGTTGAAGAAGATTCATCAAGCTCAGGTTTTGATTCAACTTTGAGGCGGCAAGGAATTCACTACATTCTTGTGATGCATCACATACTTGGTTTGGGATGTGTCTTGATGCAGAAGGAAAGGTAGTGGCTTATGCATCTCGACAGATTAAGACCACATGAAGTTAACTATCCGACGCATGACTTGGAATTAGTTGCAGTGGTTTTTGCTTTGAAGATATGGAGGCACTATTTGTATGGAGAGAAGTCGATAGTCTACACGGATCACAAGAGTCTTAAGTATCTTTTGACTCAGAAGGATTTGAACTTGAGGCAGCGTAGATGGATTAAGTTGTTAAAGGACTACGACTGTTCGATTGAGTATCATCCAAGCAAGGCTAATGTGGTGGCGGACAGCGTTGAGCCGTAAGGTTGTGTGATCGACTTAAGATCGATGTTTGCTCATCTTAGCTTATATGACGATGGGAGTCTTTTGGCTGAATTGCAAGTCAAGCCGACTTGGTTAGAGCAAATCAAGGAGAAACAGTTAGAGGATGATGGTTTGAATGATCGGAGGTTACAGGTTCAGAATGGTGGTTTAGAGGATTATAGTTTGTCCAGTGATGGAGTATTGTGTTTTAAAGGAAGAGCTTGTATGCCAAAGGATGTTGAGTTGAGGCAAAGGATTCTTCGGGACGCACATAACAGCCCATACGCTATGCATCCTGGAGGTAGCAAGATGTATTGGGATTTAAGAGAGTAGTTTTGGTGGCAGTGCAGGCGGGAGGTAATCGAGTTTGTGGGTAAATGTCCGACGTGTCACCGGTCAAGGCGAACATCATCGCTTGTCTCAGGTTACTTCACCGATAAAGATTCCACGATGGAAGTGGGAAAGGATCACTATGGACTTTGTCGCTGGATTACCCTTACACCTAGTAAGAAGGACTCGATTTGGGTGATTGTGGATCGTCGACTAAGTCGACTCATTTTATTCCTGTAAGGGTGGATTATTCGCCGAGAAGTTAGCTAAGTTGTATGTGGCGTAAATAGTGAGGTTGCACGGTGTACCAAAGGTCGATCATCTCGCATGCAGATCCTAGATTTACGTCGAGGTTTTGGAGAGCGTTACATCGGGCTTTGGGTACGCGGTTGGATTTTAGTACCGCATTTCATCCATAGTCCGACGGCGATCGGAAAGAGTTATACTGATTTTAGAGGATATGTTGAGAGGTTGTGTATTGGACTTGAGAGGCACTGGAAGAGTTTTTGCCATTAGCCAATTCGCATACAACAATAGTTATCAAGCAAGCATTAAGATGGCACCATATGAGGCGTTGTATGGTAGAAGGTGTCGCACACCTACATGTTGGACAGAGTTGGATGAGCGTCGATGTTAGGACCGAGAGATGGTTGCGAGGATCGAGGATAAGGTTAAGACGATTCGAGCTCTCGTGCAAGGAAGCTTCAGATTGGCGAAGTCATATCTTGATCTCAAGCGGAGGGATATAGAGTTTGCCGTGGGTGACAAAGTTTTTCCGAAAGTCTCGCCATGGAAGAAAGTGTTAAGATTTGGGAGAAAAGGCAAGTTAAGTCCAAGGTTTATTGGACCGTATAAGATGTTGAGACGAGTGAGACCAGTAGCCTATCACCTCGAGTTGCCATCGTAGTGAGTCGATTCACGATGTGTTCCATGTCCCATGCTTAGAGGCTATCGTTCGATCCATCGCATGTCGTGGCGAGAGGAAATAGAGGTGAGTCCGGTTTTGACGATAGAAGAAGAACTCGTGCGATTCTAGATCGAGATGTGAAAGTTTTGCGTGGGAAGTCCGTTCCTTTAGTGAAGGTTTTATGGCGGAATCATGGCGTGGAAGAAGCTACGTGGGAGCCGGAGGATGCGATGAGGCGGCGATGCCCTCTCAACTCTTTTGATCGTAATTTCGAGGACGAAATTTTCTTAAGAGGGTAGAATTGTAACATCCTAAAAATATTAGAGTATCATCTTGTTATTTGTGTTAGCTCGGATATGATTGTTATTGTGTGCTTAGTATATTTGTGTGAAGGCTTGGAAATATTAGCTAAGCTAGAATAATTTTTTTAGTGTGGAAAATTTAATGAAGTGGATTAAGTGAGCTTGACACTTAAGATAATTTAAGTGTTAAATTAAAGCACATGAGGAGTTAGTGGCAAGGTGGTTATGGCGCATGAATGGTTGCTTGAGGGGAGTGGTTCAATCCCATGGATGGACTTTAGGTGACTTTTATTTTTCATTTATATGGCATGTGTTGGTCAAACTCTAATTAAGATAAGGTTGGACTATTGTCTTTTATGGATAGTAGACTAAGGAATAAGGCAAGTTATTAGTTAAGGTATGGAATCAAGATGTTATGGAAGGATAAGGGGACAAAAGGCTTGGCTTAAGGAAGATGTTTTGGAAACTATTCCAAGGCCTTTAGTGCATGTATGTGGACGGAATGTATGGCTAGGGGGTGGCCGAATATTGATAGGAGGTTTGGGGAAGGATAGTTGGCCAACTTTAGCATTTGTGCACCTTTTGGCATTTGTTTCTTTTCTCTCCAAAAACTCCTTCTTTGGCCGAATGTACCTAGGCATTTTTGTGCAAATTTGCTTTGGATTTTAGCTCTCGTTTTTGTGTTGAACCAAATACCATTCTCTTTCTCTCATTTTTCCTTTTGAAACCGAAACTACATTTGAACTTTGTGCATTTTTGTGCACTTTTCTTCTTTAGTAAAATAGGTGTTGGCGAATCTCTTAATCCCATTTTCTCTCCTTTCTTTCTTTTGAATATTGTTCAAAATCACAACATTTCTTTTACTTTCTTCTTGGCGAATCTCTTTCTTCCCCTTTTCCCTTGATTTTTCTTTCATTAGTTGCTAAAGCCGAATCATCCTTCTTCCCTTTTCATTTTTTTCTTTTCTTTTCTTCTTTGCCATACTAATTCTTCATCTCTTTTGAGCCGAATATCAATTGTTTTCTTTCAAAATCATAGCCAAAACTCTCATATCCTATTTGATTTGTCTTGGCCGAATTTCTTCAAGGGTAGGACTTCATTTGGTTTTCTTCAATCGGTTTTGGAAGATAGGTAAGTGTTATGGCCGTTTTTCCTTAGTCTTTTATTGTTTCTATGTTGTTCCTCTTGTGGACAAAGGCCGAATTTTGGGCAATTGTTGCAAGGTTCTAATCATTCTTAGAAATCGATTTCTTTTAGGCTCCTCGGGACGTTGGAAGCAATTAATCTAAGCCTCGTTTCTTTGTCTAATCGTTTTGGGTAAGCTTTAGGTAAGACTTGGTATTTCAAGTGATAACTCATTGGGATTTAGTAGTATGGCCGAATGGCCTTTGTTTATAATTTAAATATTGGCCGATTGTAGGACAAGGTGATCTAGTGCGGTAGATCGGGTCTTCGGATTTTAGTACTTGCGGTAGTGAAAGATGTGTATCTTACACACTTTATAACTTGGTTTATATATATATATATGTGTGTTAAATAACTATTCAAGTTGTTAAAGCTGAAACTATGAGATATTGATATGATACCTTGATGGGTATGAGCAAGGATACGGGTAAGTCCGTTTCGATATGATGTTGCTATATGTTGTTTAATATCACGATCTAAGATATGTATTGGTTATATGTTCATATCAAAGTATATTGACATGATTTGTTTATCTATTGCATTGGTATGGGCAATATGAGAGGAGGGGGAAGATTGATATTCGTGTCTTCGGACACCAGAGGTTTGGCACCTCCAGTGATTTGGTATCACATTTGTGTCTTTGGGACACCAGAGGTTTGGCACCTCATAGCGACTCGTCCCTGTGGATTAACACCACCGTGGGTTGGCCCCACTTTTGAGATATGGGATTGTCGCCAGTGATTTGGTATCACAAGTGGGTTGGCCCCACAACTTGATTATTTGTGACTTTGGTCACCAGTGGTTTGGCACCACCAATGGTTTTGGTACCACACTGGGGTAGAAAAAGGAGTTACTGGATGGCTAGGTTAGGTGCATAATATATATATATTGCTTGGTTATAATTTGTGTAAGTATGTGGTATTTACCCTGAGAGGGAATATGCACTGAGTCTTGGTGACTCACCTTCTCCCTTACTTTTTCTGTAATTCGTAAATTCGCGGATGAGGAGCCTGGATGAACTCGAGGAGGCCATGCAATGAAATTTGGTTTTACATGAACTTCCATTTGGGTACTTGATTTTAATTTGGTTTTCATTTTATGGGTTTGTAATAAGGCCTCTTTAATTATGTTTTTGGATTATTTATATGCTTTGGATTTGTTTTAGGAATAACTTGCAAATTACATGATTGATTTAATGATATGTGAACAAAGTTTTCTAAAATACAAAGCGCGATGGTTTTAAAACGTTACCATCGGGTAACCTAAATAAATTGATAATTTTTAACAACTTAAGTATTTTCAATAACTCAAACTATTTTACAAAACTTAAGTTTCCAAATTTCTATTAGATACGATTTTCAACCTAATTGCTTTAGTTTCTCTTTAATTTATAAATGGTTTACGAATCTAAGCTGCAACTAAGTTTTAAAAATCTATTTACGGAATTGCAAAGTAAAATATCAGTTTTCAACTTAATTTTTTTACGAATTTAGAATAATAAAAAGTTTTTCACTAAAATTTTATCGTTAACTTGTTTTTCTTCAAAATGTTTTCCCCTGTGACATACCAAATTTGGTCGTGGCGTATTGACCGGGTTTGGGGTGTTACAAATTGGTATCAGAGCCAAGTTCAAAAGCTCGGCTGTGGGCCCGAGGCCCAAAATGTTTTAAAGTATGGTTTTAAAATGATTTTATTGAAAATTGTATGGTTGGAAAGGCATGGCCCCGAGTCTCCGACATCAATCCGCCCTGGAAAGTACATCAAACTATTGACTTTGATGATATGATATGATGATGTCGGCATGACTGTATAGTAGTAGGAACTACTCTAGAAGACCCAAACTATAGGTTGAATGTACTCGCGAAACAACTTCTTATTAAAATTATTCATAAAACTGTGTTTTAAAGAAAGTGGAATAATGACTAATGCATAACGCTTTTAAATCAGATAAGTCGAGACTATAGACATGAGTACTTGTGGTCGAGGTCGTTTTACTCGTGGACGTGGTCGGGGTAGGATGGCTGTGTCTGAACCAGTGAGGTCTGGTCAAGGATCCGAGAATGAGGTACCACTACCCCCACCACCAGCGGTTGGAGTTGAGCATCAGGATCAAACGGGGGATGACGCAGTGTCTCAGGCGATGCTGCGAGTTCTTGAGTGGGTAGCTGGAATAGGTGGAGGCGCGGGAATTCGGAAATCCGTATCTGAGCGACTTCGAGCCAATGGAGCTGAGGTATTTCGAGGTGTTTCAGGTGTGGCTCCCAGTACGGCAGAGTATTGGTTAGAGGCGACGGAACAAATCATGGATGACTTGGATCTGAATGCTAAGGAAAAGCTGAAAGGGATAGTGTCGCTTCTTCGGGATGAGTCATATCGGTGGTGGCTCACGATGCGGAATAGTGTTTGCAATGGAGGATCTCACTTGAGATTATTTTAAGGCGATGTATCGTAAGAAATATGTTGGGTCTAGTTACATTGATGCACAGCGTAAGGCATTTCTGAGTTTGGTCCAGGGAAGTAAGTCCGTATTAGAATATGAGGCAGAATTTTTAAGATTGAGCCGGTATGCTAGAGGTATCGTGGCTTCGGAGCACGAGCGATGTGTCCGGTTCGAAGATGGATTGAGGGACGAGCTGAGATTGCTGATTGCTCCACATCAGGAGCGAGAGTCTTCTGCGCTAGTTGAAAAGACTAAGATAGCAGAAGGGATAAAGGAATCAGTAAGGCAGAGGCACGACAAGAATAAACATAAGAGAAGTTTTGGATCATCCGGGTCAGCCGATAATTCTCAGAAGAGGGTTAGGCAGAGTGGGCCGAATCAATCTGGGAGGCCTGTTACTATTAATCAGGGACCAGCACAGTGTAATCGATGTGGAAAATCTCATTGGGGCAAATGTTGGACCGAAGGGAAAGGATGTTTTGAGTGTGGCTCGCTGGATCATCGTGTGAGGGATTGTCCATGTAAGCTAGCCAGGAATCAATTTGAGGGTCAAGGTCGTGCTCAGTTCAAAAATGAGGGACCGTCACCACAGAGAGGTCGTGGTAATGGTAGAGGAGGTAATGGTTCTGGTCGAGGTCGCGGAGCATCTGGCGGAGGTGCCGGCAACACCGAGGCAAGACGGCTGGTTTGGTGTATGCAAACGAGACGCGTCGAGAGGAGGCGACGCACTGGCGTCATAATCGAGTGCGTTCTTAATCTTTGGTGAACCATATCTTGCTTTGATAGATGTGGGTTCGACACATTCTTATGTTGCTAGTAACATAGTAGAGACTATGAATCTAGACTCTGAGACTACTTCTAGGAAGATGACAGTACTTAGCCCTCTGGGTCACTCTGTAGAAGTAAATAAGCTGTATAGACCCTGTGACATACCAAATTCGGTCGTGGCGTATTGACCGGGTTTGGTGTGTTACATGAACTGAGCAGAGTTGAGCACATCAATCAGAATAGATCCGAAAAGCTATTGAACTAAGCAAACTCTTTCCTTCTGTCATTGATTTTAAACATGTTTGCTTTGTGTTTTATGTTTTTGACATCAACTATGAAGTTTTAATTCCTATCTGCTAAGATGATTATATTAATTTAATGGGATTTATTTAATTCATGTTAACACGTTTTGTGCCTCAGTCAATTATGTTTTCAATTAATATCATGATGCATTTCATTCATACATGATTGGGTGCACTCAGATTAGTTGAGCGATCCTAACCAGACGACGGCTAGTAGACGTATAATTGAAAAGTGCAATGCTTTAATATAGGTCATTAAAACCGACTAAGTTAAGCTTCATAATATCTTTAGTTAGCTCTATTATCTTGCATGGTTTTTAGATTTATGTAGTTAAATTGTTGCAAACTAAAATGCTCCTGTGACCTTGCATAAATGCTAAGAAACTCATAGTCTAATATGATCAGTAACATGCATATTTAACTAAGTAAAACATCCGAGAGAACTTAATTTGGATTCCAAACCCATAAGAGATCGAGTTGCCATGGAAGTAATTCCGAACATGTTAGCATGATGAAAGTAAGTTGATTTGATTAATATAATTATCCTAGCCCATTTAATGTTTATTGTTTTTGTTGCTAAAGCCTTCATTCATACATTTAGGTAAATTGCATTTAAATTAGAAATTACATTAGGGATCACTCTTGCATTTAATTAATCTGATCATCACTATCAAAATTTATTGAGTTTTTTACATCAAACTGTTAATTATAATTTTGCAATTAATTGTTTAAGCTTATACAGTCCCTGTGGAAATGGTAACTCATTTTTACTTACTTATTACTTGAACGACTACGTACACTTGCATAAATACATTACAATCCGTAGGCCAATACTGTGAATGTAACACCCCTTTACCCGTATTCAACGCCGGAACCGGGCACGAGGCGTTACCGTATTAAAAACCTCAAGATCGCCACTTAGGCACAACATGACCACTCTCTTTGGCCATCACAACAACCTCAATCCTGACTTACGAGGCCTCTCTCAAACACACGAGGGCTCTCGAGACCACATCGAAAACACTTACGATCTTAAAACTTTTCCATCTATACAGGGCTCACACGCCCGTGTAAGATTTGGCACGCCCGTAGATGTCACACATGCCCATGGTCACTACCCGTGCATGAAAACTCAAGCATTTTGCCAATGCCCCACGGTTAGGGCACACGCCCGTGCCTTTTACCCGTGGTGCACACTGACTACCTTAACACGGCCTAGAGTCTAGACACACGCCCGTGTGGCTAGCCCGTGGCCAACACTGACTAACACACATGTTCTAGGCACACGCCCGTGTGACTAGTTCGTGGTCTATTCTGACTTAAAATACTAACATGCAGGGGACACACGGCCAAGTCACACGACCATGGGCTGACCGTGTGTCACACATGGCCTAGACACACGCCCGTGTGTCTACCCACATGGACAAGAACAAAGCTATTTTCCAAGTTCTTTTCACCCTTCTAGCATACACAATCATGCACTCATTCAACACATCCATAATCAACTCAAAATCTTACAATCTCAATTAGATAACTACGTCTTTTCATATAATAAAGTGCCAACAACTATGGCATTATACAAAATAGATTATCCATCTAAAGGCCAACACATCATAGCCATATACAACAAAATTCACTAACTTGTCTAGCCCCTATACATGCCATATACAAAATATTGAGTCTCATGTACCAGAGTGTGCTGACAGTGTGGGCGATCTTTCAATTGATCCTCGTATCTCGATTCAACACTTTTGCTCTATAAGACGAGGGAAAAGAAAAGGGAGTAAGCTTTGAGCTTAATAAGTTTACACATAAACAATTAAGCAACATACTATAAGCTAAACAACAATTAGTATTATACTAACATATAATGTACAACTATGCTTACTCTTTCTATCCCTTACCACATTTTCAACACATCATGAGTCACTTACTCATAACCATTGACATGCACCCCTGCATTCAATATCACATTTACACAATATACAACACATCATTAATTCTCAATAATACATCCACACAGCTATTCTCCTCACTATCACATCCACACAACAAATCTCTCGGTGGTTCCGCACTAAGCCCACCACAATCAATTAATAAGGTAGTATCGCACTTAGCCTACCAACAAGGTATTCATAGTGGTTTCACACATAGCCCACTAGATAATATACCTAACGATAGCATCGCACATAGCCAGCTCATCGTCAATATGCATTAGGATGGTATCACACTTAGCCCACCATTTAGCATTATCACAACACATTCACAATCTACTTACTTAATCATTCATTTCACTTGAACCACATAGGTTCTCAATCATTCTCAACCATGCTATACACTATCTAGCATTAACAAATTGTAAGTATGAATGCATTGTTTATGCATAGACTTACCTCAATACTCAAAAGTATAGAAACGTGCAATTTAGTCCACCACTTTGCTCTTGCCTCGGTTTCGATCCGGGCTTTGTCTTTCTTGATCTATAATGAATAAATCAGCTTATTCAATACACACATTGACCAAATTGACCCACATCTCATACTTTGGCAAAATTACTCTTTTGCCCCAAATCTTTCTCATAATTACACTATTACCCCAAGGCTCGTAAAGTGATTTTTATTTAACTTTCTAGCCTTTTATGCTTAGCCAAATCACTTACTCAGCTAAAGCAATCATCAATTCTCACTACATCACACATGTATGACCAAACTCAAGATTTTTACAAACTAGTCCCTACATGCATTTTCTATGGAAACTCGTTTAGCAAAAGATGTTTCTACTACATCAAGCTTTCATAATCTTCCATAAAATATCAAAATACATGCATGTCATACATGGCCACATTTTTGAACTTCCATCAAAGCTCATCAAATAGCTAAAAATAGCTTACTCATGCAACAAGGACTTCAAAAATACAAAGAATATCAAAAACGAGGCTAGATGCACTTACTAGCAAGCTTGAAATTTTTGAAGAACCCTAACAATGGCTCTCTCAAATTTTCTAATGACCTTGGAGAAGAAGATGAATGAATTTTGTCATCTTTTCTCCTATTCTAATCACTTAATAGTTAAATGACCAAAATGCCCTTTTTGATAAACTTTCTATTTTAACTCATCCATGCCCAAATTTGTCCAAAAATTAGAAATTGGGAAAATTGCTATTTAAGGACCTCTAATTAATATTCTAAAGCTATTTCACACAAATAGCTTCTAGAATCTCACATTTTGCAACTTTTGCAATTTAGTCCTTTTGGACAATTCAACCGCAATTTCACAAAATTGTTTCATGAAACTTTCACACTAGCATGCATACATAGCATAAACCTCAAAAACTCATTCATATACCTCGGATTTGTGGTCTCGCACCACTATTTTGACTAGGCCCTAAATCGGGATGTTATAACTCTCCCCCCATTTAGAGATTTTCGCCCCCGAAAATCTTACCAGTAAAGAGGTTTGGATGTTGCTCTCTCATAGCTTCTTCTGTTTCCCATGTAGCCTCTTCCACACCGTGTTTCTGCCATAACACTTTCACTAGTGCTATGCTCTTATTTCTCAACTGTTTCACTTCTCGAGCCAAGATCTTAATTGGCTCTTTATCATAAGACATATCCGATCTTATCTCAATTTTCGTCGGAGGAATCACATGTGAAGGATTGGAGCGATACCGTCGCAACATCGACACATGGAACACATTATGAATCTTTTCCAACTCTACCGGCAAAGCCAACCGGTATGCTACTGGCCCAACTCTATCTGTAATCTCATATGGCCCTATGAATCTTGGACTCAATTTTCCTTTTTGTCCAAATCTCATAAGCTTCTTCCATGGGGACACTTTCAAAAACACTTTGTCGCCCACTTCAAACTCAATTTCTTTTCTTTTCAGATCCGAGTACGATTTCTGTCGGTCCGAAGCAACTTTCAGACTATTACGGATTATTTTCACTTTCTCCTCGGTCTCTTTTACTAGATCGAACCCTTGGATCCGCTTCTCACTAAGCTCGGTCCAATACAAAGGAGTCTGACACTTACGACCATACAAGGCCTCATACGGAGCCATCCGTATACTTGACTGATAACTGTTGTTGTAAGCAAATTCGACTAAAGGTAGATATCTCTCCCAACTACCCTCGAATTCTAACACACAGCATCGAAGCATATCTTCGAGAACTTGAATCACTCTTTCAGACTGACCATCGGTTTGCAGATGGAACGCAGTACTGAAATTCAACTTTGTTCCCAAAGCCTCTTGCAACCTCTTCCAAAACCTCGAAGTGAACCTCGGATCCCTATCCGATATTATAGACACAGGTACACCGTGTAACCTCACTATCTTTGCAACATACAACTCAGCTAACTTATCTAGTGAATAATCAACACGTACTGGAATAAAGTGAGCCGACTTCGTTAGTCTATCCACAACAACCCACACAGCATCTCTCTTTTTCGGAGTCATCGGTAACCCCGTCACAAAATCCATGGTAACCCGATCCCACTTCCATTCGGGTACCAACACTGGCTGAAGCAATCTCGAAGGAACTTAATGCTCAGCTTTCACTTGTTGACAAATCAGACACTTTGTCACGAACTCTGAATTATCTCTTTTCAAACCCGGCCACCAATAAGACTTCTTCAAGTCATTATACATTTTCGTACTGCCCGGATGTACTGACAAACATCCACTGTGGGCCTCATGCAAAACCATTTGGATTAACTCCTCATCTCTAGGTACACAAATCCTGTCACGGTACAGCAAATAACCATTCGAGCCCACTCGAAAATCGGAATCACTTTCTGACTCACGCTTATCTCTCTTAGCTGACATCTCACTGTCATTTCTCTGAGCTTCACATATCTGTTGAACAAATAGTGGCTTAGCTCTCAACTTTGCCAGAATAGCACCATCATCAGACAATGCCAAACTCGTCCTCATAACTCTTAGAGCATACAAGCATTTCCTACTCAGGGCATCCGCAACCACATTCGCTTTTCCCGGGTGGTAATCAATGACTAACTCATAGTCTTTCAACAACTCAAGCCACCGTCTCTGTCGCAAATTTAGATCCTTCTGATCCATCAAATATCTCAAACTCTTGTGATCCGTAAAGATTTGGCACTTCTCACCATATAAGTAATGTCGCCAAATCTTTAACGCGAAAACAATCGCAGCCAACTCTAAATCATGAGTCGGATAATTCTTCTTGTGCGGTTTCAACTGCCTCGAGGCGTAAGCGACTACCTTACCCTCTTGCATCAACACGCAACCGAGACCATTAAACGACGCATCACTGTAAACCACGAACTCTTTCCCCGATTCTGGTTGAACCAAAACCGGCGCCTCATTCAATAATGTCTTCAGTCTCTCGAAACTCTGTTGACATGTCTCAGTCAATTCAAACTTGACATCTTTATGCAATAGTTTCGTCATCGGGGTAGCAATCACAGAGAACCCTTTTACGAAACATCCGTAATATCCTCGCTAATCCCAAGAAACTTCGATTTCGACACGCCCTTGGCGGTTTCCAATCCACAACAACCAATATCGATATCTTACTCGGGTCAACTCTAACACCATCACCCGACACAATGTGTCCTAGAAATCCGACCTCACGGAGCCAAAACTCACTCTTGCTAAACTTAGTGTACAACTCCTTATCTCTTAAAGTTTGCAAGACAATTCTCAAATGTTCTTCATGATCACTCTCATCCCGAGAATAGATCAATATGTCGTCAATGAAAACAACTACAAACTTGTCCACATATGGTCTGAAAACACGGTTCATCATATCTATAAAAATCGTCGGTGCATTCGTCAAAACAAACGGCATAACCAAAAACTCATAATGGCCATACCTTGTTCGAAATGCAGTTTTCAACACATCCTGCTCTTTCACTCTCAACTGATAATAACTAGACCTCAGGTCAATCTTGGAGAACATCAGTAGCTCCCTTGATTGATCAAAAGATCATCAATCATTGGTAAAGGATACTTATTCTTAATCATCACTTTGTTAAAAATTTGTCTATAGTCTATACACAACCTCATAGACCCATCTTTCTTCTTCACAAACAATACCGAGAGCACCTCACGGTGAGTAGCTCTGGTCTTGCAAAACCCTTATCTGTCAACTCTTGCAATTGAACCTTCAGTTCTTTCAAATCTAAAGGTGCCATCCTATACGAGCAATCGAGATAGGTGCCGTTCCTTAACTAACTCAATCCCAAACTCAACCTCTCTCACTTTGAGGTAATTCGGGTAACTCTTCCGGGAATACATCCGGATACTCACATACCACTGGCACTGTTTCAAACTCTACTCCAACCTCTCGAGTATTCAACACAAAAGCAAGATAGGACTCACACCTTTTCTCAAGCATTTATCAGCCACTAAGGAAGAAATCATCACTGGTAGACTATTTGATCCACCTGATTCAACCCGAACCACATTTGCACTCTCACATTTCAAATCAATAAACTTACTACCACAGTTCACTAAGACACTATGGGTAGTCAACCAATCCATGCCTAGGATTAAATCAAACTCATCAAACGGCAACAACATTAGGTTTGCCGGAAAGCAATGACTCTCAATCATCAAAGGACAATTCTTACACACCTTGTCCACTAACACATGCTTACCTAACGGGTTTGACACCTTAACCACAAAGTCCGTAGACTCAACAGTCATACTCAAATTAGATGCCAATCTCATGCAAATATAAGAATGAGTAGACCCTGGATCTATTAAAGCAATAACAAGGGTGTTAAAGAGAGAAAAAGTACCCGTTATCACATCAGGGGAGGATGCCTCTTCGCGAGCGCGAATGGCATACGTCCTCGTAGGTGCCCGACCCTCCGGTCTCACAGGAGAGTCTTTAGATGCACCTCTACCACTATTCTCGCCTCTCGGGTTCCTTGGTGGTCTACCCCTTGCAGACACATCATTGGATCTCATCTCTAGCTTCTCTTCCTTATCATCCCTCTCGGGGCAATTTCAGATAAAATGGTCGGGGGAACCACACTTATAACAGTTTCGACTGTTACCCCAACACTCCCCGGTGTGATATCTACCACAACTTGGACACTCCGGTTTGTTCTTTGGATTGCCCACACTTTCCATCAAGGTAGCTTGGACTCTCGAACCCGAACGAGTATTGCCCAAGTCTCGATGCGAATAACCCACTGGTGCTGTCGCCCTAGGACTCACTTCCTTGGACCTTTTCGACTGGGCTTGATACGACTCGCCCATCGGCCTCTTTCTAGCATCTCGGGCTTTACTCACAGCCCTTTTCTTTTCTGTACTCAACTCTTCGGCCTTACTTTCCCTTTCGACCAACACTACAAATTCTTTCAACTCCAAAATACCCACTAGGAGTTTGATGTCCTCATTCAGTCCGTCTTCGAACCTCTTACACAATATGGTCTCTGTCGACACACATTCTTGAGCGTATTTGCTAAGCCTAACAAAATTACGCTCAAATTCCACTACTGACATTCTTCCTTGCTTCAACTCAAGGAATTCCTTCCTTTTCTGATCAGTAAACCTCTGGCTTATATACTTCTTCCGAAACTCTTCCAGAAAGAAGTCCCACGTCACCCGCTCTCTCGGGACCACTGACGTCAACGTCTTCCACCAATGGTATGCCGAGTCCCTCAGCAAGGATACGACACACTTCAAGCTCTCTTTAGGTGTACAAGAGAGTTCATCGAATACTCTTATCGAGTTCTCTAACCAGAACTCTGCCCTCTCAGGGTCATCATCAACCTTAGCTCTAAACTCCTCAGCCCCGTGTTTTCTAATCTTATCTACCGGGGGTTTCGATATCCTCACTACATCAATACCTTGAGGAGCCACAGGAATTGGCTAAGGTATAGGAGGAGGAGGTGGAGGAGGTTGAGCATTAGGGTTCGCTCGAACATAATCCGAGTACCAATTGCTCATCATCTGGAGAAAGGCTTCCCGAGCCCTTTCCCCTTGACCCCTAGCCTCATGTCCACTTTGAACAGGCACGGTTTCTTGTGCAGGAGCCGACGCATTACTAGCTGCTTCAGCAGCAGTCAATGGATCGGAATCCATATTCTATATAAAATAAGATTTAAAATCATCAGAAGCCACAACACTATCATTGTACACTTATGGCATGTGTAGCTAGACTCTTACACCCGCTACGGTAGTCCTAGAACCGACTAAACCATAGCTCTGATACCACTAAATGTAACACCCCTTACCCGTATTCAACACCGGAATCGGGCACGAGGCGTTACCGTATTAAAAACCTCAAGATCGCCACTTAGGCACAACATGAACACTCACTTTGGCCATCACAGCAACCTCAATCTCGACTTACGAGGCCTCTCTCAAACACACGAGGGCTCTCGAGACCACATCGAAAACACTTACAATCTTAAAATTTTTCCATCTATACAGGGCTCACACGCCCGTGTAAGATTTGGCACGCCCGTGGATGTCACACACGCCCATGGTCACTACCCGTACATGAAAACTCAAGCATTCTGCCAATGCCCCACGGTTAGGGCACACGTCCGTGCCTTCTACCCGTGGTGCACACTGACTACCTTAACACGGCCTAGAGTCTAGACACACACTCGTGTGGCTAGCCCGTGGCCAACACTGACTAACACACACGTTCTAGGCACACGCCCGTGTGACTAGTCCGTGGTCTATTCTGACTTAAAATACTAACATGCAGGGGACACACGGCCAAGTCACACGCCCATGGGCTGACCGTGTGTCACACATGGCCTAGACACACGCTCATTTGTCTACTCACATGGACAAGAACAAAGCTATTTGCCAAGTTCTTTTCACCCTTCTAGCATACACAATCATGCACTCATTCAACACATCCATAATCAACTCAAAATCTTACAATCTCAATTAGATAACTACGTCTTTTCATATAATAAAGTGCCAACAACTATGGCATTATACAAAATAGATTATCCATCTAAAGGCCAACACATCATAGCCATATACAACAAAATTCACTAACTTGTCTATCCCCTATACATGCCATATACAAAACATTGAGTCTCATGTACCAGAGTGTGCTGACAGTGTGGGCGATCTTCCAATTGATCCTCGTATATCGATTCAACACTTTTGCTCTATAAGACGAGGGAAAAGAAAAGGGAGTAAGCTTTGAGCTTAGTAAGTTTACACATAAACAATTAAGCAACATAGGATAAGCTAAACAACAACTAGCATTATACTAACATATAATGTACAACTATACTTACTCTTTCTATCCCTTACCATATTTTCAACACATCATGAGTCACTTACTCATAACCATTGACATGCACCCCTACATTCAATATCACATTTACACAATATACAACACATCATTAATTCTCAATAATACATCCACACAGCTATTCTCCTCACTATCACATCCACACAGCAAATCTCTCGGTGGTTCCGCACTAAGCCCACCACAATCAATTAATAAGGTAGTATCGCACTTAGCCTACCAACAAGGTATTCATAGTGGTTTCGCACATAGCCCACTAGATAATATACCTAACGATAGCATCGCACATAGCCAGCTCATCGTCAATATGCATTAGGATGGTATCGCACTTAGCCCACCATTTAGCATTATCACAACACATTCACAATCTACTTACTTAATCATTCATTTCACTTGAACCACATAGGTTCTCAATCATTCTCAACCATGCTACACACTATCTAGCATTAACAAATTGTAAGTATGAATGCATTGTTTATGCATAGACTTACCTCGATACTCAAAAGTATAGAAACGTGCAATTTAGTCCACCACTTTGCTCTTGCCTCGATTTCGATCCGGGCTTTGTCTTTCTTGATCTATAATGAATAAATCAGCTTATTCAATACACACATTGACCAAATTGACCCACATCTCATACTTTGGCAAAATTACTCTTTTGCCCCAAATCTTTCTCATAATTACACTATTGCCCCAAGGCTCGTAAAGTGATTTTTATTTAACTTTCTAGCCTTTCATGCTTAGCCGAATCACTTACTCAACTAAAGCAATCATCAATTCTCACTACATCACACATGTATGACCAAACTCAAGATTTTTACAAACTAGTCCCTACATGCATTTTCTATGGAAACTCATTTAGCAAAAGATGTTTCTACTACATCAAGCTTTCATAATCTTCCATAAAACATCAAAATACATGCATGTCATACATGGCCACATTTTTGAACATCCATCATAGCTCATCAAATAGCTAAAAATAGCTTACTCATGCAACAAGGACTTCAAAAATACAAAGAATATCAAAAACGAGGCTAAATGCACTTACTAGCAAGCTTGAAATTTTTGAAGAACCCTAACAATGGCTCTCTCAAATTTTTCTGACCTTGGAGAAGAAGATGAATGAATTTTGTCATCTTTTCTCTTATTTTAATCACTTAATTGTTAAATGACCAAAATGCCATTTTTGATAAACTTTTTATTTTAACTCATCCATGCCCAAATTTGTCCAAAAATTAGAAATTGGGAAAATTGCTATTTAAGGACCTCTAACTAATATTCTAAAGCTATTTCACACAAATAGCTTTTAGAATCTCATATTTTGCAACTTTTACAATTTAGTCTTTTTGGACAATTCAACCCCAATTTCACAAAATTGTTTCATGAAACTTTCACACTAGCATGTATACATAGCATAAACCTCAAAAACTCATTCATATACCTCGGATTTGTGGTCTCGCACCACTATTCTGACTAGGCCCTAAATCGAGATGTTACAGTGAAAAAGATGATAGATTGACAAAAGGCTCTTCTTGCTGACCTCCAACACTACAGCAAAACAGGTTTTTAAAAGCGTTTTTTTGGCCCTATAGCAGCGCTTTAAAACAGTTTACGGCGCTTACCGCTATAGATAGCGCTGCTAAAATTTACGGCGTTTATATGGGAAAACACCGCTATAGAACATGATCTTTAGCAGCGCTTTTATTACAATCACCGCTAAAGAACATGATCTTTAGTGGCATTTTTTTTTACAAACGTCGCAAGAGAGTCGAGCATGTTTGGGCATTTGTAGCTAGAATCGCCACAAAAGATCATGTTCTTTAGCGGCGTTTGTAGTAAAAGCGCCGCTAAAAATCATGTTTTATAGCGGCGTTTGTGGAAAAACGCATCTAACATTAACAGATTTTACCAACCCATTTTATTTCATATAGAACCCGAATTTTCAACATATTTTCCTGTAACTTCAAATCCAATAAAAAACTTCAAATCTAAATGATACTATCACGAAAGAAATATGTATATGATCTAAATTAATAACTAAAATAAAAAAAATATATTCAAAAGCTATATTGTTAAGATATTCTCACAATAAGAAAACAAAAGTTTAAGATGGCGAATTCTAAGATTGATTCTGCTGAAACATCTTCATCATATTTTGAAGTTGTAGCTGGAGTTTGTCATATTTTCTTGTTGCCTCTGCTGCCCTTGCTGCTTCTCTCGCTGCTACCTCTGCTTTAAGTTGAGCAATTTGCTCAACTATGCTCGATTGCATCTGAACCATCTGGTCTCTTAACCTCTGAACTTCAGCTTGAGTCTGATTCGCTGAAGGCATGTATCGCTGCGAGCTAGATCCAAAATATTGGGTTGGGCTAACGAAAGATCCTTGAAATCGAACTCGATCATACCTTTCAAGACCTAAAACTTCAGTAATAACTCGGTTATCAATGTCGTCCAGATTAACAAAACTATCTCTTGAAGTCATCGCTTCATACTCCGCCTTTTTATCATTTAGTTTCTCCTAATAAATCAATTAAGGAGTTAGAAACGAAATATATAATCAAGCAAATGCAACATAACTTGGCGTTATTTGCATTACAAACGACGAATTAGACCATTATAATTAAACATGATAAATATTTAAAATAATTTAAATTTTATTAAGTACATATACCATAATTTCTGCAGCTTCAGTAGTCATAGGAGATCCATCTTACTTTCTATGTGTAATGTCAAAAAGTTGAAGGCGTTCAACTTTTTGACCAGACGACAGTTCCTACAATATAATAGGAAAAATATTATTAGTAGAAAGTAATAAATATTTGACACAATTAATAAATTCAAAATACCTTGTCATCAGCTACACAAGCAAAACTTTTTGACTCAACTGTGTGCGTGAATTTTTGTTTTTACCTACTTGTAGTTTCAACTCGCTCACGATCCTACATTATGAAATTATTATTACATGTATAGTAAATACTATAAACCGAAATAATTATAAGAGTTTGGAAGTACGTAATACATTTTCTTTCTTTGAATTCCAAAATCTAACTGCATCTTCCCATTGGTACCTCAGCATTCCCGACAGGACATTTCACAATTTCTCTTCGATGCTTATATTTTTCTTAAAATATGCCTTGTTTAAAGTACTTTTATGGTCTCTTCATTTCTTTGCTAATGCTTTCTTTACATAATTATCTGAGACCTCTAAAGCAAATCTCTCTTGCAAATAACACAAGTTTAGAAAGTAAATATAAATGAAAATTAAACCAAAGTATTATAAATTACATTCAGTTATTACATTCACCTTAATATTCTCTAACAGACTGATGGTTAGCATTATGAGGATAAGCCGGATTAATCGTTGAAGAGGTTCTACGAGGTGTACATTCTCCATGGAAAATCTATTTTTTATACCCCCGAATAAAGCCATCAACAATTAGATGTTCGTAGACAACTTCACGAATATGCCAACTGATGTTGCCACACTTCTTACACAGGCAAAGAATCATATTCTCTTGGCTTGCATTTTGAAATGAAAAATTTAGAAAAGTTTGTACTCCATTTCGATAGTCGTTGCTTACCCTTGACAAATCCATCCAACTCTTATCCATTTTGTAGTTCTTGAAGTCTAAAGTTGACAATAAATTACGGTTATTTAAGTGTTCTAAATAGATTTAAATCATGTCATTGTACTAAATTAGATAATATATATCAAGTATCTAATTCGGTTTTTTTCTAATTCTCTATTTCTAATTAAAACATATAAGTAATAAATTTACCACAACCAAATGAAATAAACAAGCAATTTCAAATTTTAATTCAATTAAATTAAAACATGTAAGTAATAAGAGGTACTTACAAATGCAATTAAAGAGAGCTTAAAATGGAGTTGTTTGATTAGACAATTCAAATGAGCCTATCGTATACTTCTTTTGTAGGGATCCAATTCACTGTTTCAACAAAAAACATAATAAATAAATGATAAGATAAATTGACATTAATATATATTAATTCATGTTATTTAAATTTATTGAATTCCAAGCAGTTAGATGCATATGCAAAATTGCAAATTGGTGAATGCACAGTAGAATTAAGTCTTGCACATGTACCTGAGATGCTGCACTCAGATCTAAACTCTTCTCAACTATTAACTTAGGACACATATGCCGCATTCAAACCACAATCAACATCATCTCCGAAACAAAATCAAGTGCATAAAACAAGTTTTGATAAAGATAATATACTATTATATAAAGTTGATCCATGCATACCAAGTGGCTAAATTTAAAAATATTTCAACTTCAGAATCTACACAAGACCAGGTTCAGAGAAAATACTTTAACTGAACTAATAAAGGCAGAGAAAATACTTTAAATAATAGTAATCAAGTTCTTAATTGATATTGATTTCAAGTTTGATAAAGTTAAAGGCATGCAAATGATTTTCTAATCCTAGTTGTAAAATAAAAAAACTCCTACCCTAGTATATATTCAGTGACTATCTTTTAAATATTGTTACATATATTTGGGATAAAAAGCATTTATTAATTTTTTATTAACTTGAAAGCCTTTTTTTTTTCTTAAAATTATATTATTTCCATAGACAAATATTATGTTTCAAAAATTTTGGGACTCAAATGAGAAAAAGGGAACTGAAATAGAACCAAAAAGAAAATTGTTTGGTAGAGACTTAAGAGAATTGACCGATTTATCCTATAATGCATAAATTAAAATGATAATGATTTCAAATTAGAAGCTAAATTACAGATTAATTAAAAATGAGTAGTTAACAACAAAGAACACATAGCTAAATAAAGAAAATAAAAATTATGAAGTACAGTGTGACATCCAAATGCAAACAGCTCATCATCACCCATTCCTATTAGGGTTTGGAAGGAGATTAAAAAAATATCTTAAATGCAGCATCATTTTGATGTCTGCTTCATCGCATTCCAAACATGTTCCTAGATATCCTCTAAAGGCCCTCCAAACACGTTAAAAAAATAACTAAAATATTGCTTCGACTCTTCAAATTTCTTCCTTGATCAAATAGAGTTTGAGGGACCAATTGGCATCAAACTACCACAGCCAGAGCAGTACTATCTAGGCCACAAATGCAAGCAAATCTAACTTAAACAAGTACTACCATATACAGAACTGAGACAAGCAGTATCATGAAAGATTACCTGCGAATAAACCACGAAATTATTTTTATGATCAACCAATCTGGCTATGGGGCTCAAATATAGACGCTATTCATCCCCGTGGAGTCTGGTTACACAGGACCTTAAAGTAGCTTTGGAAAAGAATTTTCCTTGGAAATGACCAAAAAAGGGAAAAAAATACAAGCAAAGTGAAAAGATAGAACCAAGCCCAAAACGCAGCACTCACCTAATTTGAATCAATCAACACTAAAGAAATTTAAACAAAATATATATCTTATAGCATTAGCTCTCTGCCACAAAGCAACTGCATACCTTCACATAGATAAAGTTAAAAATCAACCCTCCAAACTGATCACTGACAGGTCCAACAGGAACACCGTGAATAAACCTGCATGAGTTGGGATACAACAGGCTGTCTAGACCATAAAAAGCAAGTAAAACTGGTCCTATGATCAAGCACATCAATCAAAGGCCAAGAGTCGTAGGACATCAATACAGCTAGAAGACAAAAACGACCGTGGAAGATAAGCATGCGTTGGGATTTGAAGATGTACGCACGAAGAACACTTGCTAATACATACATAAACATAAATAGAGGCAGAAAGGATAGATCTAAACAAAGGCGCAAACTTTCAAATAGACACTTCATAAATTACAGTTCATAAGTAGAGATAATGGTCCAACATACATCTAGCAGTAAAAGAGCCTTGCTACAAACATTGCATGGTTGATAAGGTGCATATTTTATTTATCTAATTTTCTTTCCATCCATTGCTTAGTAAAGTTGAAAAAAAACATATTAAAGAAAATGAAAATTTTAAAAAATAAAATATGCACACTTAGTTTTTATCTATCTAATTTTCTCTCTTATAATTCCAAATTAGAAAGATTTATGCATTAAAAATAGTCATCTTTCATATTTTCTTCTTCCTTTTCTCTCTTATCACGCATGCTTAAAATTTATTACTTTTCCATCTTTCCACTCTACTCTTTCCATCCTTCCACTTCCCCATTCAATCAAACATACCCTAAATATGACTGAATGCAATTTTTTTATCAGTCAACAGTGCAACTCTGCATCTCTCAACCAGCTGCAATGAATGGCAAAGGAAATATACTAGACCAACTTACTGAAAATAAATATAGAAGAATGGTACAGCAAAGGATACTGCAGAGAAGCTTTATGCCTTTTCTTTTCTTTGGTAATGGGGACTGCCTTGGTTTCCTTTTACTATTTGGGCAGAGAACTATTGATTTGAATGATTAATACCAGTCGTGGAGATTGATAAGATCACCATGGTTTCCTTTTCCTTTTAGCAAATGATGCCATGCATAAGCGAAGTGAACTTCTAAAGAGGCCTCTTTTTTATTGGTGTCTGGACTCTGGACAGGGCTCCTTTCACTCACTTGAAATTCATATTTGACAATTCAGGCATGTAGACTGTTGGAATATGTGTGTTTCTGCACACATCTCATGCATGAATGTTAAGCTTTATTTACTAAATAAATTCAAGACGGTGCATTACCAAAGAGGGAAACTTCATGTAAATATTAATTTCAAATGTTTCCAAATACTGGCGAACAGAAGGTAAGTTGTTTCTTTGCAAAAGAGACATGACCAGAAATTAGTGGAGATATGTTACACAACCCAAAGTCAAAATAATTAATTAAAGACCATTCAGTATTATCAGTTTCTTCTAACTAGCAATGGCAGCCAATGAATTAATCTACAAAGTGCACTATATAGCAAGTACATTTACCAGGGATATGCAACAAAATAAGAAAATTACTGTGTTAACACTGCCTGGTTTGTGGAACCACCTAACAATAACCTCTGTTGACACCAAATAGAAGCATTCAGTGTTTTGGAAGTATAAAGTAAACTAAACATTACATACACGAACACAGAGCAGGCATTTAGGAAAAGGAAAAATATTTGAGATAGGCTTTCATGAAATTTCTATCGAATCCAAAAAAATTACTTGTTATTCTCTCCTAAACAACTTATCAAACTTACCATATTATGAAACTTAAGCGAACTATAATAATTTAAGAAAGAACTATCAGATTTTCTAAAAGAAGCAACAGTTACATAGAGAGCTATTTGCAAGCACTGTGTGACTTCTCCAACTATATCATCATCAACAAATTGTGACAAAACACATATCATTTGCCAAGCACGTATTTTTCGCCTATGGATCTGTTGAAATATGATAGGACAGATAATAAGCATTCCGACCAATCTGAAACATAGAATTAGGAACCTGAAGAGAATGAAGGGAAAAGTATCAACTACCGCGCTATACTTCTTATACAACTCTTTTGCAAGCTCCTTATCATTTAGCTGCATAAAAAATGAATGCCATGAGAACTAGAATCCAAACATTTTCTGAGGAGAATTTTCTCCTATAAATAAATGCAGAAAAGTAGAATGTACTTTCTTTTTAAGAAAGTTTGGATCGAAAATCCTTTTGCGATGGACGGAGCAGCGCCGACGAAGGAGATGGAGATCGATTTTAAATGCATTGTCGATGGCGATGCAGCAGACGGGTGACCGGCAGACGATCAACAGCAGACGGATGGGAAAGAAAATTTTAGTTAGGGAATTGGGGAAAAAATTAAGTTAGGGATTTGGGGAAAATGATTTGGGGGAATAAGGGTTGGGGGTCAACTATCAAAATGGTGCCGTTTTAATAAAAATTAAAAAATATTTATGATGTTTATGGATAAAACGTCGCTATTGTTTTTAACTTTTTGTAGCGTTTATGCAAAAATGCCGCTATTGCTTTACCTTTTGCGGTGTTTATGGAAAAAACGCCGCTAACGCTGCTCTCATTCAGTGTACTATTGCGGCGCGTAGCATCAAATGTCGCTAAATATGTACTATTTGCGGCGCTCTTTCCACAAACGCCACTATGTAACGACTTATTGCGGCATTTTTCAGTTAGCGCCACTAATGGTATATACTTGTGGCGTTTTTCAATACAATCGCCATTAAAAGTTTGACCTTTGCGATGTTTTTTATCCAAACGCCACTAAAAACGCCGCTAAAAGCTTAATTTGCTGTAGTGCAAGCTTCTGATGGTTGGCAATCTTGTAGAACAAAAAAGGGGGAGAAGTATTGGAGTAAAGGGGAGAAGAAAAATGTTGGTTTATGTTTTGAACTTCTTTATTTTTAACAGTTTTTGGATGATTTTATGTTGCTACTTTTCTATTGTTTTGATGGTGATGAACTTAAAAGGTTTTCTTCTATGAATTTAGTTTCTTTGATGCTTTTTTACATTGCTTTCTTAACTTGCTTAGTTATAATTATTTTTTGTTAGTTGTTAATGCAAAAGTGCTTTGACATTGATGATTAATTACTTGAATATTTCTAAGTTGATTTGAGTTAAGCTAATGGGAAAATATACTAAGGGGGGAGCTATTGTTGATTGATGATTCAAGTTTCCTGCATTTTGTGTGTTTTGTTCAACAAATTGTCAAAGGGAGAGATTGTTGAAAAATATGAAATTGGTAATGTGGTGTCAAAGGGAGTACCCACTCCCCTGCCCACCAAATTTGTGGAAGATAGTTTCCATATTTAAGATGTTGCCAAATTTATTGAATCGATGATTTGTGCTATACTAATTGTATGGTTGATATCTAGTCCATTATGGAAGACTCGTATTACTTTAGGAATATAATATTAGTGATTGGATTGATTAGAAATTACCTAAGACAATCCCTTGGATCATAAACTTTGGATTGGATCGTGATTCTATTGGATGAGTTGCCAAGATTTTATTTTACAAGAGAAGATAGTAGATAATTTACAAAGGAAGGATTTCTCTTGATATCTTGAGAGAGAGTATACAAGAGAATCACTAATTCTAAAAAGCTATTTCTATTTTTCGATGCCTTGTTTAGGCTACAACAACTCCTATTTATAGTGTAAATTCTAAACTCTAATTTATTTACAATTGAAGTCCGCACAGTATCCTGATAAGGATGACTTTATTATCGGCTCGATGGTTGCTTCCACGTAGCCTTCTGAATCTGACAAAATTGATGTAGTTGTTTCTACAATTTTCTTACAATAATTGATGTTTGCATCATTGCTTACATCATTGATGACTTCTTGATGACTTCTTACATCATTGCTTGCATCATCTTCTATGGATGGTGATGGATTGTCACATCCAATAATTAAATTTCTCCTTTTTTGGATTTGTCTTTATCCTTCTTGGATATTTCTCGATTCATCTCCTCGATTTCATCAAGGTGTAATGACTCGGTGAAGGAACCGTGTATTCCAAATTTTCCCACGTGTCTTTGATCTCCGCTTGCTAGCGGATAATCATCTATCTCCATGTCTCGCTATCTTTTTAATAGTGAACGACTTCTCTATTTCTTTCTTCCCGGGTTCTTCCAAAGTCATATGCTAGAATTCTTTTCCATCGGTCCGAATAAATAAGTTTCTTGATGAAGAAGATGTTTGGTCATGGTTATCATATCAATTCCGCTTGGATTTGATAATTGGAAAAATTATTATAACACTTGTCAATGATTTTTGCCAAGTGTTGTTGGTCTTCTTCTACTCTTTGAAAGGGCTTTTCCCAAAAACATAGTACGAAGATTCCAAATTTGATATGGTGATAAAATTTTTCTTTCTCAAAGAATACCTATGAAACTACATATTTCTATATGAAAATAATAGACAAAATCATCTATATCAACAAAATTTGTTAATCTAGATTTTACTATAGCAGAAAATCTTTTAATAAATGAAAAGAAAGATTTTGGATCGTTATTTCTTTAACAAATCCTCATTCAATACTGGTTATATCAAATGGTTCATGATTAAGCCTAAATTTGATAGTAGGAAATTGTTCTCCTATATCATTAGTAAAAACATAAGCTTGTAAAAAATATTTTGAAAAAGTTTCTATAAATTGAGCTTGCTGGTTGCAAATAGCTCTCTCTATTTTTGAAAATATTTCTTGTGGTAGAATTTGTCTACATTTATTATATAGACATATTCTAAACATTTTATTAATAATAGGACTGTTTGTTCCTTTATTAATAAAATATTGGAATATATCAAGAAGATTGTTTATCTCCTTAATATCTATATATTCGATTAGGATTTCATCCCAATCTCTGTATAAAACAGATTTAAGTAATAAATCATGAGATTCATTTTCTTTAGTTGTTTTTTCAACTAAAAATTGTGAAAACTGTAAGAGCTTTTACAAATTTGCTCTTTGATTAGAAATATGGGTTTTCCATATTTTGTTTATAAAATTATAATATTCCGTAGGTAATCCTGGATTATAAAAATATTTAATTTCAGAATTTGTTGTTATTTCAACAAATCTTCTGCTTGTTTTATAATTTCAATAATCTGTTTGTGATACCGAATTTGGATCTTGAGACCAATTAGAAAATTTCACCTGGTTGGTGATTGTGTTCAATGATTGGTTTACCATTGGATATGGTACATAATATCCTTGATTAGGATAAAATGGTACTTGAGCAGTATAGTAATAAATCCTTGTTTAGGACTTATTGTTTTCCCTTTGTTGGGTTTTTATGGACAGATTGTCCATTCTCCAACTTTTTCTAGAGGTTTTTACCTCTATCCATAAGGCCTGCTAAGAAATTCAAAGAATCATTAGTACAAATAAATTTAGGATTTTCTACTAATGGGATTTCTATAGAAGTTTTTTCTATAGATAACATAACTGATTTTTATCAATAGAAAATGGTAAATATTGATTTATAAAATTATTTCCCAATAAAATATCACCATTCATATTAGGAAAACATAATATTTTTGGAATTATAAATCTAACATTATTTATGTAGATTGGTATATTTTTTGCTTTATAATAGATATTGGTTTTATTACCATCTACTCCATTAATTTTTATTGTCTTTTTACAGTGTTTCCAATATTTTTCCTCCGAATAGGATTCTTTTTACAACTACTGGTTGTAGCTCCTGTATCTAATAAAGCATGTAAAGAATATTTTTATATTCATTATGCAATGTAATTTGAATATATTTATTGTTAATAATATCTTCTACTGAAAATTGTATATATTCTATTCTAGTGTTTCTAGAATTTCTACTAGGTGTAGTAGGAAAAATAGGAATATGAACTGTTTTCATACCTATTGGTGTCGAAGTACTTATATTATCCTCCTCTTCTTCGGGTTGAGAATTAGAGGGTAAAACTAAATTATCACCTGTATTAGTAATCAGATTATTTTTAAAATATAACTTGTCACCAGATGACATATATTCTATGTGTCTTTGTGACCATATTTTAAACTTAGATATTTTATAAATTTCTTCTTTAGAAATATGATTTTTAGTAATTTTATCTATTATTTCATCAGAAAAGTCTGTTTCTTCTCCGATTAAATTTCCTAATTTAATATCCTGTTGTTCAGATTTTAGAATTTCTTCTAATTGATTATTAGAACTAGTTCCTAACATAAAAATATATTCATCTTCGAATTAGTATCGTAATCATTTCGATATTAATTCATATACTATTTCAGTAGGATTGATTTCCTCACTTAAACATACTTCTAAATCTTGTTCTTCAAGATTTTTAATTATTTTTCTAGCACTTTTTCCTTTGTTAGGACAATTTGTTGCTATATGACCTTCTTCATCACAAATGAAACATTTACAAATTTGTTTTTTAGTATTAGAAGTTTTTCTCCTAACAAATTTTTTCTTTTTATTATTATTATTATTATTACGAGTATAATTTTTATTACTCGGTTTCCATCTAGCTAATTTATATATTTTATGTTTTTTTATAGGTTTTAGGGCGTACAGGATTACATCCAAACTCCCATTCATTTTCTAACATCTTGGTACAATATTTATGACTTAATTTATTTTTGACTTGTTTAGCCACCTTACTTTGTAGACAATGTAAAATTATTCTTTCTTTAGCAAAATTAATTCTATTACCTATAGAGTCTATATTTGCTATTTCTATTCCTGAATTTTGACTATGTTTATTTATATAATAAGTATATTTATTAATACAAATCTCATCCCAAGGTGGTGGTAATTTATGAAAATATTGGTTTTTCCAAAATTCTATACTATCATTTTTTAACTTTTGATATTCATGAAGAAATTTTTTAGAAAATTCTTCTAAATATCTTATGTCACATAATTTTAATTTTGACAAGATATAACTGGATTGGCTATCCCGATCTTTTTATTAGTATAACCACAAAATTCTGCTTTTAGAATTGAAGTTAACCCTTTTAGTAAATATTTAGGAGTACTTATTTGATTAATAAGTTGACCTTTTGTTTCTTTTCCTTTCTCATTCTTCCCATCGTCTGAGAAATTGTAGAACATCTCCTTGAAATGTTCCTACAAAGTAATTTAAAAACTTTTCTTTTGACCAAGTATTACTGTTGTTGTTTACAACAATAGTCATAGATTGTGCCCAATCATCTATGGTTTTTTCATAGTCTGATAAAGGAATATTAGTTAAATCTAAATATATTCCTCCTTGAGCAACACTTCTTTTATTTAAATCATCTACCCTATATGGTATAGGTATAGGATGACTAGATTCACCTGTGTTTTCAGATTTTATCTCATTAGTAGCTATATAATCTGTTTGATTACCTATTATTCTAGTTGTGTTTTCAACCTTTTCATAATTTTTATTAATAGATCTCAGATAATCATCTGTTTGAAGATCTGAATCTATCTTTCTTTTACCATAAGGATCTTGTTTATCAATTTCCCTAGGTTTCGGTATTTCATAATCATATGGATCTGGTTTGTTCAAGTATCCATTGGTTCAGAATTTCTATATTTTCATCCTCTTACATTGAAGTTTTTCTTCATCGAATTATGACTAGTGATATTAATATCTACATTAGAATTATCGTAACTACTACTACCTTCCTCAGAGTATCATAATTTAACATATAGTGATAATTATATTTTGTAAATAGATCTTTATGTTTTTCATAAAGTTCTTCTATTAATTTTAAATATTCTACCTGTTCATTCTTATCTTTTGTTTTAGAAAATTGGTTTTTCCAATGTTCTATTAAAGTTTTATAAGAGTCAAAATCATATTTTTCTTGTTTTTAACTTTTTCTCTTTTTGTTTTTCTTTTTAATATTATGATAGGTAGAAGATTCATCCAAGACTCATCTTCATCCGATAAAGCTAATATTACATTACTATTACCATAATATAAAGGTCCTAAATCTATATCCGATTCTATATTATTATTAATAACTTGATCTAATTTATAATTAACATCTGATAAAAGTTCTTTAGACTTGTTATTCAAATCTAAATCAGTTACTTCTCCCATATTATCTACTTTTTCTTCTATTTTACTAACCTTAGTATATAATTTATTAAAATATATAGATGTCATATCTATTAAACTATTGATACCTTTACTAAGAGCCGAAATATTATTTTCATTCTTAGAGTCTATATGCATAGTATGATTACAAGTTTTATCTTTGTATAAACAATCCATTTGTTCCATGTTTTTTATCTCTCGGTACCTAAAACCGTCATGGTCTCTTAAACGTCTTCACTCCACGCCTACAACGCCCCACTCGGACTAAACGGCAACAAGAAGACAGAATCACAGATATATGGGTTTTAAGATAAAACAACAATAAAACAAACAAAATTGAAGATAAAAGATAGAAACTTACAATGATTACTACGATATTAGAACTCCGAAATCGTTACTCAGGGGCTCCTCGATACCACCATCTTTGGGGAGGGATATATGCACAAACGGGAGGCTATTATAATATCGTAGATTTTATTTTACAAGAGAAGATAGTAGATAATTTACAAAGGAAGGATTTCTCTTGATATCTTGAGAGAGAGTATACAAGAGAATCACTAATTCTAAAAAGCTATTTCTATTTTTCGATGCCTTGTTTAGGCTACAACAACTCCTATTTATAGTGTAAATTCTAAACTCTAATTTATTTACAATTGAAGTCCATACAGATATCCGATAAGGATGACTTTATTATCGGCTCGATAGTTTCTTCCACGTAGCCTTCTGAATCTGACAAAATTGATGTAGTTGTTTCTACAATTTTCTTGCAATAATTGTTGTTTGCATCATTGCTTACATCATTGATGACTTCTTGATGACTTCTTACATCATTGCTTGCATCATCTTCTATGGATGGTGATGGATTGTCACATCCAATAATTAAATTTCTCCTTTTTGGATTTGTCTTTATCCTTCTTGGATATTTCTCGATTCATCTCCTCGATTTCATCAAGGTGTAATGACTCGTGAAGGAACCGTGTGTATTCGGCTTTCCCACGTGTCTTTGATCTCCGTTGCTAGCGGATAATCATCTATCTCCATGTCCGCTATCTTTTTAATAAATGAACAACTTCTCTATTTCTTTCTTCCCGGTTCTTCCAAAGTCATATGCTAGAATTCTTTTTCCATCGATCCGAATAAATAAGTTTCTTGATGAAGAAGATGTTTGGGCCATGGTTATCATATCAATTCCGCTTGGATTTGATAATTGGAAAAATTATTATAACACTTGTCAATGATTTTTGCCAAGTGTTGTTGGTCTTCTTCTACTACTGAAAGGGCTTTTCCCAAAACATAGTACTGAAGATTCCAAATTTGATATGGCTGATAAAATTTTTCTTTCTCAAAGAATACCTATGAAACTACATATTTCTATATGAAAATAATAGACAAAATCATCTATATCAACAAAATTTGTTAATCTAGATTTTACTATAGCAGGAAAATCTTTTAATAAATGAAAAGAAAGATTTTGGATCATTATTTCTTTAACAAATCCCCATTCAATATCTGGTTATATCAAATGGTTCATGATTAAGCCTAAATTTGATAGTAGGAAATTGTTCTCCTATATCATTAGTAAAAACATAAGCTTGTAAAAATATTTTGAAAAAGTTTCTATAAATTGAGCTTCTTTGGTTGCAAATAGCTCTCTCTATTTTTGAAAATATTTCTTGTGGTAGAATTTGTCTACATTTATTATGTAGACATATTCTAAACATTTTATTAATAATAGGACTATTTGTTCCTTTATTAATAAAATATTGGAATATATCAAGAAGATTGTTTATCTCCTTAATATCTATATATTCGATTAGGATTTCATCCCAATCTCTCAGATAAAAATGATTTAAGTAATAAATCATGAGATTCATTTTCTTTAGTTGTTTTTTCAACTAAAAATTGTGAAAACTGTAAAAGAGCTTTTCTCGAAATTTGCTCTTTGATTAGAAATATGGGTTTTCCATATTTTGTTTATAAAATTATAATATTCCGAGGTAATCCTCGGATTATAAAAATCTTTAATTTCAGTGAATTTGTTGTTGTTTCAACAAATCTTCTGCTTGTTTTATAATTTCAAAGATAATCGGTTTGTGATGCCGAATTTGGATCTTGAGACCAATTAGAAAATCTCACCTGGGTTGGTGATTGTGTTCCGAATTATTGTTTTAGTGGGATTGGGATTGAATTAAATCTTCATTTGTAAGCTGTCGTAACCATTTTTTGATAAAACAGTATACGACGCGGTCGACTCGATTTTTGAAAATGAAAAGGGAAGAAAAGGAAGGGAGTCGCCACCGATCTTTATTTGGGTGTGATCGGATCACCTTTGTTTTAATAAAACGTCTCAGTTTATTAAAACGATACTTTTAGTCTACGAAAATTTGAGAAAAATGGGTTCGGAAGTCAATTACGTGCGAGGAAGGATTAGCACCCTCGACACGCCCGAAATCGGTACCAAACTGATTGATCGATGTCCTAATGTTGAAAACTTTGAAATGGTTTGAAAATAGGATACTTTTTATTTCTAAAATTTGAAAGAATTGGAAGGGACGTTAAGACTCTCTTATTTTCGAAGAGATCAAGCATACTTTAGGCTCCCGAAACTAAGCCCTCCTTTTAAAACTTAGCTTTATATTTGAAGAGGATCTTCCGTCATTTTTCGAACGAGAAATCGGAACCCAGTAAGTTAGGGCTCGTTCTCTCGAAAATCCAAATTAGGAATATTGCCTCTATTTTAAAAAGAAACTTATCCCGAAATATCTAGATGTTGAGTCCAGTAAGTTAGGCGCAACATTTCAATTTCCGAGATTAAGTGTTTTGTTAAAAATCTAAATTTCGATTTCAAAGGGATATCCTGTTATTTAGCTTTAAACAAGAAGAACCGAACCCAAATAAGTTAGGGCTCGATTTACTCGGATTGCTAATACGGGATGTCGATTGAAAACTTGAATTTGCGATTTTTGAAAAGGATCTTCCGTCGTTTAGCTTAAACGAGAAAAATCGTAACCCAATAAGTTAGGGCTTGATTCACTCGAATTGCTAGTGCGGAATATTGGTCGCTATAAAAACCGAGGTATCGGGAAGGATTAGTGCGACGAACAAAGAGAGAATGTAAGTAATGGTAAAAGGAAAATCTTGTGACAATAGTGTATATATATATATATTGACGGTGATGTAAAAATAATGATAATAACAATGATATATAAAAATAGTGATGGCGATTAATGAATGAAACAAAGATATATAAAATGAATAAATAAAGCTATATATATATATATGAAAATAATGATATGATGATAATAATAATGATAATAACGGTGATAATGAAAATAATATTGATGTAGAAATATGAGTAGAAATATATAAAATACGATAATAATATGAGTGAAAATAGAAATATGTATGTGAAATAATATAAATATAAATAGATAAATGACAATTAAATAAATAATAATAGTATTTAACTAAGAGAATAAATATAGATATAAATATAGTAATAATAAAGATACTAATAATAACAATAATAATAGTCACGACAATAATATCAAATAATAGTAATAATAATAGTAATGAATATAATATATATATGTACATAAAGTATGATAATATAATATTAGTGATGATGATGATGAAAATATTAATATATTAATAATAACACATAATACATGAATGGTGATGAAAAATAAATAATGAATGATAAAAGGGTAGTAATAATAATGGTAAAAATATTTTAGAAATAAATAATGAGATATATGCAAGAACAAACAAAAAAATGTGTATATATATATATATTAAAAACTATAATATAACTATAGTGTTAATAAAGATATTAGGTAGAAGTAACAAGGTAATAATAATAATAGAAAATAAAAATTTAATTAGGTTAAAAATAGTAAAAAAACATAAAAAAGGACTAAACTAAGTGAAAGAACAAAATTTCGGGGTGAATTTCTTAAAAAATGAAGATTAGGGGACCTATTTATGCGCCAAAAAGGACCTAGGGACCAAAAGGTAATAAACCCCTTTCCCAAAAACGCAGCAAGAAGAACGGGACCAGATTGCAAACCGGTGTAAATTTTGGGGCCAATGTGCGAATATGGAAGATTTGATTTTAAAAAAACTTAAAAATGCGGAAGGACCGCGTGAGCAAATATCCCCTTATAAAAACACGCGATCCCGAGGCGGGTCGGTCTGTCTCGGATCGGGTCAAGGTCAAAACGACGTCGCTTTGAGGTTAAAGGCCACCCCAAAACGACGCCGTTTCGAGGGGCTATATAAGGTCCTAAGGTCGAAAAAATCATTTTGAGCCGCTTGTAAAAAAAGCGATCCCCTCCTCTTTTTCTCTGCAGTCCGAAGGAGAGGGATTCCTGTCGCCCTCGGTTGCCTCCGTCGTCGCCGTTGTGATCGCTCACGACCACCGCATACGATGGCGGAAAAAGGTAAAAGTTTTATTTTTTCTTTTATTTAAAGTTATACTTATGTATATATATTAGTCTAAAAAAAAGCGAATGATAAACAATAAAAACTATATATATGCCAAAAATAAAATAAAAAAGAGTAAAAAGAACTTCAAAATAAAAATGAAATCACCTCTTTCCTCTATTTTGATTCTAATTTTTTGTAGGGATTAATCTCCGTTTTTGCGTTTGTATTTAATCATTTGATTGTTTGTGAATTTGAAATCTCTCTTTTTTGTATTCAAAAATCAAAAAATCCCCATTACAATCTGCTTTAGATCGGCTTTTATAGCCGAAAATGCTACTGCTTTGCTTTCTGTCTTTTCTCCTTTTCTGCTTCGCAGAGCATTTGGGCGGTGGCGGCACAAGTGGCTCTGGCGAAAGCGCGGTGGAGCAGTGGTCGAGGGTGGGGGCGATGGGACGGCGCCTAGGGTAGCTTCTGTGGTTTTTTGTTTTATTATTTTTTTATTTTTTTATTTGGGCTATTTGATTTGGGCTGAATTGGGTTAATTAGGTCTGTTATTTGGTATGTAAAGTGGGCCGGGCAATTTGGGCCTTCTACATAAGCAAGTCTCAAAATTAAAGTTTATGTATTTGATAGACTTGCCTAGGTGGATGTACTGAGAGTTAAGCACTTGACCTGTTCTTGTGATAATATTATCATAAGAGTATCATTTTGATAGTAAAACCTTGTGTTGTCGTTTTACTTGCTAAATTCACAATGGGTGAATTTAGTGGTGAGAGTATCAATTCTTCAAAGTACAAAGGTGAGGGAAACTATCATGGGGTGTGATTGAGTAGGTTCACTTTGTGTAATTGTTAAAGAGAGTGAATATTTCTCACTGAGCTAGACTATGCAAACGTAAGGAAACCAAACTGCATAAACAACTTTTTGTACCTTGTGTGTTTTCTGTTTTGCATTTAGTGCTTAAAGAAGTGCCCACTATCTTAGGCACCACTTTGACTATATAACTTTGATTCAAAGCAACGTAAAAGTTATTTCAATATCTTTGTTTTATATTATTTTTATTTCTTTTACTCACATCATGAATGTCACATAATCTAAGGATTAATATTTTATGCAGTGGAGGAAAAAAAATTTCATAAGCAAAATTGTAATGTTGTCATATGTATTTTAATTATATTAAAAAATTTAAAAAAAAAAGAAAAACACATAACAGATAGTTTTTTTATTGGATTATGCACGGGTTTTTAATTGTTATAATGACTTTTTTACCCTCCAACTTTATAAAAAAGTTAGTTTAGTCCTTTATTTAATTTATTGTTTTTTTTAGCCTTTAAATTTGCGCTTTTTGCCAAATTACCCCAAAATAAATAGAAAAGTTAACGTTTTTTAACTTTGCTAATGTTGCATACACGGTTGCCACGTGGATGACACGTCAATATTTAATTAATTTTTTAAAATTAAAAAAAAATTAAAATCATTAAAATTGTTAAAAAATATAAAAATTATATAAAATATTTTTTAATATTTTTAAAATTATAAAAAATTAATTAAATGCTTACGTGATAATCTAAGTGTATGTCATGTTAGCAAAGTTAACAAACGTTAAATTTTTCATCCATTTTAAGGTTATTTGAAAATTTAAATGGAGAATTAGAAGAAGCGAAAAAATAAATGGATGGCTAAAATAATTTTTTTAATAAAGTTGGAGGGCTAAAGAAATTATTAAACATTTTTTATTCCACTGCTAATTATAAATCCACCAAAAGGAAAATGAAGAGAGTAAAAAGTTATAAGGATTATAGGATATCCAAAGTTTACACAAAATATGGGTTAATGGTAGAGAAAAGTTATAACGAACAAAAACTTGGCATGAGAAAATTGAAGGTGACAGGTAGTAAAGGCTGAACGCATTGCGACATACTTAGAATTTTATCACTTATTAAAAGGAAAGACTAACCACTTGGATAGGTTAAGAAAAAGAGGTTTTATCTGAATTCATTTGGAGCCTTCAATCCATACTTTCCAAGACGTTCTAAAAATGGAATAAACTTAAACATGCTGTCAACTTTTCCTAGATACGTTCCACTGCTCTTCATGTAACGACGCACTTCGGCTAGCTCAGTCATCGCTAACTCCGCACCTGACAAACTGTGTCAATGCGCCAGCAGACCATGTCTTGCCGGCAAGTTGAGCTGCCAACACACTGTCATGGACCAAGAAATACTAATCAGTAACCAGAAAAAAACATGTAAAACGAATATTAGCTTTGCCAATATATATACATACATATGTCGGTCTAAGAGTATGGATTGTATGAAACTATGATTCTACGTCATCCCTATTCCTTTTTAATAGGAGAATGACAAATCATATTTTTCCTCCTGATTTTTAACTTTTTACTAATGAAAAAAATTCAAATTCAATTAAAAATGTTAAAAATCAAGAGGAAAAATCTGATTTGTCATTCTCTTATTAGAAAGGAATATGAATGACGTAGTATCACAATTTCACACTCTCAACCTGCATTAGTCTAATTTATAATCCTTAAAAGATGGAAAATTATTCTTCTTTTTGAAGGAACGGAAAATTCTGTTCGTGGTTAAGCAACCGGCTTGAAAAATGATTAATTATAATACCCAAAGTTGCTTTCAACTACGTGTATATTGATGGAATTCTTTTCATCACCATCTACCAAAGTTGCTGGACAAAAACAACATCTAGTTTGAAATATTATCATATTATCATTTAAAAACCATTAATGGAGGTTTAATCTTTTAAAAAAAATGCAAAGTTTTGATTTTGATTTCATGGATGAATAATTAAGCATGCAAATAAGATTAAATGACATTTTCTTTAATCTATATGATAGGCTTTATCATATACGCATGGCATGCTTATCGGTTTTATCAATCATTCAATCAAACATAATATTCATCATATATCATAAATACAATTGAAAATTAAAATCGATTCTGATCAGCAAAAATTTTCATGATTCTATCCTAGAAAAAATAAAATAAAGTTATAAGATTTTTCTAAAAACATTTATTTGGGTCTTGAATCTTTTTGGTTATGAATGCAAATAATCTCTATTTTTTGGTGATATTATTTAGATACTATTTGTTTAAAAATGCTTAAGTGTCTAATGTTATTTATAACGGTAAATCTTAATTTTCATTAGTATAAAACAATAACACTAATTAAACGATAATTAAAATAATATATTTTTATTACATATTTAAATTAAAAACAAATATAGATCCTTCCATTGAGTAGTCTGTTTTCTTAGCAAGTTTCTGTCTGCCACCGTTGGCAAGTTCTTATTTTTAGGTTTATGTTTGTTTTATGGTTCTCTTGAAGGATTTTGACGGCACTGTTTGTATCAGGGATTCTGCGTTTATTATCTTCGTCGTTGGCCAGTTTAGTGATAGATCTAGTTCAATGGAAAGAAATTTGGCTGCGTTGTCCTTGGATGACGAGGAAGAGGAAATTATGCATATTCAAAAGGAACCTGATTCGGGTATGGAGGAAGATGAATTGTGTTTAGCAGGGTGTTTTTTAACAACAAGCGTTCTACACTTTCCAATGATGAGGAGTACAATGGCAAATCTCTGGCATCTGGTAAAATGGGTCCAAATCTCGGATCTAGGGGAGGAAAGATTTTTGTTTAGATTTTACCATAGAATGGATCTAGAGAGGGTACTTAAGGGGTCCACGTGGACTTTTAATAATCATTTGTTGATGTTGCACCATTTGAGGGATAGAGAGGATCCATTGAAGGTGCCACTGATCTCTGCGAATTTTTGGGTACAAATTCATGAAGTACCCCCAGGGTTTTTCTCTGAAGCGTTAGGAAGGCAAATTAGGGATTTTCTTGGAATATTTTTAGAGTACGATGGTTCAAATCTGGGGAAGGGAGTACAAAATTATTTGCGAATGAGGGTTCAGCTGGATGTGAGACGACCTCTGAGGAGAAAAAGGAAGGTTCTATTTTCAACAGGAATTTGCTCTTATGTCAGTTTTAAATATGAACGATTGACTCTATTTTGTTTCTTTTTTGGACGGTTAGGGCATAGTGATGCTTTTTGTCATTCTAAGATGGAGTTAGGATTTGAAGTTACTGAAATGGGATGGAATTTGTCACTACAAGCTCAATCTAGAAGGGCTCTCACACTGAATAATGTGTGGCTACGTGATGATGAGGGAGGAATTCAAAGGGGGAGTTCTATTGAAGGGCATGACTTGGAGAGATGCAATTGGGAGGTTACGGATAGAGATTGTTCTAGGAATTTTGTTGACCCCATTCTGGGGGGTTAATTTGGAGGGGAATTTGAATTGGGTTTTTGATGTGGAGGTAGGGTCTTAAAAAACGCACGAACAGACAGGTATGGAGCATGATGGCGAGGACTATGCGATTGAAGGGGAGATGGGAAAAAGAGGCCTAGAAGGGAGAAAGATAGATCTCTGGTGAGGGAGGAGATAGGCTCTCTAGTTCTTAGAAACAGGAGAGGGTTGGAAAAAAACCTTTTGTTATCGGTGGCTGCCAAGGGGCAAGTGATCGTGTCCAAACTAACTATGACAACGAATAAGGCAAGCGCACCTATCGTTCGGTAGTATAGCTATGGCAAGACCAGAAATATCATATCCTCAAGGACCAAGAGTACTAGTAGTTACTATCTTTTTATTATCTAGCCTAAGTATTAAGGGAATTGTTGTTTAATTAACTAATTACTAAACTAAGGATGCTAAGACACAGAGAGTGAATTGGGAAAATACTTTTGGGGAAAAACCAGTTGATTAAGACAATACCCGAGGAAGAATCCATTTAGACTTCACTTGTTATTTAACTCTGAACTGCATTTATTTATTCACTTGACTTGATCCGTAGGATTCCCTAATTTATATTAATACCTCTTTTGAGGCTACTAACGTCTAACCCTAGGTTGATTAATTAAAATCTCTTTCTAATTAAAACACCTAGTGTTACATTAACTCGATCTATGGACTCCCATATTAGGTTTGACCCTAATTCGTGATTTTATCATCCTATCTCTAGGGTTGCGATCAACTCCGCTTAACTATGCTAGATCTACTCTTAAACAGGGGACTTTTGCTCCACTTGCTAAGAACATCAATACTTGAATCAATATCCTAAAATATTAAAACAAGAATTAAGAACACATAATTAAGAACAAATCAAGTATTTATCATATAGTTCAGAAAACAATAACAAGATCCGTCTTAGGTTTCATCCCCATCAGGTATTTGAGGGGTTTAGTTCATGTTTAATAAAGAATACATCTCAGAAGAAAGTAAATAACAAAACATAAGAAAAATCCTAAAACCCCCTGAAGGAGATTGAAGGGAAGATCTTCCGTCTTAAGTGTGATTCCGGCTTCTGGGATGAATCAACTGGCTTTCTTGGAGCAATTCCCCTGAGTTCAGCCCTCTCTGCTTCGCCCCCCTTCTAGGTCATACTTAGGGTGTTTATATAGACTTCGGAATGTCTTTCTTCGCCCCTAAGTATCCTTTTCTGAGTAGAATTACAACGGGTCACGGCAGAGACACGCCCGTGGAGCACGCCCGTGTGAATCGAGTCCAGGCCGTGTTCGGGCATGCTAAGGTGGCACGGCCGTGTGGTGAACTTCCAGGCCGTGTTGATTTCTCACTTTGGCCCATTTTCTCTATTTTCGGCCCGTTTCTCATTCTTTTCATCCTCTGATTCTCTCCTAAGTATAAAACATGAAATTAAAGGATTAGGAGCATCAAATTCCACAATTCAATGGATTAAATCATCCAAAAGTATGCTAAATGTGGGATTAAAATATGTATATATGATGGTTTATCAAATAACCCCACACTTAAGCATTTGCTTTTCCTCAAGCAAAATTCTCAACTCACAATTAAAATCGAATTTCCTCAATTCATAACCTTCATCAATAACGTTTCATCATAATTCATGGGTAATTCATACATTGATAATTTAACCAGAAGGTTCCTAAAGATTCAAACAATCAAAGTCATAGTTTTTATAGTACGAAAAATAGGTGTTTCCCCTTACCTACATAATTACCTTTAATTCAAAATCGACAAAAAGTGACATCCTCACTAAAGGTTCACTCAAATCACTCAAAGTGTTTAAGGTTCAAAAATAAGCACTCAAGAGTCAAACATGAAAAGTTAATCCCATAAGCTTGCATGAAAATCAAATCTCCACCACTGTAAAATGATATGATACACAAATCAAAAGGTCTTTTATGGGTTGTAACGGGCTTGGGTTAAAGGTGTGGATAAAAGCTGAATTAGAGGGTTAGTATCGAGACTGAATTGATAAATTACCTAACTAGAAAAATAACTCAAACTTAAATAATTACATCAATTAAGAATTAACAACACGAGCTTCTTCTCAAAATGTAAAATTAACTGCTTAAGCTCCAATAACAAAGAAGTAATAATGAATAGTTGAGCCCCTTTTTTTTTCTTTTTTTTTAAAGAACAAATCATACAATAATAAGATAGAATTTAACAACTGAAATAAAGAAAATAGTTTAAGCAACCGATCAACTCAAATCTCGATATAAGGGTAGTCAAGGGAAATGGTGATAACAAATACAAAGTGGGTTTTGGGTTAATATTAATGGGTGAGTCAAGAAATGGTTTGTTAGTCTTAAGGGTGTTCACTAGGGGTTAATTATGAAGGTAGGCTTTTTATGGAGTAAGTGGGTTAAAACATAGGTGCCTTTATCATCTTAGTATATCAAATCAAAGGTGTGGTCTCGACATGTATAATCGAAGCAAGTTCTAGAATAACAAATCAATGTTGACACACTCATAATCAATAAAGTGAGCAAGAAAAGGAATGTATGCTCTAAAAGGCTCAAGATCTCACAAAAATTATGAGCTTTTGATGTCAACCTTGTAAATTTCAAACTTCAAGGTAATAATTAGATTCAGGTAGACAACCTAACAAATTTTTAATTCTGAAAATAAACTCATCATGCTTGATTCTCTAGTCTCCTAAAGTTTAAATCATCACTGCACAATTAACTATGACTTAATCCAAAACATATCAATGAAAATCATAAATCAAAGGAAATTTTATTCTAACAGTAATATGAGAAGATTATTTAAGAACAAGATATAATTCAGGGATTTAAGAATAATGCAAAAAGTTAGGCACTTTTCACGATAAAATTTACCCCCCACACTTAAGATGTACATTGCCCTCAATGTACAAAGAAAGATAATAACCATGTAGTAATAGATCATAAGAGAGGGAGAGAGGTGAAACTTCCTGGATTTCGGATGGATTTCTTGAGTTGGGAGTGTGGAAACTTGATTCGGAGGTGAAAGATAAGTTGGAGGAGGCGTTTCTGGTGGTGGTATGGTCGCCGCCAATAATCACTATACTAGATGAAGAAATTGGGCAACTTGTGAAGAAATAGCCAGGAAATAATAAGAAAAATTCAAAATATACTAAATATGTATTTAAAGATAAGAAAAATAAAGAGAAAGAAAATAAAGGAGAAGAGAAAAGAAGAAGAAAAAATAAATGGACTCAAATGTCCTTGGCTTGTCGGGTCGATGAAGCGGCCGGCATGAACTTATGTATATCGGTCTCGCACGGGGAGACTGTGCTAGGGTCCTTTCGCTTCTTTGACATGTCGATGGTGGTGAGGATGGTGAAAGAAAAGGAATGAGGGGAAGGGGAACGGAAAATGAAGGGAGAGGATAGTGAGAAGAGAAAGGGGTGTGGTGGCTGGGGGTTGGGAGAAGAAGAATTTGGGGAGAAAGTGAGAATAAGAGGGGGTCTTAAATAAGGATCAAGGACCTGGTTGCTGCCCACGCCCGTGTGCTGTGGGCGTGTTCGGTCACACGGCCGTACCGCACGACCGTGTGGTGGCTCGTTCGTTTCTCCTACGCCTGTGTAGAGGTTTCCACGCCCATGTATCTTTCTCAGTGTCGGCCACGGCCTCAAAGCACGGGCGTGGCTTATACCCGTGTGACTTTCTCAGTGTCAACCACGGCCGTATCGCACGACCGTGGCATTTTATAGCCGTTCGTGATTTGAGGATTTTTCGTCCTTGGTTCGTACGACCTCTGCCATGCCAGGGTGCAAATCCGTGATGTCCACACGGCCACGGCCACGCCCGTGTGCAAGGCCGTGTGGTACGGAAACCTACGCTTTATTTAACTTGGTTAGTCTTTAGTTAGGTGCTAAAAATCAAAGATATAAAAATAAAAGGGGTTAGTGCTCGGGTTGCCTCCCGAGAAGCGCTCGTTTAAAGTCTTAAGCTAGACTTACCTCTCATTCGCGTATTCATGATGGTTTGAGGAGTTGAAACTCCTCTTTCCTGCTATCAATTCTAACAATATATGGTTCGAGTCGAGTAGTGTTTACTTTAAAAGTGCCAAACTTAAGATTAGTTATCTCGAATGTTCCGTATGGGAAGACATTCAGTACCGTAAAAGGGGTCTCTTCATTAAGGTCTGGAACGGTGATTCGAGGGTCTGTCTTTTCCAACAATACCTGATCCCCGATTTGGAATTGATTTATGTCTCCCTTAAGCTCGTCGGGGGGTTGTCTTGATTTCTCTTCTAGTGTTCTTGGTTTCTCTTTGTCATGTGGCTTCCACTCGTCTAGTTCATTGATCTGAAGCCTTCGCTCCTCATGAGTTATTTCTTTGTTGGCACGAGGTCTAGGATATGGCTCAGATGTGTACTTCCGAAGTGCTTCCTGAAAAGGAGGTTGAACCGAATGGTCAGTAATAGAATTTATGTTCTCACCTTTTTCACTTGACGTCCTAGCCGAGTCAAGAGCCTGAAGAGTGATCGTCTCGTCACCTACACGAAGTGTGAGTTCACTTGTACCAACGTTAATTTTAGTTCTAGCAGTTGCTAAAAAGGGTCTTTCTAAAATTAAAGGAACATTGTTGTCCTCATCCATGTCTAAAACGACAAAGTCTACTGGGAATATAAATTTATCAACTTTCACTAGCACATCTTCGATTATACCCCTAGGAACTCTAATGGTTTTATCAGCTAATTGAATGCTCATCCTAGTTTGTTTGGGTTTCCCTAGACCTAGTTGTTTAAACAGTTTGTAAGGCATATCGTTGATGCTTGCCCCTAGATCTACTAAATCATTATCAATAGATAAACTACCAATTAAACAAGGAATCGTAAAACTCCCTGGATCTTTTAATTTCCATGGTAGTTTGTTTTGTAGAATTGCTGAGCACACTGCGTTTAGCTCCACATGCGACGCCTCGTCTAACCTCCATTTGTTTGTCAGAAGCTCTTTTAAAAATTTCCTTAAATCTGGCATTTGCGAGAGAGCTTCAAGAAACGGTAAGTTAATATGTAATTTCTTTAAAAGTTTAAGAAATTTACCAAATTGTTCCTCTGTGTGGTCTTTCTTCATCGCATTGGGATATGGCACTCGAGGTGTATACTCTTTAATGACAGGTTTCTGTGTATCGTGGCTTACCTCAACCTTACCTTTATTTACCACGGGTTCTTGCCTTGGCTCAGATTCAGATTCTACTAAACCTTCACTATTATGATCAGTAATGGCATGAATTTGCTCCTTTGGGTTAGTTTCAGTGTTGCTTGGCAAGAAACCTTGCGGTCATTCTGAGATTAGCTTAGCTAGCTGACCTAACTGGTTCTCGATCCCTTGAATCGATGCCTACTGATTTTTGAGCATTGTCTCGTTGTTTTGAAAACGGGTTTCTGACACCGCGATGAATTTTGTTAGCATCTCCTCAAGGTTTTGCTTTTTCTCTTGTGGGTAGGGTTGCTGTTGAAAGCCTGGAGGGGGTTGTTGTCTTTGATTTCCTTAACCTCCCCATGAGAAATTTGGATGGTTCCTCCACCCTGGATTATAAGTGTTACTATAAGGGTTATTTTGAGGTGTAGAATTATTACCCATATAGTTCATCTGTTCATTTTCTATGCCAGGGTTGTAGGGTGGGTATTCTGTATTGTTCGACCCTCCTCCATTTGTATCGCACTGCAACACTGGATGTACCTGCGAGGAACCACACAAACCATAAATTTTCTTACTTAATAGTTCTACCTGATTTGATAGCATGGTTACTGCGTCGAGGTTGAAAACACTGGAGGCTTTTGTTGGCTTTATTCTCATAACTTGCCACTGATAATTATTCAGTGACATCTCTTCAATGAATTCATAAGTAGCCTCAGGGGTTTTGTTATTTAGGGTTCCACCGGCGGCTGCATCAATAAGCTGCCTAGTTGAGGGGTTCACACCGTTATAGAAGGTTTGAACCTGTAGCCATAATGGTAACCCATGATGAGGGCACCTTCTCAATAAATCCTTGTATCTCTCCCATGCATCGTAAAGTGCCATCTGCACAAAAGAAGAGATATCATTCCTCAATTTAGCCATTTTAGCCAGCGAAAAATATTTTAACAAAAATTTTTCGGTCATTTGCTCCCATGTAGTGATTAATCCTCGTGGAAGAGAATTCAACCACTGTTTTGCTTTATTCCTTAAAGAAAAGGGAAATAACCGAAGGCGAATGGCATCATCAGAAACACCATTAATTTTAAATGTATCACATAATTCCAAAAAGTTCGCTAAGTGTGTGTTAGGATCCTCATCCTGCAAACCATCAAACTGAACAAATTGTTGAATCATCTGTATAGTGTTAGGTTTCAGTTCTAAATTATTTGCAGAGACATCAGGTCTAACAATACTTGATTCAGTTCCTGTTAAATTAGCTTTAGCATAATCATACATAGTTCGAGGAACAGGATTTTGATTAACCGGGTTTGCGGCAACTACAGAAGGTAGTGGATTATTATCAGCCATCTCTTCGGTAGTGTTGGTATCGTTCTCTTGCTCTTCTTGTATGTATTGTAGGCTTCGCCTAATTTCTCTTCGGTTTTTACGAACGGTTCCTTCTATATCACTATCGTAAAGTAGAGGTCCTGACGGGTTTCTTCTAGTCATAAACTAGAATTCCTGCTAGAAGCAAATAAAAGAAGAATTAGTAAAGTTTAAAAATAAAATAAATATAAATTGCAAATAAAGAAATAATATGGCTAAAGTAATAAAAAATTAGTTTTCCTAATATCTTAGTCCCCGGCAACGGCGCAAAAAACTTGATTGTGTCCAAACTAACTATGACAACGAATAAGGCAAGCGCACCTATCGTTCGGTAGTATAGCTATGGCAAGACCAGAAATATCATATCCTCAAGGACCAAGAGTACTAGTAGTTACTATCTTTTTATTATCTAGCCTAAGTATTAAGGGAATTGTTGTTTAATTAACTAATTACTAAACTAAGGATGCTAAGACACAGAGAGTGAATTGGGAAAATACTTATGGGGAAAAACCAGTTGATTAAGACAATACCCGAGGAAGAATCCACCTAGACTTCACTTGTTATTTAACTCTGCACCAGACGATTTATTCACTTGACTTGATTCCTAGGATTCCCTAATTTATATTAATACCTCTTTCGAAGCTACTAACATCTAACCCTAGGTTGTTTAATTGAAATCTCTTTCTAATTAAAACCCCTAGTGTTGCATTAACTCGATCTATGGACTCCCATATTAGGTTTGACCCTAATTCGGCAGATTTTCGTCATCCTATCTCTAGGGTTACGATCAACTCCGCTTAACTATGCTAGATCTACTCTTAAATGAGACTTTTGCTCCACTTTGCTAAGCACATCAATACTTGAATCAATATCCTAAAATATTAAAACAAGAATTAAGAACACATAATTAAGAACAAATCAAGTATTTATCATATAGTTCAGAAAACAATAACAAGATCCGTCTTAGGTTTCATCCCCCTCAGGTATTTGAGGGGTTTAGTTCATGTTTAATAAAGAATACATCTTAGAAGAAAGTAAATAACAAAACATAAGAAAAATCCTAAAACCCCCTGAAGGAGATTGAAGGGAAGATCTTCCGTCTTGAGTGTGATTCCGGCTTCTGGGATGAATCAACTGGCTTTCTTGGAGTAATTCCCCTGTGTTCAGCCCTCTCTGCTTCGCCCCCCTTCTAGGTCATACTTAGGGTGTTTATATAGACTTCGAAATGTCTTTCTTCGCCCCTAAGTATCCTTTTCTGAGTAGAATTACAACGGGTCACGGTAGAGACACGTCCGTGGAGCACGCCCGTGTGAATCGAGTCCAGGCTGTGTTCAGGCATGCTAAGGTGGCACGGTCGTGTGGTGAACTTCCAGGCCATGTTGATTTCTCACTTTGGCCCATTTTCTCTGTTTTCGGCCCGTTTCTCGTTCTTTTCATCCTCCGATGCTCTCCTAAGTATAAAACATGAAATTAAAGGATTAGGAGCATCAAATTCCACAATTCAATAGATTAAATCATCCAAAAGTATGCTAAATGTGAGATTAAAATATGTATATATTACGGTTTATCAACAAGCCGACCGGTCGCAATGAAAATAATAAGCTGGAATGTCCATGGATTGGGGAGTCCACGGGCTATTAGAAGACTTCGGCATTTTCTGGAGATGTATAATCCTCAAATGGTTTTCTTTATGGAGATTAAGATCGATACAACGCGAATGGATGGTGTAAGAAGGAGATGCGAATTTTTAAATGGGATTGATATTGTATCGGTCAGTTCAAGGGGTGGATTGTGTCTGGCATGGAAGGAAGTTATTGCAGTTAGTCCAAAAAGTTATTCTAACTCTCATATTGTTGTTGAAATTCAATGGAGTGATAGTGAAAACTTTTGGAGGTTTACTGGATTTTATGGCTCGCCATATGTGCATAATAGAGAAGTTTCGTGAAATTTGCTGAGGAATTTAAGTCAATCATAAGGTTTACCGTGGATGGTATGTGGCAATTTTAACGAAATTTTGTATTCTTTTGAGAATGTGGTAGGGGTACCAAGGGACGAAAGGAGAATGGCAGCTTTTAGAGATGCTTTAGTGGATTACCAGTTATTGGAAGTGGGGTATATGGGAATGTGGTTTACTTGGGAAAGAGGAAATCTGCCAGAGACTAACATTCGTCAAAGGTTGGATAAAAGAGTAGTGAATGTGGAGTGGCTTAATTTGTTTTCGTTTGCATAGATTCAACATCTGCCGCATTCTTTTTCAGATCATTGTTCCCTTCTTATTCAAACAGACACGGGAATGAATAACTTGTCTAGAAGGAAAGCCCGTTTTGAGTCATGGTGGGTAAAGGAAGATTCTTTCGAGGAATAGGTCAAAAGCTTATGGAGGTCCACTAGAGGGGACATTCTGTAAAAATTAAACGAGTTACAACAGGGTTTGGTAAGATGGGCAACCTCAGTTAGACACAGAAGAACGGGTCGTAAGAAGAAGTTGATAGCAAATTTGGAGATTCTGATGGGTAGAAAAAGAACTGATGAGAACTTAGTAAAATTATTTGATGCGAAAATCTATCTAAATCTTGTGATTGATAAGGACGAGATGTACTAGGAGCAAAGGGCCCGATCTAATTAGTTAAAGTTGGGAGACAAAAACACAGCTTTCTTTCATAGTTACACCTCGTAAAGGAAAAGAAAGAATACTATCTGGATTTTAAAGTACGAATATGGGAGAGACAAGTGATGTGGGGGATATGAAGAATATTGCTTGAAATTATTTTCAAAACATTTTCTCATCAAATGGGTGTGGAAACTTTAATCACATCCTTTCGAGAATTGAGAGATGCGTCTCAGAGGAGGTAAATTCAAAGCTAATTGCTAAATTCGTGAAGGAGGAACTTGTGATGGCACTAAAGGAAATGGATCCTACAAAAGCTTCTGGAGACGATGGATTTTCGGCTTTGTTTTTCCCATAGTTTTGGCATATTATTGGAACGGACGTTGTCGACTTCTATTTGGGCGTCTTGAACGAAGGTATGGTTGTGGATTCTATTAATGTTCTGAATATTGTGTTAATCCCTAAAGTTTCCCATTAGACAAACCTTGGTAATTTTAGACCAATTAGTCTATGTAATGTTTTGTATAAATTGATAGCGAAGATGATTGTTAACCGTTTTAAACACGTATTGGAGGATTGCATTGATAGCGCTCAAAGCGCTTTTGTACTGGGTAGACTTATTTCAGATAATGTTCTTCTTGCTTATGAGATCTTGCATACGTTTCGACAAAAGAGATTAGGGAAGAAAGGGTTTATGGCACTAAAGCTGGACATAAGTAAGGCTTATGATAGAGTTGAATGGTCTTTTCTTAAGGCAATCATGCTACGAATGGGGTTTCATATTTCATGGGTAGATATTATAATGAAATGCATCTCGACTGTCTCTTATTCTGTTATTGTGAACAAAAAAGTAGGGACAATTTTTAAACCGATGAGGGGTCTTCGACAAGGTGATCCTCTTAGTCCTTTTTTGTTTTTGATTTGCAGTGAGGATCTCTCGTCGCTTATGAGACTAGCTTCGAGGGAAAGTTTGATAAAAGGTGCAAAAGTTAGTAGAAACAGTCCTCCAACATTTATTATTTGCTGATGATTGTATTTTGTTTGGTGAAGCAAGTGAGGGGTGCAAAAATTTTGAAGTCAATTTTGAGGGAATATGAGAGTTGTTCTGGGTAATGTGTGAATTACAAAAAATCCACTGCCTTTTATAGTACAAATACTCCTGAAAGGACCCAAGGTGTTGTTTATGATATTCTTGGGGTTAGGCATTCGAATAATATGGAGCGATATCTTGGCTTGCCAAACGTGGTGGGGGAAAATAAGAAAGCTTCTTTTCAGATTTTAAAAGATCGCATGAGGCAAAGAATTGATAATTGGAGTGTGAGATTTCTTTCACAATGGGGAAAGGAAGTCTTTATAAATGAGGTTTTGCAAGCCATTCCGGCTTATTCTATGGCATGTTTCTTGCTTCCAAAATCTTTTTGTGGTGATTTAAAGAGTATAATGGCTCGATTTTGGTGGCAAAAAGGTCATAGAAGAAGAGGGATTCATTGGTGTGGTTGGGATCGACTTTATGAATTAAAAGAGAATGGAGGATTGGGATTTCGTAGTTTGACCAAGTTTAAAGTTGTATTATTAGCTAAACAGGGGTGGCATATTATTAATCGTCCAAATTTATTATTATCGTGAGTCCTAAAAGCTAAGTATTTTCCAAGTACTGACTTTTTAAATGCTGAGTTAGGGAATCTACTTTCGTTTACCTGGAAGAGTGTGTGGGCTGCTAAGGGCTTACTGAAGAGCAGTTTGTGTTGGAGGGTAGGAATTGGGGAGAAAATTTCAATTATGGATGATGTTTGGCTTCCGGGGACTGCAAACAATAAAGTGTCAACAAACATTTATAACGGTGAGGTCAGTTTGGTTTTGGACTTAATTAATACACAACTACAAGAATGGAAAATTAAGCTTATTAATTCGACCTTCTCAAGGGACAATGCGGATAGAATTTTGAAAATCCCCTTGGCTGTAGAAGCTCATGATGATATGATGGTTTGGCGAGGGGAACCTTCAGGGGAATTTTCTGTGCTAAGTGCTTACAAACTATTACATGAGGGTAATATTGATCCTAATTATTTATAGACCGAGATGATTTTTTTTTACAAAAAAACTATGGAACAGTAATATTCTAGCCAAAATTAAGATTTAAATTTGGAAAATTTCCTGGAATTTCATTCCTAATCTAGCTAATTTATCCACAAAAAGAATGGTGATGGAGACTACGTGCCCAAGATGTGGAGGGGCTGCTGAGAATGTTTATCACCTTTTGCGAGGCTGTCCTGTTACATGAGAAGTCTGGGTAAGTTTAAAACTTGATTGGGTATTAATAGGAATAAATATGAATTGCTAGGAATGACTTACCTGGGTGTTTAAAAGCTATATTGGGTCGTAATGTCGTTTATTCTGCTGCTCTTTGTGGGCGATCTAGACTGACAAAAATAAGGGGTTATTTGAGGGGAAGAGAAGTAGGGGCTGTGATATTGATGCATGAGTCTTAATGCCAAGGAAATAGACAAGTGTGAGACTAGTAAACTAACCAAGGAAACCGTGACCGTGGAATGGTGCCCCTCGAATGGGTCCGATATTAAATTGAATTTCGACGCGGCCTTTGACGAGGCACAGGCTAAGTCGGCTTCAGGGGTGGTTGTGAGAAATGCTTCTAGAGAGATTCTCGACTCTAAAACAGTGGTACACAGGGCGATTGCTTCTCCGTTCGCAGCAGAGACACATGCGTGTCTCCAAGTAGTTTTATTAAGGAAATAAAAGGGATTTACATCAGTTATAATCGAATGGGATTTAGCTTCAGTTATAAAGAAAAGTAAGTCAGGTCTGGTAGACAGATCGATGATAGGGGCTTTAATAAGGAACATACAATGTCAAAAACGATTCTTCCATCTGATATTATTTAAACACATTCCTAGATCAGCGAATATAATGGCTCACGAAATAGCCAGAGAAGCGATGAGAAATGGGTCACGGACTTACCTTCTCGGAGGACTGCTTGAGTGAGACGCAGCATAAGATGGATCGTGCAGAAGGAGAGAACCAGATTGAAGATTGACTGATGAAGGCGTTTGGGTTTTGGGAAGAGATAAAGGAAGTAAATGATGATCTATTGGTTCTTGGCTTTTTTATAAAAATAACCTAAAAAATTTAATTAATTATCAAAATGACCCATTTTTTTAATTAAACACAAAAATGACCTAAAATCTACAGTAAAAGTTGGTGGAGCCAAATTCTTTGGCTCCACCAACATGCCACGTCAGTAACCAAGAAAAAAAAATTAATTTTTTGGTGGAGCCATGTAGAATGGCGCCACCTATATAAATACCAGGGAAATACTGCAATTTCTGAAAATATGGGGGGACTTTAACAAAAAATTTCCATTTTCTAGTGGAGCCATTTCATTTGGTGCCACCAGATTTCGCCTGACACCCTTTTACTTTTTTTTTCTTTTTTTAACTTTTGTCCTTCTTTCTTTCTTTTTTTTTTTTTACCTTTTTTAAGTTTTGTCTTTATCATTATTTATTTTATTTATTTTTTATTATTAATTTTAAAAAATTTGAAATGTATATTTGAAATGTTTTATAATATATATTTTTTAAAATTTTAAATATATATTTTTGAAATTATTTTTAAAATTTAAAATATTATTTTTTAAATATTAAATATTTTTTTAATAATATAAAACATTTAAATACTTTAAAGATATGACCTTTCAAATTTATTATTAGTTTTATAATATTTTAAATATTTTTAATTTGTTTTATAATTTTTTAAATTATGATTTTTAAATTATTTAAAATATATTATTTTTAAAGATATGACCTTTCAAATTTATTATTTGTTTTATAATATTTTAAATATTTTTAAAAATTTAAATATATATTTTTATAAATTAATAATTTTAAAATTAATTTTAAAGATATTCAAACGTTTTTTAAATTAAATTTAAAATTTTAAAAATTAATATTTTATTTGGTGGAGCCATTTAGAATGGCTCCATCACTTAATAGTGTACTTTTTTATATTATTTTAATATAAAAATTTAATATTTAATATTTTATTTTGGTGGAGCCATTCTTTATGGCTCCACCTCTTGGTTCTCTACCATATATAGAATGATGAAATTGTTGAGTTCACTAGGAGAGTTCAAAAAATTTATTCAAGATGAATAATGAGGTGTTTTTGGTGTATGTTCTTTTTTATGGTGAAATTATAGAAGGTGATGTTGGTTGTGTATTTCAATGTCGGTAAAGAGTATGTTTGCGATTCAAAAAAAATGTGAAGCTAGCAGAAATGAAAAGGAAGATCAGTGCGAAAATAGCTATCCGTTGTGGAAGGGCGATTTCTAAATTATTTTACAAGTTTCCAATCTCTACAAATCCGTTCAAATTTTGTGAGATGCAGCTGTTAGATGATGATGACTTGGGCACTATGATGGAAATATGGTGGTCGACTGGGAGTGAGAACCCTCAACCAGTTGAATTATTTGTCGAGTTAGCAGACTTAGAGCCTGTTGAGAATGATAGTCCAATAAGTCAACATCGCGAATTTGACTTTGATCTTAATGTTGGATGGACAGACCAATTAGAATGTGAAGGGACATCGCAGATGCCCAAAAATCCTAATTATGGTGGGAGTTCGTATAACAACCCTACCCCCGGTCCCCGTCTACAAATACATCCGGAGGTGATAATAAGCACAGAGGCAAATGTCAGAGAAATGACCAGTAATGGTGAAGATTCTGATCAAGACGTTGAAGATTTTAGTGACCCCGATGTTGATGAGGTTCCGGACGATATCGATGATGAAGGCCCGGAGGAGGTTGAAGATGTTCACGGCCCTTCATTCAGTAACCCGAGTCATGGCATTATTTTACGAAATGAACCTGGGGGCAACATGTTGAACGTAGATCCAGATGCAGCGCATGCATACGAGTTTCCTGAGTACACCAATATAGTACCTGCTCATAGATTGGCGGTAAATTCACAGTTCGAGGAGTTGTTCGTTGGGCAACAGTTCGAGAACAAGGCGGACTATGTGTTTGCCATCAAACAATACAGCATGAAGTTGTCGATTGATTACAAGGTTGTCAAATCTACACCGACATTATATGTTGGGGAATGTTGGAGAGCTGGCGATGGGTGTGGTTGGCGAGTTCGAGCTGCATTTATATAGAGGACTCAACAGTGGAAAATACGAATATTAGAAGGGCGTCATACATGTACTTTCGCACGTATGTCTCAAGACCACCGGAAATTGGATGCCAAAAGTATTTGTAACTGCATCATGCCACTAGTGAAAGATAGCCCAATCATTCATGTGTCAACATTGATTGCAGACATGCAAGCTCGATTTCAGTACAGAGTGTCGTACAGGAAAGCGTGGTGGGCGAAACAAATGGCAATGCAACAATTGTACGGTGAATGGGATGAGTCATACAATGAACTTCAAGGTTGGATTTCAGCGATGGTGGAGTACATCCCAGGAACTATCGTGGACTTGCAAACGTTGCCTTATAGAGGCCCTAATGGACAATTGGAAATGGGGAGAAGAGTTTTCTGTCGACTGTTCTGGACTTTCGATCCATGTGTTAGGGCCTTCCCCCACTGCAAACCACTAGTGCAATTTGATGGAACATGGCTTTATGGAAAATACAAGCAAATACTTCTGATTGCGGTTGCACAAGACGGTAACGGAAATGTACTACTGATCGCTTTTGCCATCGTGGAGTCCGAGAACTCTGAATCGTGGGCGTATTTCATTCAGAACTTCGGATACATGTTGTCAGACAAGACAACATTTGCATTATCTCCGACAGATCGAAGGGTCTTGTTGCTGCGATTCGACAATCTGAGGTTCCGTGGAGGTCCGTCTATTGTATTTGTCACATCGTTGTCAACTTCCACAATGAATACAATAACAAAGACTGGCACAAACGTATTGTGAACATGGGTAAAAATATCGTATTTAAATTCATATTTGTAATTATTTTGAGTCCATTTCCTAATTCGGATGGTAACGTATTTTATCGGAATACATACGTAGGATACGAGCTGGAAGCACGCCGTTTAAGACATAAGTTGGCGAGGTTAGAGACTGATATGGCAGGGTCCAATCCTTCTCTTAGACAGTGGTTGGGTAGCATGGAACCGTGGCAATGGGCTCAATGTTTTGACGAGGGGTACCGGTATGGTCAAATGACAACTAACCTCGTTGAGGCCATTAACTCCGTCTTGAGGCGTACGCATCACTTACTAATTTCAGCGGTTTTTTTAGCCACATTTTACAGGCTAGCAACCTTAATGCCAAAAATGGGGTTGAAATAAGCAAAACAGTTAGAGGTAGGTGATCGCTGTGAATCAGAGCTTTAAAATTTATAAAAAGAACGATCGAACCTAGAAACTAACTCTGACAACGATTAAAGGCAAGTGTACCTATCGAACAGTAGTATAGCTTAGGCAAGACCGGATTATCGAACCCAAAGGAACTAAAAGTACTAATACTAACTTTCTTTTTATTATTTAACCTAAAATAAGTGAAGTTGCTTTTAATCTAAAATTAACGAACTACTAAGCTAAGGACACAAAGACGAAAAAAGACTAAAATTGGGGAGATAACTTTTAGAAAAACTCAGTTGATTTAGATGATACCTCGGGAAGAATCCACCTAGACTTCACTTGTTATCTATCACTGAACCATATGATTTATTTACTTAGTTTGATCCGTAAGACTCCCTAACGTATATTAAACCCTCTCTCGAGGCGAATAACGTCTAACCCTAGGTTAATTAGTGGAACTCTCGTTCTCTTATAATAACCCCCTAGAATAGCAGTAAATCGATCTATGGACTCCCATATTAGGTTTCACCCTAATCCGGTAAAATCTCGTCACCCTATCTCTAGGCGTGCGATCAACTCCGCTTAATTATGCTAGATCTCCTCTTAGGCAGGGTCTATTCCTCCTCCACCTAAGCACATTAAATTTGGATAAAGCTCACATAATTAAGAACAAACTAAGTATTTATCATATAATTTAGAAGATGATAACAAGATTCATCATAGGTTTCATCCCCTTCAGGTATCTGAAGGATTTATTTCATAACTAAATAAGAAAACATCTCAAGAGAAAAGATAAAACAAAACATAAGAAATCCCTAAAACTCCCTGAAGGAATTGAAGGAGAGATCCACCGTCTTGAGTAGAATCCCGGCTTCTTGAGATGGATCAACTGGCTACCTTCGAGTGATTCCCACAACTCTGACCTTTTCAGCTTGGCTCCTTGGCCTAGCTAACCGCCCCCTTTTCAGCTGGCCCTTAGGGGGTTTATATAGGCTCTTGGAATACATTTCTTTCCCCCTAAGTATCCAAATCCGAGTGAAATTGCTCTTTCCAGCGACAGGGACACGGCCATGGAACACGCCCGTGTGGATCGTGGCCAGGCTGTGCTCGAACTTCTTTAATGAGGCACGGCCGTGTGAATCGAGGGAAGACCGTGTTCTAGATGATCAGTGAGGCACAGCCGTGTGGGCTAAGGTCCAGGCCGTGTTGATTTCTTCTTTGGCCCATTTTTGTCCGTTTTGAGCCTGCTTCTCGTTCTTTTTATCCTTGGGTGCTTTCTTGGGTATAAGACATGAAAAGAAAGGATTAAGAGCACTTTTTTTTACATAAATCAAGGGATAAATCATCCAAAAGCATACTAAATGTGGGATTAAAATATGTTACTATTTCGGTTTATCAAATACCCCCACACTTAAGCTTTTGCTTGTCCTCAAGCAAAATTCTCAACTTACAATTAAAATGAACTTTCTAAAATTCATAATTCCTATCAACAATGTTTTATCATAATTCATAGATAATTTATACATGGATAGTTCAACTTAAAGAGTTCTAAAAATTCAAACAATCTAAGTCATATATTTTGTAACTCGAAAATATAGGTGTCTCCCCTTATCTAAATAATTACCTTTAATTCAAAATCGACAAGGTTTGACATCCTCACAAAAGATCCACTCAAATCACTCAAAGTGTTTAAGGTTCAAAATTTAGGCACTCAAAATTCGAACATGAAAAGTTAATCCCATAGGCTTGCTTGAAAATCAAGTCTCCACCACTATAATATGAGATGATGCACAAATCAAAAGGTCTTTGACAGGGTTGTAACGGGGCTAGGGTTAAGGTGTGGATAAAGGCTGAATTAAAAGGTTAGAATCGAGATTGAATTGATAAATTACCTAACTAGAAACAGTAAACTGAATAATTACAAAATGGATTGAAACTTTTAAACTAATAATACGAGTTTCTTCTTCAATAAATAGACTTTAACTGTACAAGCTCGCCTTTCATCGTACTAATACTGAATATTCTTTTATTGATTTTTTTTAAGAACAAACTAAGTAATAATAGGAAAGAACTTTTTACAACTGAAATATAGAACATAGTTAGGTAACTGCTCAAAATCAAGTCTCGACAAAAAGGTAGTCAAAAGGAATGGTGATAACAAATACAAAGGTTTTTGGGTTAATATTAGTGGTTATATCAATAAAAAGGGTTGTTAGGATTAAAAGGGGTTCACTAGGGGTTAATTGTGAAGGTAGGCTTTTTAATGGAGTTAGTGGGTTAAAACCTAAATGCCTTAATCATCTCTGTATATCAAATCATAGGTGTGGTCTCGATATGCATAAACGAGGCAAGTTCTAGAATAACAAATCAATGTTGACACACTCATAATCAAAAAGTGAGCAAGAAAAAGAATATATGCTCTATAAGGCTCAAAATCTCACAAAAATTATGGGTATTTTTGACATCAACCTCGTAAATTTCAAACTTCAAGATAATATTCAGATTTAGTTCAACAACCTAGAAAATTTTAATTTTTGAAAAATAGACTTATCATGCTTGATTCTCTAGTATCTTAGAATTTAATTATCAATGCAAATTATCAATGACTTACTCTAAAACATATCAATAAAAATCATAAATCATGGAAATTTCATCCTAATTGGTAATATGAGAAAATTACTTAAAAACAAGACTAAATTCAGGATTTTGAGAACAATGCAAAAAGTTTGGCACCTAATTTCAGAAATTTGAGAATAATGAAAAAAGTTAGGCACCTTTTTAGGTTGTTCACCCACCCCCCCCCCCCACACTTAAGATGTACATTGCCCTCAATGTACAAAGATATGTAATATCATAGTAATCAAATCATAAGTTATGGAGAGAAGTGAAACTCCCTGAATTATGGATGACATCTTCGTGTTGGAGATGAGTTGGAGGGGTCATTCTGGATGTGGTGGTTGCCCACGAGTTCTGCGCTAGATGAAGAAATTGGAAAACTCGTGGAGGTTTAGCCAGGATTTATTAAGACAAATTTAAAATAAACTAAATATATAATTAAAGACAAGAAAGGTAAAGAGAGAAAATAGAAATTGAATTAAACTAATGCTAAAAGATAAAGGGGCTTGAGAATCCTTATTGGTAGATGGTTCGCGAGGTGGGTGTGATTTCTACGGCTGTGGTGGTGTTGGTGGTGGTCGAGGTGGTGTGATTCCCAAGCAGCCTTTAGAATCTGACACTAAGAAGTTAAAATAAAATAAACTAATTTAAGCAGAAGAGAAGTAAAGATAAGGAAATTGAAGCAAAAGAGAAAAATGAAATAAAAACTAGATAGCCTCAAATATCCTTGGCTTGTTGTTTGGATGAAGCTGCCGGCATGAACTCATGTGAATCGGTCTCCTTTGAGGAGACTGTGATTGGCCTTTTACGTTTCTTTGCCATGGATATGATGTTGTTGTAGCTCAAGAGTCTAAGGATTTATTAGGAAAAGGGAAAAGGAAAGAGGGAGAAAAGAAAGAAAGAAAGAGAGAAGAAAGAAGGAGAGTGGGTTGAGAAAAGAAAAGAGAGGGGCATGGTGTTTAAATAAAATTTCAAGTCTGGCAGTTTCCCACGCCCGTGGGTTGAGGGTGTGTCGATTCACACGGCCGCCTCGCACGGCCGTGTTTTAGGGCGTGTTGGTTACCCCACGCTCGTGTCTAGCCTGTGTTCGACAAGTTAGTATGTTGGCACGGTTTTAAGGCACGGGCGTGTTCAGCCCGTGGTTGGCAAGTCAGTAGCTTCACACCGTTATGGGGCACGGCCGTGCCACTTTGTCGGTGCCCGTGAGGGAGTGGTTGAGTCCGTGAGTTTGAAATTTAGTTGCTCTGACTTGTACCGTTCTGCCATGTTAGTACCAAGATTCTTGAGGTACACACGGCCACGGCCACGGCCGTGTGCAGGGCCGTGTGGCCTGGAATTCTGCACCCCTTGTTAGTTTAAAGCTAGATTTTATAAAGAAAGGATAAGATAGAATAAGAAAAAAATAAAAAGTTAATGGGGTTAGTGCTCGGGTTGCCTCCCGAGAAACACTCGTTTATAGTCTTAAGCTAGACTCTCCTCTCGTTTGTCAGGGTGGTTTGAGGAGTTGAAAGTCCTTCCTCATGCTATCATTTGTATCCTCGTGAAAAGATTTAAGTCGAGATGTGTTTATAGTAAAAGTACCAAAAATATGATTACTTACCTCGACTGTTCTGTATGGGAAAACACTGTTTACCCTAAAAGGTATTTCTTTGTTTGTGTTAAGGTCCGGAGGAGATATTCGAGGATCTGCCTCGTCTAACAGCACCTAGTCTCCTATTTTAAAGTGGTTTGCTGTTCCTATGAGCTCTTCTGGGGGCTCATTCGGTTTTACCTTGTGTGGTTCCGGTTCTTCATCATGTATCCCTAATTTCTCCTTGAAGTGTGTCTTCCACTCGTCTAGATCATCGAACTGAATCCCTCGATTTTCATGAACTACTTCCTTGTTGGCTTGGGGTTTAAGATCGGGTTCAGTTGTATTCTTTGGTGGTGCTTCCTGAAAATAGGGGTTAACCGAATGGTTATCAATAGAATTTACGTTCTCACCTCGATTATTCGATGTTCTAGCCGAGTCGAGAGCCTTGATGGTGAGTGTCTCATTACCGACACAAAGTATGAGTTCTCCTACATCAACATCAATTTTAGTCCTAACAGTTGCTAAAAAGGGTCTTCCTAAAATTAGAGGGATTGAATTATCCTCATCCATGTCTAAGACAACAAAATCTACTGGGAAAACAAATCTGTCAATTTTTACAAGAACATCTTCGATAATACCCCTAGGACTTCTAACAATTTTATCAGCTAATTGAATGCTCATTCTAGTTTGTTTGGGTTTCCCTAGACCTAATTGTTTAAACAATTTGTAAGGCATGACATTTATGCTTGCCCCTAAATCAGCTAACGCATTATCAATAGATAAACTACCAATTAAGCATGGAATTGTAAAACTCCCTGGATCTTTTAATTTTCGTGGTAGTTTATTTTGCAAGATTGCTGAGCACATTGAGTTTAGTTCCACGTGTGATGCCTCGTCTATCCTTCGCTTGTTCGTCAAAAGTTCTTTTAAAAATTTTCTAGAATCTGGCATCTGTGACAAAGCTTCAAGTAACGGTAAGTTAATATGTAATTTTTTTAAAAGTTTAAGAAACTTACCGAACTGTTCCTCTGTGTCGTCTCTTGTTAATGCTTCGGGATATGGTATACGAGGTTGGTACTCCTTGATTACCAGTATGGGTTTTTCTTGTGTTACCTCAACTTTACCTTTTTCTACCTCGTTTCCTTGTATTGGACTGGGTTCGTCTAATCCTTCACTTTCTTGAGCTGTTATGGCTTGGATTTGCTCCTTTGGATTAATCTCAGTGTTGCTTGGTAGGCGCCCTTGTGGTCGTTCGGACATTAGTTTGGCAAGCTGTCCCACTGACTTAGTGACTTCCCCTACTTGATTCTCGATTGCTTTGATCGATACTTGTTGGTCAATAAGTGTTGTCTCAGTTTTTTGGCAACGGGCTTCAGTGGCTGCCATGAATTTTGCCAACATCTCTTCGAGGTTCGGCTTCTTCTCTTGTGGATAAGGCTGATTTTGAAAATTTTGAGGAGGCTGTTGTCTTTGATTTCCTTGATTTCCTTGTCCTCCCCACGAAAAATTTGGGTGGTTCCTCCAACCTGGATTATAAGTGTTACTATAAGGGTTATTATTTGATCTGAAATTATTACCTATATAGTTCATTTGTTCGCTCTCTGTGCCCGGTTGGTAGGATAGGTACTCAGGATTCGCCATAGTTCCACTTGCATCGCACTGCATGACTGGATGTACCTGCGAAGAACACAAACTATCAAGCTTTTTATCCATCAACTCTACCTGATTTGATAGCATGGTTACTGCGTAGAGGTTGTAAACTCCGGCTATTTTTGTTGGCCTTGTTCTTGTAACTTGCCACTGATAGTTATTCAGCGACATCTCTTCTATAAATTCGTAGGTCGCTTCTTGAGTTTTTATTATTCGAGTTCCACCGTGGTGAGTCGATTAGTTGCCTCATTGAGGGTTTACATCGTTATAGAAAGTTTAGACTTGGAGCCACAATGGTAAACCATGGTGCGGACACCTTCTCAAGAGATCCTTATATCTCTCCCATGCATCGTATAATGTCTCTAAATCCATCTGCACAAAAGAAGATATATCATTGCGTAATTTGGCGTTTTGGCGGTGGGAAATATTTTAATAAGAATTTTTCTACCATTTGATCCCATGTAGTGATTGACCCTCGCATGAACGAGTTTTAACCACGCTTTGGCTTTATTCCTTAATGAAAAGGGACATAACCAAGACGCATGGCATCATCGTAAACGCCTTTTATTTTAAAGGTATCACGAACTCTAAAAAGTTGGCTATATGAGTATTTGGATCTTCGTCCCCGTAAACCATCAAATTGAACAAACTGTTGAATCATTTGAATAGTGTTAGGCTTTAATTCAAAATTATTAGCGGCTATAGCAGGCCTAACAATACTTGATTCGGCTCCTGTTAAATGCGGTTTAGCATAATCAAACATAGTACGAGGAGCATTATTTTCTCCCACATCTTGTGGTGGTGGGTTATTTTCGTCCATCCCTTCAGTAGGATTGGATCTGTCTTCTTCCTCTTTTTCTCTATAGTTTAGGGCTCGCCTGATTTCTCGGCGATTCTTGCGAGCGGTTGCTTCAATATCACTGTCGTATACTAACGGTCCTCTCGGGTTCCTTCTAGTCATAAACTAGAGGTACCTGCTAGGAAAAGAAAGAAAGAGAATTTAGCAAAATTTGAAAACAAAACAAAAAATAAACTAAATTGCGGAAAATAAAACAAATAATGGCTAAAGTAATAAAAATAGAGCTTTCTTAATATTTTAGTTCCCTGGCAACGGCGCCAAAAACTTGATCGCTGTGAATCAGAGCTTTAAAATTTATAAAAAGAACGATCGAACCTAGAAACTAACTCTGACAACGATTAAAGGCAAGTGTACCTATCGAACAGTAGTATAGCTTAGGCAAGACCGGATTATCAAACCCAAAGGAACTAAAAGTACTAATACCAACTTTCTTTTTATTATTTAACCTAAAATAAGTGAAGTTGCTTTTAATCTAAAATTAACGAACTACTAAGCTAAGGACACAAAGACGAAAAAAGACTAAAATTGGGGAGATAACTTTTAGAAAAACTCAGTTGATTTAGATGATACCCTCAGGAAGAATCCACCTAGACTTCACTTATTATCTATCACTGAACCATATGATTTATTTACTTAGTTTGATCCGTAAGACTCCTAACGTATATTAAACCCTCTCTCGAGGCGAATAACGTCTAACCCTAGGTTAATTAGTGGAACTCTCGTTCTCTTATAATAACCCCTAGAATAGCAATGAAATCGATCTATGGACTCCCATATTAGGTTTCACCCTAATCCGGCAAAATCTCGTCACCCTATCTCTAGGCTTGCGATCAACTCCGCTTAATTATGCTAGATCTCCTCTTAGGCAGGTCTATTCCTCCTCCACCTAAGCACATTAAATTTGGATAAAGCTTACATAATTAAGAACAAACTAAGTATTTATCATATAATTTAGAAGATAATAACAAGATTCATCATAGGTTTCATCCCCTTCAGGTATCTGAAGGATTTAGTTCATAACTAAATAAGAAAACATCTCAAGAGAAAAGATAAAACAAAATATAAGAAATCCCTAAAACTCCCTGAAGGAGTTGAAGGAGAGATCCGCCGTCTTGAGTAGAATCCCGACTTCTTGAGATGGATCAACTGGCTACCTTCGAGTGATTCCCACAACTCTGACCTTTTCGGCTTGGCTCCTTGGCCTAGCTAACTGCCCCCTTTTCAGCTGACCCTTAGGGGGTTTATATAGGCTCTTGGAATACGTTTCTTTCTCCCTAAGTATCCAAATCCGAGTGAAATTGCTCTTTCCAACGACAGGGACACAGCCATGGAACACGCCCGTGTGGATCGTGGCCAGGCTGTGCTCGGACTTCTTTAATGAGGCACGGCCGTGTGAATCGAGGGAAGACCGTGTTTTGGATGATCAGTGAGGCACGACCGTGTGGGCTAAGGTCCAGGCCGTGTCGATTTCTTTTTTGGCCCATTTTGGTCCGTTTTGAGCCCGTTTCTCGTTCTTTTTATCCTTGGGTGCTTTCCTGGGTATAAGACATGAAAAGAAAGGATTAAGAGCAGCTTTTTACATAAATCAAGGGATAAATCATCCAAAAGCATACTAAATGTGGGATTAAAATATGTTACTATTTCGGTTTATCAGTAGGACACGTGTACGTCGATAAAATTAGGGATGCCATGAAAGAGAACACTCAAAGGGCTAGGTCGATGAATGCAAAACTATATTCTCGAAATTTGGAAATTTTTTTAGTGACAGAGTATATCGGTCGTCGGTTGGGGATCCCGCCACGGTCCTACGGAGTTGATCTCCGAAACAAGAGGTGTGAGTGCGGGATGTTCCAAACACTACGGTATCCGTGTGCACATGTGGTTGCAGCGTGTGCTACCTATTGTTTGAATATTGAACAATATATCGACGATGTGTATACTCTTGAGCGTACGTTGCGTATTTGGGGTAACGAGTTCCCCGTATTAAGGGATGTATCGACATGGGAAGTGCAACCGCCTGCATTCGAGATGTTGCCAGATCTGTCACTACGTAGGAGAGTCAAAGGTAGACCGACAACAATGAGGATTTGGAACGACATGGATATAAGAGAACAAGTCGATCCAAAGCATTGCACCATATGTAGAACAATTGGCCACAATCGGAGCAAATGTCCCCATGGAAAAGTCTACACTGGTCAATCTTCACGGTCTGAAAGAAATTAAATGTTGTACCTGATGTTTGCATTTTATGATCTTTTAGAAATAAAGTTTGTATTATTTAGTGTTAAGCTTTTATTTAAAATTAACAGTTGCAACTTTAAATACTTTAAAAGATATTATAAATTATACAAAAAAAAAACTAATATATAAGTTGTGGAACCCTAAACCAATACAACAAATATTACATAACACTTGAAATTTACATAACTCAAAATTGGAAAGAACCGGGAGTGTTATTGTAGTTCGGGGTATAGCGATTTACGGGCCTTCGTTGACGGGGTGGACGTTGGGGTGTACTGTACACATCAGGAGGATCGGCAGCTGGATCGAACGTGGCCTGAGGTGGGATGGAGTACATGTTATTACCAAACATATCAAATGATATTGGTGGTTGCTCTGGGTGAAATGAACTCGAACAGCCTATGTCCGGGTGATATGAACTCGAACCGCCCATGTCTGGGTGATATGAACTTGAACCGCCAATGTCCGAGTGATATGAACTGCTCTGCGACTCATCACAAAAAGCGTCAACCCATTGGTCCGATGTGTTCAAAGGTTGGTCCTCCGAGTCGGGCTCCGACATATGTTGATCCTCTATCTCCCCCATAAGTTGATTTCCACGTCTGTAGTCGTGACCCGGTACTATCATAAGTTGTCCACCATATAAATAAACACGCCATCGAGTCATGTACCGCTGCATGTATTCAGTCGAGGGACTAAAGTCAAACATGCAGGAGTGCATCTCAGGCCGCCTGTCGTACCGGGCATTCCATAGTGCTACATAAGATTGATGTTCCACACTCCAATCTGTTGTATGTTTCCCCCTCATGGTCTTACCGTGGACATCAGCAAATTGTTGTGGCTCGACCGGCACAAATTGTCTACACCCAAATTGTCGCATAACTTGATCACCGTTGTACCACTCAACGGTTGAGAAGTTGAGCACCGACGTGTTAATGCACCACATATGGGCTTCAGCGTGAACCCACTGAGGAATAAGGGTTGCAATGTTCAGTGCAGAATACGACATCCACAAGAACTGCACAATATAACATAATGAGTCAAGTCACATCACATACTGCAAGTGGATAAGTTAAATCAACGCTACTTAAACCATATAAATATATATTACTTTCTCTCCGCGTCACGCCTCTATCATTTAATGATAAATGATTAAGGTTTGGCTCGCACTCAATTCCCTGAGACGTGGCCCATCCGAAACCGAAACAAACACGTTAGCAATTAAACTTTGGAAAATATTATCCACACTTATGAGTCATTAAATGTTAAGTATAATTTTGTTTTTACCTATTTATAAGTGGCCACGAATATGGTTGGTGCCTAACAGCCGCTAAAAACGACATCTTGTATAAAGCCCAAGACTGTAGCAGACCCAGACAACCAGCCATGTTACTAACCCCATGTTTTGTTGCTCGACAAAGCTCATAGTACAATGCGGCCAACACTGCCGATCCCCAGCTGTAACTACCGGCACGAGAAAAATCCTCCAATAGAGGCAAGCACTTTAAGTGGACCCTATTAGACGTGTTGTTCGGCATAAGTACTCCCGCGATCAGCTGCATAACATAGGCTCGAGCAGCACACATCACCTCGTAATCAGTGGCAGTGCTCGATAACTCCTTAAAATTTGCTCTAAACCATGCCAATGTCAAGCATGTGAAATTCTGTTCCCCATCATTAGAGGACCGTCCAAGCAATCTGTGGCATAGTACTGAAGGTTCCAACACTTTGCTTCGACCCGTGACCATAGCACCGTCAACTCGTAACCCAAGTTGCATAGCGACGTCTTCCAATGTGATAGTGCACTCCCCGCACATCATAATGAAGGTATGGGTCTCCGTACACCACCGCTCAACCAAGGCGGATATTAAGTTTGCCTTTAGGTCAAACCTCCGGATCAATGCGACGTCCCCAAATCCCGCCAACTGTAAGTATGGCATGACCCACTCGTCCGGATCGTACTTGGGAAAATGAAACCACAACCTCAAAACCCGATACCCATCCTGTATGGTAATTTTTTTATAAAAATATGATAAATCAATTATCTATATAATTTAAACATAAAATTATATATTGAAGACTAAAATTGAAAGGTTGAGAAAACAAAAACATCACACTTATACTATATCAACGTAGCCATTCTAAGTATTTTTTATTTAAGTTAAATTAAATATTAATATGTTAATAATATATTAATAATATAATGAAGATTTGTCATAAAATATTAATCATAACACGTAGAAATCAAATGTGATTATTATGTCCTAATCATAGTTAAGCATTAAAACTAAAGGCAACTATATAACTACAAAAAGTAGGTTTTTTTATAAAATTAACCTAAAAATTTTAATATATTTAAATTAAATAAGTAATAATATATTATATTAAGTATATTTTATACTCAACATTTTCTTTCAACATATTTAAAATTTTAATATATTTAAATTTTTTTAAGTTTTTTAAAATTTTAAATATATTAAAAATATTTTTCTCTTTTCCTATTAAAAATATATTAAATATATTAAATTTTGAAAATATATTTTTAAAAAATATATTGAATATATTAAAAATTTTAAAATTGGTTATACTTAACATTTTTAATATATTTAATTTTTAAAAATATATTAAATATATTAAAATTTTAAATTTGGTTATACTTAACATTTTTTAATATATTTAGTTTTTTTAAGTTTTTAAAATTTTAAATATATTAAGAAAATCTTTTTTTGTCTTTACCTATTAAAAATATATATTAAGTATATAAATTTATGAATGTGTACTAAAATTAAAAAATTATAACTAACACCTAGAGATTAATTTCATGCAAGAAAATAGTTAAAAAGGAATAATAATAACTAAATAGAGATCAGTTTCATGCAATCAAAACACGTTGAGCAAAGTAGTGCTTAGCAAGAAAAAAAGAGAAACTAAAACGATTTTTTTATTTAATTTATAATTAATTTTACTGTTTCGTTGATCATCGATAAAGTGTGATCCGTATTTACTCCAGAAGACATTTTGATATCTGCATAATATAAAAAAAACATAAATACAATATAATTAATTATTATATTACAATAACTATAAAATATAAAAAAACAAAATAAAAATTTTAAGTAACTTACTTTCTTTCTTTTTTCCTCTTTTCTTTTTTTTGAAGGGGGGACCAAACCCCCTTATATAACATTCATCTCTTCTTCTTTTTTATTTATTTATTAATATTTAAGTTTATGATTGATCACATCACTTGTGTGATGTGACCAGTTATAATATATATTCTTAATTTTTAATTTTATTTTTTAATATATATATTTTTAAATAAATTCATTTTTTAACAAATATTTTTTTATTTTTTTAATTAATTCAAATTTCACTTTTTTAAATAAAATATTATTTTTTAACTTTTAAATAGAATTTAAAAAAAAGGTTTGAATATCTTTAAAAATAATTTTAAAATCATAATTTAAAATATTATAAAAAAAATTAAAAATATTAAAAATATTATAAAACTAATAATAAATTTAAAAGGTCATATCTTTAAAATATTTAAATGTTTTATATTATTAAAAAATATATTTTCAAAAATGGAAAATTTTTTTAAAGTCCCCCATATTTTCAAAAATTACAGTATTTCCCTGGTATTAATACATGTGGCGTCATTCTACATGGCTCTACCAAAAAATTAATTTTTTTTTCTGGTTGCTGATGTGGCATGTTGGTGGAACCAAATTCTTTGGCTCCGTCACCTTTTATTGTAGATTTTAGGTTATTTTTATGTTTAATTAAAAAAATAGGTAATTTTGATAATTAATTAAAATTTTTTGAGTTATTTTTATAAAAAAGCCGTTGATTTTTGGAAACTACTTTTTGGGGACTGGAGCCGTCGATATTAACAATGATGACATTTAGGCCTCCTTTGGTTCATCAGTTAGTGTCAGTGAGGTGCAGTTGAGGGTATCAAACACACTGGAATGCTGTTTGGTTCAACAGCTTAGTCTAGTGAAAGGTGATTTCAGCCACACACATCTTATGAAAACGTAGTTGGAGGTTTCATTGAAAGTGAGATATTTTGTATTTTCAAGAGACAAAAATATCCTTACTTTTTGTTATTATTTTACCATTTTATCCTTCAAACTTAAATTAATTTCTTTCCAAATCTTATTTGTTTTGATTTGGGAGCAAAAAACAACTATTTTCTTTTTCATATTTGAGAAGTAAAACACTGATTTCTCCCCTTTTTTTGCTTTGTTCTTGGTTGTGGCTGCTTTTTTAAGGTATTTTCATTAATTTCTTGTTATCTCTAGTTCTGGCTTCTTCTACTCTTCTTTGTCGCAGTTGTTATTATTATTACTATTATTTTTGGAACGAAACAGCCTTTTTGTTTTTCATATTTGAGAAGAAAAACACTGATTTCTCCCCTCTTTTTTGCTTTGTTCTTGGTTGTGACAACTTTTTGAAGGTATTTTCATTAATTTCTTGTTATCTCTAGTTCTGGCTTCTTCTACTCTTCTTTGTTGCAGCTTTTTGAAATGTTATGATTTTGATTGCTGAAGAGTTTGTTTTGGGACATGGATAGGAAAAGTAATAGAACGTGTATTTGCTTTCTAATTTCCTATACTAGACTAGAGGTGAATGTTATCTGTTGAAATTAATTCTTGATCACCTTACCTATGCTCACCTTTGTAGCAATGATGCCATTTGTGTTTTTGGCGCAAAGTATCTTTGTTTCTACTTGATGCTTTTTGTATGTAATTTTTTTTTTATTTTGTGTATATAATTTCTTTTCATTCTTTCATTTCTTTACCCTTTTTTATGTTTCCTTTTGCTTCCATTATAAATTAAAATGCAATTTTAAAACTTTAAGGAATACTCGTGTTATGCATGTGGTAGTCGAAATTAATAAGAGACCTTTGAAACGCTCCGTTTTTTTATTTTGAGAAACTATCGGTATCTGAATCATCCCAAAGAGGTATGTCTTTTCCTGATTAAATTCAAGGGTCATTTTTAATTTGCATGCTCCATAATTTAGAAATTTCTAAAACTAAGGAAATGATGTTGTTTATTATTAGAGGAGTTGAAGAGTAGTCATGTTTGTGGTGAATCACGAGGCGAGAGTCATGTTTGTGGTGTGTGAGTTGGCGTTGGTTTACTTATTGGTATCACTATTTCTTCATAGCTACATCTTTCTACTGATGGTATATTTTCTAAAGTTTATGTCATACTTGGCTTATATCTTATAATCCATCAATACATCAACATGTTTTCTGGCTAGTTTGGAGCTAAATGAATTGAGGTAACTAGATTGGTGAGATTTCTATTAATGGACTTTTTAGTTACTTTTCTTAAAACATAATGCAAAAGGAATATCAATAGAGGGGAGAGGGCGAGGAACTAACTTGATTCTTATTTTACCTAGAGCTGTTAATTTAGAGTTTGTACTGTGATTTACTTGTAGCACTGTTAATTTTAAACCAAGTAGTATCTAGTGATGCATAAGGTTCTAAGTGAGTGATATTTTAGTCTATGATGTACCACTTTACAAGCATGAAACCAGTAATACTACCTTAGTTGCTATGAAAATTAAGATATGAAACCAAAGCAACCCAAAAATAGTATTTTGCCTCAAAATCAAAAGAGAAACAGATGAAACAGATGAAGATAAAAGATAATGTCAAGCCAAACCTATCAAGCAGCCTTTGGTGGTCTGGTTTGGCTCTTATTTTTCAGTAGTTTGACATTTAAAATATGGTAATCACATAGAATCAGTAAACCTCTCTTATTTATAATTTTTTTTTGAACTATAAAATTTAGGCTTCAAAGTGAGAAAATAGGTATAATTCATAAGAGAAATCAGGAATAAAGCTAATCTCGAACAACCACATTTTCCTCTAATACTTGAAATTTTTAGAAAATAACATAGAAGAAAACAAATAAAATGAGAACTACTTGAGTATAATTTTCCTACATTTTCTCAGCTACCAAAATTCCATGCATTCTATCATACCAATACAGTTGCAGAAAGTAGAAAACACCTAATTTTCCTCAAATCTATCAAATTCCAAAACCCCATTAACCTAAACAAATCAATTGAAAAATAGCAGTAAATCATTAAAAAAAAGTTGAAAAAAAATGTTACCTTTCTTGTCCACAATATAGTATAAGAAGACACATCAGGTTGAACCACACCTTCCTTGACAGCGTTATCAAACAAGGTTTCAACTAAAACGCCCAAAATCGAATATTACCTCTATCCCCATAAGCCTTGATGATTTTACCAACTAAATAATCAGAGAGCATTTGGGATTTCTGAAGGAGTTTGACTGTAGGGTGATTGTGGGAATAGTTGTTGGGGTTTGGGTTTGGGTTTGATGCCCAGTTGAAGAAGAACAAAGTGTGGTAAGGGTTGGTTTGTTTGTGGATGACAATGGTGAAAGTTTGGGTCTAGGAAAGGTGAGAAGCGGCTTGAGGGGATGATGTGAGGTTGATGGGTTTTCTGTTTTCTTTTCTTTCTTTTTTTAGTCCTTCCCCGTAAAGAGGACTGAACAGAAATGGGGAAATTGCTTTTTTCCCCTATGTATTTGATTTTTTTTTCTTTGTTTAGAAATTCATTCTGAGTTCAACGGTTTTATAATGCATAAATTTGTGAGATTCTGACAGCTATTATTCATGTGGTCAGCGGTTTTATAATGCATAAATTTTTCTGTTTGTTTTGAAGGAAAATTGAAAGGGAAAATTAGCAAATTTGAAATAAAAAAAACTATATTTTTAATTTCCTTTGATGCTTAGAAAATCACGAATAACCCCAAAAGAGGTTCTTGGTTCCATTCATTGTGAGGTTTTCTGCACTTCACAAAACATAAATTATAGTCTTTCTTTTCTTTGATTTTTTTCAAAGAATTATACTCTTTATAGACAGTATATATATACAAGAGTAAAATTGGGATAATAAAATAGGTTGTTAAAGAAAGCAAAATTTAAATTTATACAATAAGATAATTAAATTAGTATTATTAAAAAATCACAAACAAGAACAAAACAATAGGGGGCAGATCTCAAATTTGGCCAAACATTAGGTGATTATTGTTTACTCCAATGTATTCTGTGACGGTGGCTTGGATGACAATGGAGGTAGATTAAAAAAAAAATTCCGAAAAGATAAAATGAATGATTATAAAATATATTTCATTTTTATTAATAGATTATATAATTAGAGATAAAGTAAACAATGCACTTGTAATTAAGGAGTAGGGAATTGTTTTATTATATTAACAATAGTGCTCCATGTCATTTTATTTTGCATTTTTAGTAGGGGTTTTAAGTAAAGTTGAGAAGAAAGATGAAAGGGTAAGGTTTAATGTTCGGTTTTATAATCTTAAAACTCGCTTATTGCTCTCTTAATCATTGTACCTCAGATTTTTGCAATATCTCCTACATCATTTACCTTTAAATTAGAGCCACACATTTCAGTTTAAGTGGAACTCGATTGATGCTATCGGACTACTTGCAAGCTAGAAGATAACAAATGAACTTGATTTAATGGCTAATGCAATAAGAATTTTTAATGGAGATTTAGAAATGTATGAGTGAGAGGACATCATGGTATCTATTTTGCATTTTTAATTTAATAGTATGATATCATTATTATATCTAATTATATATTTATGGTTTTATGTCGATTGATATTTAAAATTCAAATAATAATAATAGATGGTAAAGACACGAAAATTTGTGGAAGGAGAAAGTACCTTAGCAACAAAAAGCTACTTGGGATGATGAGTGACGTTGATATTTTGTGAACTCTGCGTGAATGAAGTCAATCTTTGTAATAGACCGACAACTCATCTAAACTCAAAAGGATGGGAAAATGTCATTGCTCTTTTTCAAGCAAAGACTCAAAAAAAATTATAGAAAACCTCAATTGAAAAATAAGTGGGATACATTAAAAAGGAATGGAGGTTATGGAGGGAGTTGCTTAAGGAATCTATAGGTATTGGATGGTGTCCATCTAAAAAGACGGTTGATGCTACCAAGAAATGTGTGGGCTGAAAAATACAGGTTAGTGTTAACTTTATCATTATTTTCATGCATAAATTTTATTAAAATTAATAATTTACAAATATAAAAATCTTAGTATAACATTTAACATTTAACATGTTATGTAGGAAAATCCGGATTTTAAAGGATTTAAGAAGAAAGGAATTGAGCCACGATTGAATGATTTAATGTGGCAAATGTTTGGTGGCATTGTAGCCACTGGAGAGAATGCATGGGCACCTTCGTGCGTGTTCTTCCAAGTGGGGTTCCTATGGGAGATGATACACCTAATGAGGGATTCGGTGATTCAGATGAGAATAGTAATGAGAATGAAGATATTCCTACTAATGAGGTACCATCAAACCCTTCTCATGAAACTCCTAATCGAAGAAAGGAAACACTTGGGGTTGTACATGGTAAAGGAAAAAAATCAAGTTCAAGTAGAAAATCATCCAAAAATTCATTAGCTACTCATATTGAGAAATTGTGTGAGAGTATGGCTAGTCCAAGGAAGTCGGTTTAAAATTATTTTCCTCACTCTCAATATACTATTTCAAGTGCAATGGATGTTTTATGTGAATTGGAAGATGAAATTCCAAAAAAGATGAACTGTATTATTTTGCCATCAAAATGTTCCAAATACCGGTGAAACGAGAAGTGTTTTTGAACTTAGATCCGATGTTAGGGTTTGGTGGCTTCGACGTGAGTATGCTTTGAACAAAATCCAATTGCATCATTTTCGTCCTTGGTAGCAACATCCTCATTTCCCTTCCAACCATACCATCCACAACCTCCACCATAAGCTCCTTAGCTTTATTATTGTAATATAACTAGACTACTCTTTTATACGTAAAAAGTAATGTATGATCTACTTTTTATATGCAAAACTAATGTATGATCTACTTTTTATAGTAAAATTAATGTATGATATTTTTATGTTTGGTATTTTTATGCTATGCTTTTATTCAATTTTGTTGTGTTGTATATAATGTCACAAGTTATTAATTTATTTTCATTTTATTCATTTTGGTTATGGATGAATTTAACAATATGTATAATACTTTTTATATGAATTACGATACCCATGAATTAAGTGAAGAAGCTCAACGAAGAATAGCCACAATTGTTACACAAGTTGAGCACAACAATTATCATGAAGAGGAAGAACAAGTGTTAAATAATTGTATTGGTACACCACGAAACTTATTTCACTATGCAACCGTGTATGAATTCAAATTATACAGGTCAAATGTGGTTGGACGAAGTATTAAATGGGCATGATGATCGTTGCATGAATAGTTTTAGGATGCCAAAAAATATATTTCACAGCTTATTGCATGATTTGCAAAGAAATTATGGCTTAAAGCATGGGAAGGTATCTGCGATGGAGAAGTTGGCATTATCATTGTATATTCTTGGAAATAGAGAATCAAATTCAAATGCAGCAGAGCGATTTCAACGATCTGGGGAAACTGTTAGTCGAATTTTTTCGATATATGTTGCATATATTTGCTCGAATGGGAATAGACACGATTAAACCCACTGAAGGTCAATTCGAGGAAGTACTTAAACCATATTCGACATGATACAAGATATTGGCCTCACTTTAAGGTAAAATTACACAATCTTTATATTTTTTAAAATATAAATTATTTCTAACCTTTATCTCATTACTTGTTTTTATTTTAAAGGATTGTATTGGGGCCATAGATGGAACACACATAAAAGCATGCATTTCGCTTTCTTCTCGATACCCTTATATCGGACGGAAAGGTGAACCAACTCAAAATATTATGGCGGTTTGTGACTTCAACATGTGCTTCATTTTTGCATTTCTGGTTGGGAAGGAACAAAGACATGACAAGAGAATTTTTTTGCAAGCACTTAGAAAACAAGAGTTAAAGTTTCCACACCCTCCACGAGTGTCGAACTTTAATTTTTTAATTAATCTTTACATAAAAAATATTAAAATTTTTATTTTATTTTTAAACTTGATATTATGTTTTAATTTTTTGTAGGAAAATATTATCTTGTGGATTCGGGATATCCGCAAATGGCGAGTTTTCTAGGTCCATATAGAGGAATGATATCATTTACCCGACTTTCATCGAGGTAATCATCGAGCATCCGGAAAAAGAAATCTTTAATCATGCCCATTCTTCGTTACGCTCTGTGATTGAGCGAACATTTGGAGTGTGGAAAAAAAAATGACCAATATTAAGAGATATTCCAAGCTATTCATTCGACAAGCAAGTTTTAATAGTTATTGCAACAATGGTTTTGCATAATTACATTCGGAGACATGCTTGGTCAAATGATGAGGATTTTCGACAATTTGAGAATATACCGGACGTGCCAATCTCTTCAGGCCATTTTGATAGAGGTGAATCAAGTTGTTCTAACAATGAAAGTGACCTTGAAATTACAATGTTAAGGGAAACCATTGCAAATAGTTTAATGAATCAACATTTATAAAAACAATTTTGTATCATAACTTAATTTCTAGTAATAATGAAACTTGTTATGTCTTATGTTACTATATTTTTTTTATTAAAAATCATTCGGTTAGATACTTCAAAATTTGATCCAAGTATAATGTTACTATTTGCGAAAATAATATTTATCATTGTTATAAAAAAAATATTTAACTATAAAAAATTAAAAATAATTTTAATTTTATATAATAAATAATTTAAATTGATTATATAATTCATTAAAATATTTATAATAAAATATTGGAAGATACATTTTAATATTTTATTAAATGAATTCATAAATTCACATACTTTAATAATTTTATATAAGTAAAATAATTTAAAAACAACTATTATATATCAATTCTAATATGATATCCTTAATGGTCATTTTTTATTTCCACCTCACCGCTACAGCTGCGTTTGAATCCAAACACACACTCCACCGCTGTTTTTAATCCCACTGCTACAGTGTCCAATCTCACCGCTACAGTAACTAATCTCACCGCCACCGCTGTTTTTAACCTCACCGGAGGCAAACACACCGCCCATCCAAACTAGCCCTTAGTGGGTGCCAGCTATGAATCAGACTGGGGCGTTTTCTTTATTTTGTTTTGTTTTGTTTTTGTTTTTGTTTTTTTGGTAGGCTTTGTTCAAAGCCCGAATGTTTAGTCTTGTTCTATGGGCTTCATTGTTTGTGGACCTGTTTGGTAGGCTTCTACGGTGTTCTTTTATCATTTAATTACCAGTCTAATAATTTCAAAAAATAAATAAACGATAATTAATTTAAAATAATATTTATTATCAATAATTAATCAATATACTTAATTTTGTAGCTAAAACCAAAATAATCTATGTAAAAAATAAAAATAAAATTATTGATATGATTTTATCTATTATTAATAATTAATTGATATTACTTATTTTAGTACATTGAATTCAATTTCAGTTCAATTATATATTCAAATTAATAAAAATATATTATTTTAAAAAAATAAAACTTATTTTTTTAATGTTAGCTTAGTAATATAAAGAAAACAATAAAGAATATTCTTGCCAGTTCAAAAAATTTCTCCACATTCGTACTTTTATATATATACTAGTTCTAATGTCACATGCCTTGCATGTGGTTTTACGAATTTAATATTTAACCAAAATTTTAAATCTTTTATTTATAATTGCAATAATTACCATAAAATGATATTTCTTATTTGAATTATGGAATATTATTAAGATATATTAGCCTATCAAATCAAATATTATAATAGAAAATTTTCAAATCATAATTGAAGCATTTTAACCTATTTGACATACAATATAATTTTATTTTATGTAATCAATGCAAAGTAACATTATTCAAAACAATAAATAATTAACTATAATATAAATTAAGTGATAATTAATACATTTAGAATTCTATTCAAGTAATAAATCTATTTTACATTAACAAAATTAACACAACTTCTTTTTCATGTCAAAATTTTTAATTAATAACTATAATTTAAATTATAATTATAATTATCACAATTTTTTCCCTATATTTTATGCTTAGAGTTTCATTCAAGTAATAACTCTATTTTAAAATTAGCTCAACAAAAAGACTAACAATCGGGATGAGGTCTGTTGTATAGCATGTTTTCTTTTTTCATATTAGGGTTTTGGGCAACTAGGGCTCTTTGCAATTTGGATCTGTTTTGAGCTTTCAAGGGATATGGAAGAGGAATTGGCGAATTTTAACATCTCAAATGATGAAGAGGAGATTTTACAAGGTCAACTGTAACACCCCTGAGCCGTCTCTATTGTCGGATTAGGGTTACGGAGTACTATCGTACAATCGAAAACATTTGAACATTATATCATTCACTAATTTAATCACATCATAAATCATTCATAATACATGCATACTGTCCCTAAATCGAGCCCTCGAGGCCCTAAAAATAGTTTAGAAGCAATTCAAGACTAATTTTTAAAAGATCAGAAAATTTGGGAAAAAGTAGCAAAATTTGAAAACAGGGGTCACACGGCCGTGTGGAATTACCCTAGGCCGTGTAACTTTTGAACAAGGGACACATGGCTGTGTCCCAGCCTGTGTCCTTACCCATGTAACTCATTGAGTAGGGTCACATGAGACACGGCCATGTGAACCCAAAATTTACCTAAAATCAAACCATTTCCTACCTAATTCAAGTACACATTCAAAGGTTTCAAACACCATTCAAACATGCATAAACATGCCATTTCAAAACATCCTAAATCACCTAACCAATATGTCATTCAAAGGCACCACAAATATACCAAAACATTACATACCAAAACTAGTTAACAATTCCTTATTTCAAACATTATATCTTAGTTCAATTACCTACCAAAACATATCACAATGGACCATTACATGAAACCATAAAAAAAAAAGACGATTTCCAATTCATCATTTACATACTAAAGAGTCGTATATACACGTACTTAAGGATGGTCAAAATGACCTAACTTTAAACAAGCATTAAAAGTTCATCAGGTTCAAACTTAAAACTTCACAAGTATGATCATATCAATTCACCATTTACACATTCACAAAATATCATAATACTAAAGACTTCTCCTATTACATGCCACTTTAAACCAACTTCAAACAAGTACAAAATGACTACCAAGGTATAGATGATAGTGTGTGAGCTTCCAAGTCGATCCAATCGATGCAACGATTCCAAGAGTCCTACAAAATCAAATTAAGCGAATAAGCCTACTCATTTACTATTTTTCCAAATTTCTAAGGGACGTTACATTCATTACACCAACAATAAGTCTGAATAACACCAGCACTAAGCCTGAATAACACTAGCACTAAGCTTACTAGGCACAAAGCCTGAATAACACCGATACTAAGCTTGCTAGGTACTAAGCTTGAATAACACCGGCACTAAGCCTACTAGGCACTAAGCCTGAATAATACTGGCACTAAGCCTACTAGGCACAAAGCCTGAATAACACCGACACTAAGTCTGCTAGGCACTAAGCCTGAATAACACCTACACTAAGCCTGCTAGGCATTAAGCCTGAATAACACTGGCACTAAGCCTGCTAGGCACAAAGCCTGAATAATAGTACGATTCAACATTTAAGTATCAATACATAACAGAATTTAAATATTAAATCACTAACAAGGAATTGAATTCAACTATACATAACATAAAACGAACTTACAGGACTGGTTTGAAGTAATCGCAAAAGCACAGGAACTAGTCCACAATCTTTTCTTTTCCACGATCGTCAACACGCTTGTGATCTAAAACAATAGTTTCATTTAATTAACGAAATCAACGGCCAAAATTAATAATTCTATACAATTTAGTCTTTTATTAACATTTTAAAAAATTGCCCTCAACTTTTCACCTTTATTCAATTTAATCCCTAAGCCCCAAACATGCAATTTACCCATTTTTTTACACAAAAATCTAGCCAATTCTTCCATGGCCTCGTACCAGCCCTTACTTGCATTTATTTCCTTTCAAGTACAAACAATTTCATCATTTTATCAATCTAGTCATTAAACCTTAAAATCATCAAAAACTACTTTACAAAATAGTCTAATCTAACAACAAAGCTTAGAAATCTTTCAAAAGTTTCAAGAAAATCAGTCAACTCAACAATGGCACAGTCACATAGTTTGACATTTTCAAAAATTAATCCTCGGGCATGCTAGATTAAGCTAATACGAGTCTAAAAACATAAAAATTACTAAAAATGGGCATCAATACACTTACCAAATCAAAGCTTCAATCAAAAGCATGAAAACTCTATTTTTTTCTTCTATTGCCGTGGAGAAGACAATGAAAAAGAATGGCATTTTTAATTTTATTTTCTTTGGTTTAATATATATACTTTGGAAGTTTTGTAAATATTATAACTTTCTTAATTAAACCTTAATTAATACTAGATTAAGCCTAATTAAACCATTTCCACTCATGCAAAACATCATTCCATTCCACTAACTAGAGTCCATGGTTTAATTATCCTTTTAACCCTTCTAATTTTACCATTCAACTTTTATAATTTTTACGATTTAGTCATTTTACTTATTAAACCATTTAAATGATAAAATTTCTCAACCAAAATTTAATATTACACTAATGACCTTGTAAATATTTTAAACTAATAAATATTTACGAACTGATATATCAGATTTGTGGTCCTGAAACCACGATTTCCGTCAATACTGAAAAACGGGTTGTTACACCAACGGATTAAAGATGTGAGCGAGGAAGACTATAGGATGTGTCTAGTAGGGAGAGTTTTAATAAATAGTGTGGTTCACTTCCCATCAATGAGAAACACTCTGGCAGATATGTGGCATCCGGTAGGAGGAGTATCTATTACTGATATTTGGGAGAAAAGGAGTCTATTTCGGTTCTACCATGAGATAGATCTAAAGAGGGTTCTTCAGGGTACACATTGGTTCTTTAATAGACATCTAACACTATTCCACTGATTAGAACAGGGGGAAGATCCATTGCAAGTTCCATTTTTCTTTACAAAGTTTTGGGTTCAAGTTCACAATCGATGGGATTTATCTCCAAAAGAATAGCGTGTCAATTTGGTAACTTCATTGAAGAGATTGTGGAATATGATGCTGGTTTGGTAACTAGGGGCATTAAAAAGTATATGTGAATCAGAGTCAATTGGATGTTCGATGGCCTCTGAAAAGGAAAAGTGAATAACCTTTGACCAAAATCATTCGACTTATGCATTGTTTCAATATGAAAAAATCACACTTTTTTACTTCCTTTGTGGGAAACTAGGGCATAGTTAAGGGTTCTATCCAATTAGACTGTCACTAAAGTCGCAAAAGGTATTCTTTGGTTGGGATTTGTCAATTAGAGCACCACTAAGGAGGCTACCGACGGAGGCTAGTAGGTGGTTGTAAGATGACAACCCGATAAGTAAGCTGGAGGGATTGCATTTGGATGGAAAAATAGAGGGGAGGAGTTTCAGTGATATAAAAAATCCTCGACTTTAGAGGGAAATGAGTGATAAGGAAATCAAGGTCAAACAATGGGCTGGAAGATGGGGGGCATATGGAGTTGGGCTTGGACATGGAGGATTGCCCAATTGGAATAGCGGATAACAAGAAATGACAAAAAATGCATTAGAATAATTTGATTGTTTCTATTAAAGATTATTCAAAGGATTTGGAAGTCCCCTCTGAAATATCGGTGGCTACTGTTAAGCAAACCAAACAAACACAATGAAAATCCTAAGTTGGAATATCTGCGGGCTGGGGCAACCACGGGCAGTTAGGCGTCTCAAAAATAAAGTGAGACATGTGCAGCCCCAAATATGGTTTCTTATAAAAACAAAGATTAGTGTAAGAAGAATGGAGTGAGTTAGGAAGAAGTGTGGTTTTTCGAATGGAATTGATGTTGAAGCTCTGGGATCTAGAGGTGGTTTATCATTAGGTTGGACAAATGAATGTAAGGTCCAGTTAAAGAATTTCTCCTCTTCACACATTGATGTAAAAATTTGTGAAGGGGAGGGTATGGCACCATGGAGGTTTACCGAGTTTTATGGGGCACCAAAGGAGCATTGTAGGCTGGAGACATGGAATTTGTTGTGGCAATTAAGCAAAAATAATAATATGCTGTAACAGTCCGGTTTATATCCTGTCAAAACAGTGGTTTCGAGACCATAAATCTGAGCCTATAATATTTTAATATTATTTTCCCTGCATTTGATATGTGAGTAAGCATGTGGTAAAGTTTCGTAGATTAATTTGTCTATTTGTGTGTTTAATTTAAGAAAAATGACTAAATCGCATAATTCGTAAAAGTTGTTTTCTATTTGATTTTTGGCCAAATTGATGTGGCTTTTATTTGTAAGGGCCTTATGAGGCAATTTGCCTATTAATCTTGATAGTGGACGATTATGGTCCATAATAACCTTGGAAATTATGTTTTGTAATTTTATAGTATAAGGTTAAATTTAGAAATGGATTATTAAGTTATATTATGATAAAATAAAGCATTAAAAATGGTCATTTCTATTCATTCATCACCGAAAATCAAACAAAAGAAAAAGAAAGAAGAAACTGGGGCATTCGGCACTCATTAAGCAAAAATTAATGTATGTGTTGAGTATGATTTTTGATGATTTTTATGTTTTTGAGATTGTTGATTAGTCTACTACCAAGCCCATGTTGTAATTTGAAGAAATGATGATGTTCATGAAATGTGCCATTGATGTAATGGTGAGCTTTGTGATGAGTTTAGGTGTTAAATGAAAGATATGTGTTAAATGAACATGCTTTGTTCTTGAAATTTTGATGAATTTAGCTAATTAGGGATAAATTGAGAAAATAGCAATTTGATGGATTAAATTGTGAATTTGATGGAAAATATGGGCTTGTATGATATTTATAAGCATTCGGCAAAGCATGGTTAAATGATGATTTTGTATAATTGATGTTTTGAGAAAAATTGACTAATTTGATAAAATGTGCAAATGTGAGGGCTAATTTGCAAATTGCCCTAAATATGTGTTTTTGGAGTGAATTGAATGTGTTGATAAATAAAAGGGTTAAATTTGAATATGTATAGATCAAGAGCCAAAGAAATCAGACTTAGATCACAGGAAAGCGAAAGTAACCGAGTAGCCGTTTCCATTTTCGTTAAACCGAACTCGAGGTAAGTCAATATACAAATAAACATATCTGTATTGAATTATGAAGGTCCATGTGATTATTGACAATGGTGAATGCATATGAGATGATGTATACATGAATTCAGAGATAAAATCGACATAGTGTCAATGTCCGAGAAGTCCCGTTTGAACCTAGGAATAGATAGGATAGTATATGTCATGACATAGGTGTCTGTTCTGAGATATCATGTAAGACAACGTCTGGGACGTTGGCGTTGATTTGATATTTCGTGTAAGACCACGTGCAGGACATTGGCATCGTATTGGTTCGTGTAAGACCACCATGCGGGGCAAAGGCATCGATATCTGAGTACATGTAAGACCTCGTCTGTGACGTTGGCATTGTACAACTATTCCGAGTTTTCTGAGTATCCTATTAGATTCCGAACTATTCAACGGGCAAGTCTGTGATACAAATGGCTATGTGAATCGTAAATCCATTTCAGGTACGTTGATTTGTACACTAAGTGTGTATGAAAGGTAAGTATTTATATGAACTTACTATGATTATTAGGTATGTTGGAATTATGAAATGATATGGGAAAATATGTGTAAAAGAGCCATGTATATATAAGATTGTTGAGTTGATGAATACGGCAAGATGTGGCCTAGTACATGGATTAAAGAATACATGTGATAAATTTGCTATGAGAATTAATTATGCCAATGTTCCTATATGATTATATGCTTTTCATGCTAAGTTTATTTGTATATGGCTTACTAAGCTTTTGGAAAGCTTACTCTGTGTGTGTGTTGTTCTATTTTATAGATCGTCAAAGCTACTGAAGGCTCGGGAACTATCGAGGATCGTCATCACACTAGTCAACTTGTTTTGGTACATTTTGGAAATGTATATAGCTAGATATGGCATGTATAGGCTAATTATTTGTATAAGTTGAGAGATGAACTTAGCCATGTGATTAGGCTAGTTATGTGTTGATAATATACATTATTGAATATGTTATATGATGAATGTTTTAGTATGGTTTGATAGCATATGAAATGGTTAAGTTGATGGTAAGTATATGGATGAAATTTGAGCATATAGGTTTGAACAAAAGAATGAGTTCATAGAAGGTAAATAGGGATGAATTATGCTTGTGTATACTTGAGTTTTTGTTGTGTGAATTGGTATGTTTGGAAATGGATTCGAATATAGAGATTGAATGGCTAATTTGATATGTTTTTGGTTGTCAAATGTGCATGAGTTGCATTGGTAATTTACTTGTATGTTTGACCCTATGTGGGTGGCATTTTGGCCTTGTAAATGGCCTGTTTTACCTACACGGTCAAGGCACACAGGCGCGCACGATGAGCGTGGGAGTAAGTCGATAGCTAACTAAGTGTACCACGACCTTGGCACCTGGACGCGTGCACGGTAGCCGTGTGGTTTAATCAGGATCGACCACGACCAAGGTACACGGGCGTGCTTGGTGGTCGTGGAGACAAATCAGTCTCGACCACGGGTAAGACACATGGGTGTGTCTAGTAGCCGTGGGAGGCACACGGCCCGCCCACACACGGCAGGTCCTCTGTATAACTTAGAAAAGTTTTAAATTTCTGAGAATTTCTGTAAGAGTTCGGTATAGTCCCGGCCATACTTTAAAGCCTGTTTAAGGTCTCGTTGACCTATAGATGGGACATGATGATGGTGGTTAATGATTTATATTACAAATTGTCTGAATAAGTTTCTGATCTGTCTGGTAACTCCTTTAACCCTAATCCAGCGACAAATACGGGATAGGGGTGTTACATTTGGTTGGTATCAGAGCTACGGTTTAGTCAATTTTCGGACTAACGTAGCATGTCAGAGTCTAGCTATACATGCCATATATCTGAACTGTGATAGTGTGATAAATCCTGACGTGTGACATGTGATTTTCGTATAGTAATTGATCCCGAAAGAGCCGTAGCTAATGACATAGAAAGTAATGCGCCTGCTCCCGCTGAAGAGACAACGCCCTCTGATCCGAGACCGGCTACGAGCGGTCAAGAGGGAGAAGCTAAACAAGCTTTCTTCCAAATGATGAATGAGTGGTTCACTCAATTTGTTAGAAATAACCCGACTGTTTCGCAACCTCCACCCCCACCTAATCAACCTCAGACATCTGCTATGCCTCCAGTTATGAATCTGAATCTGTTGAATAAGCCCCCGGTCGATAAAATCCGTAAGTATGGGGCTGAAGAGTTTAGGGCTACCAGTGAAAACGATGCCGAGAAGGCCGAGTTCTGGTTAGAAAACACAATCCGGGTATTCGATGAGATGTCCTTGACTCCGGAAGAAAGTATTAAATGTGTTGTTTCACTGCTTCGAGATGCGGCTTATCAATGGCAGAAAACTCTGATTTCTGTTTTTCTGAAAGAGCGAGTCACGTGGGACTTCTTTCAGATTGAATTTCGGAAGAAATATATCAGTGAGAGATTCATTGATCAGAAATTAAAGGAATTTTTGGAATTGAAACAAGGCCGCATGTTTGTTACTGAATATAAATGAGAGTTCGTGAGACTGAGTCAGTATGCTCGAGAATGTGTATCATCGGAAGCGATAATGTGTAAACGATTCTAAGACGGCCTTAATGAATATATCCGCTTGTTAGTCGAGATTTTAGAAATAAAAGAGTTTGTGGTGCTTGTTGATCGAGCGTGCAAAGCTGAGGCACTCGGAAAAGATAAAAGAAAAGCTGAGTCTGAAACCAGAAATGTAAGAAAGAGATTTTTGAGCAAATCATTTCAGTCTGCTTCGAAGAAATTCAGAGATGAACAAAGCCGTTCGAGAGTTAATGTGGGATATTCGAATAGAGATCGAGCTAGATCACAAATGAGCTCCAAAACTCTGGCAACTTCAGTAGCAAGTGTTGGAAATGTTCGATCCGAACGACCTGAGTGCAAGCATTGTGGTAAAAGACATCCGGGAAGTTGTAGATTGAATGATCAGGCTTGTTTCAGATGTGGATCATTAGATCACTTCATTCGTGATTGCCCCAAGTCTGTTGAGCCAGAGACTATTCAAAATCCGAGATCAGATAATGCCCCAGTGAGAGGTAGACCTTCACGAAATACAAGAAATGTTAGTGGTAGCCAGAGAACCATGAGAGATACTGTTGCGAGATCTGAAGCTAGAGCGCCTGGCAGAGCGTATGCCATTCGAGCTCGTGAGGAAGCTTCATCACCGATGTTATAAGCGGTACTTTTACACTTTGTGGTACTACGTGATTGCATTGATAGACCACGGTTCTACTCATTCGTATATATGCATGAATTTGGTATTGATGAAGACTTTGCTGTAGAGTCTCATCGAGTTTGTTATAAAAGTATCGAACCCCTTAGGTAAAAGTGTCTTGGTTGATAAGATATGCAAGAACTGTCCGTTAATGTTTGAGATATCTGTTTCCTATTTGATCGACGCTATTCTTGTTTGATGAGTTTGATATAATTCTGGGTATGGACTAGTTGACGTTGCATGATCTTTGTTGTGAATCTGTAAAGAAAGATTATTGATTTGAGATGTCCGAATGATGAAATAGTCAGAGTTGAGTCTAATGATCTGAATGGATTGCCTGCTGTGATATCTGTGTTGAAAGATCAGAGTTATATGAAAAAGAGTTATGAAGCATATTTTGCTTATGTGATTGATTCGAAAGTATCTGAAAAGAAAGTTGAATCAGTGCCAGTAGTCTGTGAGTATTCTGATGTATTCCATGAAGAATTGTCGGGTTTGCCTCCAATACATGAAGTTGAATTTGGTATTGATTTGTTGCCTAGTACGACACCAATTTCGATAGCTCCGTATAGAATGGCACCGACAGAGTTCAAAGAGTTAAAGTCACAGTTGCAAGAGTTGACTGAAAGAGGGTTTGCTAGACCGAGTTTCTCACCTTGGGGCGCTTCTGTTCTGTTTGTGAAAAAGAAAGATGGCACGATGAGAATGTGCATTGATTATCGTCAGTTGAACAAAGTGACTATAAAGAATAAATATCCGTTACCCAGGATTGACGATTTGTTTGATCAGTTAAAAGGAGCTACTGTGTTCTCAAAGATAGATCTGAGATCGGGTTACTATCAGTTGAGAGTAAAAGAATCTGACATTTCGAAAACTGCTTTCAAAACGAGGTACGGGCATTATGAATTTTTAGTTATGCCATTTGGACTAACCAATGCTCCTGCTGATTTTATAGATCTGATGAACAGAATCTTCAGACCGTACTTAGATCGATTTGTTGTTGTATTCATTGATGACATTTTGATTTATTCATGGGATGAGACTGAACATATTGAACATCTGAGAATCGTGTTGCAAACTCTGAGAGAAAAACAATTATATGCAAAATCCAGCAAATGTGAATTCTGGTTGCGTGAAGTTAGTTTTCTGGGACATATTGTATCGGCCTCTGGAATACGAGTTGATCCGAGTAAGATTTTTGCTATTCTAGATTGGAAACCTCCGAGGAATGTGTCTGAAGTCCGTAGCTTTTTGGGACTAGCTGGTTATTATCGTCGGTTTGTAAAAGGGTTTTGATGATAGCTACTCCGTTGACCAAATTGCTTGAGAAAGATGTGAGATTTGAATGGTCCGATAAATGTCGGAAAAGTTTTGATCGGTTGAAAACTCACATTAATCAAGCTCGATGTTAGTACAACCTAATCGGGCAAAGAGTTTGTAATATACGGATGATGCTTCGTTGAATGGTGCAGGATGTGTATTGATGCGGGAAGGCAAAGTAATAGCTTATGCCTCGAGACAACTTAAACCTCATGAGAAGAATTATCCGGCACACGACCTCGAGTTAGCCGCGATTGTGTTCGCATTAAAGATTTGGCGTCATTATCTTTTTGGTGAAAAATGCCACGTGTTTTCGAATCATAAAAGTTTGAAATATTTGATGACTCATAAATATTTGAATCTGCGACAGAGAAGATGGCTAGAACTATTAAAAGACTACGAACTTGTGATAGATTATCACCTGGGTAAAGCTAATATACTTGCCGATGCATTGAGTCGAAAGTCACTGTGTGCATTACATGCTATGAATGCTCAGTTAGACCTGTCTGATGATAGTTCTGTGATAGCTGAATTGAAAGCGAAACCATTGTTTTTACAGCAGATATATGGTGCCCAGAAAGTTGATAATGAAATGTTAGCGAAACGAGCTCAATGTGATTCGAATTCTGATTCTGAGTTTCGAGTTGTTGATAATTGCTTGAGATTTCGAGATCGTATCTGTGTTCCGAGAAACCTTGAGTTAACTCAGTTGATTTTGAACGAAGCACATAATAGTCGTTTATCCGTTCATCCGGGTAGTACAAAGATGTATCATGATCTGAAACAACATTATTGGTGGTCTGGTATGAAACGAGATATTTCTGATTTCGTATCGAAATGCTTAATCTGTCAGCAAGTGAAAGCAGAACATCAGGTTCCATCTGGTTTGTTACAACTGATTCTGATTCCTGAGTGGAAATGGGACAGAGTGACAATGGATTTTGTTTCAGGATTGCCTCTGACTCCGAGAAAGAAAGATGCGATTTGGGTCGTAGTTGATCGTTTGACGAAATCTGCCTATTTTATTCCAGTATGATCTGATTACTCACTTGATAGATTAGCGGAGCTTTATATTTCTGAGATTGTGAGATTGGAACGGGTGCCACTATCTATTATGTCTGATAGAGATCTGAGGTTTACATCACGATTCTAGAAGAAATTACAAGAAGCTTTAGGCACGAAATTACATTTCAGTACAGCTTTTCATCCGCAAATAGATGGTCAGTCTGAGCGGATTATTCAGATTCTTGAAGACATGTTGAGATGTTGTATTCTTGAGTTTAACGGTACGTGGGAATCGTACTTGTCATTGATTGAATTTGCTTATAATAATAGTTTTCAATCAAGCATTAAAATGAAACCTTATGAAGCTTTGTACGGACGTAAATGTCGTACACCTTTGTATTGGACCGAGCTCAGTGAAAATAAGCTACACGGGGTTGACTTGATAAAAGATACTGAACAAAAAGTAAAAGTAATTCATGATAGTCTGAAATCAGCATCTGATCGTCAGAAGTATTTCTAAAAGTGTCTCCGTGGAAGAAAGTGCTCCGATTCGGACGTAAAGGCAAGTTAAGTCCGAGGTTTATTGGGCCGTACGAGATCATTGAGCGTGTTGGGCCAGTTGCATATAAGTTGTTGTTGCCACCAGAACTAGAAAAGATACACAATGTATTTCATGTTTCGATGCTCCGTAGATATCGTTCTGATCCGTCACATATGATTTCTCCGCCTGAAATTGAAATCCGATCCGATACGACGTATGAAGAGGAACCGATCCGTATCATAGCTCGTGAAATGAAAGAATTGAGAAACAAAAAAATTCCGTTAGTGAAAGTGTTGTGGAATCGACACGGAATAGAAGAGGCTACGTGGGAGCCTGAAGATTTAATGAGACAGCAATATCCGAATCTGTTTAACGGTAAGATTTTCGGGGACGAAAATCCCTAAGGGGGGAGAATTGTAACATGGGTGTGTCTAGCAGCCGTGGGAGGCACACGGCCTTCCCACACGGGCGTGTGTCCTGTATAACTTAAAAAAGTTTTAAATTTTCGAGAATTTCTGTAAGAGTTCGGCATAGTCCCGGTCATACTTTAAAGCCTGTTTAAGGTCTCGTTGACCTATAGATGGGACATGATTATGGTGGTTAATGATTTATATTACAAATTGTCTGAATACATTTTTGATCTGTCTGGTAACTCCTTTAACCTTAATCCGGCGACGGATACGGGATAGGGGTGTTACATCTTCCATGATTAGTGGTAGGGAAGTTTATTGAAATATTGTACTCGTTCAAAAAATGAGGAGGCGTCCTCAAAATGAGAATTAAATAATGCCTTTTCGAAGAGTTTTAGAGGAGTGTGATCTTAATGATCTTGGATTCTCATGGCAGTGGTTCACTTGGGAAAGAGGTAGGCTTTCGGGAAATAATATATGATAATGGCTGGATAAAGAAGTGACAAGCCCAGATTGGTGGAATATTTTCTCGAGATATAGTGTTAAACATCTCACTTATGCTATTTTTTTATCATTGTCCAATTTTGGTTGATATAGTTGGTAGTGGGAGGGAGCAGGGGTTGAGAGGACAAGCTAAGTTTCGATTCAATGCAAATTGGGTTGTAGAATAAGGTTTTGAGAATGAAGTAAGAAGGAGATAAGAAGCAAGTAGTACGAATGTTCCTTCAAAATTAGATGAGTTGGGGTCCGAATTGAATAACTGGGTGAAGGCAAATCAATACGACAGAAAGTGCAAGGCGTCCCGTTTGAGTTCTAGATTGGATGAGCTGAACGTTGTTGACCCTAATAAGGAGAATTTGGTTGAGTTGGTTGAGATAAAGCTTGCGTTGAATCTAGAAGTTGATAAGGAGGAGTTATTTTAGTAGCAGCGAGCAAGAGAAAACTGGTTACATTTCGAAGATCGAAATACATCTTATTTTCATAGCTTTACGTCTTTTCAAAAGAGAAAAAACACTAACAGGGGATTGCGAAAGAGGAATAGAGAATGGGTTAGTGAAGAACAGGGCATGATAGTAATTGTGACAGAGTATTTTAAGGAGCTATTCACATCAACACTTGTTCAGGACTGCAATCATATGTACTAATGAGGATTCAGCCTTGTATTCTCGAAAGTATGAATGATGAGTTGATAACCAAGTTCAAAGAAAAAGAAGCCATGGAAGCAGTTAATAGCATGGCCCCGCTAAAAGCGTTAGGTACGGATGGCTTTCTGACTTTATTTTTCTAAAGGTATCGGCATATTTTGACAAATTGCCTATATATTTTAGTGAGAATGTAACCATTGAAAGGAGGGAACAAGTAGGAAAAGTGCTTGGAGTGCATATTTCTGGCAACCCAAAAAAGTATCTCGGTTTGCCAACAATAGTGGGACGAAGAAAAAAGGATGCATTTACAAGTCTCAAAAATAGATTTGTCAAGCGGATAAAGAGCTGGAGTACGCATCAATTGTCCGTATAAGGAAATGAGGTATTTATTAAGTCGATTTTACAGGCAATTCCCATTTATGCAATGCAATATTTTCTGTTCCCAAGGTCTGTCTGTCGTGAACTAGAAAGTACAATTGCTAGGTTTTCGTGGCGTAATGTTAATACAAATAAAGGCATTCATTGGTGCCAATGGAGTGTGGCTTGCAAACCGAAGGTACAAGAAGGGTTGGGATTTATGAATTTAGACAAGTTTAACATTGCCTTTCTTGTAAAATAAAGCTGGAGACTAATTACGAAACCTAATTTTTTATTAGCACATGTTACCAAACCTAAATACAACTCAATGGGATATTTTATGAGTGTAAATTTAGGTCATTACCCTTCTTATATCTGGCGAAGCATTTGGGCTACAAAGAATCTATTGGAACAGGACTATGGATGGAGAGTCGAGAATGGAAGGCCATTAACATTTGGAATGACTCCTGGTTACCAGGTCCTCATCAAGGAAGAGTAAGGGTACAGAGGATTAGTATGGATTATACGAGTGTTGCTGATCTAATAGATAAAGATTCTCTTACCTGGAAAGTTGAGAGGGTAGAGGGTTTGTTTAATGAAAAAAAGGTGTAAAGGATTCTGGCTATTCCACTTTCCAATTGTGCTCAGCCAGATGAGTTGGTGTGGCAGGGTGACAACACGGGGAGTTATACAACCAAGAGTGGTTACAAATGACTTGTGATAGTGGGCATAGGTGGCATAAATGATGGTTGGGCAGTACAGGCCACATTGCTAAAATATTTCTTTACAAGGCTATAGAATTTAAATATTGCATGCAAGATAATAATTGCAATGTGGAAAATTGCTAATAACTATATTCCTATTCTAACAAGTTTACAAAATATGAGGATTGTGGTGCAGAGTCAGTGCCCGATCTATCGATCTGTTTAGGAAACTGCCGAGCACATTTTCGTGAATGTTCTTTTTCACATCAGGTTCTACAAGGGTTGAGGTAGCTTACTCAGTCACCAATGGAGAACAGAATTGGAAAACCTTGTTAGCAATGGAATTTACAAGCGATAGTATAATTCTATGCAAAAAAATAGCAATTATTTTTAGGCAGTATGGCACAACTGCAATAAAATATATCATGAAGGTATAGGGCAGAATATGTTTGGAGTAATATCATTCATCAATGCTTATATGGAAGAAATGGAAAGCCTTAAAAGTATTACAGTACACATGCAAACATATAGGCTAACTATTTGGTAACCTCCAGAGGGGGGTAGTGTCAAAATAAACTTTCATGTTTGCTTTCATATCCAATCCAATAAGTCTGTCTCAAGTATTCTTATAAAAAATAGGGGAGGGCTTATTTTAGCAGCATGTACTTACCCGAATGAGAACATGATGGATTCGACAGTGGCAGAAATATGAACATGTGTACAAGCCATAATTTTTGCAAAGGAGTTGAGATTTTGGAAAGTTATGGTGGAAGGAGATGTGTTAACTGTCATTAAGAAGGTGAATTACTCCGAGGAGGATAAATCTACTATTAGTGCCTGTTAGAGTATAGAGCTACTAGTATAGAGTTGTTAGTTTGTTAATTAAGTTTGGTATGCAGTTAGAAGCAGTCTGTTGCTTAAGTCAGGTATGCAGTTGGATTAAGAGCAGTTACTCTTATTCATGTATATAAGCACCATCTGTGGATTGATTCAAAGTAAGTAAATAATACAAAAACAATTTCTCAATAAATTTGTTTTCCTCTCTAAAATTGATATCTATTCATTAGCATAGTAGTACCTAATATGGTATCAGTCGCCTAGTTCCTGGTGTTTGCTTCCGCTATCGACTAATGGCTCATTCAACGGATTCTACTTCGACCAATCATCCTACTCCATCATTTTCTAGTGCTCGTCTGATTCAGTCGTTCCCTCGTCATGATACAGTAAAACTAGATGAAGGAAATTTTATCCAATGGAGCAGCACATTCGACTCATCGTAGAAGGATATGAGTTGCAGGGATGGAAGAAATGTTACTTGCTCCGCCTAGATTTGTGGCAACTCCAGACGGTGTTCTGACTTCAAATCCAGATGCATCGGTGTTCACTCAGCAAGATAAGTTGTTGGCCTCTTGGCTTTTATCTACGATTAGTACATCTTTATTATCGTACTTTTCAACTGCTAAATCTACATGTGAAATCTGGAGCATTGCGACTTGTTTGTTTGCTGCGTCCACTAGTGCGAAAATCTCTCGTATAAAACATGATCTGTATGCTATTAAGAAAGGTGACTTAACTGTACCACAATATATTGCCAAAATCCAGAATCTATGTACCTTACTTGCAGCGTCTGGATCGGTTGTTTCGGAGGCCGAAAAGGTTGAAGTGATCCTTGCCGGACTTCTGTCGGAGTTTGACGCAGTTTTGACTGTGGCTTCATTCTCGTCGGAGACTCTTCCCTTCCAAAGATTGGTCGACATTCCCATGGAGTTTGAGAACCGTCAGATGAGAGCGGCCTAAGAAATTCTGATGCACACTTACCTGGTTCAAGCACCGTCGGCTGCAACGGTGACTGAATCAGATTCACGTGATGTGCGTGATGTCCTCGAACTCAATGTCAAATTTGCGACAGGTACAGGCATTTGGCGCAGCAGTGTTTCTACTGCTTCAATCGGGAATATGGCAGCCCGATTTCTTCGACGGTGCGCCATGGACAAGGGCTGCATGGTGATGCCTATGACCGATTTGCTGGCTCCGAAGGACCTAGCCCGCGTGCAGCGACCGTTCTGATGCAAAACCCTGGTGATGCTTCGTGGGAAGGATGGTCATATTTTCCAAATTTTGAGTTTCAGCCGCAGCCTAGAGTACCTACTCATTTTGACCATTCCAACCCTAGTGGGGCTAATTATGGTAATGGGTTTGTTGGTGGCCATTATGGCATGTTTCGTGGTTATGCTGGTGGCCCAACAAATGGTCCACATGGATATGTTGATGGATCTCAATTTAGGCGTGATTTTGGGCGAGACGACGGGCGCAACATTGGGAGTGCATTGGGGTGCAATTTGGGCCAGCGCTGTTCTGGCCCTCTGCTGGGGCACCCATGCCGAGTGGTGCTGGTCAGGATATTGGGCCAACTAGTCACAATGGACAGCAAAGTGGGACGATCAATGTTGGTCCTAATCTTGGCCAAAATTCTATTGGGCCTAATGCTAATCATGTTGATATTGCAGGCTCTGTGCCAAATAATGTTCCCGAAGTTACGTGGTGAACTAAACCACGAGCCCGTGTGTTTGATTTTAATTCCTCACAATGTGTTGGGCTGCCCCGAATCCCTCATTTTCATGCGTCTGATTTTTCAGACACCACACTGTATGACTCCAACTTTGATAATACTGATTCGTATGTTCCTGTGCCGATAGGAAACTCATCATGGTATCCAATTTCCGGGGCCACGCATCATGTCTGTCAGAACACTTCCGGATTAAATGCCTCCACCCTATACTTAGGTACATCTTCTCTTTTAATGGGGAATGGGGCCCCCACTAAAATTTTGTCGGTTGGGAATACTAGTATACCTACAAAGACAAAGTTATTACATCTCACTAATTTTTTGTGCGTACCGAGCATCCGAAAAAATCTCATATCTGTCTCTCAGTTTGCTACTGGCAACAATGTATTTTTTTAATTTCACCCATCTTATTGTGTTATTAAGGACATCCAGACAGAGGAAAATTTATTGCGGGGCCAAGTTCGTGATGGTCTCTATCAATTTTCGGTCGGTCCGTCTGTCCCTTCTGATACAATTTCTGCTGTTCACAACGTCGGGCTTCAAGATTATCCTTCAGATGATGATGCATTTACTTTGTGGCATAAAAGACTTGGTCACCATTCTTCTAAAATTGTTAAATTTGTTCTTAATAAATGTAGAGTTGCTTCAAATAAAACAAGTCTTGATAATATTTGTATTGCCTGTCAGAAAGGGAAATCACATAAATTTCCCTTTTCACACTCTACTACTGAATATGTGGAACTATTTGACTTGGTTGTTTCTAATTTGTGGGGTCCGACTTCTGTTGCCTGTGGGGGTAATCTGTATTATGTTTCGTTCATTGACATGTGCAGTCAGTTTACCTGGGTTTATCTGATTAAACGTAAATCTTAAGCAGTTGAATGTTTTCTTCAGTTTCAGAAGATGGTCGTCACTCAATTTGGGAAGAATATTAAAAAATTTCAGAGCGACTTGGGCGGTGAGTTTCGTGCTTTTGCGTCAGTGCTAGCTAGTCATGGGATACTTCATCGTTTATCCTACCCCTATATTTCAGAACAAAACGGTGTTGCTGAGCGTAAACACAGGCACATTGTGGAGACCGGTCTTACACTGTTGGCACAGGCTAATCTACCTATGGATTACTGGGGTTATGCGTTCTGCAGTGCTGTTCACCTTATTAATAGACTGCCCACTCCGGTTCTGAAAGGTCAGTCTCCGTATTAGATTTTTTATGGGCGTGAACCTACGTATGATCACCTCAGGGTATTTGGTTGTTGTTGTTTTTCGTATTTACATTCGTTTGTGCAACATAAGTTAGATTTTCGCTCCTAACCATGTACGTTTTTGGGGTATAGCTCTCAACATAAGGGATACTACTGTCTCACACCAGATGGTAAGGTGATTGTTTCTCGTCATGTTATTTTTTATGAGCGTTGTTTCTTGTTCCCTTTGCCAGTTGTGGACAAGGTTCATAATCCTATGTGTGTTACCACATTTGTTCTTATAATTTAGTCCTCCTCTTCTCCATTCACTACAGGAACTAGCAGACCCACTGAATCTTTATCTACGATTCCTTTGCCTAATCCAGGTCATGGTCCTGTACAGTTTGATTCAGTTGCTTCACCATTTACATGTAGTCCACTACAGATCGACTCTATTGCATCGTCGCCTGTGTCAGAATCTGATCTAAGGGAGCATCAACTTCACAATTCATATGCTGGTGCTAGTCAGTTACCCACTGTATCCCAAAATATTCCTCCTGTTTTTTTAGGAAATACTCACATTATGGTTACTCGGTCTAAGGCAAGAATTTTTAAACACAAGGCTTTGTCAGCAGAAGCTGTGGATTTTGAGTCGCGCTCTATTGAGGACGCTTTTGCTCATAAGGAGTGGAAGTTAGCTGTTCAAACTGAATTTGATGTGCTGATAGCTAACTCTACCTGGGAACTTGTTCCTTTACCTCCTGGTCGGAAAGCGATTGGGTGCAAATGGCTTTTCAAAATCAAGAAAAATCCTGATGGGTCAGTTGATCGACGAAAAGCACGGTTGGTAGCAAAGGGATGTTCACAAGTGCTTGGGTGTGACTTCAAAGAAACATTTAGCCCGGTGGTCAAACCTGCTACTATTCGAACCATTGTATCCATCGCTTTATCCAATGGTTGGAAACTCCGTCAAGTAGATATAAACAATGCCTTTTTAAATGGAGATTTGACTGATGAAGTATTCATGCAGCAACCTCCACTATATGTTCAATATAGACCAAATGGTGAGACATTGGTGTGTCATCTGACGAAGGCATTGTACGGGTTACGGCAAGCTCCTCGTGCCTGGTTTGAGAAGTTGAAACAATTTCTTGTCTCTACTAGGTTTGTCTTATCTAAATTCGATGCCTCTTTATTTGTTAAAGTTTCAACCAAGTTTACTGTCTATGTTCTGGTTTATGTGGATGACATTATTATTACTGGGAGTTTGACTGACGAAATAAACTATTTTGTTCGGTAGCAACATAAAAAATTTTCCCTAAAGGATATGGGTGATCTCAATTACTTTTTAGGGATCGAAGTTAGTAGATCCTCCAATGGCAGTCTTCACTTATGCCAGTGCAAATACATTTGGAATCTTCTTGACATGAGCACTCTGGCTAATGCAAAGAGTGTTCATACGCCAATGGTTAGTTCGGTTACACTGTCTAAAGATGAGGGTGATCGACTTGCTGACCCTACTAAGTGCAGGAGTCTTGTTGGTGCTCTTCAATATGTTGTGTTAACTCGGCCGGATATTGCTTATGCTGTAAATCGTGTGTGCCAATTCATGCATGCACCTACTATAGTTCATCTGATAGCATTAAAACGTATCTTGCGGTACCTGCGTGGCACTCTCACTCATGGGTTGGTTTTTCGACGATCCGATAGATTATCTTTGGTCGGTTATGCTGATGCCAACTGGGGTATTGATTTTGATGATCGTCATTCTATTTCGGGGTATTGTGTTTACTTTGGTCATACACCTGTTTCGTGGTGTTCTAAGAAACAAGTTGTTTCTAGGTCTACGGCAAAGGCTGAATATTGAAGTTTGGCTGCTGCTACCAGTGATATTGCTTGGTTAACTTCTCTGTTGTCAGAATTACAAATCAGTTCTGCTGATACTCCTGCTGTTTGGTGTGATAATTCTAGTGCAGTAGAGGCTGAATATTGAAGTTTGGCTGCTGCTACCAGTGATATTGCTTGGTTAACTTATCTGTTGTCAGAATTACAAATCAATTCTGCTGATACTCCTGCTGTTTGGTGTGATAATTCTAGTGCAGTAGCTGTTGCAGCTAATCCAGTTTTACACTCCAAGTTCAAACATGTCGAACTTGACTTATTTTTTGTCTGCAAAAAAAGTGGCTAGTGGATCTCTCGTTGTCGGCGAAGTACTAGCTTGTGACCAAGTTGCAGATATTTTCACTAAACCACTATTTGTCTCTATTTTTGCTCGTTTTCGCTGATTAATTCAGGTGTTACCAGTCGAGGAAGTTGGGTGAATGTTAGAGTATAGAGCTACTAGTATAGAGTTGTTAGTTTGTTAATTAAGTTTGGTATGCAGTTAGAAGCAGTCTGTTGCTTAAGTCAGGTATGTAGTTGGATTAAGAGCAGTTACTCTTATTCATGTATATAAACACCATCTATGGATTGATTCAAAGTAAGTGAAGAATACAAAAACAATTTCTCAATAAATTTGTTTTCCTCTCTAAAATTGATATCTGTTCGTTAGCATAGTATAGTACCTAATAGTGCCTTAACAAAAGAATGTAAAGAAAGGGCCAGTAGATTCGAAGTAGCAGTTTTGGATATGCACCTCGACAAGCGAATGAAGCAACCCATGGTCTGGCAAAAGAGGGAAGACGGTACGAATCCTCTATGTACTGGATTAAGGAGGCTCCGGCGAGAGTGGAAGAGTTGGTAGATCTGGACAAACGCTAGTTAACTAGGAAGAAAGAGGGGATAAACGGCTGAGAATGGAGGAAATGAAAATATGAGGACTCCAGGGAACTCAGGCCGACAAAGGAGGGAATGATCTATAAACATCGTCAAATACATTGTTGAAGGAGGTTGGGAAGTTTCTGCTCCTGTTTAGCACTGACGGAGATTCAGAGATGAGAGGAGAAGAGAAAGCTGGGGAGTTTTACCCGCAGTTTTATGGTTTTTTGTTTTTTTTTTTATTTGTTGATTTTGGACTGTTAGTGTCTGTTCATTTTTTTTAGTACGTTTTTTTTTTCTTTAATGCACCGGCCAAATTGTCTAATAGGAGGATAGCAAATGTATAGTTGGTTGGGTGGTAGGGAAATGTAACCGAGTCTTTCCACTTAATGAAGCATCAGAATTTTAATTCAAAAAAAATTAGCTCAATTTTTTAACTAAAAATTGTAAATTAAAGTATAATTATTTTTAATGTGTGATTATCACAATTTCTACTAAATTATAAATATTTTTAAATGTATAATTATTACTATTTTTATTTTACTTCAACATTTTTCTTTTATTTTTAAATGTGATTTTAGTAATATTATGGAAAATAAAGGAAATTCTCATCAATTCAAAAGTTTTTCTAAACTCATGCTTTTATATATATATGGGTTCCCGTATCACGTGTGTTGCATGTGATTTTACGTATTTATTTTATAAAATTATTTTTAATTAGGTCACGTGCTTTTTTTATGTATTTTATATATTTTTTGTATTATCTATATTTGTGTTGATTTGATTTGATAAATTAGTATTTATAAAAAAATATTTAATTTAATTATAAAATATTTGGGGGGTTTACATATAAATTAAGAAGAAATAAATAAATTTATATATTATAGATTAGAATACCAATATACTGATACTATCTTTTAAATACATAATGTTAATTTCACACATTTAATTTTTATTAATTATTATCATATTATATATAAAATTAAATTAAATTCACATTAGAATACTATCATATTATTCAATATTTAATTAATATTACTTTTATTATTAATACTAATTAAGTATTATTTTAATGTCAATTTAGTAATATAATTAACAATAAAGTATATTTTATGAGTTCAAAAAGTTTTTCTAAATTCATGTTTCTATATTGTATTGTATTTATTTTTAAATATATATTGATTGATTGATTTAATTAATTAATTAATTTAAATTATTATATACAACATTGTTTTTGGAAACTTCATTTTTTTCCCGAAGTAATCATTCATATTTAAAATGATGGACCAAACTTCCTCCTTTTATCTCCTCCAATTGCAACAATAATAAGATTGGTGCCAAATATTTTATAGCAGATCTTACTAATAAAAAGTTTGTATATGGATTCGATTACCGTTATTAAATAATTGAGAAGACAATGATATATATGTGAAATTTTAATATTGTGAAACGAAATTAACGACAAATTAAGCAGCATCCAGAAACTGGAGAACTAAAAGAGAAACAAAGATGGAATCTAATGGGAGGAAAAAAAAACATATATATGAGATGTATCGATGGTAAAGGAGACAAGCAGGTGAGATTAACAAGTCTCTACCTTGAGTTTTTTATATTTTAACATTTTCGGTGGATAAATTTATAAGGTAACAATTATCTGTTTTGAGGTAAGGGATAATGTTATTTGAGATTCAACCAAACTCTTATACGTCATGATAAAATCCCCATTATCCATTTTGTTTATATAATGACAATTAGGCCTTAGTTAATAAGAGGATAATAAACTGAGTTTGTGACTTTAATTTAATCATTTTTAATCTCTATATTTTTCAAATTTTGAAATTTTAGTTCTAACCAAATGGTAGCACTTAAATCTGTTTGATTAAACCATGCTATTAGTTCTTTATTATCCTTAAAATTTATAGATTTAGTCCAAGCTCTCCAATTAGATTATTCATAGTCGCTATATTTTTTGAATTTCAAAATTTCAGTCTTAATACAAACGACATTTGTTAAATCTATTAATTAATTTTTTGTGAGTAATATGTGGAAATAACAAGCTGACATAGCATTACAATCATTTGACCAAGACTAAAATTTTCAAATTCTAAAAGTACAAGGATTGAAAATGATCAAATTAAAGTACATGTACTAAATCAACAATTTACATAAAGTAAAGGGTCTAATACCAAAATTTAATGTAAGAGTAATAATTAAGTCCTTAAACGATAGTCAAAGGCCTGAAATAACAAGCGAAGGACATATGTAGAGAAAATGGTTGAAAGAGCGTTAGCTTTATGTGTCCATGGCATCCGAAATAATAGATTCTCCCTTTAAACAGGCTTTCCAAAACCAAAAGTGTAAATTACGAGGGCAGTAAAGCAATCGACGAGGATTTTCCTGGTACAAGAAACTCCCAAATAAATCAACTGTTAGAGGCCCTTTCTATGTTGGAATTTTTGAAACCAACAATCCTTTTACAGCAAACAAAGCAAGGGTTAACTAGTGCCGACTTAATTTAATTAAAACATGATGATAAATAAACCTTCCATCTGAAGCTATAAGTTGAGTTCACCTATCTACAAAGATCAAAAATCAAGTGTTATGGCCAACAAAGGTGGTGGGCTGTTCCGGTATGCTGATGGGATAGACAAAGTGCTGTTGTTTTTGGGAACTTTGGGTAGCATTGGAGATGGAATGATGTCCCCTGTTAACATGTACATACTCAGCGGTGCACTGAACGATTATGGATCCTCTCATCAGTCTTTCTCTAATCAAATAGTCGACAAGGTACACACACTATGCACTTGAAACAACCTTAAATCTAATACTGTATTAACAACACCGCTTCGTTTGATTTACAGTATGCACTTAGGCTACTTTATTCTGCAATTGGAGTGGGAATATCTGCTTTCATCGGTATGTGCAAATGTAATTTCCAAGTTAAATCAATGTTTCATTTTAACTGCTTATATGTTTATATTCTAGAGGGAGTTTGTTGGACAAGAAGTGCAGAGAGGCAGGCATCTCGCATGAGAATTGAATACTTAAAATCAGTTCTCAGGCAAGAAGTTGGTTTCTTCGAGGATCAAACGGACTCTTCCTCTACATTCCAGGTCATCTCTACTGTCACTTCCGATGCTCATTCGATCCAAGATACCATCGCCGACAAGGTTTGCGAGATTGCCTTCTCAGCTCTTGAAGTTGCATGTTTTATCTCATAATGGATTTGTATTGTTTCAGATACCAAACTGCCTGGCTCACCTCACATCATTCATCTTAAGCCTTGTGGTAGCCTTCAAGCTTTCATGGCGACTAACATTGGCTGCTTTACCATTCGCACTGATGTTCATTATCCCGGGACTCGGATTTGGTAAGGCACTGATGAGTATAGGAGCAGAGATGAAGGCTGCTTACGGTAATGCAGGTGGGATTGCGGAGCAAGCAATCTCCTCGATTCGAACAGTTTATTCGTATGTTGCTGAGCGCGAAACGCTAGAAAACTTCAGCAATGCTCTTCAGAAAAGTATGGAGCTAGGGATGAAGCAGGGTTTTACTAAAGGATTGCTGATCGGAAGTATGGGAATCATTTATGCAGCGTGGGCTTTTCAAGCTTGGGTTGGTGGTGTTCTTGTGACTGAAAAAGGAGAAAACGGCGGTGATGTTTTCGTCGCCGGGATCTGTATCATCTTGGGAGGATTGTGAGTTTCATTCTATGATATTGCCCTTTTTTCTTTTTCCTGTTTCAACAACATTAATTCTCAAGATTTCTTGTCTGCTTTCATGTTGAACATTAATTCAGGTCTGTTATGAGTGCACTTCCAAATCTATCATTCATTTCAGAGGCAAGACATTCTGCCTCGAAGATTTTCGAGATGATTGATCGAAATCCGAATATACACTCAGAAAACGGAAAGGAAAAACTCCTATCACACGTGAGAGGAGAAGTTGAATTTAAAGAAGTAGATTTCAGTTATCCATCTAGGCCTGAAACCCTTGTTCTGCATGGATTCAATCTTAAAGTGCAAGCAGGAAAGATGGTAGGCCTCGTTGGAGGGAGTGGTTCAGGCAAGTCCACAGCCATTTCTTTGCTTGAAAGATTTTATGACCCTGTCAATGGAGATATTCTCCTGGATGGACACAACATAAAGAAGCTTCAGCTTAAATGGTTGAGATCCCAAATGGGACTGGTTAATCAAGAACCAATTCTCTTTGCAACATCCATAAAAGAAAACATTCTCTTTGGCAAGGAAGATGCGTCAATGGAGCTTGTCATTAAGGCAGCAAAGGCCGCGAGCGCACATGATTTCATTGTGAAGTTGCCCAATGGATATGAAACTCAAGTAAGTCCCAGTATCCTTTAATTGATATATATATATATATATATATGGTTTTAGAAGATGCTTGTTTTGCTGAGTTAATGGGTTACCGCTGCAATTCAGGTAGGACAATTGGGGCTTCAGTTATCAGGAGGGCAAAAGCAACGGGTCGCCATCGCAAGAGCTTTGATCCGTGATCCCAGGATACTTCTTCTTGATGAAGCAACGAGCGCAATGGATGCACAATCTGAAAAGATAGTGCAAGAAGCCTTGGATCATGCCTCACATGGAAGAACTACCATTATTGTTGCACATCGCCTTTCCACAATCCGTAAAGCAGATTTGATAGCGGTTGTTCAATCAGGAAGAGTTATCGAATCCGGTTCTCACAATGAACTTATCCAAATGAACAATGGAGCAGGAGGGGCCTATAAGAAAATGGTCCAGTTGCAGCAAACAGCAACACAAAATGAAGAATCTAATGGTCTGTTTCATCTAACGGAAGCTAGACACAACCTTATAAATCGAACTCCGGGGACTCCAGTAAGTGTGAGATCTAGCTATCAAAGCAGCCCTGCATATCCTCTTAGCCCAACATATGCTTTCAGTCCAGTAATTTCCTACACTATTGCGAGCTCGGTCGAAATGCATTCGAACGAAAACCGAAATGACAAGAACATAAACAAGTCTTCACTCTCAGGGTGGCGTTTGCTTCAGATGAATGCACCTGAGTGGAAGAGAACCTTAATGGGGTGTTTTGGAGCTGTTAGCAGCGGAGCAATTCAACCAATCTATGCCTATTGCATGGGAACAGTTGCCTCCGTCTACTTTCTCAAAGATAGTTCCAAGCTGAAATCAGAAATCAGATCGTACAGCTTGATTTTCTTGGGACTAGCAGTTGCAAGTTTCTTTGCTAATCTGCTGCAACATTACAATTTTGCAATCATGGGGGAACGGTTAGTGAAAAGGGTTCGAGAAAAAACACTTGCAAAAGTGCTGACCTTCGAGATTGGGTGGTTTGATCAAGATGAAAACTCAAGTGCCGCCATTTGTGCACGGTTATCTACTGAAGCCAGCACATTTCGGTCATTCGTTGCAGATCGTATGTCATTGCTGGTTCAGGTTTTCTTCAGTGCTTCCTTAGCCTTTCTGTTTTCTTTGATTGTTACATGGAGGATTGCCATTGTTATGATTGCCTTTCAGCCATTACTCATTGGGAGCTTCTACTCCAGAAGTGTTCTAATGAGAAGTATGTCTGAGAAAGCCCAAAAAGCACAAAATGAAGGAAGCCAGTTAGCAAGTGAAGCCATTGTTAACCATAGAACTATTGCTGCATTTTCTTCTCAGAAAAAGATATTACATCTCTTTGTAGAAACAATGAGAGGGCCCCGACAACAAAGCATCAAACAAGGCTACATTTCTGGGTTTGGTCTGTTTAGCTCTCAATTCCTCACAACAGCCTCCATATCACTAACATTCTGGTATGGGGGAAGACTGATAACTCAAGGATTGGTGACCCCAAAGCATCTCTTCCAAGCATTCTTCATATTGATGAGCACAGGTAAAAACATTGCTGACACAGGAAGTATGACTTCGGATTTGGCTAAAGGTGGCCGTGCCATAAAAAGAATATTTGCAATTCTGGACCGGAGGAGTGAGATTGAACCTCATGAAGATGGTAAAGGGATTGAAGTGGAGGAAAGTAATAAGGGGGAGATTGAATTGAAGGATGTATTCTTTGCTTACCCTGCAAGGCCTAACCAGATGATCTTCAGAGGCCTGTGTCTCAAAATTAAAGCAGGCAAAACGCTGGCACTTGTGGGGCAAAGTGGATCCGGGAAATCCACCATTATTGGGTTGATTGAAAGATTTTATGACCCACAAAGTGGATCCATAATCATAGATGGTTACGATATCAAGAGCTACAACTTGAGGAATTTGAGGTCACATATTGCATTAGTGAGTCAAGAGCCCACTCTTTTTGCAGGCACCATCCGACAGAACATTGCTTACGGGAAAGTGGAAGCCAAAGAAGCTGAAATCAGGAAAGCTGCCATCGTAGCCAATGCTCATGAATTTATAAGGTAACTATCGATCACTATTTAGATTAACATCAAATAACTATGAATATCATTTACAAGCATGTGTTTGCAGTTCCATGAAAGATGGATACGAGACTTATTGTGGTGAAAGAGGAGTAAAGCTATCGGGAGGGCAGAAGCAAAGGATAGCATTGGCTCGAGCCATACTAAAGAACCCAATGATCCTGCTCTTAGACGAGGCAACCAGTGCACTTGATAGTGAGTCAGAGAGTCTAGTCCAAAAAGCATTAGAGAAGATGATGGTTCGAAGAACAAGTGTAGTTGTGGCTCATCGATTGTCGACCATAGAAAAGGCAGATTCAATAGCTGTGATAAAGAATGGGAAAGTGGTTGAACAGGGATCCCATTCCAGTCTGCTAGGTATTGGTCGGGCAGGGGCTTACTACTCTCTAGTCAACCTTCAAACTGGTCACTCTCCCTACCGATGAACCATTGCTGAATGGGAATTGCTTTCTTTCTTATCGTCTTTATAGTGTTTAACATGAAATGAATGGTTGCTGAAAGTTGATAAATTGTTTTAGTTAATATGAGAAATCGGTTTATTGTGTGGAAACCCCAAATTCTCAAAACGACGTAACACTTCTACATCGAAAGAATTAAAACCAAAGTGAAGAAAACGGCTTTAATTAAGTTCTTTAACAGCCAAGAGGAAGCCGTATCTGCAATGTTACACTCCTACATATCCAGAAACACGAGAATTAGGTAGGATATATACGATGGCGAAGATACGGAGCCTGCGCCTAAATACTGTTTGAATAAAGTTTAAAATATAGTTTTTGTAAACTTTTGGAATTTAGTCTCTATTCTTTTTTATCTAGTCTCTCTATTTTAAAAAAAAAAAAATTTGTGAAATTTAAGTCTATTATATCGTTATATTTTTAGTTACATTGCTACCAACCAAGTGAGTATTTTTTATTTCAAAATATCACACTAACAAATTTAACAATGTTAATAATTGGACCTGAATTTTGAAATCTATAAAGGAAAGGAACTAGAAATAAAAATGCAGGGATTAAATCCCATATTTGTGAACAGTATGGGGACCTATGAAATATTTTAACCTTGAATAAATGTGTAACGATCCAATTTTTAATTGTGTCGAAAAATATGGTTTCGGAACCTCATTTCCGTAAATCGGGTAAGTATAGGTAAAAAGGGGATATTTACGGAGTTATTATGAAAATATATTGAAGATCAATTAAGTAATTTAATCGAGAAAATAGTTAATTAAAGCTCAGAGACTAAATTGTAAAAGTCCAATCGCTATTGAATTTTAATTAAGAAAATACTTGAAGACCTAGATAGCAATTATCTGAAGGATTAAAATGGTTACTAGACCAATATTCTTTTATGATGGTTGTTCACTTTGTTTAAATTAAAATTGAGTTTTCTGACATCGTCAAAATTCAAGTCATTACACGGGTTCTTCTAATCCACAAGACTGCCAGGAAATTAAATCGTGGAAATTACTTTTCGGGGTTATTCGCTAGGTAAGAGTTAATCATCAGGTTATTCCTGCGGTTAATTTACAATTAAAGCTTGATCACTATAATCAACTTATCTAAGCAAGAAGACATCCATAGTCCATGTTCAATTTAGAATCTGAGGCCGATGTTGTACTCGAGGCTAGAACTTTCATCAATTTAATTTATTTCATTTAATTTTGAAATCACTACTTATTTACTATTTCACTATTTTTGATTGCATTTATTTAATTTCATTATTCTTTAATCTTCCTTTCTTTATTTTATGTAAGATTGAAGTTTTGTGAACGTAAAATTGTCCACGAAGTGTTCTGGTTGTGAGAAATTCAAACACCGTCATATTAATCTATGTGGGATTGACCCTATATTTTATATTGCGAATTTTAGTTCTATTTTTAAGCGTGAGGCTTATTTTTGGTGAATTCAACACCGATCAATGATTATTTGCTAGCGAACTCTTAATAGTGAAGTCATTTGTTTTGGGTTTTTATTATTATATATTTTTCTATAAAAATCAAATTAAATCTAAAAATATCAACGCAGAATCAAATTTAAACATAAAACACCGTAATTTCTAAAACCGTTTCATATAAATTTCACGTATCTTCTAAAAGAAGTCCATGAGTTGAGTGGGGCCGAGAGTGTTATGTGGAGTTGCATTTGGATTAGAGAAAACCTTATTCTTTGAGAGCCCATTGGTTAGTTGGTTTTGGTATTTGCTCCTACACAGAAACTCACTGCATCATCCAAATATATTGTATCAGCGTCAATGAGACCCCACACTCCCTAAACGCTCATCCTTCCCACTTAACAGAGTCAACAACTTTTTCAAAATATTAAAATATATTTTTTAATTTTATAATTATACGAAGCTTAATATCAAAGTTAAGATCCAAAAACAAATGCGATTAATTACTTTTGAGGAGAGCAAATTATGGATAATATATAAACCTAAAACAGTAATATTAGTGCGTTTTAAGTGGTAAAAATATTATAAAAATATTTGTATTAAGAGTCAAATTATATTTTATTTTTTGTACTTAAAATATGAGTAATTTAGTTAATTTATATTAGATTAAAGAGTAAATTAGTCATTTCTATTAAAAAACTTCTTTTATTTCTATTGTTAAAAACTGGTATGTGTATTTCTTTCAAACATAAGGGGATTAGCTTTTAACTGTAAAGTTAGATAAAATTTTTAACAGAAGAATTAATTTACTCTTTAATTTGATGCATAAAAATTAATTTACTTAATAAAAAAAATATAATTCATTGGTTAAGATAAAAATTTGAATGATACTTGTACGATTTTAAAGATAAAAGCAGGGATGTATTTAGAGCAAAAAAATTTAATATCATTGCATTGTTGGGCTTTTATTTTATCTATTTTCAGGAAAAAAGCCAGCTTTAACTAAATTTACTATCTCAGGTAAAATATGCAATCATTATTATTACAAGTTGCCAAAATTCGCCCACACTCGAAGGTTGCCATTTTGGTTCAAGAACTGAGAAATCAAAGAAGAAAATTCCAAGTTCGCTGGTTTGGGACGCGGTTATCCACCCCAGCTTTTTCTCTTTCCCAACTGTAAAGCACCAAGTTGGCCCCACTCCATTTCATATTATTAAACGACCCCCTAATCCATTTCTGAATTTTAAAATATTTGAATTTTATAGTTAAAACATATTGTAAAAATGAAAATGAAAATTATTTTAGTTATTAGATTAAAATAAACAGATTTTGTATTTAAATTATTAAAATAAAATTCAATCTTTCTTCTTCTTTTTTTCTTAGAATGAAAATAATAATAATTTTTACTTTTTGATATTTTGTTTCACTGCTATTTTTATATTGTGGTTGAGCACTCTTTTTTATCATGTTTGAGTACAATTTTTTTTTGGGGGTAATATTGTATAATTCGGTGGTTATTCAGCTATGGAAATGTTCCAATTAAACTAATATAATTAAGTGATAGATGAGGTTATGGATCAATAATTTAGTTGTCGATGACTTTCTATACTCATTTTTTATCCTTATTTAACACTCTCATTTCATTCCAATCATGAGTGAAAAAAGGAATCCAACATTTGTTGCACCAAATTCTAGCTTCATTGACACGAGGAAGTTGAGATTGTGAAAAATATATGGTTTAATCCATTTGTCATTTTGAAACAATGGAAAAGAAAAAGAGGGGGAATTAGGTGTTTTTTGTTTTTGTTTAAATATAAAATTTAAAGTCTAGAATCATTTATTTTGATTTAATAATTAAAATCATTTTGGTTCTTTTACTTCTTATTAAAATATATTATTATTATTATTATTATATGAGATAAATATTTAAATTACTCATGTAAATAAAAAAAATGTTAAAACTCAAAACAAATTTGAAAAAGTAAAATTATTCAAGTTAACATGAATAATGACGTAAATATGTATACTATTATTTAAATTCCAGTTTAAGTTGATGTCACGAGTTAATCGAACACTAACTTAGTTTAGGAATTATGAGAATGTCCTTTCATAATTAAAATATGCATATAATGATATTTGAACCCACATCATTTGCATAAGTAAAACCTTTAATTTATCACTTAACTAAATTTTATTTTTTAATATTTTTTTCACATTTTCTTTTTATTATGCATACTTTATTACCTCTATCAATTGCATATCATAATAGTGTATTTGATTGAGTTGGTGTCATAAGTTAACTCAACACCAACTCAAGATTGATGACAACAATATAATAAACAATTTAATCTATTTTTTTTTAATAGCATACATATTCCATGTGTTTCAAACCATAAATTTCATTATTTATTATATTTATTTTTAATTGCACATTTGTACTCTAAATTTGTGGTTTCCACACATATATTTGTAATAGGATTTCTTGTTAATTAAAAAATTATTTAAATCAACTTAATTCGATTTATAAAATGGAATTAAATATGTGGAAATTTAAAATTTGTTAAACTTTATGATACACAAACCAAAATAATATTATTATCTCATTGAGTGTGTAATATTAATTGAATTTAGGTGTAATTGTTTTGTAATATGTTTGGGTAATCATCATAGTTAATGAATTCTTCTAAATTTAGTGTAATTAAAGTACTCTAATTACATTCTCTAATTTTTTTAGGTTGAGAATTGAAGTAATTACATTAGTAACTAAACTCAAATTCAATTATCTTATGGCTTTCTAAATACACCCATTCATTATTTAAGTTTAAGAATATATTAACGTTTGGAATCTAAAATTTTTATTGTCGAGAGATAATTTATTTTCTCATACATTTTGATTTGAGATAAATCTCAAATTTATACATGAACTTTGAAAAAAAAAAATACAATGTGATACATAAACTTTATTTTGGTGGAATTACCCACTTGAAACTTTTATTTGTGTTCGATTGTATATATGAAGTTTAAATTTTGATTCAATTGTATACTTAGAAAAAATACATCTATTTATTTTCATATTCGATAATATATAATTGTTTAGGTAGGCAATAGATAAATATGAAATAACTCTAGTAATTTGTGAAAAATGAATTAAATCAAAATCACATGTATACATTTTATGCATAACATTGTACATTGATTAAAAGTTCATGTATAGTTTTAATATTTATCCTTTTGATTTACTAAATATTTAATCAAATTACATAGTATTTATTACTAATTATTTATATTTGTTCAATGGCCAACCAAATGTATATATTAAATATCCAAGATAAATATGATATGTTGAGTAATTAGATAAAATTGTTTAATATATTAATTTTGCATATTAAGTTTATTGGTAATTATATTGCCCACACTTCCTTTGATTAAAATTATATAATTGTATAATTATAATTCATAATACAAAAAGTTACAACCAATTTAAAAAATTAAAATATTTGATAATTACTACTAATAATTATATTTTCACTAAATAAATATAAATTATAAACAATCATCTAATTACGGGACGTTTGAACCTGGACAAACCGTACATTATCCTCCCTCTCTAGTCCTAGTGGCATCAACTTCTTTTTCTCTCCCAAAACTTCCTATATATATAAACCGCAGCCAAGATTCTGCTTCACTGGTCTCTCAGGACTGGAGCCAAAATTCTGATTGGTTTTTTACATCCAAAAAAGCGGGTATGAAGGTTGGATCATGGCTACCCACATGCTTGACGAGCGATGACTCTGCCTTTCCATTCCCCAGAATCCCCTCCCACTCCGACAATCGCGGGAGCACCACCTCATCTTCTAACTCTTCAAGCGACACCAGCTACGGCGGCCTCCACACCAACCCCTCCCTCCAGACTCTGCCATCTGTCCCTTCCTTGCAATATCTTTTCCCGGAGACCCTAGGCTTTTCCGTTTCTCATGTCACCGTTACTTCTATTAAGCCCCGACCGGAGCACCCCATCACCTGCATTGCGGTTCAGGGAAACTTCTTGTACGCTGCTTCTATCAACGAAGTCAACGTCTACGATCGCCAAACCTCTACTCTTCTTGATGTATTCAACAGCCAGGGTTCATCCTCTGGTTCTGTCAAGTCCATCACTTTTTGTGATGGAAAAATCTTCACTGCTCATCAGGACTGTAAGATCCGCGTTTGGCAGTTGACCATGGCTAAGAAGCACAAGTTCTTAACAGCTTTACCTACCGTTAACGACCGTTTACGTCGTTTCATTCTCCCCAAGAACTATGTCAACGAACGCCGTCATGTCAAACGGTTGTGGATCGAACATGCCGACGCCGTTACAGGACTTGCCGTTAATAAATGTCTGATCTACTCTGTTTCTTGGGATAAAACGTTGAAGATATGGCGCGCTTCTGATATGCGCTGTTTGCAGTCTATTAAAGCACACGACGATGCTATTAACGCTGTCACCGTCTCCGGTGACGCCACCGTTTATACAGGGTCCGCTGACAGGCGGATCCGAGTGTGGGCAAAAAGGACAGGTGAGAAGCAGTACTCATTAATGGCGACCTTAGAGAAGCATAAATCAGCGGTTAACGCACTGGCTTTGAACGCCGACGGATCGGTGCTGTTTTCGGGAGCATGTGACCGTTCGATACTGGTTTGGGAGAGGGAGGATAGCAACAATTACATGGCGGTGACGGGAGCGTTGAGAGGACATGGGAAGGCGATATTGTGCTTAACCAACGTCTCCGATTTGCTTATGAGTGGATCCACTGATCAGACGGTTAGGATATGGCAGCGTGGAGTGGAAGGGAAATATTGGTGTTTGGCAGTGTTGGAAGGTCACCTGAAGCCAGTGAAGTCATTGACGGCGGTAAAGGATGAGGAAGAGAGTGATGTGATTTGGATTAGTAGCGGAAGCCTTGACGGGGAGATTAGAACGTGGAAGGTGTGGCTTTCCAAACCCAGTAGCCCGTCGTCATCCACGACGGATATCCTAAAATGGACTTTGTGAATTAATTAATCAATCTTAATTACATCATAAAAATCAGTGTTTTTTCTGTCCTTTCTAAAATGGTCCCGTAGGTTTCACCAACCATTATTATTTGTTTTCTTCTCTTCTTTCTTATTTATATATTGGACCAACTTTTTTTTCCTTTTTTTGGCTTTGTTAAGAAATTTTAGATAAATAGATAATATTTTAAAAATAATTAAAAGTAAATATTCAATTGAATGGCGTAATTATTATATTAATTATACTAATAGTACAATCGATATTTGACGAAGTAGTTAGGCTTACGCATTTAATATCCATATCTATGTAAGTAACAACTTCGAAGTAATTTGTAATAAAATATTTATGTCTGAATTTTTTCATTGAATTGAGATCCTAAACTAATAAAATTGATTAAATAAACCCTTTAGTTAACATTGATTAATAGTAATTGATGACAATGCAGATATAGTTGTTAACAGATGTCATGTCAACATCGTTTGTTGACCTGACAGTGTTACATCATCATTAATAGCTCATGTGGTAGTGCCACATTATCATTAAAGGTTGACATGGAAATATCATGTCATCACAAAAAATTTTCAAAAAATAAATTTATTTTTGGACTAAATATAAAATTAGTACCTGAACTTGTCCACTTTTATTAGATTAGTACCTATAGTTTCTTTTTTCCAGATTGGTACCCGAATTCTTTTTCGTCCACTAGTTTGGTACTTGGGCCTAACGACATTAAAATTTTGCTGACATGGTAGTGATGGCCACTCGTGCGCTGCCATGTGTCGCACTCCCAAGACCTTTTGACTCGTGTTTTTTTTTTGACTCGCGCACTAATTTTGCATACAACTTATCTCACCTTCTCTTTGTTTGCCAGAATACAAAACCGTATCTTCTTCTTCCTCTTCACTTCACCACATACCCTCTCTTCCCTTATCCCTTTCCCTTTTGGCTTTTTCTTTCCCTTTCATCACCATTACGTTGTTAATCCCCATCCCAATATCTGGGTAACCTATTATTCTTTATTAACCCTCAAAATATGGCAATTGCTTGGTCTGAAACCATTGTTTCAATGGAAGCTTTATCTTTGTCTCCTCCTATGTCCCCACCTGTCATCCTAACCCAAGACTAATTGAAAAAAATCGCCGCTTACAAAGCTGTTGAGTTTGTTGAGTCGGGAATGGTTTTGGGTTTGGGCACAGGTTCGACGGCCAAACACACTGTGGATTGAATCGGGGAGTTGCTCCGACAAGGCATTGTTCATCTACCAGACCAAAACCCTTTCAAAGTTGAGAAATGCCATTGGAAGAGAGAAAAGAAAATAAAACCCCAAATGACATAATGAGCGGTTCTTTGTATAGGTTCACTACCATCACCCGCCAGTCACAAAAGCAACCGTTCGCCGAGTTGGCTGGCCCGATCAACTGAATCCACTCGTTTCTAAGGAACCAAACCAAGATCCAAGCCAGGGAGTATGTTAAGCTCCCAAATGTTGTACGGAAAGTAAGAGAATATGAGATCTCCCCCTCCCTTTTCAGTTCTTCGTTTTCTTCTTCCTTTTCATCTTCAACGGCATTGTTTGGGAAGATGGGCTTTGTTGGGTGGTATTTAGGAATGGTGAAGTTGTGGCCCGTTTTAACCAAGAGCGTTACTTCATCAGCTATTTATGTAGCTGCTGATTTGTCTTATCAGGTAATCCTTTTTTTTTGTTCTTAATTTAAATAGCATTTTTTGTTTTTGGTTGATTAAAGGTGTAAACTTTATATTTTGATTTTTGACTTCTGTTTGTTGAGAAAGTGGAGGAAAATGAAATAAAATCCTCTGGGGTTCTTTGGAAACTTCACTTCTTCTTCTTTTTTTTTATTAAGGGTGGGTTTGGATGGGCGGTGCGTTTAACTGCGGTTAGTGTAAAAATAGCGGTGGCGGTGAGATTAGATACTGTAGCGATACTGTAGCGTGAGACAAAAAGTAAGCTAAACGCACCGCACCGCACTCAATCGCCCATCCAAACCCACCCTAAGAAAAGGATGCCTTTCCACACCAAATACATGGGAGCCTATATTTGAATTTTTTTTTGACAAGTCAAACATGTCTAGTCTGATGTAGTAAATGAGTATTTCATTTAAAACTTATGCATGGAAGGGTCAGGATTTTTATAATAACATAGAACTGGAAGTTTGTTCTTCAAGTTTCACCAAGAAGGTAGGAATTTGTATGTCAAAAACCCAAAGAAGCAAAGAAAAGAAGTTTCTCTTTTTTAATGCAAAAAGAAAATATTTTAGATAACAGTTTTCGAGAAAGTTACTCGGTTAAAGAAAACAAAGGGCCAGAAGATAATGAGGAGACAGGTAAAGCTAAAATGGGTGTTTTGCCAGTGCGTCACATGGCGCCGTGCAAGTGGATAAAATGTTAATGGCGTTAGGCTTAGGTACCAAATTAATGGACAGAAAAAAAAGTTCGGGTACTAATGAGACAACAAAAATCATAGGTACTAATATGAGAGAAGTTGACAAGTTCAGGTACTAATTTTATATTTAACTCTTTGTTTTTTAAAAAAATAAGTACGCAAATCTAGAGAAATGGTCACAACCATTTTTTTAGATTCATTCTAGAATTATAAAAATTATAAAAAAATCTTTGAAATTTATAATAATTATTAGAAATTAATTAAGAACCATAAAATATTATAAAAAAATTAAATATTTTATAAAATTTTATAAAAATTATTTTTCTCGTTTTTATTAAAGTATAACCATTTATTATTAATTAAAAAAAATCCATTCATCATTAATAAGGCGTAATGAAGAACTTTCAATAGTTTGCATGAGAGAAAAAAAATGATTTAATGTTTAATATACTTAAAAAGTTTATATTAGTCAAATAATTTAATAAAAATGAGAAAAATAAATTTTATAAAACTTTATAAAAAATAATTTATTTTTATAGAATTTTATGGTTTTTAATTAATTTATAATAATTATTATAAAATTTAATGAGTTTATTAGAATTTTACGAACTTTTTATGTTTTTATAATTTCAGAATGGATATGGATAAATGTGTGTCCAGATTTAAACACTCATTTATCTAGATTCATTATGCACTTATTTAAAAATATTTTATTTTTTGAATTTTTTATTTTTGCTAATGTGGTAGTGCCACGTCAGCCACTAATGATGACATTAGTGTTCTATACAAAGCTATATGGAGTATTCTGAATGTCGTAGTGCCACATCAGCCACTAATGATGACATTAGTGGCGTATTCTGAATAGAAAGCCTTTATGGCGTATTCTAAATGGATTCCCTTGTGGCGTGTTCTGCACAAAGCTATATGGAGTATTTAGTATAATTCTGTAAAGGGCTCTGTAAGATCAGTATGGTATTAGGTATCTATCAGGTCTATGTAAAGTATTATACAAGGTTAAAATATGATTGAATATAATGAATTGATGAATCTCTCTATGACGGGTTTCGTATAAAATAACATGGCGTATTCTACATGGCTTTAAGTCAAGATCAGAAAGATTAAAATGGGCTAGAGTATCTGATGAATAAGAAGAAAGAACTAAGTAAATTCAAAGAACAAACCTTATTAAAGTTTACGTCTGATCTTTCGATGAAGGGCATCTATCAATGAACAAAAAAAAGAAAGGGTAGTTGAAGAAAGATAAAGTAAGAAAAGCAAATTCAAACATCATTTTGCGAATAGCATTGGGTAAGGGAATCATGATTAAAATGAGCATAAAGGGGAGTTCTGAAAGGATAAAGCCATTTATGAAACTATGTTAAGGGGAAATGGCCATGATATACTAAATAGAAGGAAAGACTATGTTTCGTTAATGGTAAACAGTTCTTGGTGACAAATACCTTAAGAAGAGGAGTTGATTGTGATCATGATTATCCGCCCGTTCTTGGAAATCAACGAATAAGGTATAAATGATTATTTTTCACTAAGTTTTCATGAACTTACATGGATTGTGTTCTCTATGCCAGGTGGAATATGAGGTTGCGCTTGGGGGAAACGATGCCAGGACTATGCCCAAGGAGTGGGGTATCAGATTACTATGCATACAGAGCAAGCTTTGATGGTGTGATCGAGTCTATTTGGCACAGAGAAACCCTTGAATCGAGATAGCTATATTAGACATGGACATCACTTTAGTAATACTTGTAATCAAATTCCCTATGCATTATAACCAAAATTCTTCAATGTTTATATTCATGTATTGCATTAAGAAGTCTTATAATTAAGTAGTTTAAATCAATTGTAAATTGTTGATAAGTCTAAATTATATAGGTTTATTTAGCACATTTTTACTTAAAACTTATGCAAATTCTGAGCATGTGGATAGTTAATTGTGTAATTTTAGTTCACATTGAGACATTGTGTAACACCCCATACCCGAGTCCGAGGCTTAGACCGGATACGAGAAGTTACTATGCTTGAACTTGCTTAATCAAGTACTTACGGGCTATAAAATTTCGTTCCAAATTAAGAACTTATCTTTCTTAATCAACTTGTACTTTTCATGGGCCTACGAGGCCTTAAACTCATGTCAAGTAAACTTTGAACTCAATCGAAAACTTTTCATTGAAACAGGGGTCACACGCCCATGTGAGTTGGGACACGCCCGTGTAAACCTGAGACACGCCCATGTCTCCTAACCGTGCTTAAAACTCGAGCTTACTGCCAAACTTCACACGGCCATGGCACGCTGTGGTCTGGCGCCCGTGTGAAAAACCTTAGCATTCGACTTATAACACCTGCGGCCATGGCACGCCCGTGGTGGACTTAGACCGTGTACTACAACTTGATATTCGACTTAAGGTGCAATGGTGCGGGGCACACACGCTTAGACACACGCTGCGTGTGTTCGACCGATGTGGGCACTTAGAGGCTATTTACCAAGCCAATTGCCACCACAAAATCAAGAGCAAATTCATACTATCTCAACAACTCAAATCACTACAACTTTAATGAACAATATAACATGCTCCATTGATATCAATAACATACATACTTAGTCAATCTTGGGCAATCATTTAGCCATTTACAAAAGAATAATAATAAACTTGATAGCCCATGCTTTTCCCCTTTCTAAGACATATACTCAAAATGAAATGTTTCCTATACATGCCATACTTAAATAAACAACTTGGCTATACCAAAATAGCGGTTGATAGTATGATTCGAGCTCCGACTTCAACGATCCACAAGTTAGCTTGGCGGGACTACATAGAAAGAAATAATAAAAGACGTAAGCATTTAGCTTAGTAAGTTTGCATAATGCACATAGCAACATACTTGCTTAATATAAACCATTTGACATAAACAATGGCATCATAAATTTCAGCTATAAAGCTTACTTACTCATACTTGATTCTTACATAACTCATGAAACTTACTAGTCTCATACTTGATAGGCAAACAAAGTACCTGTATCACTAGATCACATTGATCAACATACTTGAACATAATACTCATAATTTCTAATTCATCATTCATAACATGAATAATATTCTTTATCACTTGATAATAACCTTACTTACTTAGCTTTCTTGTTATCTCTTTGGAGCTTAACTCGTTTGCCCGATGAATTTATATGAATAACAGAGGATACTAAATCTCATCTAAATTTTGAGGCCATGACTTAACATGGACTTATACGAAGTCTTTCTTGTTCTCACCAATGCCATGCCTTAACTTGGACTTATATGGGATCTCTTTCTCTTGATAACCTTTCAATGCCAAGCTTGCCTTGGTCTTACATGATAACTTGTTCAATGCCAAGCTTGCCTTGGACTTACATGATAACTTATTCAATGCCAAGCTTGCCTTGGACTTACATGATATCTTACTCAATGCCAAGCTTGCCTTGGACTTACATGATAACTTATTCAATGCCAAACTTGCCTTGGACTTACATGATATCTTACTCAATGCCAAGATTGCCTTCGACTTACATGATATCTTGCTTGCTTGCCGATGCCATGCCTCGGCTTTGTCTTATACGGACTTTCTTGTTTCATGTGGTAAATCGAAGTATCCTAAGTTATTCGACTTCAATCGGGGCTTTCTCATACTTGATCTCATTAATTTCTTTGTTTAACATAACATTAAACATTTTTCATAATAACATTGTACATTATACTAAGCAATTCAATGATATAAATCATAAAGCTTAGAAATCATACAAACTTACCTCAATATACAAAATGTAGCTAGGTATGCAATTTAGTCCTCGACCTTGTTCTTGCCTCGGTTTTGATCCGGGCTTCGTTTTTCTTGATCTATAGTCATAAATAGATCATTTAATATTCACATTGACTAAATTGACCCTTTACTCATACTTGGGCAAAATTACTATTTTGCCCCTATACTTTCTCATATTTGCACTTTTGCCCCAAGGCTCAGAAAAATAATTTTCATTCAACTTTCTTAGACTACATGCTTAGCTGATTCATTTTCTCTACTATAGCAATCATCAATTCTCATTATTTCTAGTAGGTATGACTAATTTCATAACTATTACAAACTAGTCCATACTATCATATTTCATGAAATTCATTAAGGAAAAGATGTTTATCTAACATCAAACTCTCATAATCTTCCATAAAACATCATTTAACAAGCATGTCATTCATAGATGAAATTTTTGAACATGCATCTTAGCTTATTATATAGCTAAAAATAGCTAATTCATAATACGAGGACTTCAAAACACGAAGAATATTAAAAGCAGGGGCTAAGATGAACTTACTAGCAAGCTTGAAAAAATGAAGAACCCTAGATATGGAGTCTTCAAATTTTCGACAATGGAAGGAAGAAGATGAATGAAATTTTATCATCTTTTTCCTATTTTAATCACTTATTAGACAAATGACCAAAATGCCCTTCTCTTTAAAAATTTCTATTTTACTAACTCATGTCCATTTTTGTCCAAAATTTATAATTTGGGCAAATTGCTATTCAAGGACTCATAATTAATATTCTAAAGCTATTTCATACAAAATGCTTCTAGAAACTCACATTTTACAACTTTTACAATTTGGTCCTTTTTGACCATTCAACTTTATTTTAGCAAAATTGCTTCATGAAACTTTCACACTAACATGAAAACATGGCATGAACCTTAAAAACTCATAAATTCACCTCGGATTCGTGGTCTCGCACCACTATTCCGACTAGGCCCTAAATCAAGCTGTTACACATTGGGCACAAGTTATGTAAAGTTTGTAATTTTACATAATTAGGTGTTAATTTTACATAATTTCACTAAATTATGCTACATGAAAATTCTTTGTTAAAATATTTCAGTATGGACCATTAAAATTACTCAACGTTGGGAGCAAGTAAGGGAACACATGTAAGTGAGCTAACTATCCAATATTATGGATGGAAAAGTTGATGAATTGAGCTCATAAAAGTTGCCTTGACCCAGCTTGGAAGATGGTTACTGAAGAGAATGAATTTGCTTTCTAATTGGGTTGCCAAACATTCCAAAAGGGGGAAGAAAAGCTCAAATTCGGTAAGACATCAAGAATAGCCCAAAATCAGCTTTGGAATAATTAAAATGAAGGTCCCTACATGTATGAAAAAAATGACAAATCATTCCCCAACTAATGCCTTGATTGCCATCCAACTCCATGCCATGAATCAAGGGAGAATCAGTCACAAATCAAGAAACCATCAACCCCTTATCCCACAAATCATGGCCAACCATACTTAGAAGATTCTCAAGGGATGTGCATGCTACTTTTAGCAAACTCCAGATCTCTCCCTCAAGTATAAATAGGCCCATCCATTCACCTTTCATATCACCCCCCATATCCCTAAACACAAAACATTCTCTCATCTTTCTCTCATATCTTCCACGCTTAAAGCTCTCCATCTCATTTCTTTTAACTAGCATTTCCTTGAGAAAAACTCTCTTGGTCGGCCACCTTGAGGAGTAATTTGTGAAGGAGCAACCACGGGAATCAGAGGAAGCCACCATGATTAGTCTTCGGGAAATCACTGAATTCATCAAGAGTTTCTTCTTCCTTTATCTTTAAATTGTTCTTAGTTATTCAAAAATTATTGCAATTTTTTTAATTGTTTTTCCATTAATGATGATGACTAATTTGTTTTAGCTAGAATAATTGCAATGATTTGATTAAATTCATTCGATTCATGTTTATGTTGTTATGTGTCTTAGTTGTTCATGTTTCCAATTAAAATCATTCATGTTATTCATGCATTAAAATATGTTTGGATGCATTAGAATTAGTTGCTTAATCCTAATCAGATGGTGATTAATGGACACAATAATTGGAAGGTGCATGCTTAATTTATATTTGATCCAGAATAAATTAAAGGTTCGTAATAATTTGAGAGAACACTATTACCTTACACAACTTTAGGTTTATGTGATTAAATTGTTTCAAACCTAACCCGTCCTTTCACATAAATTCTAAGGAATCATTAGTTAAATATGGACATAGAAATATACATGTTTTTCTAAGTATAAGACTTGGAAAGAACTTATATGAGATTTCAAGTTAATGAATGATCGAGTTGCCATGGAATATTTCTCAGAATATTGTTAAACATGATAAAGAATGAATTGAGTCAAGTGTTGTAATTATTTTAGCTTATTCATTTTATTTTTATTAAAACTTGTGATTTGTTGCTAAACCATATTATTGCATTTTTTTATTGCATTTTGGTTAATTCATTTGCATATAGTTGATTAATTCAATTTTAACATCCATCGCCTTAAAAATATTGTGTTTTCTTAACCAACTTGTAAATATTAATTTTACAATTATTGATTTAAACACAGTCCCTGCGGAGACGATAACTCTTTTTACTTACTTAGTACTTGATAATGACTGTGTACACTTGCACATTCTGTTGCAAACTGTCACGCGTGAATATGATATGTGAATTGTGAAAGTATACACGTCGGATCAAGTAATAAATTGATAACTGAGATTGTCTCCAAAAGGATCGAATAGGTTTAAAATGGTTAAGTTATTATAGTGAAATGAGATTAATGCTAAGGAAAAAACAATAATAAAAATGCAGTGGCAATTAGGAGAATAACGATGTATAAAATGTGCAAAACAAACTAGTAAACAATTAGGGATGCAAAAATAGAAATGCTACAACAAATATTAAATAATCTACGATGTTGACTTGGAAGGTTGGGATTACTGAGAATCTACCCTTGTTAACCAAATATGCCTCGGCAAAATCAATCTTATTCTACTTTTCGGAAGAGATCTAAAATGACCTGCTTCTATTGAGAGCAAGACCTCAAGTTACCTTGCCTAAATTGATGTATGTCTATAGGCCTTTAGCACGGTACCCAGCACTGTTTTGTTTTCTTTTCGTATGGAACGTTGCTCTATGTCTAGAGACTGCTACAAGTATTCGGTCGAATACTTGCTCATATCATTTAATTTCAATCTAACTAACCTAAATATGTCAATTTTAGATTAATTTCATAAACATGCTGCACATTCCTCTATGTCTAGAGATTATACGCATGCAATTCATAAATACAATTGAATGAAACAATAAATTAAAACTAATCTAGGCTTTCGTCATTAAAGGAAATAAAGGTTTCATCAAGTAATCCCAACCCTATGAGACTAACTTATGGGCTGGCAAATAACATTCAAATTCAGAATAGCGTTCAACATCATTCTTCTCAATTCAATTCATAAGACAGTAAATAAAGAAGTAAAAGAAGAACTTCAGGAAGATGGCTTTCGCCTATTCAGCCCCACATCTTTGGCGTCGCAATCTAATGGTGGCCAAGAAGAACCGCCTTCTTCTTTTCCCTTACAATTCTGCCTTTTGTTTTCAATCGTTATCCTTTATTCCCGTCCAATGAACTTTTTTTTCAATTGTCTCCTCAACCGTCTACCTTTTTATTTTTCTTTTTCGGTTTTATATCTCTTCCTTTAGAGTAGACCCATAATCCCATTATTTTTTCCTCTTTTCTAGGCTGATTTTTCTGGTACACGTACAACAGGGCTGATAACAGTTAAATGTTGACTGGGTCTTTTCCTAGCATTGGCACGACATTCATGTTGGCAAACTGTCCAACCTTTTTCCACAACAAACCTTCATTCTTTTACTTATTTTCCTCATTCTGCACTTGCCACTTAACAAATAAATCCTTCCTGCAAACAATTAGAAGTAACATGTAATAACATTTAAGCACAGTTCTAGCCTTTTAATGCAATTTCCTAAAAACGCTAATGGAAAATCCTAAAATGTAACTAAACTTACCTAAGTACAGGCAATCAACCAAGTCTAAAGGCATAACATATAAATCTTTTCAAGAGTTATCACGAACCAAGTTTTTGGTGTTGTTGCCGGGGGACTATTAATTTAATCATTATTGTGAAATTATTTCTTGCAATTTGGTTTATTTATTTTTATATTTATTCAATTAATTTTTTTGTGATTTTCTTTTCAAGTGTTTATGAGCATTGATCGAATCATCGATTTACTCCCTGTAGACCTTGAAATCGAGAGGACATTTAGACATAGGAGACGAGAAAGACTAGCCTAGAGACAAGCCGTAGAAATGGACCTTGAAAATCAAAACGAAGTTTAAGGGAATGGAGTTGCTAATGCTCGTAATCCAATCCTTATTGTTGACGATAGGGATCGAGTTATAAGGCAGTACGGTGTGCCACTTTTTAATGAGTTAAATCTGGGAATTAGGAAAACAAAGATCGAGGCACCACAGTTTGAATTGAAGCCTGTGATATTCCAAATGCTTCAGACAGTGGACCAGTTTAATGGAATGCCCATAGAAGATCCACACCTTCACCTTCGACTATTCATGGAGGTGAGTGATTCCTTCAAAATAGCCGGTGTAACTGAAAACACATTGAGATTGGAGTTGTTTCCATACTCGTTGCAAGATAGAGCACGAGCATAGCTTAATTCTTTGCCACCAAGCTCAATTTCTACATGACAAGAATTAGCTGAAAGCTTTCTGGTAAAGTATTTCCCACCTAGCAAAAATGCTAAGTTGTGAAATGAGATCACCACTTTTCAACTGGAGACATTTTATAATGGTCTCAACGCACACACTAGAATGGTGGTAGATGCTTCTGTAAATGGTGCTCTCCTTTCTTAGTCTTATAATGAGGCTTATGAAATTATCAAGAGAATAGCCAGTAACATCTACCAATGGCCAACTAATCAAGCAGCTTCAGGAAGACGAGTAGCAAGAGTACATGAAGTAGACGCCCTTACTTCACTCTCAGCTCGGGTATCTTCTATCTCTTCAATGTTGAAACAGTTTACCACTAATGGTTTTAATGATGTTGCAGCCCAACCACGAAGTCAATTTGATGTTATTTCCTGCGTATACCGTTGGGACGAACATTCGTTTGAGAATTGTCCATCAAATCCTGATTCTGTTTATTATGTAGGAAATCAAAATCAGAATAGAAGTGGATAAAGACCATAGTCTAACTTTTATAACCCTTAATGGAAAAACCATCTAAACTTTTCTTGGAGTAACCAAGAATTTGGACCAAACAACAACTACATGCAACATAGATCAAATCAACCTCTTGGGTTCAATCAACAAGTTCAGAAACCACCTCAAGCTAAATCGTCTAACAGTTTGGAGAATTTGTTGAACGCGTACATGGCTAAGAATGACACCTTAATCCATAGTTAATCAGCAACACTAAAAAAATTAGAAAACCAAGTAGGTCAATTAGCTACAGACCTTTGTAATAGACCACAAGGAGCCTTGCCAAGTGACACAAAAAATCCAAGGAGTATGGGTAAGAAACACTGCAAAGTAGTTGCTTTACAAAGCGGAAGGACTTCAGAACCCAAGGAAGTTGAGGTTGAAGATGAACCTGCCAAGGAAAATGAAAATCAACCAACAGTTGAAATTCCTACACTAGAAAAGCCAGAAGGTAAAAATTCTGAAGAGGTAAAATCTAAACTAGTAAATTCTGATAAGCTAACTCCTTTGTTAGATGCAGATATATTACCTCAGAAAAGTTTTCTGATCTAAGCTAAGGTTCCAACACCTCCATACCCACAAAGACTTAAACAATAGAAATAGGAGGTGTAATTCAAGAAGTTTTTGGATGTTCTTAAGCAGCTTCACATCAATATCCAATTGGTAGAAGTCTTAGAATAATTGCCCAATTATGTTAAGTTCATGAAGGACAATCTATCCAAGAAGAAGAGGCTTAGTGAGTTTGAGACTGTAGCATTAACAAAGGAGTACAATGTGTTCTTACAGAACAAGCTACATTCAAAAATGAAGGACATCAGAAGCTTTACTATACCCTATAACATTGGAGAATCTTACTGCGGTAAAGCTCTATATGATCTAGGAGCGAGCATCAACTTGATGCCAATGTCCGTTTTTAAGATGTTGGGTATAGGTGATGTTCGACCAACAATTGTGACACTCCAACTGGCGGATCGATCTCTAGTACACCCAGAAGGAAAGATTGAATTTGTTCTGGTACATGTAGATAAGTTTATTTTTCTGGTTGATTTTATTGTCTTAGATTTTGAAGCAGATGAGGAAGTATCGATCATCCTAGGGAGAATTTTCCTAGCAACGGGGAGAACATTAATAGATGTACAGAAAGGTGAGCTCACTATGCGAGTTCAAGATGACCAGGTGACTTTTAATGTTCTTAAAGCCATGAAGTTCCCTGATTCGGTGGAAGCATGCTCAGTGATAGAGGAGCTAGAAACCTTAGTTTCTACAGAATGTGAGTGCAATTTTGTATAAGACCCATTGGAAAACACCTTAGGATCTGAGCCATTGGAAGATGAACAAGGTAAGGAAAATATGGCTTTGATGGAAGCCAATTCGAGGACTATGTTCGAATAACACCTTTTGAATCATTAGAGTTGGAAACTAGGGAACTCACACAACCAAAGTTGTCAATCGAGGAACCACCCAAAATTGAACTAAAGATACTTCCTTCTCATTTGAAATACGTTTATTTGGGTAACTGTTCTACTTTGTCTGCGATTATCTTAGCAGGACTAACAGAACACCAAGAGGAGTAGCTAATTAAAGTTTTGAAGAAATTCAAAAAGGCGATCGGTTGGACCATAGCTGGTATTCGAGGAATAAACTCGTCCTTTTGTATGTACAAGATTATCTTAAAGGAAGGCGAAAGAGCTAGAATTGATGGGAAAAGGTGACTCAATTCGATTATGAAGAGGTAGTTTGAAAGGAAGTCATTAAATGGTTAGATGTGGGAATTATCTACCCCATCTTAGATAGTTCATGGGTAAGTTCGGTACAGTGTGTACCAAAGAAGGGCATAATTACAATTGTGGAGAATGAGTGCAACGAGTTAATCCTGACGAGGATGGTTATGGGTTGGAGAATCTGTATCGACTATAGAAAATTGAACAAGGCTACTTGGAAGGATCACTTCCCACTGCCTTTCATGGACCCAATGTTAGATCGACTGGCGAGTAACGAATATTACTATTTCTTATATGGATATTCAGGATATAACCAAATAGTTGTAGCCCCGTAAGACAAACATAAAACAACTTTTACTTGTCCGTACGGTACATTTGCTTTTAGGCGAATGCCTTTCGGTTTATGTAATGCACCTACAACATTTCAACGATGCATGATGGCAATATTTATTAATATGGTTGAAAATTTTGTTGAGGTATTCATGGATCATTTTTCTATTTTTGGTAATTCATATGATGTTTTTTTTAGTAATTTGGCTAAGGTACTGAAAAGATGTGAGGAGACAAACCTTGTCCTTAACTGGGAGAAATGTCACTTTATGGTTAAGGAAGAAATTATCTTAGGACACAAAATTTCCAAAAGAGGGATTGAAGTCAATAAAGCAAAAGTGGATGTAATTGAGAAATTACAACCATCAGTCATTGTTAAAGGAGTTAGAATTTTCTTGGGCCATGCCGATTTTTACCGAAAGTTTACCAAAGATTTTTCAAAAATTTCCAAACCTTTGTGTACTCTATTAGAGAAAGAAACAACTTTTGAGTTTAACAAAGCATCCTTGGAAGCCTTTGAAGAATTGAAAAATCGATTAATCTCAACCCTAATAATCGTTACACCAGACTGGAACTCTGCTTTTGAGTTGATGTGTGACACTAAAGATTTTACTGTAGGAGCTATGATAGGGAAAAGAAGAAACAAAGTATTCCATCCGATCTACTATGCAAGTAGAACTTTGACAGGAGCCTAACTTAACTATACGGTAACTGAAAAATAACTTTTTGTTATAGTTTTTGCTTTTGACAAGTTCCGTTATTATCTTATAGGTACAAAAGTCACAGTCTTTACTGATCATGCGACCATCAAATATTTACTCACAAAAAAAGATGTTAAATCAAGGTTGATTCGATGAATAATTTTATTCCAAGAAATTGACCTTGAGATCTAAGACAGAAAGAGAGTTAAAAATCAAGTAGCTGACCATCTGTTGAGATTGGAGCAAAACGAGGTAACTCACTCATTTGTTCCTATCAATGAAAATTTCCTAGTTGAATATATTTTTGAGGTAAGTCGAATCCATGAAACTCCTTGGTTTGTCAATTTTTAAATTATTTATCATGTGGAATAATGCCTCTTGGAATGACATACCAATAAAGGAAGAAATTCTTTCATGATAGTAGGTATTACTTTTGGGAGGAGCCATTTCTGTTTAAGCAATGTACAGATAATATAATCAGGAAGTGCATAGCTGGAAGCGAGATTGACGAGATCCTATACCACTATCATTCATCTTCAAGTGGGGGACATTTTGGTGGCTCCCGCATTGCAGCAAAAATCTTTCAACCTAGATTTTTCCGACCAACGGTGTTTGAGGATGCACATGTATATGTAAAAAATTGTGATAGATGTTAGAGGACTGGAAATATATCGAGGAGGAACAAGATGCCCTTAACAAACATATTAGAGGTAGAATTGTTTGACGTGTGGGGCATTTATTTTTTAGACTTGTTCCCTTCTTCTTTTGGTAACAGGTACATCTTAGTGGCTATTGATTATGTATCCAAGTGGGTGGAAGTCGAAGCATACCCAACGAATGATGTTAAGGTAGTCATGTGATTCGTACATAAGTAAGTATTTATACAGTTTGGGACTCCGAGAGCTACAATTAGCAATGAAGGATTTTACTTTGTAAATAAATGGCTTAGGTGGTTGCTTGATAAGTATGATGTGAAACACAAAATAGCTATTGCCTACCATCCACAGACAAATGGGCAAGTTGAACTTGCAAACCGTGAGATCAAAGGAATCCTTGAGAAGGTGGTTCGACCTAACAGAAGAGATTGGTCCTAGAGGCTCAATGATCCTCTATGGGCTTATCAGACAACTTTCAAAACACTGTTAGGAATGACTCCTTATTGGTTAGTCTTTGGAAAGGCGTGTCAGTTGCAGCTTGAGTTGGAAAATAAAGCTTATTGGGCTTTGAAACAATTAAATGTAGATCTAAAACAAGCCGGTGAGAGAAGAATGTTATAGCTTGATGAGTTGGAGGAATTGATATTATTTTCATACGAGAATTCCAAGATGTACAAAGAAAAGACTAAGAGATGGCATGACAAACAAATACAACCTCGAGAATTCAGAGAAGGTCAAAGAGTATTGTTGTTCAAATTAAGGCTAAAGTTATTCCCTGGGCAGCTCAAACCCCGATGGATCGGACCATACACCATTCAAAAATTCTATCCATATGGAGTGGTGGGATTATGAGATAAAAAGGGAAGTACATTTAAAGTTAATGGTCAACGTCTCAAGCATTATTGGGATGGTGAAGTTGAGCGAATTGAAAATTTGTTCAATTTAATAGACCATTGATTTTTTATGTAATTAATTTGAATAAATGGAATACTTAGAAATTCTCTTTCTTAAATTAATACATTAAGTAAATTATGTCTAAGCAGATTGGGACTTAAGCGGGACCATTTGTGACGCCTCCAACCTTTCCTAAAAATTTAATTTGATGTAATCTTTCGAGAAAAAAATTTGTAAGTAGCCTAAAACGGAATTTTTATTTTTATTTTCAATTTCAATTTTATTGTTTTATGTTCAATAAGAGGGTCAAGTTGACCCAAGTACTAATCAATTTATTTTTGGTTCAGTTTAATTTTCAATACAGGAAATAACTAAAGCTTGGGCTTGAGGTCCAGTGCAGTAAAAAGGAGGAAAATACCCAAAATCTTGCCACCCATAAGCTTCCCTAAACCCTAGTTGTGCCGCCACATATTTACCTCCATACCTTGCCGCCCAAGCATTCCCTTTAGCTAATTTTTTGCTAAAATTTTTTGTCTTAGTTACCACTATAAAAACCCCTTAACACCATATTATTTTTCATAACACTCAAGCCATTAGCCCTAATTGCTCCCTTTATTTTCCTTCATTTAGCCGCCGGCCTCAAAGCTCAAAAGCTTTCTTTTAAATTTATTTTTGTTCTTTCTTGTCGTCGTATTACCCTTTGGCGTAGCAAATGTAACAACCCGATTTAGGGCCTAGCCAGAATAGTGGTGCGAGACCACAAATATGAGGTGAATTTATGAGTTTTTAAGGTTCATGCCATGTTTGCATGTTAGTGTGAAAGTTTCATGAAGCAATTTTGCTAAAATGAAGTTGAATGGTCAAAAAGGACCAAATTGCAAAAGTTGTAAAATGTGAGTTTCTAGAAGCATTTTGTATGAAATAGCTTTAGAATATTAACTATGAGTCCTTAAATAGCAATTTGCCCAAATTATAAATTTTGGACAAAATTGGACATGAGTTAGTAAATGGTGATATTTTTAAGAGAAGGGCATTTTGGTCATTTACCTATTAAATGATTAATAAAGGAAAAAGATGACAAAAATCATTATCATCTTCTTCCTCATTGCCGAAATTTTCAAAGAAACCATAGCTAGGGTTTGCTCATCTTTCAAGCTTGCTAGTAAGTTCATCTTAGTCCCGATTTTAATATTCTTCGTGTTTTTGAAGTCCTCGTATTATGAATTAGCTATTTTTAGCTATAAGATGAGCTAAGATGCATGTTCAAAAATCTACCCATGAATGACATGCATGCTAAATGATGTTTTATGGAAGTTTATGAGAGTTTGATGTTAGATAAACATCTTTTTCTAAGTGAATTTCATGAAAAATGAGCATAGGGACTAGTTTGTAAAAGTTTTGAAATTAGTCATACCTATTAGAAATAATGAGAATTGATAATGGCTATAGTAGAGAAAATGAATCAACTAAGCATGTAGTCTAAGAAAGTTGAATGAAAAATTATTTTACGAGCCTTGGGGCAAAAGTGCAAATATGAGAAAGTATAAGGGCAAAATAGTAATTTTGCCAAAGTATGAGTTAAGAGTCAATTTAGTCAACGTGAGTATTAAATGATCTATTTATGACTATAGATCAAGAAAAACGAAGCCCGGATCGAAACCGAGGCAAGGACAAAATCGAGGAGTAAATTGCATATCTACATACATTTTGTATATTGAGGTAAGTTTGTATGATTTCTAAGCTTTATGATTTATGTCATTGAATTGCTTAGTATAATGTACAATGTTATTATGAAAAACGTTTAATGTTATGTTAAACAAAGAAAGTAATGAGATCAAGCATGAGAAAGCCCCGATTGAAGTTGAATAACTTAGGATACTCGATCTACCACATGAAACAAGAAAGTCCGTATAAGACCAAGCCGAGGCATGGCATCGGCAAGAAAGCAAGATATCATGTAAGTCCAAGGCAAGCTTGGCATTGAGTAAGTTATCATGTAAGTCCAAGGCAAGCTTGACATTGAACAAGTTATCATGTAAGAGCAAGGCAAGCTTGGCATTGAAAAGTTATCAAGAGAAAGAGATCCCATATAAGTCCAAGTTAAGGCATGGCATTGGTGAGAACAAGAAAGACTTCGTATAAGTCCATGTTAAGTCATGGCCTTGAAATTTAGATGAGATTTAGTATCCTCGGTTATTCATATAAATTCATCGGGCAACGAGTTAAGCTCCAAAGAGATAACAAGAAAGCTAAGTAAGTAAGGTTATTATCAAGTGATAAAGAATATTATTCATGTTATGAATGACGAATTAGAAATTATGAGTATTATGTTCAAGTATGCTGATCAATGTGATCTAGTGATACAGGTACTTTGTTTGCCTATCAAGTATGAGTAAGTAAGCTTTATAGCTGAAATTTACGATGCCATTGTTTATGTCAAATGGTTTATATTAAGCAAGTACGTTACTATGTGCATTATGCAAACTTACTAAGCTAAATGCTTACGTCTTTTATTATTTCTTTCTATGTAGTTCCGCCAAGCTAACTTGTGGATCGTTGAAGTCGGAGCTCGAATCACACTATCAACCGCTATTTTGGTATAGCCAAGTTGTTTTTATTAAGTATGTCATGTATAGGAAACATTTCATTTTGAGTATATGTCTTAGAAAGGGGAAAATCATGGGCTATATTATTATTCTTTTGTAAATGGCTAAATGATTGGCCAAGATTGACTAAGTATGTATGTTATTGATATCAATGGAGCATGTTATATTATTCATTAAAATTGTAGTGATTTAAGTTGTTGAGATAGTATGAATTTGCTCTTGATTTCAGGGTGGCAATTGGCTTGGTAAATAGCCTCTAAGTGCCCACACGGTCGAACACATGGGCGTGTGTCTAAGCCGTGTGTACCCTGCACCATTGCACCTTAAGTCAAAATATCAAGTTGTAGTACACGGTCTAAGTCCACGGGCGTTCCATGGCCATGTGTTATAAGTCAGAATGCTCAGGTTTTTCACACGGGCCAAGACAACGGGCGTGCCATGGCCGTGTGAAGTTTTGCAGTAAGCTCGAGTTTTAAGCATGGTTAGGAGACATGGGCGTGTCTCAGGGTTACACGGGCGTGTCCCAACTCACATGGGCGTGTGACCCCTGTTTCAATGAAAAGTTTTCGATTGAGTTTTGAAAGTTTACGGGCATGAGTTTAAGGCCTCGTAGGCCCAGGAAAAGTACAAGTTTATTAAGAAAGATAAGTTCTTAATTCGGAACAAAATTTTATAGCCGTAAGTACTTGATTAAGCAAGTTCAAGCATAGTAACTTCTCGTATCCGGTCTAAGCCTCAGACTCGGGTATGGGGTATTACATTTAGTGGTATCAGAGCTACAATTTAGTCAGTTCTAGGTCTAACGTAGCATGAGCACGAGTCTAGCTATACATGCCATACGTAAGAATGTTTTTATAATGATAGTGTGACGACTCCTGACGACTTAAATTATGTTTATATATATAGTAAATGGATCCTGAAAGAGATATGGCGGATGACGTAGAAAGTAATGCACCTGGCTCCCACAAGGGGACAAAGGCTTAGAACAAGAATGAGAATAGACCCACTACGGTGAGTCAAGAAGGAGGAGAAGGGGCTAGAGAAGCCTTCCTCCACATGATGAATACGTGGTATTCAGAGTTCGTTCGTATGAACCCAAATGTACAACCCCCTCCACCCCACCTGTTCCACAACCTATTCCAGTAGACCCTCAAGTAGTAGAGGTGGTAAGAGGAGACAAACCTCCAGTTGATAGGATCAGGAAACATGGGGCAGAAGAATTTCGGGCGAAAAGAGAAGATGATCTGGAAAAAGCTGAGTTTTGGTTAGAAAATACCATCAGGGTATTTAATGAGCTATCATGCACACCTGAAGAAAGCATGAAGTGTGTAGTCTCCCTTTTAAGAGATTCTGCATATCAATGGTGGAACACCCTTGTATCAGTGGTACCAAGGGAGAAGACCACATGGGAATTCTTCCAAGAAGAGTTCAAGAAAAAGTATATTAGTCAAAGATTTATAGATCAGAAAAGAAAAAAAAATTTAGAGTTAAAGCAAGGCAAGATGTCGATGACCGATTATGAGTGTGAGTTTGTGCGACTCAGCAAATACGATCGAGAATGCGTGTCCACCGAGGCCATCATGAGCAAAAGATTTGAAGATAGGCTAAATGAAGACATCAAACTGTTTGTTGCTGTACTAGAATTGAAAGAATTTGTTGTGCTAGTGGAGAGAGCTTGTAAAGTTGAAGAGCTAGTAAAAGAGAAGAGAAAGTCTGAAATTGAGTCTCGCGACTCTAGAAAGAGACAGTGGAATAAGTCATTCCAATCCTCATCCAAGAAGTCAAGAGATTTACCTACCCGATCGGCTACTTCCATTGGGTTTTCAAAGAAAGACAAGAGTAAATAGTATTCGGGAAATAAAGCACAGACTACTTGATCGCTAGTGTGGGGAACTTTCAATCTGAAAGACCCGAGTGCCTGATGTGGCGAGTGATCGTTATCTTGGAGAATGCCGAGCGCACGAAAATGCATGTTTTAGATGTGGTTCCCAAGACCACTACACAAAGGATTGTCCAGAGACAATGAAAGAAGAGAGAGCTCAGAACCCGAGATCCGGGAGTATGGTCAGAGGGAGACCGAGAAAAACCCGGTGAAGTGGGGCAAGAGGAAGAGGTAACCCTAGAGAGCGGCCGCGAGACACGAGGGTAGGGCGCTGCGGACTTATGCCATTCGCGCTCGCGAAGAGGCATCTTCCCATGATGTTATCACGGGTACCTTTTCTCTTCATGATGTTAAAGTTATTGCTTTAATAGATCCCGGATCTACACACTCTTACATTTGCATGAAATTAGTATCCAATTTGAGTATGCCTATAGACTCTACAGAATTTATGATTAATGTGTCTAATCCTTTAGGCAAGAGTGTGTTAGTTGATGAAGTATGTAAAGATTGTCCATTAATGATTAGAGGTCATTGTTTTAAAGCAAACCTTATGTTGTTACCATTTGAGGAGTTTGACCTCATTCTCGGTATGGACTGGTTGACTGCCCATAATGTAATAGTTAATTGTGGGAAGAAATACATTGAGATGAGATGAGAGAATGGGGACACCCTTCACATAGAGTCAGATGAACAGAGTAGGTTTCCGGTTGTGATTTCCCATATGACGGTACAGAAATACATGAGAAAAGGGTATGAGGCATATTTGGCCTTTGTGATGAATGATAAAGAAACAGAGTTAAAGATTGAGTCCGTACCGATAGTATGTGAGCACATGGATGTTTTTCCAGAAGAATTACCGGGATTACCTCTAATCAGAGAAGTTGAGTTCAGCATTGAGCTAGCTCCCGGTACTGTACCAATATCTATTACTCCTTACAGAATGGCTCCAACGGAGTTGAAAGAGTTGAAGATACAGTTGCAAGAGTTAATAGACAAAGGCTTTGCAAGGTCAAGTTGTTCTCCCTGGGGTGCTCCAGTTTTATTTGTGAAAAAGAAGGATGACACTATGAGATTGTGCATAGATTACCGTTAGCTTAATAAAGTGACAGTAAAGAACAAGTACCCATTGCCAAGGATCGATGATTTGTTCGATCAATTGAAAGGAGCCACCGTGTTTCTCTAAGATAGACTTGAGATCGGTATTATTACAGTTAAGAGTAAAGGAGTCGATGTATCCAAGACTACTTTTCGAACAAGGTATGGGCATTATGAATTTTTAGTCATGCCTTTTGGTTTGACCAATGCTCCTGCGGTATTCATAGACTTAATGAACCACATCTTCAGACCATACCTCGACAAGTTTGTAGTCATTTTTATTGACGACATACTGATTTATTCCCGAGATGAGAATGAGCATGCTGAGCACCTACGGATGGTTTTATAGATTCTTTGAGAAAATCAGTTGTATGCCAAGTTCAGTAAAAGTGAGTTTTGGCTTAATGAAGTAGGATTTTTAGGGCATATTGTCTCAGGAGAAGGGGTTCGAGTAGACCTAAGTAAGATCTCGGCTATTACGGATTGGAAACCACCGAGAAATATCTCTGAGGTTAGAAGTTTCCTAGGCCTAGCCGGCTATTATAGACGATTTGTCAAGGGGTTTTCCATGATTGCAACCCCGATGACGAAGTTTTTACAGAAATATGTGAATTTCGAGTGGACAGAAATATGCCAACAAAGTTTCGAAAAATTGAAAGCATTATTGACAGAAGCTCCAGTTTTAGTACAACCTGAGACGGGGAAAGAGTTCATAGTTTACAGCGATGCATCCTTAAATGGATTAGGTTGTGTACTTATGCAAGAAGGCAAAGTGATTGCTTATGCCTCAAGACAGTTAAAGCCTCATGAGAAGAATTATCCGGCGCACGACCTAGAGTTAGCTGCCATAGTCTTCGCATTGAAGATATAGAGGCATCATCTATATGGTGAGAGATGTCAGATCTTCACCGATCACAAAAGTCTGAAGTACTTGATGACGCAGAAAGAGTTGAATTTAAGGCAAAGGAGATGGTTAGAGTTGATAAAAGACTATGAGTTAGTCATTGACTACCATCCAGGAAAGGCGAATGTTGTCGCCAATGCTTTAAGCAGAAAGTCCTTATTTGCATTAAGAGCAATGAATACACGGATAACTTTATCCGATGATGGTTCTATTCTAGCTGAGTTAAGAGCTAGACCAGTATTTCTCCAAGAGATCGTTGAGGCTCAGAAAGAAGATAGCGAATTGCAAGTTCAGAGAGATCAGTGCGAGACAGATGTTGAGTCTGACTTCCGAATTAGTCCCAATGGAAGTTTGATGTTCAAAGATAGAGTTTGTGTACCGAGAAAAGAAGAGCTTATTCAGAAAATTTTGCATGAGGCCCATAATGGATGTTTATCTGTACATCCGGGTAGTACCAAGATGTATAATGACTTGAAGCAACAGTATTGGTGGCCGAGAATGAAGAAAGATATTTCAGAGTTTGTTTCCAAATGCTTGATTTGTCAGCAAGTAAAGGCTGAACACCAAGTACCTTTGGGTTTGCTTCAACCCATTTTGGTTCCCGAGTGGAAATGGGACCGTATTACTATGGATTTTGTAACGGGTTTACCGTTGTCTCCGAGCAAGAAAGATGCTGTATGGGTTGTGGTTGATAGGCTTACGAAGTCAGCCCACTTTATACCTGTACAAGTTGATTACTCACTAGACAAGTTTGCAAACTTGTATGTTTCAAAAATAGTAAGACTTCATGGAGTTCCCTTGTCAATCATATCGGATAGAGATCCAAGATTCACATCCAGGTTTTGGAAGAAGTTACAAGAGGCCTTGGGTACAAAGTTGAACCTTAGTACCGCTTTTCATCCTCAAACTGACGGTCAATCAGAGAGGTTAATTCAAGTGCTCGAGGATATGCTCAGATGTTGTATTCTAGAGTTCTGAGGTAGTTGGGAAAAGTTTCTTCCATTAGTAGAGTTTGCCTACAATAATAGTTTTCAGTCGAGTTTAAAGATGGCGCCTTATGAGGCTTTATATGGGCGTAAGTGCAGAACTCCTTTATTTTGGACTGAACTCAAAGAAAACCAAATTCACGGGGTTGATTTGGTTAGAGAAGCTGAAGATAAATTAAGAGTGATACGAGAGTGCTTAAAAGCTACTTCAGACAGACAGAAATCCTACTCGAATTTAAAAAGAAAAGAGATAGAGTATCAAGTTGGAGATAAAATTTTCTTGAAAGTGTCACCTTGGAGAAAAGTTCTCAGATTTAGCCGAAAAGGCAAGTTGAGTTCACGTTTTATTGGACCGTATGAGATTACTGAGAAAGTTGGGCCTGTAGCTTACAGATTGGCTTTGCCATCAAAGTTAGAAAAGATACATGATGTGTTTCACGTGTCAATGTTAAGACGCTAACGATCAGACCCTTCGCATGTAATTCCCCAGTCAGAGGTAAAGATTCATCATGACATGACTTATGGTGAAGAACCAGTCAAGATATTAGCTCAGGAAGTGAAGCAGCTAAGAAAGAAAAGTATTGCCTTAGTGAAAGTATTGTGGCAAAGGCATGGAATAGAAGAAGCCACATGGGAACCAGAAGAGAGTATGAGAAACCAGTACCCAAACCTTTTCACTGGTAAGATTTTCGAGGATGAAAATCCCTAAGGGGGGAGAATTGTAACAACCTGATTTAGGGCCTAGTCGGAATAGTGGTGCGAGACCACAAATCTGAGGTGAATTTATGAGTTTTTAAGGTTCATGCCACGTTTGCATGTTAGTGTGAAAGTTTCATGAAGCAATTTTGCTAAAATGAAGTTGAATGGTCAAAAAGGACCAAATTGCAAAAGTTGTAAAATGTGTTTCTAGAAGCATTTTGTATGAAATAGCTTTAGAATATTAATTATGAGTCCTTAAATAGCAATTTTCCCAAATTATAAATTTTGGACAAAATTGGACATGAGTTAGTAAATGGTGATATTTTTAAGAGAATGGCATTTTGGTCATTTACCTATTAAATGATTAATAAAGGAAAAAGATGACAAAAATCATTATCATCTTCTTCCTCATTGCCGAAATTTTCAAAGAAACCATAGCTAGGGTTTGCTCATCTTTCAAGCTTGCTAGTAAGTTCATCTTAGTCCCGATTTTAATATTCTTCGTGTTTTTGAAGTCCTCGTATTATGAATTAGCTATTTTTAGCTATAAGATGAGCTAAGATGCATGTTCAAAAATCTACCCATGAATGACATGATGCTAAATGATGTTTTATGGAAGTTTATGAAAGTTTGATGTTAGATAAACATCTTTTTCTAAGTGAATTTCATGAAAAATGAGCATAGGGACTAGTTTGTAAAAGTTTTGAAATTAGTCATACCTATTAGAAATAATGAGAATTGATAATGGCTATAGTAGAGAAAATGAATCAACTAAGCATGTAGTCTAAGAAAGTTGAATGAAAAATTATTTTACGAGCCTTGGGGCAAAAGTGCAAATATGAGAAAGTATAGGGGCAAAATAGTAATTTTGCCAAAGTATGAGTTAAGAGTCAATTTAGTCAACGTGAGTATTAAATGATCTATTTATGACTATAGATCAAGAAAAATGAAGCCCGGATCGAAACCGAGGCAAGGACAAAATCGAGGACTAAATTGCATATCTACATACATTTGTATATTGAGGTAAGTTTGTATGATTTCTAAGCTTTATGATTTATGCCATTGAATTGCTTAGTATAATGTACAATGTTATTATGAAAAACGTTTAATGTTATGTTAAACAAAGAAAGTAATAAGATCAAGTATGAGAAAGCCCCGATTGAAGTTGAATAACTTAGGATACTCGATCTACCACATGAAACAAGAAAGTCCGTATAAGACCAAGCCGAGGCATGGCATTGGCAAGAAAGCAAGATATCATGTAAGTCCAAGGCAAGCTTGGCATTGAGTAAGTTATCATGTAAGTCAAAGGCAAGCTTGGCATTGAACAAGTTATCATGTAAGACCAATGCAAGCTTGGCATTGAAAAGTTATCAAGAGAAAGAGATCCCATATAAGTCTAAGTTAAGGCATGGCATTGGTGAGAACAAGAAAGACTTCGTATAAGTCCATGTTAAGTCATGGCCTCGAAATTTAGATGAGATTTAGTATCCTCGGTTATTCATATAAATTCATCGGGCAACGAGTTAAGCTCCAAAGAGATAACAAGAAAGCTAAGTAAGTAAGGTTATTATCAAGTGATAAAGAATATTATTCATGTTATGAATGACGAATTAGAAATTATGAGTATTATGTTCAAGTATGCTGATCAATGTGATCTAGTGATACAGGTACTTTGTTTGCCTATCAAGTATGAGTAAGTAAGCTTTATAGCTAAAATTTACGATGCCATTGTTTATGTCAAATGGTTTATATTAAGCAAGTACGTTACTATGTGCATTATGCAAACTTACTAAGCTAAATGCTTACGTCTTTTATTATTTCTTTCTATGTAGTCCCACCAATCTAACTTATGGATCGTTGAAGTCGGAGCTAGAATCACACTATCAACCGCTATTTTGGTATAGCCAAGTTGTTTTTATTAAGTATGGCATGTATAGGAAACATTTCATTTTGAGTATATGTCTTAGAAAGGGGAAAAGCATGGGCTATCAAGTTTATTATTATTCTTTTGTAAATGGCTAAATGATTGGCCAAGATTGACTAAGTATGTATGTTATTGATATCAATGGAGCATGTTATATTGTTCATTAAAATTGTAGTGATTTGAGTTGTTGAGATAGTATGAATTTGCTCTTGATTTCAGGGTGGCAATTGGCTTGGTAAATAGCCTCTAAGTGCCCACACGGTCGGACACACAGACGTGTGTCTAAGCCGTGTGTACCTTGCACCATTGCACCTTAAGTCAGAATATCAAGTTGTAGTACATAATCTAAGTCCACGGGCGTGCCATGGCCGTGTGTTATAAGTCAGAATGCTCAGGTTTTTCACACGGGCCAAGACCATGGGCGTGCCATAGCCGTGTGAAGTTTGGCAGTAAGCTCGAGTTTTAAGCACGGTTAGGAGACATGGGCGTGTCTCAGGGTTACACGGGCGTGTCCCAATTCACATGGGCGTGTGACCCCTGTTTCAATGAAAAGTTTTCGACTGAGTTCCAAAAGTTTACGGACATCAGTTTAAGGCCTCGTAGGCCCAGGAAAAGTACAAGTTGATTAAGAAAGATAAGTTCTTAATTTGGAACAAAATTTTATAGCCGTAAGTACTTGATTAATCAAGTTCAAGCATAGTAACTTCTCGTATCCGGTCTAAGCCTCAGACTCGGGTATGGGGTGTTACAGCAAATCTCCGCCATTGTCGCTGCAACTCTTCTTCATTGTAGCAACAATCCCCTTCCTAGACAAGCTTTGTCGCAACCTCCATATTAGACTTCTCCCCCTTGCCACCACAAATACCATTTTTACGACTCCATTTTCGTTTTAAGTCACACCACCACCGTCGAATTTTTTTGCTCAACTTCTTTCGGGAAAAATCATCATGACTCGAAAGAGAACTAGATCTTCAAAGGCTTCTATTGAAAACCCAATTGTGATTCAAGATGAAGAAGCAAGATAAAGATATGATTCCATCTTCAAAAATCAACCCATGATGCCATTGTCAATTCGGAAAACAATTGAGGCTTCAAAGTGGAATCAATTTTGTGATGCACGATCACCTCCTGAAGAGGAATTAGTTCAAAAATTCTATGCCAATTTAACCACACCAGATGCTACTGAGGTTCTTGTTCGTAAAAAGAATCCCTTACTTCTAAATCCATTAACGAGTTTTTTAACCTGCTTGATGTTGAAGAAGATGAATACTCTGCCATGATGAAAAATATCAATTGAGATTTTCTTCAACAAGTGCATAACGTTGTTGCAAATCCGGGATCCCAATGGATCATAAGAAAATACATCAGTCATTCTTACCGAATGAAGTACTTAAAACCAATGGCTACAGTATGGTTCTACTTTGTACGATATAGCTTCATGCCTATCTCACATAGTTCCACCATCTCGTTGGAACGAATGCTTTTCTTGCATGCAGTTATGACAGAAAAATCAATCAATGTGGGAAAAATTATTCTCAAGGAAATCCAAGATTATGCTAAGAAAAAGGTAGGAAGTGCTTACTTTCCATCATTGATTACTTCACTCTGTTTGCGAGCACAAGTTCAGTCAAAAGCAAACTTGAAAGATAGTTATGTTCAAGGCTGCATAACAATACATGATCTTGAGAGGTTAGTGGAGAATGCTGAACAACTGAATTAGATCGAACCAGACAAGCCAAAACCTGAAGAGTTATCAACCAATTCTGAACTTGATGCCGATTTAGTAATTGAACCAGAAGAAGCAGAATTTGAAGGTGAACCAAACAACCATGAACCAGGAATAAAACCAAATGTTGCTGATTCAATGGAGCCAAATGTTAACCCTGAGTTGACCATTCCGATGACCACTTCTTTGAAAACCATTAATAAATCAGAATTTCCAATTATGATGGATATGTGAAAATTTATGCATAACCAACAACAGGACTATTAGAAACATGCAAAAAATTAATGATTCCATAAGGAATACTTTTAAGAACTTCTCTAACAGTTTCGTTCCTGAATTTCCAAATTATGTTTTCAAGTCATGGGAGCAAGATTCAAAACATGAAGAGTTCGAGAATTCAAGTATGAAGGGGAAGGAGCAAGACAAAGGGGATGATGCAAATTAATAAAAGGGAGTTTCTTTTTCTTTCTAATAGTATTGTTTTTAATACATTTATATTTACTTTAGGAATATTTTATTTTATGCACAATAAAATTGAATAATTTGCAATTTATGAATAAACTATGCCAATGCCTTTCCATTAATTTTGCTCTCTAGTAAATGCATAGCAGTGTGGTAATGCGAATGTATATGTTTAAGGATTGAATTTTCCAAGAAAGATTTGGTATTTAAGCAGTCTTCATGAATCACCTCTCTTTCTTGATATCCTACCTAGTATACAGTTCTCATTCACTACTTTGTTAATTTGCAATGGTGACATTGCTTCTTTTTTAAAAGGGGGGTAAAGGCCAATCTTGCATGATTTTAAAATTTTCAATTTTCACACATAAGTATGTTGAAATAAATTAATGTTTAGAGAAATTTTTTGTTAATAAGTTAGCTCATATGAAAGTATAATTTCTGATTCTATTTAAGTTTTTTTTTGAAAGTATGTTAGCTTAATCATAATATGATTGTGTTTTCTAAGCCTTATGTATGTTAGCTAGGAAATTTACTTTTCCTTAAAAATTTGGCATGCATGAACATTTAAATCTTTAGAATTGTCTTAGTAACTTTCTTAAGGTCATATCTTAGTAGGAATGAGAATCTAAAAATGATATAAACACATTTTGTTGGGTCGTTTGAGCCTTTCAAGCCTACCATATTTATAATTAACCCTTGAAACCTTATTTTGAGCTATAAGGCCTTTGTTATTTGATCTACCTGCACCATAAGCCATCTTACCTTCTTTTCATAAGTTTTACCTTATCTTTTGCACCATTTTCAACTTTACTAACTTTGGTGAAAAAAAATCTTGAAAAAGAAGTTAGAGTGAGGTATATGCTTCCAAAAAAATTGATCAAATGTTGATGTATGATCAAGTATCATGATCAAAGAGTTCAGAAGTATGAGTTCAAAATTAAGTTTGGGGTGTTAACCCAATTAGCAAGGTGGATTTTGCTACAAAGTTCCAAGGAAAGTTTAAGGTTATTTAGCTTAAAAATCACTTCTCTTTATCCCTACCTTGAGCCTAGCCCCATTACAACCCTGTGAAAGACCTATTGATTTTGATAATTATACCGACTACATTAGTGGAGATAAATTACTAAGTTCAACATATGAAGACCATTGTTAAACTTTAGGATTGTTTGCTTAATTAAAAATAAGGAAGAATATTTGAATGGAAGATTTACATCTGGTTTAGAAAAGCATGCGAATTATGATTATGCTAACATCTTCTTTTACTTGATATGAAAATTTGAAATTATATTTGCATGCGAGCAACTTAATAGAAAGAAGAGTTTGTGGGCATAAATTTGTTGATGCATGGTTATGTGAAAAGTTGATTCTACTGAAATATTGTGCAAGATTGCCCTAAAATTTTGCTTTGCATTACTCAGGATGAGCAATGGATTAAGTTTGGGGGTGTGATAAGTCTAAATTATATAGGTTTATTTAACACCTTTTTACTTAAAATTTGTGCAAATTTCGAGCATGTAGATAGCTAATTGTGTAATTTTAGTTCATATTGAGACATTGGGCATAATTTAAGTAAATTTTGTAATTTTACATAATTAGGTGTTAATTTTACATAATTTCACTGAATTATGCTACATGAAAATTCTTTGTTAAAATATTACAGTATGAACCATTAAAATTACTCAACGTTGGGAACAAGTAAGGGAACACATGGAAGTAAGCTAACTATCCAATATTATGGATGAAAAAGTTGATGAATTGGGCTCATAAAAGTTGCCTTGACCTAGCTTGGAAGATGGTTGCTGAAGAGAATGAATTTGCTTTTTAATTGTGTAGCCAAACCATCTAAAAGGGGGAAGACAAGCCCAAATTTGGCAATACATCAAGAGCAGCCCAAAATTAGCTTTGGAATAATTAAAATGAAGGCCCCTATATGTATGAAAAAACTAAAAAAAAAAGCCCCCAACTAACTCCTTGATTGGTGTCCAACTCCATTCCATGAATCAATGGAGAATCAGTCACAAATCAAGCAACCACAACCCGTCATCCCACAAATCATGGTCGACCATGCTTAGGAGATTCTAAAGGGATATGAATGCTATTTTTAACAAACTTTCAAGCTCTTCCCCAAGTATAAATAGGCCCTTATATTCACCTTTCATATCATTCCTCATATCCTTAAACACAAAACATTCTCTCATCTTTCTCTCCTCTCTTCCACGCCTAAAGCTCTCCATCTTCTCATTTCTTTTAGCTAGAATTTCATTGATAAAAACTCTCTTGGCCGACCACCTTGAAGAGTAATTTGCGAAGGAGCAACCATGAGAATTGGAGGAAGCCACCACAATCAGTCTTCAGGAAATCACCGAATTCATCAAGAGTTTTTTCTTCCTTTATCTTTAAATTGTTCTTAGTTATTCAAACATGATTGCATATTGTTTAATTGTTTTTCCTTTATTGATGATGACTTAATTTTTTTAACTAGAATAATTAAAATGATTTGATTAGATTCATTCGGTTCATGTTTATGGTGTTCTGTGCCTCAGTTGTTCACGCTTCTAATTAAAATCATTCATGTTATTCATGCATTAAAATATGTTTGGATGCATTAGAATTAGCTGCTTAATCCTAATCAAATGGTGATTAATGGACACAATAATTGGAAGGTGCATGCTTAATTTATATCCAATCTAGAATAAATTAAAGGTTCGTAATAATTTGAGAGAACACTATTACCTTGCATAACTTTAGGTTTATGTGATTAAATTGTTTCAAACCTAACCTGTCTCTGTTACTTCACATAAAGTCTAAGGAATCCATAGTTAAATATGGACATAGAAATTTACTTGTTTTTCTTAGTATAAGACTTCGAAAGAACTTATATGAGATTCCAAGTTAATGAATGATTTAGTTGCCATGGAATATTTCTCGGAACATTGTTAAACATGATAAAGAATGAATTGAGTCAAGTGTTGTAATTATTCTAGCTTATCCATCTTATTGTTATTAAAACTTGTAATTTGCTGCTAAACCATCTCATTGCATTTTTCATTGCATTTAGGTTAATTCATTTGCATATAGTTGATTAATTCAATTTTAACATTCATCACCTTAAAAATATGGTATTTTCTTAACCAACTTGTAAATATTAATTTAACAATTATGGATTTAAACACAGTCCATGTGGAGGCGATAACTCTTTTTACTTACTTATTACTTTATAATGACTGTGTACACTTACACATTACGTCGCGAACCAATTGTGTAAGTAGAGTTAAGTTTCATCTGTATTGTAGCACCCAGGATTCGAATTCAGTTCATCGGATCGAGCTTGGGGTGTTACAATTTGTCCCCTATTTAGACGTGTAACAGTCCGGTTTAGACCCTAGTCGGAATATTGGTTTCGGGACCACAAATCTGAGTTAGAAAAATATTTTAATATTATTTTCTGTGTCTACAGAATGTGATTAAGTATGTATGAAAGTTTCGTGAATTGATTTTGCTGTTTGTGTTCTTAATTTGAGAAAAAGGCTTAATCGCATAAATGGTAAAAGTTGCTAACTATTTGATAAAGTGCTAAATTGCTTTGTTCTTTTAATGGTAAGTGTTTATGTTGCAATTATACCATGGATTATAATGATGGACAGTTATGTACATTGTATATAAAATGTGTATATTAAATTATAAAGATTAACATGGTAATTTAGCATATTAATGCAATAAATAAAACAAATGAAACATGATAGTGGAATGTTCATCCATCTACCACCGAAATTAAGAAAAGAAAGAAGGGTTTGAAGTTCTTTTACATTCGGCACTCATCTAGCTTGATTAAGGTATGGATTTTGATCGGTTTTTGATAATTTCTACGTTTTTTGTTATCGTTGCTTCGAGTACTACAAAACCCATGCTTTAATTTTGGAATTTGATGATGATTTTGAAAAGTGCCATTGATGAATGCTTGAGTTTTGTGATGTTATTTGATGAAATATGAAATATATGTGTTAGATTAACATGTTTTGTCTTTGGATTTTTGATGAATTTGAGTAATTTGGACTAAATTGTGAAAATAATATTTTAAGGGACTAAAATATGAAATAAATGAAATATATGGACTTGTATGAAGCATGTGAATATTCGGCCAAGCATGGGCAATATGAAATTTTGTGTATTTTGTGATTTTGTGAAATAGGGACTTAAATGTCAAAATGTGAAAATAGGAGGGCTAATTTGTAAATTACCCTAAATGTGTGTTTTTGGATTGAATTGAATGATTTGGTGAATAAATGGGTTAAATTTGAATATGTATAGATCAAGAACCAAAGAAAACGGACTTAGACCGAGGAAAGTCGAAAGTGATTGAATAGTCGATTCCGTCCGTCTATATCCGTACGAGGTAAGTCCATATATGAATAAACGTATTTAAGTTGAATTATTTATGTTCATTTGATATTGAATTGTGATGAATGGATTTGGATGAAATACGTGAGAAATCTGAGACAGTATCGACAAAGTGCCAAAGTCCGAAAAGTCCCGTACGAACCTTAGGAATAAATAGGATTTATATGTCATGACATAGGTTTTTGATATGTGATATCGTGTAAGACCACGTCTGGGACGTTGGCGTCAATTTGAGATTACGTGTAAGACCATGTCTGGGACATTGGCATCATACTTGATTTGTGTAAGACCCTGTCTGGGACAGTGGCATCGACATTTGGTTACATGTAAGACCACGTTTGGGACGTTGGCATTGTACGAGTTTTTCGAGTTGTCTGAGTATCCTATTTGATTCCGAATGGTTCAACGGGCAAATTCTGAGAAATGAAATACTATGTGAAATGCATAATCGTTTCAGGTACGTTTGAGATGTACTCTATGTTTGAGTATGAAAGGTAGGTATATGTGAATTTGCTAAAGGGAAATATGTGCACAGAAATGTTGAAATATAATGTGATATATGTATGAATGTGATATGATCCAAAGAAATACATGGAGATGAGATTTGTTGATAAGCAAATGGTTAGATACCATTAGGCTAGGAAGGAGAAATATGAATAAGCTATTGAGATATGTTAAAGTTTTTACATTTGAAATGGTTATAAATGTTTATTATGTTAAGTTTATTTGTATATGGCTTACTAAGCTTTTGAAAGCTTACTTTGTGTGTGTTTGCATTGTCTTATAGATCGTTAAAGCTACGAAAGGCTCGGGGATCGTCGAGGATCATCACCACACTATCAAACTCTATTTTGGTACCTTTTGAATGTGTACATAGCTAAGTATGACATGTATAGGCTAGTTAGTTTGGGATTATGTTTTGAGTTGTATATAAATAGCCATGTGATATGGCTAAATAATGATTATGATATGAATGAGTAGTTCATGCTAATTGATGCATAGTTTGGTATGGTTTGATGGCTAATGTTTGAGCTAATGAGATAGTCAAATTTATGGTAAGTTTTATGATGCAAAGCTAGTATAATATTGATGATAGAGTATCATAATGAATTGGTAAGCTGTGGATGAGTTGTGCTTGGAAAATGCTTGTGATTAGATTGAGATAAATGGTATATAAGTTGGTGTGTTGAATTTGTTCTTGAATGGCTAGAAAAGATGATCATTTTGGTATATTTTGTTTGCATTGGTGATATGATTTGAATTGGTATAATGCTTGTAGGTATAACCTAATGTGTGGGTGGCAATTTGGCCTTGTAAATGGCCTATATTTGCCCAAACGATTGAGCACACGGGCGTGTGGCTCGACCGTGTCCTTCGTGGTTGTAATTCAAAATAAATCAGGCTCGACCACGGGCTAGACATACGGGCGTGTGACTGGCCGTGTGATGCTAGTCAGGCTCGACCACGGGTGAGGCACACAGGCGTGTCTCAGGCCGTGTGGACAAGTCAATATGTCTGCCCTGTTTTTCCACGGCTTGGACACACGGGCGTGTCCGAGGCCGTGTGAGGCACACGGCCTCCCCACACGGGCGTGTGACCTCTGTAACTTTGAAAAATGTTTGATTTTTGGAAAATTTTTGTATGATTCCGGTTTAGTCCCGACCCCTTTCCAATGCATGTTTAAGGTCTCGTAGACATCATTAAGGGACTATATAATTGTATTCTGCTATAATTTGACGATGATATACTTTATGATACGAAATGTTTGTAAAAGTTTTCGATTATCCGGTAATGCCTCTTAACCCTAGACCGGCGATGGTTACGGGTTAGGGGTGTTACAAGATGCTTGAACTGCTTGTTGGCAATCTTCGAGTCCACAGGCTGACTTTGAGAGCAAATGGATTCCTTAGGAAGTGACCAGCAAGTTTGAAAACCAAATCCATCTTCGAGCTTGCAAATGACCTTTATAAACTTTTCTTTTTTCCAATGTAGATTGGAGAGACTATTTTAAATGATTGGGTTACAACCTTGGCAAACACTAAAGTGGGTGGAAAAAGCACCAACCCCTTGTCGATAATTTTCAATTGATAAAATTTTTGGAAAACTCCTAAGTGGAGTGGCTCGTTTCGTTGGAAACAATCGACGAAATAAGTTACCAAAGTCCACCAAGTCAACACTGACAGTTGTCCTAGTTCAATACCATACTTAGTTAAAACTGAGCAAAAGAAGGGGTGTATGGGTAAGTGGAATCCAACCTCTAATAGGATAAGAGGAAGGATAAAACCTTGGGTGTTGTCGCTTAGATGACACTTTGGTGGTATTTCAATGTCGTAAGCAAAGTTTGGACAATGGAAGCCTTGGATTGTTAAGAATTAGTCCTCTTCTTTTTTAGTGGTCCTACATTCATAAATGGGAGTGGAAACTCGTGGAAGAGTGTATGTGTAACACCCCTTACTCGTATTCGACACCTGAACCGGGTACGAGGCATTACTGTACTTAACTTGCTTAATCATACGATATCGATCTATAAAACTTCATGTCAAATTAAAACTTTTCATTCGAGACCATAATGTCCTTATTATAGGTCTATGGGACCCTAAACTCATACCCAGAATGATTCGGAACTAAACCGGAAACTTTTGAACCCTTAGACAAATTTGACATAAAACAGGGTCACACGCCCGTGTGAAGGATGGAACACGCCCGTGGGGAAAATTCACATGCCCGTGTTCCACACCCGTGGGGATTTATTTTCAATTTGAACCTACAGGGGTTTTCACAGGCCGGACACACGCCCGTGTCCCTGGCCCGTGTCCTTCACATGGCCACGACACGCCCGTGTCTTAGCCCGTGTGCAAAAACCATGGCATTCTGTTTATGATGTCATCACTTCACTAAGGTCACATAGCCAAGGCACACGCCCGTGTCCTTAGATCGTGTGTCAAATTAAATTCTTAATTCCAGGTGCGGACTTCACACGGCCTGGGCACATGCCCATATCCATGGTCGTGCCTTCCACACGACTGAGACACACGGCCGTGTCTCTACCCGTGTGTTTACTACTGAGCATACTGACTTGTAAGCCTAGCATGCAAGGGGACACACGGCCAATCAACACGCCCATGGGGCTAACTGTGTGTCACACACGGCCTAGACACATGCCCGTGTGTCTACCCGTGTGGACATTTGAAAGGCCATCTACCAAGCCAAATGCCACCCTACACAGCAACCATACTTATACCAATTCAATCCAACATATGTCATAACCATAGAGCACTTCTAGGGACTCAAAATCAAGACATCCATACTCGCATAAACTTCATGAATTTCATCATCATTGAATATATAAACTTGTCAAGTATTAGCCCATTTCCAATGACCACTTACAGAATGAATTTAACAACATTAATAGCCAACATTTTGGCTAACAAACATGACATAACAAAATAACCAAATCCTATACATACCATACTCAAAATGAATCTAAATTTGCTATACCAAGGAGAATTCGATAGTGTGATTCCGAACTCCGACGTCCCACGATCCCCGAGTTAGCTTGGCAATACTACAAGGAAAAGAGAAATGAGAGGGGTAAGCATAAAGCTTAGTAAGTTTGCATGAAATAAGTAACAACAATAAGACTCATAATGTCATCCATTAATTTTGTTGAAGGAAACACAATTTCTTAAGCATATTGCCCTATCCTACTCATGCTTACCCTTACCAATTACGTATCATGCCACATCTCGTAAACCATTCTCGTGAATTACTCACATATACCTGTATCACTTCATCACATAACTTTAACACTAATTTTATCTCTATAATAAGCTTAACTATTTATCCCATTAAATCATTTGGGATACTCAATGATACATGATCATCATTCACATGAATACGACGCTAATGCCACATCCCAGATGTGGTCTTACATGGGGCCACCTCTAGATGCCGATGCCATATCCCAGACATGGTCTTATACGGGATTTCATATCGACTGTCGATGCCATATCCCAGATATGGTCTTATATGATCTTCATGTTCGATGCCAATGCCATATCCCAGATATGATCTTATACGGGATCTCAATTCGGTGCCGAGGCCATGTTCCAGACATGGTCTTATATGGGTCCTTACCCATCTCAAGTCTTGTGGACATTATTCTCTTATTTATTAAAGTCCAACCGGGACTTCAACATCACAATTCTCATCATTTTTCCTATTCAATATCATTACTCCAATTCATAGAAATATTATACATTTTTACAAATATCAAGATTTTAAATCATACTAGCATGATGTTGAACTTATTACACACAAAGTTACCTCGATTTCAAAATAGGCCAAATTGCCGACCTAGTCCGATACCTTACCTTTTCCTCGGTCAAGGTTAATTCCTCGTTCTTCTTGATCTATAATAACAAATTTGATCATTTAATTATCACTGTAATCAACACATTTCAATAATCATGCTTTGGCAAAATTACCATTTTGCCCTTATACTTTCACAACATGACTATTTTACCCCTAGGCTCGTAAATTGATTCTAATCAAATTTCCTCCTTTTACAAGCCTAGATAAACATTTATTACTCCTATGGCAGCTCTCAATACTCATTATTTCACACATTTACCACATATTTACAACCTTCTCAAAAAGGTCCTTTTTAGTGTTTTCATAGTAACACATTTCACAAAAGTTGTTTATCTAACAGCTAGGACTCATATTCTCCCATAAAAATGCAGCAAACAACATAAATGCTCACATGGCAAAACCCTAGTTTTTCAACCATTTTGCAAAATAGTCCCCTCATTAGCTATCTTAAGCTTTAGGGGTTCCAAAAGTATAAATATTATCAAGAAAGACCACTAAAATCACTTACTTGTAAGGAGAAAATCTTGTTGAAATTTTTGAGCTCTCAAACCCCTATTTTTCTGCTAATTTTTGGTGGAGAAGAAGAGAAGAAAAGATGATATCTTTTCTTTCTTTATTTTATTATAAAACATAAATTTAGTCCACCTAATTTCAACAACTTTGACCAATTTGACATAGTTTGTCTCCTATGGCCGGCCACCCTATCTTTAGGGGTATAATTACACTTTAAGGGCCTCCAATTAATATTCTATGGCTTTTAGACACCTTTTGCTTGTAAAATAGAACTTTTGCACTTTATGCGATTTAGTCCTTTTTCGCAATTAAGCATGCAATCGCTAGAATTAAAGCACCAAAATTTTCATGCACCTATATAATCATGCTCTAACTCATAAAATAACATTAAAATATTTTTTATCTGACCTCAAATTAGTGGTTCCGAAACCATTGTTCTGACTAGCCCCTAAATCGGGCTGTTACAGTATGCAAGTTCAAGGGGTCCAAGAATGGTTTGATTTTTAGGAGTTAAAACTTGTGTACTCTAGGTATGACCTTTACCGTGAACATCCATTCTTGACATTCTTGTATGGAAATAAGAAAAGTATGGAAAAGAAGAGGAGATGGGATTACCTTTAAGAAAATCTGGAATCGGAGAAGATGAAAGCAGATTGAGGAATCAGAAAAGCTGTTAAGAAATCTAAAGAGTTCATCAAAAGTGTTTAAAGTGGGGTTGGAGTCTCTATTTTATAGATATAGACATGCTCAAGAAGTCACTTTGTGAGAAACTGTTTGAATTCTCCAATACATGATTGACATCTATCAAAAAGGTATGAGAGATGTCTGCGCTCAAGTGTTTAATCGCCAAAATTTTGATTTCGTTAAAAGTAGTCTAATGACATATTATTAATATAATTTTTCAGGAATATGTCAATGAGAAGGAAATTTTGAAGTTTATAAAAGGGAATTCAAATCTTCGTCTATAACAGCCTAATTTAGGGCCTAGTTAGAATAGTGGTTGCGAGACCACAAATTCGAAGTAGAAATATATGTTTTATGGTTTTTATGAGGTCTATGACATGTTTGCATGGTTGTGTGAAAATTTCATGAAGAAAATTTTACGATTTAGTGATCAATTTATCTTTTAGGACTAAATTGCAAAAATTGAAAAATATGAGATTCTAGAAGTTTTAAGTATGAGATAGCATTAGAAAACTTATTAGAGGTCCTTATTTAGTAATTAGACTATTATATCACATGATGGACAAAAATGGACATGGAAGGGAAAAATCACAAGGAAGGGCCTTAAGGGTATTTTAGTCATTTGAGTAATAAATTAATAAAAAAGGGAAAAGAAGTCAAAATTGGTTTTCATCTTCATCCCCCATAGCCGAAAATTTCAAGGAGCCATATCTAGGGTTTTTTTCACTTTCAAGCTTGATTGTAAGTACCTCCTAGCCCCGTTTTTTATGTTCTTCGTATTTTTGAGATCCTCGTAGCTCGATTTAGCTATTTCTAGCCATATTTTAAGCTAGAGTTCATGTTCAAAAATTTACCCATGTATGACATGCATGTATTTTGATTTTTAATGGAGGAATATGGAAGTTTGATGTGTAGTGAACATCTTTTTCTAAGTGATTTTTCATGGAAATGCATAAAAAGAACCTATTTGTAAAAGTGATAAAATGTGTAGTAAAAATCAGTTTTGAAGGAAAAATGTTAGCTATTATAAGCTTAACATAGGATCGGCTAGGCTTGGGTGTGAGAAAAATGAACACATTTCATCATACGAGCCTAGAGACCATTTTGTAAATATGTGAAAGTTTAGGGGCAAAATTATAATTTTTGCCAAAGTATGATTCATGGGCTGTTTTAGTCAATGTGATAATTGAATAAGTGAAATTTGTCATTATAGATCAAGAAACACGAAGTCCAGACCTAAACCGAGGAAAGAACAAGGTGGTGGACTAAATTGAACAACTATCTATATTTTGGTACCGAGGTAAGTTTGTGTGTAATAAATCAACATCATGTTACTATGCTTTTAAATGCTTGATATTGCGTGAGATGTATATTCTTTCTATGGAATTTATTAATGAGGTCTCGATGATAAATATAATGAAGTTTTATTAACTTTAAGTCCCGGTTGAACCTTAGGAATAGAAAGGATACCCTTGTCATTGCATTAGATTAATAAGGTCCCGTATAAGACCGTATTTGGGATACGGCCTCGGCACCTAATTAAGATCCCTTATAAGACCATATCTGGGATATGGCATCGGCATCGAATAATGATTCCGTGTAAGACCACGTCTGGGACCTGGCTTCGGTATGAAATCGTGTAAGACCATATCTGGGATATGGCGTCGACATCAATATGAGATCTCGTATAAGACCATATCTGGGATATGGCATCGGCATCGACATGTGATCCCATATAAGACCATATCTGGGATATGGCATTGGCATCTTACTACGTGTATGACAATTCTCGAGTATCCTTCAATATTCCAAGTGGTTCAACGGAGTAAAGTATTAAAGTTTATGTTAAAGATGGAAAAAAAGGGCTAAAGTTATGTGATGGAGTGATACAGGTACATATGCGAAACTCATGAGAAATGATCCCGGTATGTGATATGTGGTTGGTAAGAGTGAGCATGAGTAAGCCTTGTCAATGTGCTTGAAATTTTGTGTTAGTTCATATTGTAATGTGTGGATGTTATCACAAGATTTTATGTTGATATCTATTACATGGAAACTTACCAAGCTTTATGCTTACTCCCTCTCCTTTCCCTTCCCTTGTAGTGTTGGCAAGCTAGCTCGGGGATCGTAGGACGTCAGAGCTTGACTCACACTATCAAGCTATTCTTTTGGGTATAGTAAAGTTCGATTATTTTGGGTAGCATGTATAGGAACTTGGTCATTTTGTTATATGTCATATTGATTAACCAATGAGTTGGTTATTAATGTTACTCATTACATTTTGGAAATGGTCATTGAAATTGGCCAATACTAGTTAAGTTATATCTATTCAATAATGATGAAATTCATGAAGTGCAAGCTTGCGCAATTGAATGAGTAATGTGTGAAATTAGGGTATGGACGTCTTGATTGTGGATATTAAAGGTGCATTATTTCTATGCTATGTGTTGCTAGAAATGGTATAAGTGTGGTTGTTTTTCAGGGTGGCAAATGGCTTGGTAAATAGCCTTATATTTGTCCACACGGGTAGACACACGGGCGTGTGTCTAGGCCGTGTGTGACACACGGTCAGCCCCATGGGCGTGTTGATAAGTCGTGTGTTCCCCTGCATCCGGATTTAGCAAAAAAAAATGTCCAGTAGAAAGCACACGGGCAGAGACACGGCCGTGTGAAGGACACGGCCTAAGGAAATGGGCGTGTGCCCAAGCCGTGCGAAGTCTGCACATTAATTGCAAAAATTAAATTCGCTACACGGCCTAGCACACGGGCGTGTGACTCGGCCGTGTGACCCTAAATGTTTGCTGACGTCATAAACAAAATGTTAAGGTTTTCACACACGGGCTAAGGCACGGGCGTGTCATGGCCGTGTGAGGGACACGGGCCATAGACACGGGCGTGTGGCCCTATCTTCAGCAAAAATTTTCTAAGTATTAGTCAGTTTCCGATTCAGTCCCGAACCACTCTATATGTATGTTTTGGGCCTCGTAGGTCCATAATAGGGACATTAGGAACACGAATGAAAAGTTTTAAGTTGGAACAAAAATTTATAGCCCGATTTTATATGATTAGGTATGTCAAGTTCGGTAATGCCTCGTACCCGGTTCCGATGTTGAATACGGGTAAGGGGTGTAACATTTAATGGTATCTGAGCTACGGTTTAGTCGATTCTCAGACTAACGTAGCATATTTATGAGTCTAGCTATACATGCCATGCGTATAGGTATTTACATAATGATAGTGTGACGACTCTTGACAATTTAAATTATGTTTTCATATAGCAAATGGAACCCGACAGAGCAGTGGTGGATGATGTAGAAAGTAACACGCCGGCCCCCACCCAAGAGACGGTGCCAACTGAAAATGAAAATAGATCAGTGACTGTGAGTCAGAGAGGAGGAGAAGAGGCTAGGGAAGCCTTTCTCTATATGATGAATGCCTGGTATACGGAGTTCGTTCGAACGAACCCGAACGCTCAACCCCCTCCACCCCCACCTATTCCTCAGCCTACCCCTGTAGCTCCTCAAGTTGTAGAAATGATAAGAAGGGAAAAGCCCCCGGTGGATAGAATCCGGAAACAAAGAGCTGAGGAATTCCGAGCTAGTAAAGATGATGATCCGGAAAGAGCAGAATTCTGGCTTGAAAATACCATCAGGGTATTTGATGAATTGTCTTGCACGCCCGAAGAGTGTATGAAATGTGTTGTGTCTCTCTTGAGAGATTCAGCTTACCAGTGGTGGAACACCCTTGTGTCGGTGGTACCAAGGGATAAGGTTAATTGGGAATTTTTCCAAGAAGAGTTCCGAAAGAAGTATATTAGCCAAAGGTTTATCGATCAGAAAAAAAAAGGAATTCCTTGAGTTAAAACAAGGTCAAATGACTGTAACCAAATATGAACGTGAGTTTGTAAGGCTCAGTAAATACCCTCGGGAGTGCGTGTCCACTGAAGCCATCATGTGTAAGAGGTTCAAGGATGGATTAAATGAGGACATCTGATTGTTTGTTGGTATTCTAGAACTGAAGGAATTTGTTGTGTTAGTAGAGAGAGCTTGCAAGGCCGATGAATTGGCCAAAGAGAAAAGAAAGGTTGAAATTGAGTCTCGTGACTCGAGGAAGAGACAATTGGGAAGTCATTTCAATCCTCATCCAAGAAATGAAGAGAGTTTGCTACTCGATCAGCTGCTTCAGTTGGGTTCTCAAACAGAAGTAAAGGTAAACAGTACTCAGGTTCTAAAGCTCAAACCACTTATATTGCTAGTGTTGGTAATGCTTGACCAAGTAGACCGGAATGTTCACAGTGTGGTAGACGTCATCCCGGTGAATACCGAGAAAATGAGAGAGCTTGTTTCAAGTGTGGATCCCAAGATCATTTTATTAGAGATTGTCCTAAAATGGTTAAAAAAGAGAAATTTCAGAGTGCAAGATTGGGAAGTACTACTAGAGGGAGACCATAGAGAAATCCAGGAAATGGAACGAGTAGTAAGAATACACTTAGAGAGCAGACTAAAAGATCTGAGGGTAGAGCGCCTACGAGGACTTATGCCATTCGCGGTCGCGAAGAAGCGTCATCCCCTGATCTGATTACGGGTATATTTTCTCTCTATGATACTCACGTTGTTGCTTTAATTGATCCGGGATCTACCCACTCTTATGTTTGTATGAAATTAGTATCTGATATGAACATGCATGTAGAGTCTACAGAATTTGTGATAAAAGTATCAAATCCCCTAGGTAAATGTGTGCTAGTTGATAAAGTATGTAGGAATTGTCCTTTGATGATTAGAGGTCACTGTTTTCCAGCTAACCTTATACTTTTGCCGTTTGATGAATTTGATGTAATACTTGGTATGGATTGGTTGACCATTCAAGATGTGGTAGTAAATTGTGGAAGAAAAATTATTGAGTTGAAATGTGAAAGTGGTGATATTCTTCGGATTGAATCAGATGAATCGGATAGAGTGCCTGTAGTGATTTCTTCTATGACTTCTCAGAAATGTATAATAAAGGGATATGAATCTTATCTTGCCTTTGTGATGAATGCCAAAGAGACTGAGTTAAGAATTGAATTAGTGCCGATAGTATGTGAGTATCCAGATGTATTTCCTGAAGAATTGCCCGGGTTGCCTCCGGTTAGAGAGATAGAATTTGGTATTAAGTTAGCCCTAGTACTGCACCCATTTTGATTGCTCCGTACAGAATGGCTCTGACCGAGTTGAGAGAATTGAAGGCTCAGTTACAAGAGTTGACAGATAAAGGTTTTTCTAGACCAAGTTATTCTCCGTGGGGTGCTCCCATATTATTTGTGAAAAAGAAGGATAGTTCTATAAGGTTATGTATAGATTATCGACAGCTTAATAAGGTAACCATAAAGAACAAGTATCCCTTGCCAAGGATCGATGATTTGTTTGACCAATTGAAGGGAGCCACCGTGTTCTCCAAGATAGTCCGGTTATTACCAGTTGAGAGTCAAAGACTCAGATGTGCCGAAAACTGCATTTCGGACAAGGTATGGTCACTATGAATTTTTAGTTATGCCTTTTGGTTTAACAAACGCCCCTGCCGTGTTTATGGATTTAATGAACTGCATCTTTCGGCCATATTTGGATAAATTTGTTGTAGTCTTTATCGATGATATATTGATTTACTCTCGTGATGAGAATGAGCATGCTGAGCACTTGAGGACGGTCTTACAAATTTTACGGATAAATAGTTATATGCGAAGTTTAGTAAAAGTGAATTTTGGCTTAAAGAAGTCAGATTTTTGGGGCACATTATTTCGGGTGATGGTATTAGAGTTGACCCGGGAAAGATTTTGGCCATTGTTGAATGGAAACCGCCGAAAAACGTATCTGAGGTTAGAAGTTTTCTAGGCCTAGCTGGTTATTACAGATGGTTTTTCAAGGGATTTTCCATGATAGGTACTCCGATGACGAGGCTATTGCAAAAAAAAAATGTGAAGTTTGAGTGGACAGAAAAGTGCCAACAGAGTTTTGAGAAACTAAAGGCATTGTTTACTGAGGCTCCTGTTTTAGTGCAACCTGAACCGGGAAAAGATTTTGTGGTTTACAGTGATGCATCCTTAAATGGATTAGGTTGTGTACTCATGCAATAGGGCAAGGTGATAGCTTATGCCTCTAGACAACTAAAGCCGCACGAAAAGAATTATCCGACCCATGATTTAGAGTTAGCCGCCATTGTGTTTGCGTTGAAAATTTGGAAACACCATTTGTATGGCGAGAAATGTCGGGTATTCACTGATCACAAAAGTCTAAAATATTTGATGACTCAAAAGGAATTGAATCTAAAGCAACGAAGATGGTTAGAGTTGATAAATGATTATGAGCTAGTGATTGACTACCACCCGGGAAAGGCGAACGTGGTCGCTGATGCTTTGAGTAGGAAATCTTTGTTTGCATTGAGAGCTATGAATACTTATCAGATGATGGTTCTATTCTAGCTGAGTTGAGAGCTAGACTGATGTTTCTCCAAGAGATTTGTGAAGCTCAGAAAGGCGACAGCGATTTGTAAGCCAAGAGAGTTCAGTGTGAGTCAGATGTTGAGTCAGACTTTCAGATTAGTTCCGAAGGATGTTTAACGTTCCGAGATAGAATCTGTGTACCAAGAGATGGTGAACTTATTTAGAAAATTTTGCACGAAGCACATAGTGGATGTTTATCTATACATCCAGGTAGTACAAAGCTGTACAATGACTTGAAGAAATGGTATTGGTGGCCGAGTATGAAGAGAGATATTTCAGAGTTTGTATCGAGATGCTTGATTTGTCAGCAAGTGAAAGATGAACACCAAGTACCTTCTGGTTTACTTTAGCCGGTAACGGTTCCCGAGTGGAAATGGGACAGGATTACTATGGACTTTGTGATGGGTTTGCCTTTGACACCGAAAAAGAAGGATGTCGTTTGGGATGTGGTTGATAGGCTTACGAAATCGGCTCATTTTATTCCGATACGTACTGACTACTCACTTGATAAATTAGTCGAATTGTATATTTCTGAAATTGTGAGATCGCACGGAGTACCGTTGTCAATTATTTCAGATAGAGATTCGAGATTTACATCACGATTTTGGAAAAAGTTACAAGAAGCCATGGGTACAAAGTTGAATTTTAGTACGGCTTTCCATCCGCAAACTGATGGACAGTCAGAGAGGGTAATACAGATACTTGAAGACATGCTTCGATGCTGTGTTTTGGAATTTCAAGGTAATTGGGAAAAGTATTTACCGTTAGTGGAATTTGCCTACAATAACAGTTTTCAGTCGAGTTTGAGAATGGTGCCTTATGAGGCATTATATGGACGAAAGTGCCGAACGCCCTTGTATTAGACCGAACTCAGAGAGAATCAGATTCACGGGGTCGATTTGGTCAGAGAAACCGAAAAGAAAGTAAAAGTGATTCGTGATTGTTTAAAGGCTGCTTCGGATAGACAAAAATCCTACGCGGATTTGAAACGGAAAGAGATCGAGTTTCAAGTTGGTGATAAGGTATTTTTGAAAGTATCACCATGGAAGAATGTTCTCAGATTTGGCCGGAAAGGTAAATTGAGTCCGCACTTTATCGGACCATATGAGATTATCGAGAGGATAGGGTCGGTAGCCTATCGGTTAGCTTTTCCATATGAGTTGGAAAAGATCCATGATGTGTTCCACGTGTCTATGTGGCGCTGTTATCGATCAGACCTTTCACATGTGATTGTACCGACAGAGGTTGAAATTCAACCCGACATGACTTATGGTGAAGAGTAGGTTAAGATTTTGGCACGGGAAGTCAAACAGTTAAGAAATAAAAGTATAGCTCTTGTGAAAGTATTGTGGCAAAGACTCGGGGTAGGAGAGGCTTCCTGGGAGCCTAGGAGGCTATGAGAAACCAATATCCAAACCTTTTTACCGGTAAGATTTTCGGGGACAAAAATCCCTAAGGGTGAAAATTGTAACAACCCGATTTAGGGCCTAGTCGGAATAGTGGTTGTGAGACCATAAATTTGAAGTAGAAATATATGTTTTATGGTTTTTATGAGGTCTATGACATGTTTGCATGGTTGTGTGAAAATTTCATGAAGAAAATTTTACGATTTAGTGATCAATTTATCTTTTAGGACTAAATTGCAAAAATTGAAAAATATGACATTCTAGAAGTTTTAAGTATGAGATAGCATTAGAAAATTTATTAGAGGTCCTTATTTAGTAATTAGACCATTATATCTCATGATAGACAAAAATGGACATGGAAGGGAAAAATCTCAAGGAAGGGCCTTAAGGGAACTTTAGTCATTTGTTTAATAAATTAATAAAAAGGGGAAAAGAAGTCAAAATTGGTTTCCATCTTCATCCCCCATAGCCGAAAATTTCAAGGAGCCATAGCTAGGGTTTTGTTTCAGTTTCAAGCTTGATTGTAAGTACCACTTAGCCCCGTTTTTGATGTTCTTCGTATTTTTGAGATCCTCGTAGCTCGATTTAGCTATTTCTAGCCATATTTTAAGCTAGAGTTCATGTTAAAAAATTTACCCATGTATGACTTGCATGTATTTTGATGTTTAATGGAGGAATATGGAAGTTTGATGTGTAGTGAACATCTTTTTCTAAGTGATTTTTCATGGAAATGCATAAAAAGGACCTATTTGTAAAAGTGATAAAATGTGTAGTAAAAATTAGTTTTAAAGGAAAAATGTGAGCTATTATATGCTTAAGATAGGATCGGCTAGGCTTGGGTGTGAGAAAAATGAACACATTTCATCATATGAGCTTAGGGACCATTTTGTAAATATGTGAAAGTTTAGGGGCAAAATTATAATTTTTGCCAAAGTATGATTCATGGGCTGTTTTAGTTAATGTGATAATTTAATAAGTGAAATTTGTCATTATAGATCAAGAAACACGAAGTCCGGACCTAAACCGAGGAAAGAACAAGGTGGTAGACTAAATTGAACAACTATCTATATTTTGGTAACGAGGTAAGTTTTTGTGTAATAAATCAACATCATGTTACTATGCTTTTAAATGCTTGATATTGCGTGAGATGAATATTCTTTCTATGGAATTTATTAATGAGGTCTCGATGATAAATATGACGAAGTTTTATTAAGTTGAAGTCCCGGTTGAACCTTAGGAGTAGAAACGATACCCTTGTCATTGCATTAGATTAATAAGGTCCCGTATAAGACCGTATCTGGGATATAGCCTCGGCACCTAATCGAGATCCTGTATAAGACCATATCTGGGATATGGCATCGACATCGAATAATGATTCCGTGTAAGACCATGTCTGGGACCTAACTTCGGTATGAAATCGTGTAAGACCATATCTGGGATATGGCGTCGACATCAATATGAGATCCCGTATAAGAGGATATGGCATCAACATCGACATGTGATCCCATGTAAGACCATATCTGGGATATGGCATTGGCATCTTACTACGTGTATGACAATTCTCGAGTATCCTTCAATATTCCAAATGGTTCAACGGGGTAAAGTATTAAAGTTTATGTTAAAGATGGAAAAAAAAGGGATAAAGTTATGTGATGGAGTGATACAGGTACATATGCGAAACTCATGAGAAATGAGCCCGGTATGTGATATGTGGTTGGTAAGAGTGAGCATGAGTAAGCTTCGTCAATGTGCTTTAAATTTTGTGTTAGTTCATATTGTAATGTGTGGATGTTATCACAAGATTTTATGTTGATATCTATTACATGCAAACTTACTAAGCTTTATGCTTACTCCCTCTCATTTCCCTTCCCTTGTAGTGTCAGCAAGCTAGCTCGGGGATCGTAGGACGTCGGAGCTCGACTCACACTATCAAGCTATTCTTTTGGGTATAGTAAAGTTTGATTATTTTGGGTATGGCATGTATAGGAACTTGGTCATTTTGTTATATGTCATATTGATTAACTAATGAATTGGTTATTAAAGTTAGTCATTTCATTTTGTAAATGGTCATTGAAATTGGCCAATACTAGTTAAGTTATATCTATTCAATGATGATGAAATTCATGAAGTGCAAGCTTGCGCAATTGAATGAGTAATGTGTGAAATTATGGTATGGATGTCTTGATTGTGGATCTTAGAGGTGCATTATTGCTATGCTATGTGTTGCTAGAAATGGTATAAGTGTGGTTGTTTTTCAGGGTGGCAAATGGCTTGGTAAATAGCCTTATATTTGTCCACACAAGTAGACACACGGGCGTGTGTCTAGGCCGTGTGTGACACACGGTCAGCCCTATGGGCGTGTTGATAAGTCGTATGTTCCCCTGCATCTGGATTTAGCAAAACAAAATGCCCAGTAGAAAGCACACGGGCAGAGACACGGCCGTGTGTCTCAGCCGTGTGAAGGACACGGCCTAAGGAAATGGGCGTGTGCCCAGGTCGTGCGAAGTCTGCACATTAATTGCGAAAATTAAATTAGCCACACGGCCTAGCACACGGGCGTGTGACTCGGCCGTGTGACCCTAAATGTTTACTGACGTCATAAACAGAATGTCAAGGTTTTCACACACGGGATAAGGCACGGGCGTGTCATGTCCGTGTGAGGGACACGGGCCATAGCCACGGGCGTGTGGCCCTATCTTGAGCAAAAATTTTCTAAGTATTAGTCAGCTTCCGGTTCAGTCCCCAACCACTTTATATGTATGTTTTGGGCCTCGTAGGTCCATAATAGGGACATTAGGAACACGAATGAAAAGTTTTAAGTTGGAACGAAAATTTATAGCCCGATTATATATGATTAGGTATGTCAAGTTCGGTAATGCCTCGTACCTGGATCCATCGTCGAATACGGGTAAGGGGTGTTACATCATCGATATGTGTGATCTAGGTAATTGATTTCTAGAAGAGATGAAAATTTCGAGGATGAAATTTTTTTAAGGGGAGGAGAGTTGTAACACCCTAACTCTGGCGAGTATAGGGTTTGGCGTATAATCCTAAGGTAATATGATTGTCAAAGTAGGCTTCGCCTAAGTGCCTTTTTTTTTAATAGAGTGGGCGTATATAGTTATGTGGTTAAGTTAATAAAGGTTCTTTGTCAGGTGGCTATATTAGTTGGAATAAGACCAATGGTCACGTAAAATGGTATCGAGAGTTTTAGTTCGTGCTAGGGTTATGGTGCGCTCGATTAATTGTGGCACCGTGCAAGTTAAGTTACAAGGTAAGTCGGTCAAGAACCAACTGAATGTGAACCAGAATAGTTAAAAGATAGGGGAATACTCAATTAGGTTTATTGGAAGTTGTAGACTTTTGATAAGGCAATTCAGTAATGATGTGACATTTTTCATGTTCCAATAAAGACTTAGATTATAATAATAGATATTCAAGTTTGGGAAATGAAAGTTCTCTTATTCTTTCTTCTAAGATAAGGTTATCTAATGCTTGAGGAACAGAAGGCATTTATCTAAGCTAAAGTTGAGATATCGAATTTTATCAGTGATTGCTTCATGTCAAGGTAAGTTTTATGAATCTACATGTTGTGCTATGAAAGAGTAGGTTGGAATTTGTGCATGAACAGTAAGATGAAGGAGTAAAGCTTTGTATGGGATTCATCTAGGTTTGACATTGTAGTATGGTTACTCGAATGAGCTTTAATGGTGTTCCTCTGTTTTATAAGCAATGGTTGTTGCGGTATATTAATGAAGGTTGGATCTAGAGTTCAAACTGCTATCCATGGTTGTAAGGTGGGTCTCTATACCGAGTCTTGCATGTATATTGTTCACATGAGATATCTCTGTAGAAATCGATTGAACGATGAAACCGAAACTAGATAAATATAGTATGATTGTCATGCAACTGTATGAATGAATGTTACAGATAGAATGCATGTTCTAGTATAGAATTTGAAAAGTTTAGGTTTGGTTGTATGCGAGTGTCTTAGATGTATGTTATGGTATGATCTGTCAAGAGAAAGTTGTGGAATTAAAGATGAATATTGTAACACCCCTTACCCATATTCAACGCCGGAACCGGATACGAGGTATTACCGAACTTATCATGCTTAAACTTACAACTTTGGGCTATAAAATTTCGTCCTAACTTAAAACTTTTTCATTTACAATCGTAACTTCCCTATTATGGGTCTACGAGACCCTATACGTATACTCGTGATGTTTCAAGACCCAACTGGAAACTTTCAAACACTTAGAAAATTTTGACATGAAACAGGGCCACACGCCCGTGTGAAGAATGGGACACGCCCGTGTGGCATTTCACATGCCCGTGTTCCATACCCGTGGTCAAAACTGACTTGCATCACATGGCCTATCACACGCCCATGTGTTTAGCCTGTGTCCCTCACACGGCCTCGACACGCCCGTGTCTTAGCCCGTGTGCCAAAACCTTGGCATTCTGTTTGTGACGTCATCACCTCACTAAGGTCACACGGCCAAGGTACACGCCCGTGTCCTGAGGCCGTGTGTCGAATTATATTCCTAATTTTTAGGTGCAGACTTCACACGGCCTGGGCACACACCCATGTCCATGGCCGTGCCTCCCACACGGCTTAGACACACGGCCGTGTCTCTGTCCGTGTGTTTACTACTGAGCATACTGACTTGCAAACCTAGCATGCAAGAGGACACACGGCCGAGCAACACGCCTATTGGGCTGGCCGTGTGTCACACACGGCTTAGACACATGCCCGTGTATCTACCCGTGTAGACATTAAAAAGGCTATATTCCAAGCCAAATGTCACCCTACATAGCAACCATACTTATACCAATTCATTACAACATAGATCATGACCCTAAGGCACTTCCAAAAACTCAACTCAAGCATCCACACAAGCATAAACTTCATAATTTCATCATCATTGAATAAAAATAAACTTGTCATGTGTTGGCCTAATTCCAATGACCATTTACAAAATGAATTTGATAACTTAAATAGCCGACACATTGGCTATCAAAATGACACAACAAAGTACTCAAGTCCTATACATGCCATACTCAAAACGATTCTAACTTGGCTATACCAAAACGTAGTTGATAGTGTGATTTTCGAACTCCGACGTCCCACGAACCCTCGAACTAACTTGGTAATGCTAAAGGAATAGGGAAATGAGAGGGATAAGCATAAAGCTTAGTAAGTTTGCATGGAAATAAATAACAACAATAAGTTCATAATGATATCAATTCATGGCATTAGATATCCACACAAAGTCATAAGCACTTTGCCACAACTTACTCGTACTCGTTCTTATCTAGCATATACCATGCCACATATCATAACATTCCTCGAGAGTTATTCACGGCTACCTGTATTCACTTAATCACATGACTTTAGTACTAATCTCATTCCTATTTCCAAGCTTATCTATTTAGCCTACTAAATCACTAGGGATACTCAAAGACGCATATTCATCGTCATTAACATAAACACGAAGCCAATGCCACATCCCAGATGTGGTCTTATATGGGGTCACCTCGGAGTGCCGATGCCATATCCCGGATATGGTCTTATACGGGATCTCACTTCAAGTATCGATGCCATATCCCGAATATGGTCTTATACGATTCTCAAATTCTATACCGAAGCCATATCCCAGATATGGTCTTATACGAAATCTCAATTCGATGTCGAGGCCATGTCCCCGACATGGTCTTACACGGGACCTTATCCATCTCATTCTCGATGGTAGTATTCTCACTTTGATTATAGTCCAACCGGGACTTCAACATTTCAACCTTTATCATCTTTCTCATTCAACGCCAACACTCAATTTCATAGAATATCGTGTATCATTATAATATCAAACATTCTCAACATACTAGCATGAATGTTGAATTTATCACATTTAAACTTACCTCGATTTCGCAATAGGCTAGATTGTCGATCTAGTCCGATACTTTGTTCTTTCCCCGGTCGAGGTTAATTCTTGGTTCCTCTTGATCTATAATAGCAAATTAGCTCGTTTAACAATCACATTAATAAATGCATTTCAATAACCATGTTTTGGAAAAATTATTATTTTGCCCTTAGACTTTTACAAAATGACCACTTAGGCTCGGAAATCAATTCTAATCAAATTTCTACCTTGATCGAGCCTAGGTGAACATTTATTTCTCTTATGGATACCATCAAAACTCAACATTTCACACATTTACTACATATTTTATAACCTTTACAAAAAGGTCATTTTAGGTGTTTTCATGATAACACCTTTCACAAAAGTTGTTTATCTAACAACTAAGGCTCATTTTCTTCCATAAAAATGCAGCAAACTATTTAAAAGCTCTCATGGCAAAACTCTAAACTCTTCACCATCTTACAAAATAGTCCCCTCTTTAGAAAGCTTAAGCCTTAGGGGTTCCAAAAGTACAATTTTTTATCAAGAAAGGATCACTAGAACACTTACTTGTAAAGAGAGAAGCTTGCTGAAATTTTGAGCTCTCAAACCCCTTAGTATGCTGTAAATTTTCGGTGGTGTAGGAGAGGAGAAAAGATGATATCTTTTCTTTCTTTATTTTTCTCTTATTTTATTTATTAATCACCTAACACCACCAAAGCTTTGACTAAATTAATCCTCTTGTCCCCCCTATGGCCGGCTATTGCTTTAAGAAAGGCCTAATTTCACATTAAGGGCCTCCAATTAAAAATTCTACAGCTATTTGGTACCTCTAGCTTGTAAAATAGAACTTTCGCACTTTATGCGATTTAGTCCTTTTTCGCGATTAAGATGAAATCGTTAAAATTAAAGTACCAAAGTTTTCATGCACCTATATAATCATATTATAACTCATAGAATAATATAAAAATAATTTTCTCCGATCTTGGATTAGTGATCCCGTGACCCCTGTTCCGACTAGCCCCTAAATCGGGCTGTTACAAATATGAACCGTGTCAATGCGTGATGGGTCTATTAAGTGAGTCTGTGTCTATTTATCATGGTGGAGTCTAAAGGGGTCCGTCAAGACTTTAAACACGATCTCTGAAAGGAAAAGCCCATACCATGACACCTTTCGAAAGAAACTAAAGGACGGTGATTACCCAATGGGGTTCTCTGTGTGTCCAAGGATGATGACCGGTAAACCTTACATAATGTTAGTTTAGAAAAATGCATATCATAAACACGTCAAGAAGGAATGCCTATATGACGCAATATGAAAGGAACACCTTTGTGGCAAATCATGAAGAGATAGCCTCTGTGGTGAACCCTACAAGGAATGCCTTTGTGGCACAATATGAAAGAAAGCCCTTGTGGCAGAACATGAAAGGAATACCTTTGTGGCAAACTCCGTAAGGAATGCCTTCATAGTGCACTCTTAAGAACCACCCTTGTGGCGAACAATGAATCAATAGCCTGTGTGACAAATTTTGATGTGATAGCCTTTGTGACGAAAACCTGAATGAATGACGTACATGGTGAAGTCTGAAAGCAGTGCCCTTGTGGCATATCCTAGTAAGGCTTGCAATGGCGTAATCTAAAAGAATGATCCTTGGCAAATTCTGTATTTAATTTTGGCGAGTTCAGCATGACTTGTAAGTGTTATTAGAAAGATCAGTAAAGCACAGTGTCTCTATGGGCTATGATAAAGTGTTGCACAAGCCATGGTTCGACTGAGAATAATGAAGGGAAGAGATATAGAAGAAGTGATAGGTAAACGTAAAAGAAGTGTATTTTGAGTAAGGATTTTTCTAACTGTATATCAGAAGGAATGTACTTGATATGTTTAGATGATCAAACATGGATTGTGGAACGACGACTTAAAGTTACGTATACAAAAGTGACGATGGTTCGATCTTATGGATCTCTATAAAGAAAATGGGTAAAGACTTATGAAAGATCAAATTGAAAGAGGCAAGTGGCGTACCGAAGATGTTAATGGGTAAGAAATGAGTTTTAAACAAGGGATGGTATCTGACGTGTAAATGAGAATAGAAATTGAGGGAGTATTCGACAGTGATTAAGTTGAAGGTTCAGAACGATATGATCATCTAAATAAGTTACTAGTTGAGATGTGTAGAAATGAAACAGGTAAATGATGTTTTCCTCATTAAGTTCTTACGAACTTATATGGGTGTGTGTTTTGTTACAATGAACTTATGGATGTGTGTTTTGTTATAGGCGAATTGATATGAGTCTGCACCAAGAGGAATGATGCCAGGGCTACGCTTAAGGAGTGACGTATCAGGTTGTTATGCATACAGAGCAAGTTTGGCTACGTGTTCAAAGACTAAGATACTCATTAGAAATTCACTCGGGGTATTTGTTATAAATTAGGGCTTCAATTTGGATATCATTTTAGTTTAATTACATCGTGTTGTGTATATATTTACTTAAAGTACTTACTTATGTATGTTAGTTTGAAATTTGTAAGTTGTAATTATCTATATATTGTACAAGTAGATTAAGATAGTGTCTGTATTTGTGTGGTAATACTCAAGATCCGAATCCGATTAATCGGATTGGGTTGAGGGCGTTACATACCATTAGTTACTAACGGTCAACGTTAGTTAAAGGGCCTATTTGGTCAGTTTTGTTAGTTTAGGGGCTCAATTGGGTGCAAAAATTTAGGAGGTGCTTGATTGAATTTTTTCAAAAAGTTTGAGGGCCAAAAATACCATTAAGCCAATTATTAATTATATTATTTATACTATTATTCAAGTTTCGAGTTGGTGTCACGAGTTAACTGGGTACCAATTCGATTAGGCAAATTATGAAAATATCCTTTCGTATTTAAAATAAATTATATTATTTTAGGATATTTTAGTCTTTTTATATTTTTACAAAAACAAAATAAGAAAGTTACATGCGATAGAATTTAGACCTAAACTGGGTTAATAAAACTTTAATTTCACCACTAAACTAAAGCTTAATTTTAATTTATTTTATACATTTTAATTTTATTATGCATACTTTATTATCTTCATCAACTGTGTATATATATTTTTATACTATTATTTAAGCCCCTGGCTGAGTTGGTATCATGAGTAAATCGGGCACCAATTCAGTTAGAGAAATTACAAAAATATCCTTCCGTATTTAAAATAAATTATATTTTTAGGTTACTTTATTATTTTTATTTTTTAAAAAAATTCAATAAAAAATTACATGTAATTGGATTTAAACCCTTACCATTTACTAATAAAACATTAATTTTACCACTCAACTTAAGCTTTTACATTCTAATTTTATTATACATACTTTATTACCTCTATCAGTTGTATATATATACAATTATTAAAATCCCTTACTAAGTTGATGTCACAACTCAACCGACCATCAACTCAGTTAGAGAAATTATAAAAATGTTCTTTCATATTTAAAATAAGTTATAAACAATTGTAGTGCATGTATTTCTTAATATGATATATTTACTTGTTTAAATTTTATTTTATTCACAATTTAATTTAATTTTTATTTAAACATCATACATATTTCATGTGTTATTATTAATTAGTTTCAAATATATGTTTCATTATTTATTATGTATTATTTTTAAATACATCCATGTGTTTTAAATACTTAATTTTCATATATATTTTTAAACACACCTCTATATTTTAAATACATAATTTTTACATACATATACATAAAAACTATATATTTAAAAATAACATATTCCTACCTCCATTCAAACATAAACATTTTTAATATATAATAATATAGATCCGTTGCGCGACAGTTAGCATGCACATCCAACACACACAAACATATACTTGAATAAAGTAAGAAATAGTGGTAGGGGGTAATTATTCAATAATCAGTTTGTGATGACCGATTACAACTTGTGAGTTCCTATACTCTTTTCTCATGATTGTAAAATATGCATCTGTGCCATCTTACAATAACACTTCTTAAATTTTGTTAAAATATAGTAGTAAAAATATGAAAGTATTATCTTCTGAATAATGCATCTTCCAAATTTTATTCTCCAACGCTAAATAGAAGTTTAAAAAACACATATCAAATTATAATTATGACTCATTTCATCGATGTGTCCTTTTATTGTCTTCAATATTTTCTTCATATCTTTAATGAATTTTTCAAAATCAACAATATATTTCTCGATCGAATCTTGTAAATCCCTTAAAAATATTAATTTATAGATTGTCTTTAATTTCGATCATTGATATATTTTAATCTGTACCGTTAAATCTGAGAGAGATCAATTATAAACAGAGATTTCTCCTTTTTCATCTATATTATCTTTAAAAAATAAAATCATGCGGGGTATAGTCAGACAAGTAAATATCATTAAAAATTCCGTATTATCTCCAAAATATTACAAGACAAAATTGGTCAATGTCAAATGTCTTCACTTTTCTTGGGCAAAACTTCTGATTATTTAGCCTCATATTGTCTTCTTCTATTTCTACAATGGTAGTGGCTGTCTTTGTCCCATCCAACACTTAAACCATGAAAGTCCCCTCTCACACGTTCAACGTACATTACTAAAAATTATCTTATCTTTTTCCTTTTCTCTAGTAAGCATCCAATATAACATCAATCTTTAATCCATAAAAGAGTTCTATTTAGATAAGCCACAAACAACTTGCATAACACATCCCCTTTAACAAGTCTAACTCTATTTATTGTATTTTGATTTTGATTATTCTAAAGAGATTCATGTGTAATAAATTGGAATGTTTTACTTAGGAAATAAAACTAAAGCGCTTTTTATAATCTATGTTTTAATTTACAAATATTTCTTTTAATAATGTTCTCTTCAACAAACATTTTTGTTAAACAGCTAGAAAACAAGAAATAAGAAAATACGAGCTAATTAAACACTCAACTAAAATTATAGAGGAAGGCATTTCTAAAGAGAATATAGAGAAAATTCGAAAGAGAACATGAAAGCTAATGAGAAACACTAAATGTTGTGGTATTCATAGAAGTCTGACTAGCTAAATACAGAAAAAGTAAATTTGATTGAATTAGCTAGACATAGTTTAAAAACGATTCAATGAATCTGGACTTAATTAAAAATAACTTTAATTCGTTAAGCTATTTTTAGCTTAGCTAAATATAGGTGTTACAAGTTAAGAAGTTCACTTTTCTTAGACCATTAAAAATTGAGTAAAAAATAACTTTAAAAACAAAATAACTCAAATGTACATTACACTAATCTTTTGAGCTCAATGCATGAATCCACACCCTGAACTTGAATCTTACCAAAATAATAAAGTATATAATGACTTATAAACAAGGATCTCAACGTCTTCCTTTAACAATGTGGAATTTATATAATTCTTTAAAATAAATAAAAACTTCCAATAATTTAAACTGTTTTACTGTACCCAACTTTTGTTAGCAATGTTGAAGCTCTTTTTAAGGATAGAGCAATTGGCAAGTTGGGTAAAAAAAAAGTGTAAAGGAAATGACAAGAGCTTAGGTAGAGCTGAGTGAATAGTCAGTTTCATGGAGGTCGAGTGAAATATTAAAGTGATGGACACAAATTGGCGGTCACACGCTGATATAATTGATGTCTCTAAGTCTAACAGGCGCAAAAATTGTGACGAATAATTTTATTCCTTTTCTGGGGTCATTGCTCACTGTTTCTCTAGCTAAGAGATATGTAAAATACATGTATGGATCGAAAATGTGGAGACTTACATATAAAATGTGGGCATTCATCAGCTACAGACGTGGAGCTTTTCTTGATCACAAATATATACATGGATTAAAATATTAAAATTTCATTCAACATGAAGTAGATAATATATTTGTTATGAATTCTAAATTCTAAAAAGAAAAACTATTTACAAAGGTAATAAAATCCTAAAGTTTCATCGGTATGGCACATGAATCTTATATCAAAGGGCAAAAGGAATGTTTTGAAGAACATTTCAATGTTGGTATAACGTTTTTAGTGATGTAACAAAACCGTCGGCAAAAGTTATTTCACCTTATATTGACGGCTTCTTTTGCCACTAAAAGCACTATCAAGATTTATATTATCTCGACCATGTTTGTAGGGGCGCCTTTTGTCCATCGTAAAGGTTCAACAGTTTCTAACGGCCTTACTATCGGTCTCTCTATTGATATACGTTCAAAGTTCCCCTTTTTTTTGCTATCGACATTTGCTGACATTTTTGGCCGTCAGTTCTATATCTGTCAAGGCCTATTTCAATTTTCTTTTTTAAATTTTCATAACAATTATAATTTTAATTGTAAAAAAAATATTACAAGATGTATCTAAAAATTAAAGGAAACTACAATTATTTTATATTAGTAAATATAATTTACATAAATAGTAAAGTTGACATACAATATGAATTAAAACATGTCCAAGTGTTTACAAAAATTAACAAAATATAAGAATGTGTTCAAGCAGAAAGAGGTTTCTTAAAACTACAAATCTCCTTGCTAGAACCATAGGTGTCCCTTGAGCTTTGATATAAGCTACACGTACATATATACACTCAATAAAATATTAACCAAAACATAACCCATCGTAATACCTTTATGCTATACCCTACACAATGGATTCACCACAATATAAATGTTACAAGCAAGGAAATAGCCAATAAAATGAAGACAAAAAAAATCAAATAAATCACTTCTTTGTAATAGAAGAAATAACCAAAATTCTTCACCTATACAATTATATGCATTAAGCCATCCTTTTGTATTCACAAATGACTCTTCATTTCAAAATTATTCCTTAATGAAATCATATTTTTGGATCAGCATTAGCATATTTCTGTGAAAAATGGCAAGCAAAAACCTGATAAACAAAAGCTAATGCGATAAACATAGTTGAAAAATGATATTCAAACCTTTATGGTTAACTTGTCATGAAGAGAATCACCTCAATCTTTCTTAGCTTTGAACTTTGATCAATACTCCCTCAAAAATATAAATAAATATCCCTCCATGCAATTTGGTCAAGGGTTATCCTTTTATGGAGACTAAGACTTCCATAAATGTTCTTATTGATAGTATAACATGAAAGGAGATAAGGTGATGTTGGTGTTTAGATTAGGGTTGTTCTGGCCATTCGTAAAATCAAGGAATGTGTTTGGTATTAAAATTTAATATATATTTATAAAAAGTCTATAAAAATTAAAAATATAAATAATAAATAATAAAGAACTAAAAATTTATAAATTTATAATATATATAACTCAAAAAAAAAAAAAAAACATGTCTACAATGAATTTAGGCACATGGTTGTTCAAATGCATTTGAATCTAAACAACCTGTTGTATAGGTTCATTCTTGATATAAATTTTTTATATTTTTTTTACTAATTTATATATTTTTTAATTTCAAAATAATAATATAAATAACTTGATATTTTATAAAAAAATAAAAAAATATAAACTTACTAAAAAGTACATATGAAATGAATCTAAACAATGCCTATATTCAAATGTACATTTGGACAACAATTTGTCTAGGTTTAATCATGATGTTAAAAATATTTTTTTGTTAATTTATATATTTTCAAAGATTTTCAATTTTATTTAATTTATGTTCATAATGTGGCATATTGAGAGGTTGCCACGTGCCACCACTAAATTAGCTATCAATACCATATAATAAATTAATGGTGTTAGTATAGAGATGCCAATTTAAAAGACAGAACACAAATTAAGATGCCAACTAAATACAAAAACAAATAAGTAGCATTATCTAAAATCTCATTCACAAATTGAGGACATTATTGGTAGGACGCTTGATATGTTTATACGGCATATGTTACCCTCACCAAATGCATTTAACAAATAAAATTTATATGATTATTCTATTCTTAAAAGCTAGTGCGAATCTTACTATATTTCTTAATTAGCCCACAAAATTATAAAGATTTTTGAAGCTTAAATACAATATTAATGAGTAGAATGTGCATGACTAAGATCTCAAAATATGTGATATTATCTACATGACGGAATCCACTCTCATAATTTAATTATATAAAAATGTAGTAGTTTCATAATTATTAGCAAGTTTCCTAGTAATAGTTGGTTGTTTGTTTGTCTTTTTTGCACCAATCAAACAAATAGGAAGAATCAGATTAAGAGTAGTATAATTAAGCATCAATAGCTATAAAAATTGGTTTAAATTTAAGTCATCTCCTGCATAAACAAGCAAGAGTTGAAATAGATTTCATGCTACATTCATTTCCACACAACTGCTTAATAATATGAATATACTTGCAGTAAAATATATAATAAATCTTATATGGCTACACGCGTGTGCGTAGAAATTATTAATTTAGAAAAAAAATAACATATAATAAACAATAAAACATATGATTTTAAAATTAATTAATTATAATAACACATGAAATAATGTATACAACTTATGAAAATAATAAATTATACATATTAAAATAAAAATGTATAAAACACATCAAAATAAAACTTTGATTGAGTGATAAATTTAGGGTTTTATTAATTTAATGAGTGTGGATTCAAATATTATTATATATATTTTATTAAAATAAAAAGATTAAAATACTCTTAAACAATATAACTCATTTAAATTACAGAATAATTTTTCTGTAATTTTTTAATCGAGTTGATGCTTGATTGACTCTTGACACCAACTCAACCAAAAGTTTACGGAGATAATAAATTGTGTATATTAAAATAAAACTTAAGTGAAACGGTAAATTTAAGATTTTACTAATCAAATTTGTGCAGATTCAATCTATTAAACAATGCCATGATTGGTGGTTGAAATGGATGATCTCAGTCTGTATTGTATGGAAAGAATTCCAAGTTGCACCATCAACTTGCCAACTTGCTATCTGGCTGAAAAGAAAAGAAAAATCAAAACCTTGCCTCTCAAAGAAGCATGGCGCAAGCAATACAGCAGTCAGTCATGTTGTATTATCTTGAAACTTGTATTTGTGAAATGCGTACACACCCATCAGCTGCTTTTTATATTTTGTCTGGCAAGGTTTTATTTTTTTAATGGTGATTTCTTGAATGCAACTCTGTGCTGTTTTCAATATTGAATTGCAAGATATAAAAGAAATGAGCTGCTTGTTTTTTTATTATGTATTGGTCTGCAACAAGAATCTTGAGATTATTAGGTTGATGGTTTTTCTATCTCATAACTATCGTTGTCGTGTTAAGGGATGAGAATTTCAATTTTGGAGATTAATAAAAGACTGCGAGACAGATGCTTAATGATAATTAATTAAATTCATAATGCTCATCATTTCGTCTTTTCTGATAGTTGTGTAATTATGATCATTAATCAATAATCAATAAATGGCTCACTCATCATCATCATAATTTTTGAAATATCATTTATTAATCAACCAAATTTGGCCAACATATCTGCATCAGTATTACTAACTCTTGGAACAGCTTTAATTACCCAGAATCAAACAACAAACTGAAACATAAATCTTTAACCTGCCAAGCAGCTAAATTAGGTTTAGAGATCCAGTTAATTTGTAGTATACAGTCCATTCGGATGCCAAAATCATGAGGACAGCCTCCTTGATGGCATACAACTCAGCCATAACCCACCTGCTTCAAAAAACATTCAGTCTACAGCAGACCGCCAATACCAGCTTGCTCGTAATCTAAATTTTTTTAGATCTAAATGTTATGCAAATTAAATCCTTAAAATTGCATAAACAATTATTTTAAGATCTTTAAGATAATATAAATTTTACAAACATAAAACTATTTGAAGAACGTGAAAAACACCCCGATAAATTTATTTTTTCTTCTTAACCTCTTCTCTTAATTATAGTTTTGTATCTATAACCCTAATAAGTAGAGGGAGGATCAATTTATAATGATCAACTTTTAATCCGATACGTCCATCAAGTTATTGAATGAATGGATAGAATTCATATTCTATTCAAAGTAAAACTCTTACTCCCTTTAAATTGTGTCACATAATTTTGAACTTAATTGGGTTCACAATAATGAGCTGAAAATCTTACATTCTCTCACTTGACCCAATGAAGTAAAACATAAAGTTTAATGGAATAAACATTGAGCGCGCATAAAAATAACACTCATCATAATTATCATATTATAGTTTATTGCAAATGTGAGTTATGGCAGTTGTATAGCTTAAGTCACATACTTCCTTCCTTATACTACAACATTACAACTCAATATAATAGGTCTTTAAGTAACTATAAATATTTTTCTTATTTTAAATAATTTTAAATAATTGTATGCACACAATCATAATAAATAGGAAATACATCCATTTTATTTCAGAAACACCATAATGAAGCTCAGAGTGTTAAAACATTATAAACTTTCAATCATCAATACAACCAAGACCCAATGTTTTTACATGGTCTTTAGTCTTTGGTTGTAAGCCTTTAGTTAACTAATCTACAATCATAAGATCAATTCAGATATGCTCTATAGGCACTTTTTATTTTTGAACTTCCTCATTAAAGGTAATGTAAGACCCAATTTATGCCCGGGCCATTAACCAAAACCAATAAATAATAGAAAAACCAAAGTCTTTTAAAAACAGTCCAAATTACAAAAACAACCCAAATATTAAAGTCCAATAAACCCACTTATCCTAGCCCAATTATAAGCCCAAAACCCAAATCTTAGAAAAAGACCCAGACGGCCCAAGCAAAGCTGAATGCCAGAAACTTCTGGAGCCTTCTCAGCAGCCACTCTTCACGCGCGACTCTTGGGCTACCGCGTGCCCCCACGCGTGACTCTTGGACTACCGCGTCCCTCACACGCGCCCCTGGCGTCGTTCCAGTGCCCCACGCACCCCACCACGCGCGCCACCACGCGCACTCCACGCGCGCCGTTTCAGCAGCCTCTAGTGCCCCACGCGCTCCACCCCACGCGCAAGCCTTCACGCATTGTGCGTGCCTTCGCGCTCATCACCAGTGCACCTCCGTACTGCCTCAAGCGCCCCAGTGTTGTACGACCCCCTGCATCTTGGCCACGTCTGTACCTGCAAACGAACAGCAAAAAACGACAGAAACCGCAGCAAATAGAGAATAAAAACGAAATAAAATAGAAAAAAAGTGTAACACTCCTAGCCCGTATCCATCGCCGGAATTGGGTTACGAGGCATTACTAAATAAACCTAACCCAAAGTGACTCTGAACATCACATACCAATCTATATTCAATTATACCGGAAACGCTTAACTAATTAAACATACTACATCTCTTGTAGACGAAAGTGAATCATCAATAGGTTTATAGGCACAATATTCTCAAATAAAAACATATACATATAAATCTCTTCTATTTACCACTTCTCCTCATTTAGTAAACAGGGAGCACTATTGATTAAAAACAACGAATCCGTTTATAACGACTAACTAGATAACTTAAGCAATTTCACATATAAGAATTTACCCAAACAATCAATTCGTCATTAGTTACCTCTTTAATAACCTAAGCTTCTAATCACACATTGGTATTAGCATGCGATTTATAAGACATGTACGTATCTTAACCATTTCTTCTAATTTCCTAGTTAATCCTACAATTTGCATTCCCAAATTTTTATATAACCATTCAACCATTATAAACATTTATGACATATCAATATCAAATAGTAATATACATATAAGTAGTCAAGTTATATCAACTAATAACAGATTCAACCATAGCATTATTCACGCAAGTCAATGAGCGATTTAGGTTACTTACAAGATTTCTATACATATATATATACATATACATTTCCTACCCAAAAGAAAATATAAAAGGGGTCAAAGCTTATACATGCCATGATCTTCAAAATTTATAAGCAAATCATATTAGTACCAAAAGTGGCGATAATGTGCTTGACTTCGACAAGGATTCCCGAGCACGAGCTTCCTCCAAAATCTATACTCAATCAAACAAAACTCAACGGTAAGCTATATAAAGCTTAGTAAGTCCTAGGCAAAGATTATAACTACTGAATAATTCAACTACTATTTAACATAGCATACAAATAACCATGACATACATCCGACCATCATTTACCCAACTAGTGCCTACTTACCAATCGAAATAAACGTGATAAATACATGCTACTCCTTCGAACTCAATTTAACTTAGTTAATTCCAACATTCGTACCTGTCGTACCAATCCCGTAACGTATCGCTCACTTAGAGCCGTTACTCATTCCTTCACACACACAGTGCTAACCTTTCGTAACGTATCGCTCACTTAGAGCCGTTACTTAATCATTCCGCACACACAGTGCCAATCTTTCGTAACGTATCGCTCACTTAGAGCCGTTACTTAATCATTCCGCACACACAGTGCCAATCTTTCGTAACGTATCGCTCACTTAGAGCCGTTATTTAATCATTTCCGCACACACAAAGCCAATCACGCAATATCACTTAAACATCATTCACAAGTTCACATTTTAAGACATTTGGTATACATAATCATGCATATTCGATTCTTAATTCTTCCATTTACTACTTACCATTATATTCGGCATTATGCTTTTAAAATCCTGATAGTATATTTATTCAATACTATTTGTTTATCCATGCTTTCTAATCACCTACAATTCAACCCAAAGTGTTCATTTATTCCAAATACATACACCTTTCCCATTTACTACCTCATATCAATTAACCGATCCCAAACATCCGAACCATTCATATATTATTTGTACATACACACATGCGCATGAACATGCATTTATAATTTCATATTGACTTAACTACCATATAATAGTGCCTTAAATCACTTTCGGCCAAAATAAAATTTGAAGACTTTTATATTACTAAAATATGTATGCGCATATACATGTACATTGAGAAATTTCACATTAGTTAAATTGCCTAGGGACTTACTTGGAATTCGATGAATTCAAATTTCTCGGCTATTCGTTCACTTTGGCCTTTCCCCGATCTAGCTCCTTTTCTTTTTGATCACGGTCTAAGAAATATCAAATAACATTTGTTCAATGCATTTCCAAATAATTCAATTAAATTCAATTCAATTGCAAGGTTTTATAATCCTTACGAGTTCACCCCTATAATTTCACACCTTATTCAATTAGGACTCAACCATATCATTCACAAACAAATATGCTATTTTGTAATTCAATTTCCCCATGGCCGAATACCCTTTATTACTAAATAAGTTCATACAATTCAATTTTTTTTAATATAATTCCATCTTTCATTACTACAAATAAGTCATTCCCATCCATATTTATAAAATTGTTTAATAGCAATTTACCCCTCCTTACTATCGATTCTCTTGAAATTTAGTCCCTAAACAAAGTCACTAAATTTTCATGAAATTTTGACTAATTCCCTTAAGTGCCGAACCTTATACCTTACTTCCTAAGTTCATAAAACCATTCGTTTAGGCAATTTAGCTTCCAACCAATTATATATATATATATATATATATTTTAAAAATATCCAAGCCATAACACATACCTATTTTCCCTATTTAACATGTTAATATACTAACCAAAATCAATATTTCTTCATCGAACATGAATAAGACATAATACTTGTTCATAGCCGAATCTAGGAGGAGCTTTAGGCTCAAAAAATTTGTACATGAAATTGATAGTATTCAAGATTACTAACCTAACCATGCAAAAATTATCAAAAATGAAGCTTGATACCTCACCTTAGAGACACATGCAAGGTCTGGCCATAGAGGTTTTACAATGGCTTCTTCTTCTTTTCTTTGTTTCGTGAGAGAGGTGAGAAAGGTGAGAGAAAATAAAATGGAATGAAATAAAAATATATTTTATTAAACCTTAATCATTTTCATGATTTAATAAATTCATTTAAATTCCCACTAACCTAAGTTTAATTATTTTATTCATATTTTTCCCATCATTGCCGTCCACTACCCAAACTTTTGGGTTATTTGACATGCAAATCCCTTTTTTTTTTTCATAATACACTTAAATTAGCCCCTTTCAATTAGTTAATGTCACTTTTATACTTTATCGATTAGATCCTTTCTCTTAATTCAATCATATCAACAAACACATTCACACCATTCAGCACACATAGCACATCAAATATATAATTATTAAGAGATTTCTGACTCGGATTCGTGGTCCCGAAACCACCGTTCTGGTTAGGGTCGTATTTGGGCTGTTACAAAAAGAATTGTATTTTCTTTTCTTTTCAGATCGGCTATAAAAAGGGCTAAACCAAAACCCTATATTCTTTACGCACACATAACAGAGCAATACAAAAATCGATAGCAGAGATTCAAACAAAAGGTTGTTTTTTTTCATCTTTTCGTTGTTTTTTGAATCCATTTCTGTATCTCTTTCTTTTCTTCTTTGGTATATAATAAATAAAAGAGGGGGAAGAGGGGTTTACCTGGGCCGAACGTTCGACCTCCGTCTGCTTCGTCGTAATCGGAGTTCGATGTTGGTAAGCGAGCGAGGTTTTACGATTCTTGTCTTGGAAGTAGATCGAACCACTTGGATACTGCTTTTCGCCGGACACGATGGCGATTTGGTGGTAAACAGAGGGGGGTTTTCATTCGTCTACTACTATTCACTGGTTATGATGGCGACTTAGTGGTGAACGGAGGGGGTTTTTAGTTGTGGCTGAGGGAGAGGAAAAGTTAGGTTTCGGCTGAGGTTAGAAAGGGAGGCTAGGGTTTCATTAAAGGGGGGTTAGCAGAGGACTTAAGGTGGGTTTTAAAGGGAGAATGGCTATTAATGAAACGACGGCGTTTCGGGTTCAGTTTGATAGCCTTGAAATGACGTCGTGTGAGTGCCCCGATCCGACCCGATTCGGAACCCATTAGACCCGCGTGTTTTTGCGATAAAGGGGAAATTTGCGCATCTGGTCCTTCTTATTTCTGTGCTGCTTTTAATTAAATCTGTTATTATAGCACGATCATACTGTTTGGTTGAATTGCATTTTAAGTCCTCGGTTATTTAGGCGCGTTTTTATTTGATCCTCGAGCATGTTAAAACAAATCATTTTTTTAATAGTCCTTTAGTTTAATTATGTTTCGATTAAATATCTTTGTTTTCGTATGCAATCCGTGCATTTATTTTATGTTTAATTCATTTATTAATTACTTATATTATTTCACAATCATTTATTTTAAATCTATTTATTATGTTAATTAGGTTTAGGTTCATTTCATATAATTGGTTATATTATTTTGCTTCATTTTCTTCAATTGCTAGTATCGAAATTATCTTATATGATTATTGCGAGCATATGAATTGTAATTTGTTAATTTATAACTATTATTTATTCGTGATTTATCGTTGTAATGTTTGATGTATGGATTGATATATTGCTTTGTGTACTAGTATTCCATTGTATCCCCTGAAGGATGTTGTGTTTTAATATCATTTCGGTTTTAAAATTATAAGGCAAGGCTCGCGTTCAAAGGTTTCAGGAAAATCGTGCTCTAACTTACTGAGTTTCGATTCTCTTCGTTTAAAACCTAGCAACCGAGTATCCTTTCTGTTTTAAATCAAAATACATAATATTTCAAATAATAAAAAAACTTATTCTTGGGATTTTTGAGATATTGCACCCTAACTTACTGGGTGTGATATTTTATTATCTCGAGATAAGATTTTTAAAAGAACAAAGGCAATATTCTGTATTCGGGAATTTTGAGAAAAAGTGCCCTAACTTTCTGGGTTGCGATTTTTCATCTGACCCAAATAAGGGAATATCCTTCTTATTTATTTTAAAATATACAAGTATTGAATGTCGAAGGATAAATCCAACTTCGAGAATATAAAATGTTGTGCCCTAACTTATTGTGTATGGCATTTTATTTTTCCGAAATAGGGAGCTTTGGCATCCAATACAGTTTTGCCCAAACACATATATATAAATGGATCGTACTCTAAAATCTTTTCAAATTTTCGACATTAGGACATTATATAATCAATTAGGTACCAATTTTGGCCGTTACGAGGGTGCTAACCCTTCCTCGTACGTAACCGACTCCCGAACCTGTTTTCTCGAGTTTTTGTAGACCAAAATTATTGTTTTAATAAAAATGTTTTATTAAAATAATCCATCTCAAGGTGATCCGATCACACCTCGAATAAAAGATCGGTGGCGACTCCATTTCCATATTTTTTAAAGTCGATTCTCATTTTTTAAACCCGATAAAAAATGGTTTCGACAGCTTGGCGACTCCGCTGGGGACCAATAAGAGAGTCAAGCCGTAAAATTGATTATTTTTTCTCCTTTTGTCGAAAATTGAAAATTTGATTTGAAAAATTACGATCCTTTTTTATTGTATTCGCTTGCGTCATCTCATTGCTGTAGTTCAAGTCTTATAGAATACTTTGCATCATATTGCATGACCGTTGGGTCATACCCTTAAGTGGGAGTGAGAAACTACTCCATCGTGAGGTTTTCACCTCCGTGCAGGATAGTGAATTGCTTCCAGGATACATCCGTACCTATGTCTTCGTGAGATTTTCATCTCCATGCAGCCATAGGGAAATGTATCCCCCTGAACTGAACTCAGACCGTATGAGCCTATAGTGGGTGAGGATTGAGGAATCTGCTGGTTCAGGTACCCTCAACTTTAGAACTCAAACCACATGTAAAAGACCCTAGGAACTTACCCAAGATGGAGTTGTGATGAATCCTAGTGGTCACCTAATAGGCACTCGAATGCTTTATATGCTTTGAACTTCATTTATATCGTACTAACTATTTGTTTTGTTACTTTGCATGCATTTTCATATTAGAGAGAGGTGTTGATTCGGGTTCGGTTGCTAAGTTAGGGAGCTCGACATGGAAAACGACTTTCTTGATAAGGTGGAAGACAACGCGACTGTTAGAATTTGGTCAGAAACAACGCAGTTGGAACAAGGGGATAGCTTTGTTGCAGGACATGAGTCAGAGTTAGTGGACTACACTCGCATTAGTGTTACGTAGAATAATCTCCAAGAATTGAAAGTAATATGGGATCAATGGGACGATGAGGCCAAGAGGACGTTCTTTCATAGTTATGGGGATTTATCGTACTTATTGGATATCAAAGTAGATGAACAGTTGTTTCGAGCCATCATTCAGTATTGAAACACCGCATATAGTTGTTTTACCTTCGGGAGGGTAGACTTGGTACCGACCGTGGAGGAATACACTGCTTTATTGCGCTGTCCAACAACCCAAAAGGATAGAATTTATTCGAAAGCTGCTTACATACCAGCATTCTGGAAGAAGCTAATGAATGTTACGGGAATGAGTGAAGAATGGATAACAGCCAGGATAAAGCAAAAGGGTGAATACAAGTGTATTCCATGGAGAAACTTAAGGGATTTGATTTTAGCTCATCCCGATGCAAAAAGGAAGATCGATGTCTTTGCATTGAGCATCTACGGATTGGTGCTATTTTCTAGGGCTCGAGGACATGTAGATGAGGCAGTCACGGATATGTTCGACAGACTCAGTAAGGGGATCACACCAGTTCCCGCAATCTTGGTCGAGACTTTTAGGTCATTAAACGTCTGTAGAAGATTTGGAGAGGGCAGGTTCATAGGATGTGCGCAGTTGTTATTAGTTTGGTTCCATAGCCATTTCTGGAAGGTGGATAGGATCTCTTGCTGTGTTTTCAGTGATAATTATTCTCCATTAAAATAAATAGCTGCTACGCCAAGAAGAAATGATGTGTCAGAAGAAAATTGGACTACACTGCTACGAGGTCTTCGAGAAGAGGATATTCAATGGAGAGCTTTTTGGTTAGGGCCCAGTGACATTTTGTTCCAATGCGGGATTTTCAATTGGGTTCCTTTGCTCGGGGTTTAGGGAGCCACGGCTTATGCTCCCTTACTGGTACTAAGACAATATGGGTCAAGCAGCGGTTTATGCAAGCAACTCATGGCCTAAGCGCAATGCGAGTTCCCGTTTAAAGGAGATGATTACAAGAAGAAAATCAAGGAAATTTTTGTTGCTTGGAACCAGACTCGACGTATGAAGAGATTGTCGGTAGGTCCTATGATGACGCCGGAGTATAATAGTTGGTTCAGCCAGAGGATTAACGATAATATACCCGGACCAAGTTTGGAAGGTGCCCGATCTATAGAAGAATGCCTACGAGCTGTCCCGTCCGAATTGGAGATAATAAAGCAAGATTTTGAAAAGAGGAATCGAGAATTGGAAAAGAAAATAGAGCAATTGGAGGAAGAGAATATGCATTTAGGGTTAGATGCTGATGTTCAAAAGGAAGAGGTAGAGAGATTTAGAAAAGGAAAAGAACGAGTTGAAGAAGATCTCAACAGCTTAAAGACTGATTATAAGAAAATGCGGCTATCAATGAGAACCGTCGGCTTAGGAAAAACTCCAGATTAATGGCGTCAGGAAATTCAAGGCGAAAGGGTTAAAGCTAACCAGTGGGAGGAAAAGTTCAGAGAGGCTCAAGCACGAAACGAAAAGAACCTCTCAGAGAGTCAAGGCGAACAAAACAAGTTAAAGGCTAGAATCGCGGAACTTGAGAGATCCCACCAGCATCAACGAAACCGTAACTCGATGAAAGAATTAAGAGCAAGCTTGAGCCAAATAGAGGAAATGAAGAAGAAGATCGAAGAATTAGAAATGGCTTTGCTAAATTGCCAAAACCATATCCAGTATCTAGAGGCAAATGAAGTACAAAGAGAAGAGGAGTTTCACCGTTCCCAGAATCAAGTCAGAGATAGAGATTACCTCATGGGGGAAGCTATAACCCAGATGCGAGAGATAGCCGAATATTTACAGACTTTAGCCGTACAAGCTGATGTTTTGAGTATGCAGTTTGAGACTCGGCCAGATCGATGACGAGAATTAGCCTCTCTGCTTACAAAAATTCAAACCTTAGGTGTTAGAGCGAGACCGTATTTGTAATCCACTTTATGTAAAGAGCTTTGTTTTCAAATAAAGTTTCCTAAATGGAATTGAATCAGAATCGACTTCTTTCATATTTCATGCATTCGCATTTGTCATTCATTCCATTCACATGCATTAAAAATCATTAAAAGATCTTAATTATAGTAAAAATTATTTCAGCAACCTGGAAACCAACAAAACTTTGCCAGAGACGCATCCCTACGGCACAAGAAAGAAAACAAAAAATATGGATCAGAGGATAGAGAAACTCGAACAACTCCAAAAGGAGATGCAAGAAAAACTTCAACTTCAAATGCAAGAGCAGCTTGCCAAGATCCAGCGTGATATGATGGATCAGATGATGGAATCACAAAGAACCATGATGTCCCAATTGACTCAATTATTGACAGACAAAGGGAAAGCCTCCATGGTTAACACTATGGAGGATAGTGAGGAACGACCATATCCCTCGGGTTTTACCCCGACACCTCCTGAAGTGCATCCCCGAAGGACATCCATTGTAATTAAATCTCAACAATTTCAAGAGGGTGTCTCAGTACCGCCAAATTTTCAAGCTGGATCAGGTTCCAATTTGGTTGACCATCCAATCAATGCTGCTATTCCCGACCTTGATGAGGCAGCGGATGAGGAAAAGGTAAAGTCTGAATTGCCAAAACAGCTAGAAGAGCGTTGTAAATGGTTAGAAGACAAATTCCGAGCTATGGAGGATGCTGATAGGCAACGCAGGGTCGACGCTAAAGATCTAAGCCTGGTACCAAATCTAATACTCCCCCACAAATTGAAGATGCCGGAGTTCAAAAAGTACAAGGGAATCACTTGCCCTGAAGCTCATATAACCATGTTTTGCCGGAAAATGACCGGGTATATTAATAATGACCAGTTGTTGATACATTACTTCCAGGATAGCCTGGTCGGAGCAGCAGCCAGATGGTATAATTAGCTTAGTCGTACTGAAATCGGTTCTTGGAGAGATCTGGCACAGGTATTTATGAGACAATATAGTCATGTAGCTGATATGACCCCTGACAGAATTGTTCTGCAAAACATGGAAAAAAATCAAATAAGAGTTTCCGACAGTACGCACAGCGGTGGAGGGAGGTTGCCATTCAGGTCCAGCTGCCACTTTTAGAAAAAGAGACCACAATGCTCTTTATCAATACGTTGAAGGCCCCGTTCCTTACTCACATGCTAGGGAGCGCAACCAAGAGTTTCTCGGACATTGTAATGACCGGAGAGATGATAGAGAATGCTATAAAAAGTGGAAAGATTGAGGCTGGGGAAAATAACAGAAGAACGACTACGAGAAGGAAAGAAAGCGAGGTGAATAACGCGAGCATAGGTTATTCAAAGTCGGTCACCGTTAACCAGCCTATGGCGATGGCTATCGGGCATCGTGGTTCGGTCCGAAGCGAATCGCACCGCAAGAAGACGTAACAATGAGAAGCTTCAATTTACACCGATCCCGATAACATACAAGGCAATTTATAAAACCTATTCGACGCGCATATAGTGTCTCCTCGTTATTTAACACCAATGCAGCCCCCATACCCCAAGTGGTACGACCCGAATGCAGAATGCGAATATCATGCGAGAATCACAGGGCATTCAATAGAGAATTGCCTAGCTTTCAAGAAATTGGTAGAAAAGCTTGTCAATATAGGGGTTATAGAGTTGGCAGACTTGCCAAAGGCAGAAAATCCATTACCCGATCATAATATGGTCAATGCAGTCAGCGAAAGTTCAGAAAGAAGGGTCAAAACAAGCGTTGCGGAGGTTAAGACTCCCTTAAGATTGGTCTGGAAAGAAATGGTCAAACAGGGGCTAATCGTTGCAAAAGAGAGTCAGGGAAAGTTGCCAAATTATTGTGAGTACCATCAGGAATTGGGGCACGAGATTCAGAACTGTGAGGAGTTCAAGACTATGGTACAAAATTTGATGAACAATAAAGAAATGGAGTTTTGTGAAGAGGGCACAGAAGAGAAAAGCATATGCACCTCAGAATCGACAACGAGAAGCTCAAAATTCAAATTTCCTCTGATCGTTATATCGACACCCAAGAACAATGGAGCTGGAATGCAAACGGCACAGAAAGTAATAATACACAGACCCGCAGAACCCAGGTATAGTGGAGCTGAAATACAGGCAGCACCAAAAGTGATAATACAAAGACCTGCAGTCTTTGCTTATGAGGATAGCAGGAGGGTTCCCTGAAACTATGAATGTAGTGTGACAATCCCAGGGAAGGAGAAATTGGATAGTGCTTCAAAAGAAGAGTTGGATGCAGGCTTTCATACTCGCAGCGGGAGACACTATGATTTGGTAAAAGGGAAAGCCCCGATGGAAGAGCCAGAAAGAGAAAAATCGGTCGAGTCTGAATCACCCATCAAGGAACCAGTGAGAGAGGAAGAAGCTAAGGAGTTCCTAAAGTTCCTGAAACACAGTGAATATTGCGTGGTAGAGCAGCTGTATAAGCAACCAGCGCGCATATCTATATTGGCTTTGCTTCAGAATTCGGAGGTACACAGGAACGCATTAATGAAAGTCTTAAATGAGACTTATGTCGCCAATGATATTTCGGTTGATAAATTGGATCGGTTGGTGGGTAACATAAGTGCAGACAACTTCATCCATTTTAGTGACGATGAAATACCGCCAGGTGGTAGGGGATCCACCAAGGCTTTGCATATCACCACTAGATGCAAAGGGTAAACGCTACCAGGGGTCCTAATAGACAACGGGTCAGCATTGAACGTATTTCCCTTGTCCACTCTAAATAGATTACCGATAGACAGCTCGCACATGAAGGAGTGCCAGAGCATAGTAAAGGCATTCGATGGCACGCAAAGGAAAGTTTTGGGAAGAATCGAGATACCTTTAGTGATTGGACCGACTACTTACGAAGTGGATTTTCTGGTAATGGACATCAAGCCCTCCTATAACTACTTATTAGGGAGGCTGTGGATACATTCGTCAGGGGCAGTGCCCTCATCATTACATCAGAAAGTGAAGTTGATAGCGGATGGTCGGCTAATAACGATAAAGGCTGAGGAGGATATTATTGCAGCTGTGACTAGCGAGATGTCGTACTTGAAGATAAACAACGAGACAATAGAATGTTCCTTCCGGTCTTTCGAGTTTGTGAATGCAACTTTCATCACGGAAGGAAATAGAATCCTATACCAAGAATCTCCAAGACTACAAGAATGGGACTGAAAATGACCGTGGGGAAAGGAGCTTTACCGGGAAGAGGATTTGGAAAATATCTTCAGGGGAGAGTTGCGGCCCCGACATTGAAAGAAAAACAAGATCGTTTTGGCTTAGGATTTAGGCCAGATGCAAAACAAAAAAGAAAAGAACTGGAAAAGAGACAAGAAAGAAGGCGTGCTCATTTGAATGGCGGAGAAACCAAGTGGGAACCCATGATAATTCCACACATATCTAAAACTTTTGTGTCGGGTGGGGTAATTCATGCTGAGCCCAATGCACCAAAAGAAAAAGACATCATAGCAATGTTGGGTAATGTTTGCATCAATGCCGTATCTGAGGAGACAGTAGAAGAAGGGACCTTATCGGATATTCGACCCTACGAACCAGGAAGCGTTTTAGACAACTGGACTGCAGAGGAGATTCCTGTAGTATTTAAAACTTATTCACAGTAATGCTCAGAACGCACTTATTACTTTAAGCCTAGAAGTGATAAGATTTCTTTTGTAAAATAGGCTCGTGTTCAAACATTATTATATTAATGAAGTACATCTTTGCTATCATTTGAAGCAAACATTCTTTTATTCCTTTCTTCATTTTGTGATTCCTTCAAATCATTCTTTCATAACCATTATACATAAAAATGACCATTCATGAATTCATTCATTCTTTCTATATTCTTGTGAACTACAATAGGTCTTCAGATATTAATGACGTGAGCAACGCTGCCACGAACTCGGAATATCCTTTTGAGCAGGACATGTGTTTAGAAGGATCACAGGATTTTGAAGATGATATAGACAGTGATTTATCCCCTGACTTATTAAGAATGGTAGAACAGGAGGAGAAACAAATTCTACCTCATGAGGAAACAGTAGAGACTGTGACATTGGAGGAGGGGAAGGTAGTGAAGATTGGAACACACATAACCCAGGAAACAAGACGAGATCTTGTCGAGCTGCTACAAGAATTCAAAGATGTCTTCGCATGGTCATATAAGGATATGCCTGGTTTAAGCACCGACATTATAGAACATCGCCTGCCTATAAAAGAAGATTGCAAGCCCGTTCAGCAGAAGCTTCGAAGGATGAGACCAGATATTGTGTTAAAAATAAAGGAGGAAGTTAAAAAATAGTTTGATGCCGGATTCTTGCAAGAGACCAAATATTCGGAATGGGTAGCCAACATTGTGCCTGTCCCTAAAAAAGATGGGAAGGTACGAATGTGTGTGGATTATAGAGACCTAAATAAGGCTAGCCCAAAGGATAATTTTCCTTTACCTCATATTGATACTCTGGTGGATAACACAGCAGGCTACTCGTTGTTTTCATTTATGGACGGCTTCTCGGGGTACAATCAGATAAAAATGCATCTTGAGGATATGGGAAAGACTACCTTTATAACGTTGTGGGGTACGTTCTGTTACAAGGTGATGCCATTTGGGTTGAAAAATGCTGGAGCTACATACCAAAGAGCTATGGTGACTTTATTCCATGATATGATGCATAAAGAAATTGAGGTTTATGTGGATGACATGATCGCCAAGTCTAGAACAGAAGAAGAACATATCCAAGTTTTGAGAAAATTGTTCTTGAGACTGAAGATATTCCAGTTAAAGCTCAATCCCGCAAAATGCACTTTTAGGGCTAGATCGGGTAAATTGCTGGGCTTCATAGTCAGTGAAAAGGGAATTGAGATCGACTCAGATAAGGTCAGGGCTATACAAGAATTGCCTCCACCGCGCACTCAAAAAGAAGTTCGAGGTTTCCTTGGGAGGTTAAATTACATTGCTCGGTTTATTTCATAGTTAACTGAAAAATGTGACCCCATATTTCGTCTTCTGAAGAAACATAATCCAGGTGTGTGGGATGATCAATGCCAGAAAGCTTTCGATAAAGTCAAACAGTACTTGTCGAATCCTCCAGTTTTGACACCCCCTTGTCCAAATAGGCCACTAATCCTGTACTTGATAGTGTTTGATCACTCTATGGGGTGTGTATTGGGTCAGCATGATGAGTCAGGGAGAAAAGAAAAGGCGATATATTACCTTAGTAAGAAATTTACTGAATATGAGATGAGATATTCGCCAATTGAAAATTTGTGTTGTGCCTTGATCTGGACAACTCGAAGGTTGAGGCAGTACATGTTGTACCATACGACCTGGTTAATCTCGAAACTAGATCCTCTTAAATATATGATGGAGTCAACCGCTTTGAATGGGAGAATGGCTCGATGGCAAATTTTGCTCTCTGAGTTCGTCGTAGTCTATGTGAGCTAGAAGGCTGTGAAGGGAAGTGCAATAGCAGAATTTCTAGCCAGCAGGGCGCTAAACGATTACGAACCCTTGAACTTCAATTTTCCTAATGAGGATCTGATGTTTGTAGCAGCTACTGAGGAAGATACCCTAGAAGATTGTCCTTGGAAGTTGAACTTCGACGGAGCATCAAATGCCGTTGGTAATGGAATTGGGGCAGTCCTGATATCCCCAAATGGAGATCGCTACCCATTCACTTGCAAGTTGGATTTCGATTACACAAATAATATGGCAGAATACGAAGCTTGTATCATGGGAATTCAAGTAGCCATAAACCGCAAAGTCAAGGTGCTAGAAGTATATGGTGATTCTGCATTGGTGATTTATCAGCTCAAAGGAGAATGGGAAACAAGGGATCCCAAATTGAGCAGTTACCGAAAATTAATTTTGGAGCTAATTGAGAAGTTTGATGATATCGCATTCTTTTACCTCCCGCGCGATGAAAACTAGATGGCTGATGCATTAGCCACATTAGCTGCCATGATCAGAATAAATAACCAGGAAAATATGAAGCCCATCCAGATGAGTATTTACGAAACCCCAGCTTATTGTTGCAATATAAAGGAAAAAGAAAGGGATGATCACCCCTGGTACCAAGATATATTGCGATATGTAAGGAATCGCGAATATCCTGAACAAGCGGCCGAGAATGAAAAGAGGACATTGAGAAGGCTAGCGTGTGATTATGTCTTAGACGGGGAAGTCCTATACAAAAGAAGAAAAGATCAGGTACTGTTGAGATGTGTCGACGCTGCTGAAGCTAAGATGATTTTGGAGGAAGTCCACGAGGGTGTTTACGGAATGCACCCTAACGGTTTCACAATGCCTAGGCAAATCATGAGATTCGGATACTATTGGTCTACCATGGAAGGAGACTGCATCAAGTATGCTAAAACATGTCACAAATGCCAGATATACGGAGACAAAATTTATGTGCCTCCTTTACCTTTGCATGTTATGACTTCCCCATGGCCTTTCTCCATGTGGGGCATGGACGTCATTGGGCCGATCTCTCTCCGAAAGCTTTAAACGGGCATCGATTCATCTTCGTGGTTATCGACTACTTTACCAAGTGGGTAGAGGCTGCTTCATACGCCAATGTTACCAAATCGGCAGTCAGCAGGTTCCTAAAAAAGGAAATCATATGCTGATATGGAATGCCAGAAAGAATCATATCAGACAATACGTTAAACTCCGAACAACAAAGACGATTGCGAGGTCTCATGTCAATATAGGATCAGACACCACAATTCATCACCATATCGTCCAAAAATGAATGGTGTAGTAGAAGCAGCCAATAAGAACATTAAGAAGATTGTGGGTAAAATGGCTGAAACCTATAAGGATTGGCACGAGAAGTTACCATTCGCTCTCTATGCATACCGAACATCAGTCAGGACATCTACCGGGGCAACTCCTTTCTCACTAGTCTACGGAATGGAGGCAGTGCTACCCATTGAGGTTGAAATTCCTTCCCTTCGAGTCTTGTCAGAGCTAAAGTTAGATGAAGCCGAATGGATCCAGTCTCGATATGATCAACTGAACTTGATTGAGGAAAAAAGGCTAAAGGCCATCCGTCATGGTCAGATATACCAAAAGAGGATGATGCGGGCTTATGACAAAAAGGTTCGCCCAAGAGAATTTTACGAGGGAGACTTAGTTTTGAAAAAGATCCTCCCCATGCAAAAAGATTTCAGAGGGAAATGGATGCCAAATTGGGAAGGACCTTATGTGGTGAAAAAGGCTTTCTCCGGAGGAGCATTGATCCTGGCCGAGATGGATGGGAAAAACTTACCCAATCCTGTAAATTCGAATTCTGTTAAGAAATACTATACTTGAAAAAGAAAAGAAGCCAAAGTGAAAACCCGCAAAGGGCGCTTTGAGATTTTTCAAAAAAAAAAAAGGGAGAGGCTAGGGTGAAAACCCGCAAAGGGCACCTTGAGACCAAAGGGGTTTTGAGTCGAAAACCGGAAAAAGGCGGCTCAAATTGTGATCAGATCATAATGGGGTATGCGGTGAACCTGCCATACTTGAATTAACAAGGAAAGGGTATGTTGCGTCTTGGTGCTTCGACAAAATACTCAAGATCTTCTAAACACATGTCACACTCAAGATAGTCTTCCAAACACTGGGGCAGAGAAGCTTAGGCGGCGATATCTAGAGGTCGCATAGTAGTCATTTTTATTCACATTAAATGTGCTATCTTTGAATATCTTGTTCTTTTCAAGATGTACCTTTTGATTAGTTTCTCTTATTAATCATAAGCTTTACTTCACACCAATTTTATTCTCAGCTATTGACATTACCCCCATGCAAGTGTGTTGCATTAAAATAATGATGGATGAACTAATGATGCTTTTATAAAAGAAGTTCTGCGCCTTACTCTAGATATTTCTAAATAAAATAAGAACCCAAAAATAGGTCAGTTGCGTAAAACTCACCAGGTTTAAGGGGTTGATAATATCGAAAAAAAGGGTATCTATATAAATGATGATTTCTCCATTTTTAAAGTACCACGGCAGAGGTGAGGCTTTAACAAACATTAAGTAAGAAGACTGTTCTCAAAGATGAAATGCTGTGAGAATCAGTAACCAATTATTTTGGATCCTATATGCTGAAGACATGGCATGGGACCATGCAAAAAATACAAACCTCGCACCTTCAGGATATGAAGTAATAGACATTGAAGCTACAACATGGGCAAATCAGTGGAGCATAGTAGTGATTCCTTTAAGTCTCGGGGTCAAATTACCGGCTGAATAAGGACAACATGATGCGAGCAAGGGTGCCCTTAAAACATCCTAAAAAGATCATCTTCATGACATTGTGCATTCATGTATATGTCGTCCATACTATATTTAGTTAGGAGCATCAGATTCATTCTGATCATTGCATTCTAACCATTTTGCATAAGCATAAACACGAAACTGATTTTACAAAGACAGTCCCTAGAGGATGTTATCGCAAAGATCGATGAAACTCAAGATCCCGCCTTCTTGAGCGAAGCGGATCGAAGATAGCAAATCTGGCAATCTTGAAGTTGCAGGAGTAGATTGAAGATAGCAGATCTGGCAATCCTGAAGTTACAGGAGCAGATCGAAGCCATACAAGTCTTTTCACCTTGAAGTCTCAGTGGAGCAGGTCGAAGTTACAAATCCCTCCTCCCTGAGTGTATTGAGGATCAACCTATATTTTCGAGAAGTTTCAGCAAGAAGATCGAAGTTACAAATCTCTTCTCTCTGAATTTCTATCACCTCGAAGTCCCAGAGGAGCAGGTCGAAGTTACAAATCCCTCCTCCCTGAGTGTATTGAGGATCAACCTATATTTCTGAGAAGTTTCAGTAAGAAGAATGAAGTTACAAATCTCTTCTCTCTGAAGTCCTATCACCTCGAAGTTTCAGTGAGAAGATTGAAGTTACAAATCTCTTCTCCCTAAACTTACAAGTCTGGAATTGAAGCGCTAGTTCCTAGGCCCTTAGAGATGCAGCGAGATGGAACAAAGCTACTCGAAGAAGAAAAGCACTGAAGGAGATCAAGATTTGGCAAGACCGGGCAAAATTGTCCCTTCTTGAAGTCTTTGCTCTATTCTCGTTACACGACAATGAGCAAAGAGGGGCAGCTGTAAGACCCAATTTATGCCCGGGCCTATTAACCAAAACCAATAAATAATAGAAAAACCAAAGTCTTTTAAAAACAGTCCAAATTACAAAAACAACCCAAATATTAAATTCCAATAAACCCACTTATCCTAGCCCAATTACAAGCCCAAAACCCAAATCTTAGAAAAAGACCCAGACGGCCCAAGCAGAGCTGAATGCCAGAAACTTCTGGAGCCTTCTCAGCAGCCACTCTTCACGCGCGACTCTTGGGCTACCGCGTGCCCCCACGCGCGACTCTTGGGCTACCGCGTGCCCCCACGCGCGACTCTTGGACTACTGCGTCCCTCACACGTGCCCCTGGCTTCGTTCCAGTGCCCCACGCATGCCACCACGTGCGCCACCACACGTACTCCACGCGCGTCGTTTTAGCAGCCTCTAGTGCCTCACGCGCTCCACCCCACGCGCAAGCCTTCATGCATTGTGCGTGCCTTCGCGCTCATCACCAGTGCACCTCCGTACTGCCTCAAGCGCCCCAGCGTTGTACGACCCCCTGCATCTTGGCCACGTCTGTACCTGCAAACGAACAGCAAAAAATGATAGAAACCGCAGCAAATAGAGAATAAAAATGAAACAAAATAGAAAAAAGAATTGTATTTTCTTTTCTTTTCGGATCGGCTATAAAAAGGGCTGAACCAAAACCCTGTATTCTTTACGCACACATAACAGAGCAATACAAAAATCGATAGCAGAGATTCAAACAAAAGGTTATTTTTTTCATCTTTTCATTGTTTTTTGAATCCATTTCTGTATCTCTTTCTTTTCTTCTTTGGTATATAATAAATAAAAGAGGGGGAAGAGGGGTTTACCTGGGCCGAACGTTCGACCTCCGTCTGCTCCGTCGTAATCGGAGTTCGATGTTGGTAAGCGAGTGAGGTTTTACGATTCTTGTCTTGAAAGTAAGTCAGACCACTTGGATACTGCTTTTCGCCGGACACGATGGCGATTTGGTGGTAAACAGAGGGGGGTTTTCATTCATCTACTGCTATTTGCTGGTTATGATGTCGACTTAGTGGTGAACGGAGGGGGTTTTTAGTTGTAATGAGGGAGAGAGAAAAGTTAGGTTTCTACCGAGGTTAGAAAGGAGGCTAGGGGTTTCGTTAAAGGGGTTAGCAGAGGACTTAATGTGGGTTTTAAAGGGAGAATGGCTATTAATGAAACGACGGCGTTTCAGGTTCAGTTTGATAGCCTTGAAACGACGTCGTGTGAGTGGCCCGATCCGACCCGATTCAGAACCCATTAGACCCGCGTGTTTCTGCGATAAAGGGGAAATTTGCGCATCTGGTCCTTCGTATTTCTGTGTTGCTTTTAATTAAATCTGTTATTATAGCACGATCATACTGTTGGGTTGAATTGCATTTTAAGTCCTCGGTTATTTAGGCGCGTTTTTATTTGATCCTCGAGCATGTTAAAACAAATCATTTTTTTAATAGTCCTTTAGTTTAATTATGTTTCGATTAAATATCTTTGTTTTCATATGCAATCCGTGCATTTATTTTATGTTTAATTCATTTATTAATTACTTATATTATTTCACAATCATTTATTTTAAATCTATTTATTATGTTAATTAGGTTTAGGTTCATTTCATATAATTGGTTATATTATTTTGCTTCATTTTCTTCAATTGCTAGTATTGAAATTATCTTATATGATTATTGCGAGCATATGAATTGTAATTTCTAAATTTATAACTATTATTTATTCGTGATTTATCGTTGTAATATTTGATGTATGGATTGATATATTGCTTTGTGTACTAGTATTCCATTGTATCCCCTGAAGGATGTTGTGTTTTAATATCATTTCGATTTTAAAATTATAAGGCAAGGCTTGCGTTCAAAGTTTTCGGGAAAATCGTGCTCTAACTTACTGAGTTTCGATTCTCTTCGTTTAAAACCTAGCAACCGAGTATCCTTTCTCTTTTAAATCAAAATACATAATATTTCAAATAAAAAAAAACTTATTCTTGGGATTTTTGAGATATTGCACCCTAACTTACTGGGTGTGATATTTTATTATCTCGAGATAAGATTTTTAAAAGAACAAAGGCAATATTCCGTATTCGGGAATTTTGAGAAAAAGTGCCCTAACTTACTGGGTTGCGATTTTTCATCTGACCCAAATAAGGGAATACCCTTCTTATTTATTTTAAAATATACAAGTATTGAATGTCGAAGGATAAATTCAACTTCTAGAATATAAAATGTTATGCCCTAACTTACTGAGTATGGCATTTTATTTTTCCGAAATAGGGAGCTTTGGCATCCAATACAGTTTTGCCCAAACAAAAATATATATAAATGGATCGTACTCTAAAATCTTTTCAAATTTTCGACATTAGGACATTATATAATCAATTAGGTACCAATTTTGGGCATTACGAGGGTGGTAACCCTTCCTCGTACGTAACCGACTCCCGAACCTGTTTTCTCGAGTTTTTGTAGACCAAAATTATTGTTTTAATAAAATTTTTTTATTAAAATAATCCATCTCAAGGTGATCCGATCACACCTCGAATAAAAGATCAGTGGCGACTCCATTTCCATATTTTTTAAAGTCGATTCTCTTTTTTTTAAACCCGATAAAAAATGGTTTCGAATAATTGTTTGCACACAATCATAATAAATAGGAAATACATCCATTTTATTTCAGAAACACCATAATGAAGCTCAGAGTGTTAAAACATTATAAAATTTCAATCATCAATACAACCAAGACCCAATGTTTTTACATGGTCTTTAGTCTTTGGTTGTAAGCCTTTAGTTAACTAATCTACAATCATAAGATCAATTCAGATATGCTCTATAGGCACTTTTTATTTTTGAACTTCCTCATTAATGGTAAAATATTTTAATTTCATATGTTTTGCACCTTTAGAATACTTTTCGTTTTTGGAGAAAAATAATAATGCGGAATTATCACAGTAAATTTTTAACGGCTTGGTAATGGTGTCAACTATCCCAAGTCCTGAAATAAAGTTCTGCGGCCATAATGAATGAATAGTAGCCTCAAAACATGCCACAAATTTTGTTTCCATCGTAGATGATGCAATGACAGATTGTTTAGCACTTTTCCATGATATGGCTCCTTTAGCAAGTAAAAGCAAATAGCCAAATGTAACATCTCTGACATCCCTCGGGATATGAACAGTGTCAATTTGGGTTGACACATGTTCGAAATTTTCAGAGTAGACAAAAATAGAATTATTAATGTTAGTGGGAAAGGTAATTGAATATTATAAGAAATTAAAAATACTTTCTAATTTAGGGAACTTAATTTAAGGAATGGACTAAATTGTAAAAAGTGTGAGAAGTGTTGGGCTATAGTGCAAAAATTAGAAATAAGAAATGACTAGATTAAATGAATGAGAAAAGGGTAAGGGCTAGGAGTGTAATTTGTCCATAGAAGTACATAAAGGAGTATATGGTGTTGGAAGTAAATAGGTATCATAAATGTGGCATTGAGATGATTGAAATTTTATTAATTAAATATTATAATAATAATAAAAAAGAAGAAGAAAAAGACAGTAGATATTTTTAGTGCATAGAAAGATGTCAAGTTTCTACCCCACGTCTCTCTCTCCATTTTTACTAAGTTTTGCTTTTCTTTCATTTTAGTCCCTCCATTTTCAACCTTTTTCCAAAACTTTAAACTCTAAAATTTCTTCATAGATTGTTAGTAAAATCAAAAGGACAATTCCGTAGTAAGTTTATCATCTTCTAAACTAGCTAATAGCCATTTTGGTGGAGAAACAAAAGTGAAGAAAAGTTAGGGATTAGGAAAATTACTATGTGTGTGAGTGATAGTAGTATGGTGCAAGTGTTAGTGGCACTTCGGTGCAGAGTGAAATCCCCACATCCGTGTGAAGAATAGTGACACTTATGTGCATATTATCGACATTTCTGCATATCCTATTGTGTTCTACTAAGTCTACAATTGGGCAATTGAATTACAAGGTAAGTGACCTTAAAAGTGACATTGGTAAGTAGCTTGCAACTTGTTGAATTAGTGTCTTACTCTAGTTATTATTGAAACAAATTTGTGCATGGTAATAGTTATATATATGTTTATATATGTGTATATGTAAGGAACCAATTTTAAATGTTCTGTTTAATTCTTGATATATTTACTAAAATCTTGTGAACTTAGTGATTTTATTTTCAAACACGTAGTTGTGGTCTCGTTTTGAAGCTCTAGAGGAGAAGTTAACATCCAACTCATCTCATCACGAAATCAAGCCTTGAAAAGAGTATGGACTTAAATTTTTATACTTTAGTTTTTGGCATGTATTTAGGAATAGGTTGGAAATGTTATGGATGATTTCAATGGAAGCTTTGGTGCTTTTAGTTCCTTATGTAAATAATGTAAATTGGTTTGGTATGGTAGAAATTGAATTAGATTAGGAGTTATTCTAAGGTTGGAAATTGGTATATTTGAATGGTTAATGGTTGATATGGATATTATATATTATTTATATGTTGTCCTAAGTGTAAAGGAACCAAAAATTTGCCAAAGTCTTAAGGTGGCAGGATTAAGGTTGCGATGTCAGTCTCTATAAAGTCGCGACGAGCTCAAGCCAGAGAGTGACATCACGACATGGAATTTCATGAAGTCACGACGAGCAATAGTTTAGACTTTACAAGTTGATCCCTAAACGACCTCCAATCACCTTAGGAGCTTTTGTAAGCTCATTTTAAGCTCGAATAAGCGTTTGAATCATATGTTAATTGTATTTTAAGCTTAACAACTTGAAAAAAAATTAAATTGATTTGGAGTGATCGAAGTTGCTTCGGCAACGAATGTGACTTCCCCGTACCTTGACCTGACGATCGGGTCAGGTAAGGGGTGTTACATTTGGTGGTATCAGAGCTTAAGATTTTTCATTCTTGGGTCAAAAATGAGTTTAGAAGTAGATGTCGTATAGGAGATAACAATATGATGAGATGATATTTTTGCTAATGAAGTTTAATTTGTGAATTATAGATTGAAGAATGCCGAACAATTCTTAAGAAGAAACTAATGGAGAGGTAGAGAGTAGAGCCTTCAATGCAAATCGAAGAGGCAATAGACCATTACTTCGAGCTCGAAATGAGTCGGGAGAGCCCTTAAATTTGGGGTCTGCTAGTGAAGACAAGCAAGATCAAATACCTGAATCCAGTATAGGTGTATGAGCTGAACCAGGACAAATTCTGCTTAGGGAAGAAATGCCGGCTCATGAGGCATTCTTCCAAACTCTAAATCAGTTACTTCAGCAAATCATGAGAGCTGCTACAGCTCCTCCAGTTCTAGCCCCAACTCTTCCTCCATCTCCACCTCCTATTCAACCTATGCTCATACTGGTACCTCAGCCTCCTCCCCCTACTCCTAGTTATCGATCTCCCCTTGAAAAAATAAGAAAAAATGGGCTGAAGAATTCAAAGGAAAGAAAGAGGATGACCCCACAAAAGCTAAATATTGGCTAGAGAATAGCCAAAGGGTGTTCGAAGAACTACAGTGCATTGATGAAGATAAGTTGAGGTGTGTTGTTTCCTTGTTGAAAGATGAATACCAGTGGTGGACTACTGTCCAAAGTGTGAATCCTGTTGAAAGGATTACATGAAACTTCTTCCTAGCTGAATTTAGGAAGAAATATGTTGGTCAACTATATATTGAGTGGAAGAAGAGAGAGTTTATAAACTTTAAGCAAAACAATATGACAGTGGCCGAGTATGAGAAAGAATTTATTAGGTTGAGTAAGTATGCTCGAGAGTTGGTAGCTACCGAAGTAGAGATGCGTATAAGGTTCGAGTGGGAACTAAATGAAGACATTTTTGTCTCTATTATAGCTTTGAATTTGCAATATTTTTCTATTTTTGTTGAAATAACCTAGAGGATAGAAGAGGGAATGAATAGGTAGAAGAACAAAAGTTTGGGGAAAAGATCGGCTACTAATTTTGTGCCACCACCATCCGCAAAAAGAACCAAAGACTTCAGAGGTTCTAGATATTCATCTCCGTCTATGGGGTAGAAATCGAAAGGTCAAGGAAGACCATCTCAGCAGACCACCTTAGTTGCTGGTACTAGTGGTACGAGAAGGAGACCAATACCGCCATGTGAACAATGTGGCAAGAATCATTTGGGTGAATGTTAGTTGATTACTAGGGCTTGTTTCTGTTGGATCTGTTGTCCTAAGTGCAGTATTTTTGTTAATGTACACTTGTAATTTTTTCGAACAGATTGGTTAATAAAACAAATTCATTGATTACATTAATATGCTTTGTATAATTTTCCTCATATGGTTTTTGCACGCAAAGAAAAATAGAAGCAAATGTTGCTCATTGGTTGTCTAATGTTTAAACTGATACTAAGCGGTATTACGTGGTCTGATTGTAATATAGAAAGACAGCTTGTATTAGTAGACGAACCTAAACATGTCATTAGTCTAATGGAAAATGAACAAACCGATTGAAAAACTAATATTTCGTCTATCAAATCCAATTGGGGAGATGCTTTGCCTTGGGCATCGAAGTGGATAACTCCCAGAAGATAGAGACATAGATGTGACTGACTGGACTGACAATATATAGGACTGGACCCAATTAGAATAGATCTTGAATTCGTTTATGGATCTATTCACTTATGACATTCATAGTGTGGCATACCTAAATCCTAAGTGGATAGAAGACTATGTATGCGTGACTCGTTCACTTTCATGTAAGTAAAAGCCTGAGTTCAAATAAATAAGGGAACTGAAAGCTGGTGCATTGGGTGTACGACTTCTATAGTATGTAGCATCATTCACAGCAGTGGAATTCATAGCTCGAGACATAGGTAAATGATATCCTCTCGTAGGTATTAAATGGTTGATGAAAAGTAAACGTGGCCCGAGTCGTTCGTCATTGTGATGGATGACTTGATCACTATTTGATAGTGATTGACTTTTCATAAAGGAATATGTAATGGTAACCATGAGATAAAATAGGATTATATTATGAGAACGAATATAATCCCAAAGAGATCAATGATATACTATGAAGGTAACACACTTATGACAAGGTCATTGGATGAGCACTGAATAGTTGCTTTCGTAATGGTATGTCGTTAGTGGGAGCTCAGTCACGATGCTATAATGGAATGCATTCGGGACTAAATGAGTTTTTAAATAATGGGCGAAAAGCCGGAACTTAACTATAGATCATTTGAGCCCTAATTTCATATGTCCAATTGATCCCTCCGCTAGCTCATTGAAACCATAAATGAATTACATGTTTGAATCAAAATGAACGGAATGAATAGAAACAAAGAAATGGAAAAAAAATCAAAAATGATTATGGTTTTATTCGAAATGGAATCGTTTGGAAATGAATGTGGGTTTCTAAAAAATGGAAATGAAAATGAAAATGAGAAATGATCCATTTGTAAATATATATGGATTACTCAGAAATAATTAGAATAATGAGTTTATATTTTTTTTTAGCAGTTTTAAAGCCTCAAAATGAAAATAAATCATTTGGTTATAATGAACAAGTTGAGTTGTGAAATATTGAATATATTTTTTTGGAAATTTTACCAGGGGCAAAATCGTCATTATTTTACTAGGGTAAAATTGGGATAAGAAATTTTTTTAATTGAAAAATTACTATTTATTTTTTAAAATAGAAAAATATGTATTGGATTGGATTAAATTATAAAGTGCTTTGCTTAAAAGTCCAGAAAACACATATAATTGGGCCTAATGCAATGAGAGGTATGAATCTCCATCATAATACGTATGAGGGGAAACACATCCTATTAGCCCCTCTCCCTCTCCTAGTTGGATTAGGAAGTTGTTTTTCTATTTGAAATAAACATCTACAATTCAACAAGGGTTCTACCTTCTTTCCCTATAAATAGATGGCATCAGTAGAGTTATTTACTTTACTTGGAGAGGTTGTTACTCTGCTGAAAAATAGAGAGAATTTATTCTCAACTATTAAATATATTTTTCCAGAATAATAATTATACCGGTTTCTATTATAAAGAAGAGAGAATTTTTATTTTCACACCAAAGATAATTTTTTTTCTAGTTTTGTGTTTTGATTCAATTGGTTCGAGCCCACACTCGAAGCAGTTCGTGACAAGAATAGCGGAGAAGATCGTTTGGTTGAAAGTCGAAAAACGTCAAGGATCCGCTTATTCAAAAACATAGGTATGATTTCAATTCAAGGTTTATTGCTATAAACATCACAAATCGGGTCAGTTTTCAAAATTTTAATTTTCAGTTGTGTGAGAAAACCATTTTCAAACCAGATTTTTCTAACAACTGGTATTAAAAGCCAGGTTGTACTATGTTTATAGTGTAAACTAAGACCAAATCTCTTTCTTCATCTTGTTTGATTAATATTTGATAAGATATGGTATTCTTGTAATTATTTGTATGTTTAGGGAAATGTATGTGAATAAATATATGTAACACCCCTTACCCGTATTCAACACTGGAATAGGGTTATGGAGTATTACCAAACATACAACACATTTAAACATACTTTTCTCATACATTTAATCAATACCTGTAATCATCATTCAATCTCAAACACTTTGTCCCTAATACGAGCCTATGAGGCCATAAACATGCATTGGGAGTGGTTCGGGACTAAACCGATAACTCAGGAAATTTTTCAACACTGATAAAATTTTTCTCTAAAACAGGGGACACACGCCCGTGTGACCCAGTCGTGTGTCTCCAGCACGCCTGTGTCACAGGCCGTGTGGACATTCGAAATGGGAGCACATGGCCGTGTCCCACCCCGTGTCCAAAAAAGTGAGGTTACTGACTTGGGTCACACAGCCAACCACACGCCCATGTGCTAGGCCGTGTGCCAATTAGGGGGTATACTGACTTGTGCCACACGACCGATCACATGCCCGTGTGGGAGACCGTGTGGAGCATACTGACTTCATTTCAATTTCAAAACCAGGGGACACACGGCCGTGTAACATAACCGTGTGTCACACACGGCTGAGACACACGCCCGTGTCTCTGCCCGTGTGGAAAAAAATAGGCTATTTGTAAAGCCATTTTGCCACCCTATTTTTACATACCTGCACAAGCATAATTTGCAACATTTTATAACTCAATAGGCAGCTAATCCATAACATTTCATACACATATTTGAATACTTATACGCAACCAAAGCATTATACCAAGTTAAGCCAAATCAAATGGCTTTATCTTATACCACAACATGTACCAAAATCACTAGCTCAAGTAACCATAACTATCATCTTTATAACTAGCCTATACATGCCATATTTACATATATCCATGACTTCAAAGGTACCAATCGGCAACTGGATAGTGTGATACGTATCTCTGACTTTATCCGAATCGAGCGAGCTATCGAACCTCTATGAAACACGGAAAAGAAACAGAGTAAGCTTTATAGCTTAATAAGCCCATATAATTCAGAATTAAACTTACCATTTATACATAATCAAGACAATAAATAAGGTGTACTCAATTCAATTACCAAATGCCTAAACACAAGCATTCATCAATAAGTTAGTTACATAAGTGCATATAATCATCCATTATCTCAATTTAATACTCAATACATTGTATCATATCAAATTCATATATCACGTACATCATTTGTAACATTTCACTCTCAATCATATAAACAATAATTCATTCGATAACAGTAACTCATCCGTATAAATGATGATTTCATCCATATAAACAGTAATTCATCCGTATAAACACATAGCTTTTTCACATAACCAATAATAGAATTTATGCCCGTTGAACCTATTAGAATATCGAGGGATACTCGGGTGATATACATTACGTGTATAAATCAGTAATCCGTCAATTCATTATCATTTTCGCTCTTTCGAGCTATGATCAGTAAGCTCCTCCTTAGCTGATGGACAGTAAGCTCTATTGAGCTGAAACGGTAAGCTCTGACGAGCTGAAAACAGTAAGCTCTTACGAGCTGATATATCGGTAAGCTCATACGAGCTGTGGTGAGTCCGCAACACATGCAGAATCTCGACTAAAACAGTAACCCTAGTGACATGTCACTCGTATCCTATGACTTTCTACGGTTCAAACGGGACTCGGTATTCAATAATTCTCTTCAGTTAGGCATTCAAACTCAGTAATACCATTTACTCAATTATACTTTCATTTCAAATAATTTACAAGTATTTAAAAATTTGATTGTAATTATACGAACTTACCTCGAGTTGCTCGGATGGAAATTATCAACTATTCGTCCACTTTTCCTTTTCCCCGATCTAATCCCAATCTCGTCTTATCTTGATCTATATTTTATCAAATTTAGCACATTCAGAATTCGGTCTATTCAATTTAGCCTATAATTTACAATTTGGAAAATTTACACATTTGCCCCTAATGTTTCACATTTTCACAATTTAGTCATTATCACATAAAATTGCAAATTCATGCAATTTAGTACAAACCCATGCTTAGCCAAATTTAATACAAGTTATTAGCAGCCCATATTTTCAATTTTAACACTTTTAACCACCACATTTCACATTTTCTCAATTTAATCCCTTTTTGACATTTTTGTCAAAAATCACTTTACAAAAGCTATTAATCTAACATTAAAATTTCCAAATCTATCATAAATCATCAAATTACTCAAGCATTCAACAATGGCAACATGATAACCCTTTAACAGTTTCGAAATCTAGGGTATGGGCTAGCTAGAATACAAAAGCAACGATATCAAAAATATAAAAATCATTAAAAACCGAGCAAAAATGAACTTACATGCGCACAAGGACTTGGCCGAACCTTCAAAGCCCTAAAAATGGTGGTTCCTTAGCTAAATTTTGGTTGAAGATGAAGATATTGGGTGGAAATTTTGTTTTATTTTACTTATTTTATCTTTAATTCATAAATTACCTATATAATCTTAATGATAACCTTTAAAAATCACTTAATATATACCCATAATTATCCACTCATAATTAAAATGGTCTAATTACCACTTAAGAACGTTAACTTTAAGGTTCTATAGCTGTTAGACACCTTTAGCTAATAGAACACAACTTTTACACTTTACGCGATTTAGTCCTTTTTCTCAAATTGACCATTTAAACGATAAAATTTCTTAACGAAATTTTCACACAATCACTCAATCATGCTGTAAAAATTAAAATATTAATAAAATAAATATTTAGACTTCGGATTTGTGGTTCCAAAACTACTATTCTGATTTGACTAAAAACGGGCTGTTACAATATATATAATTATTTTATTGTAATGGATAAAGTAATTTTACCAAAGTTTTGATTCCTAGAAATTTATTTGTAATTTAATTTTTTTTTGAGCATGTATATTTTAGATTGTGGACTATCATCTCCATGCAGGGTTTTATTTTTATTATTTATTTATTTAGAATAAAATATGTGAGCCGGAAACAAACATAGGAATTTTGTAACCTAATTCTTTCCCGGCAAAACCCAAAAAAACAAGACGATGGAAACCAAACCTAGTGGAGTCAATGGTGGTAAATGGTGGCAGTGACATAGAAACGGCAACAGAAAGACGGTGACGATGGAAATGTGAGTCGCTACCACAGCAAAAGACCGTGGTGGCAAAATTGAAGACCCAAAGTATGTTTTGGGGTGAATTTTGTAATTTTATATTTTTTTATTATTTTTCTAGGATAGAATCATGGAAACTTTGGCTAGTCAGAGTCATTTAAATTTTATGGTAAGATAAGCATGATGATATTTATATGACTATGAATGTGTGTTCATGCATATATGAGATAAGCATGTCATATAGATAAGGGAAGAATGCCACGTGTACTTATCATGCATTTATTGATCATTCATGATTGAAACCGGAAATTAAGAACCTTGCATGTTTTTAAAATACTTAGTGGGAGAAGGTCTCTAAACAAGACCTACAGCATCTATCAATGGTTTCTTGTGATGGTATGAAATGGACTTGCCTTAAGATAGACGTTGTCATGTGGATCTCACTGAGGAGATTTCTTAAAAGTAAGCAAAATTTTCGTATGATAGTTAGATCAGCCTCTGTGATAGGTATTATCATACGAAAAATAAAAAAAAATTATCTTCAAAAAGGACAACTAGTCACAGCATGCTACTCGGTGAGATTGTCCCAAGATGACTCATTTTTTGTGCATGACGCGATAGGTGTTGATTTGATGGTTATACAATCAAGATCATCTAGTTAAGTAACTCCCCAAAGAGCTATCCTTAAGTTAGAATGATCGCCAACCATTTAGTACGTGTGAATGCCTAAGGAATTAGGTTCATGTACTAATTGGATAGAAATCCATGTTCTTATTAGTTGATCATGATCATTCTAAGGTGGCTTGATTCAATGGGTGTAGGAATTATTGTTGTAACGGCTTACAAATGTTTTCAAGGTTTAATGTAAGAGGCATGCATCATCTTAATGCATACCATAATGTTGCAAAACATTTTCAAACATTTGCTTAATACAAATATATTAATATATGAATGTTTTATTTTCAATTTGAAAATGGCACCAACTCCGTTATTGAACATACTCACTAAAAAAAATTGAGTGGAAATAATTATAAGTAATGGAAAAGGAACCTAATGATAGTCCTGAGCTGTGAGAAACTTAAAATAGTTCTTGATAATAAGTGACCATCGGCAACTTAAGTTGAGGCTAGAAAACGTTGGGAGGAGTTTGATAAGATAGCTTACTGCTATATTCTGGCAAGCATGACCAGCACCTTATATAAGCAATTAGAGAGCTGTAAGACTGCCAAGTGATTCTGGATAATCTAGAAGACATGTTCGGAGACCAAGTTGCCTTGGCTCAATAATCTGTAATAACTAGCTTGATGAATGCCCAGTAAAAACCCAACACTTCGATCAAAGACCATATAATTACTCTTATGAGATACTTTACCGAGGACACAGACAATGAGGCCAATTTGGACCTGAACACTTAAATTGAGATGGTGTTTAAAAGCTTATCCAAGGACTTTGCTGGTTTTCAGGCCGCATATAACCTTAGCAACAAAAGCTTGACGCTTACACAACTCATGAAAGAGTTATAATCTTATGAATTAATGTTGAATGGCGGTCAGTCAGTCCTAAGAGCAAAAGCAAACATAGTTGTCACTTATTCCTCAAAAGGGAAGGGAAAACATGCTAAGAAAGGCAAGACTAAGGTCTCTGGGCCACCACAAGTGGAAAGGAAGAGAACCAGAAAGTCTAAAGACTTATTTAAGTCTAAATGCTTCTTCTATAGTAAGAATGGGTACTTCAAGACAAAGTATAGAGAATGGAAGGAATACCTAGCTACCAAAGGCAAATGTATGGAACTCTTTATGATAGAAGCTTATTTAGTAGAGGATTCAATAGACCACTGGGTCATTGATTCGAAAGCCACTAATCATGTTTGTGTTTCTCAACAGAGTAGATGAAAGATCTTAGGGATAAGAATCTATCACTGCGAACCAAAAACGGGACAACTATGGTAGCTAAAGTAGTGGGAGATGTACATATTTACTTTGATAATTTTAGAAAGATTATTTTGAAAGACGTTTTCTATGTACCAAGTTTCAAGAGAAACTTAATTTCAATTGAATATTTATATAAAGACAGCTTGATCGTGACTTTTAATATTGAAATTGCAATATTTAGAAATCGCAATCATATCTCTAACAGATGGATGTCAAATAATCTCCATTTTATCAAACCAAATATGTACTCACTGCTTGAGACTGAAATATTGAATAAAAGACTTAAATCCGACCCGAATATCAGACACCGCGAACTTTTGCCATCAGAACCCAAGAAGAAATTGATGCCCTAAATGTGATAATTGGCACTTTCTATTTGTTTGGCTCTCTTGTATTTGTATTAATTGATCCTAGATCTATGCATTCATATATTTGCATTACATTAGTTAAAGAAAGAGTTACCGATAGATTTTATTGAAAATGATGTCATAGTTACCAATCCTTTTGGACAATGTGAAAGAGTAAATAAAGTATATAGTGTCCTCTAAGAATTCAAGACCACAAGTTTCTAGTCAATCTCATGGCTCTTGTAACACCTCTATTAATTGGGTTGGGATACATACTTAAACATTTCTATTTCATAATCAGACTGTAATACCTATTTGATAAAAACTTACAACATTGTCTAAATTTAATACAAAGTTTACTGTCCGAACTCTAGACTCTAAGGAATCTAAACAAATACAACATGGTCGCCCCCATGGCGAAGTTCCTAAAGGTGCTCCCTTCCTATGTACATGGCACTTTCCTTTGAGGCTGTAACAGCCCAAAATAGGACCTGGTCGGAACAGTGGTTTCGAGACCACAAACTCGAAGTAAAAATATTTAATTTATGATTGTTTTAGAGTCTATGATATTTTTGGGTGATGGTGTGCAAATTTTGTTAAGTAATTTTTATCGATAAAGTGCCCAATTTTATTATTGGGATTAAATTGCATTAATTGCAAAATATGAGTTCTAGAACATAAGTACTTGTTTTAAATGGGGGTTTAAACTAGAGGTCTTTAAATGGAAAATAAAACATCATATTTTGTTATGGACAAAACTAGTCATGGAAGGGTAAAAATTGAAGGTTTAGTAAAAAGGGCATTTTTGTCATTTGGGTGTTTTAAGGCATAAAAGACAAAATTGAAACCCAAAAATCTGCTCATTCTCTTCTCCATGCTGCTGAAATTTTCAAGAAGCCATGGCTAGGGTTTCAAGCTTTTTCAAAGCTCAATTGTAAGTGCATTTGAGCCCCGTTTTTAATGTTCTCGTATTTTTGAGATCCTAGAAGTTTAACCTTTCTATTTTAACCATTTATTTACATGAAAAATGAAGTTTAAAAATTGACCCATGCTAGATATTTGTGCATTTTGATGTTTAATGGTAGAATAAGGGTGCACGAGGTTAGGAGAATGATTTTTGCTAAGTGATTTTCGTTGAAAATGGTTAAAACGGGTTAATTAGTAAAAGTTGTAAATGCTCCTAAAAGTGTGAAATAATAAGAATTTGAGGTTGCTTTGGAAGAGAAAAAGGTTCGGCTGACCTTGAATTTTATAGAAATTGAATAAAAATCATATTATGAGCCTAGGGGCAAAATCATAATTATGAGAAAGTTTAGGGGCAAAATTGTAAATTTTCCGTAGTATGATTTTTGTATTAAAATGAGTAATGTGAGTGATAATTAAGTGAAATGTGACATTTTAGATCAAAGAAATCGAGATTTGGACCAAGTACAGGGAAATGTCAATCAAAATGACCGATTCGCGTCGAGGTAAGTTCATATGGTTAGTCTATAGTGAACGATTATTAAATTTGAATTGAGATGATGTATTATTTTATATATGTTTGTTATCTAATCATGACTTTATGCAACTACGAGATTGGATTGAAGGATCAATCGTGAGAAATGCAGGGTCAAGTACATTCGTACTACGACTCGTGATGAATTGACGGAAAAGACCATGGTTGGACCATGGCAGTGAGTGTGCCAGTGTAAGACCATGTCTGGGACATGGCATCGACACCGAGATGAGTATGAGCTAGTGTAAGACCATGTCTGGGACATGGCATCAGCTCGAGATGAGTGCCAGTGTAAGACCATGTCTGGGGCATGGCATCGACACCGATATGTGATCCCATGTAAGACCATATCTGGGATATGGCATTGGCGTCCTACCAGGCGTACGAGATATCCCGAACATCCCTAATATTACAAGTAGTTCAATGGGAAATTCAAGGAGTATGCTCAAGATAAGTAAGAATAGGATATGTGAGTATTATGACTAGGCACAGGTATGTATATGAGACTCATAAATAATGTGCTCGGATTATGATGCATTAATGATAAGGATGCAAACGAGTAAGATGTGTCTATGATCACTTGATTGTTATGTGCCAATTTATAATATGCTTTGGTGTAAGTGTGTATAAATGAAAGTGAACACAAAGAATTAATGAATGAATGAAATTGACATTAAAACAGTTGTGGGCAGCAGCATTAGTATAACTTTGAAAAATCACCAAAAATGGTGGAAATTTAATTAAAGTCTGAGTGAGATATGAAATTAAATCTTAATGAGTCTATTTTTTTTATAAAAGAAACATAGTAAGCAAAATAAGTGTGAATTATGAGATATTTGAATTTTAGTGAGACATGATCAGAATGAGTTTCGGAATCCCCTGTTCCAACTTTGGAAAATAATTAAAAATTGTACAAAAATAATTATGGAGTATAATTCATATTATTAAAATCCTTAATAAGTCTATTTTCAATTGAAATAAACGAGAACATCATATGAATTTTATACGAGGAGAAAATCGATTCGTAGTGAAGAAGTGTCATAACTGTTGGACAGTGAAACATGGGTAAATTTAATGAATAAACTGTACTAATTGGCTAGACCAAAAATTATGAAATTTCTATGGTAAGAAGTTATGTGAGTCTAGTTTTAGGGAAAATTAACGGTTCTTCATTCGGAGCTCTGTAGCTCGAGAAATAAATAATTTAGTGACAGTGACTCAAGTAGACATATTAATGTGAACATGAGTAATAAGGTGTGAGCATGTGATATAATGATTATATCATCTTAAGAAATTATTGTGAGGATTTATCCACACAAGTTTATTAATTTCTTATTATTTGCATATGAACTTACTAAGCATTTATGCTTACTTCCCCTCTCTTTTCCCTTGCCTTGTAGTATCGCCTAGTTAGCTCGGGGATCGGTGGACGTCAGAGATTCGCTCACACTATCAATTGGAACACTTGGTATATCTAGATACATTAATTTTTTGGTTATGTCATGTATAGTAGGCTTGGTCGTTTTGTCATATATTTCATATTTCTTATGGCCTAAAATGTTGGCCCTTATTTAATAAATGTTCATTTTGATTAAGGCTATTTGGAGATGGCCAATATTGATGGTTGTTATACGCCTATGATGTGGTTATTCATGTATGTGGTAATTGCATAATTGAGATGTTGTGGATGTGGTTTACAAATGATTTCATGAATGACGATGTGTATGGGAATGTGTATGCAAAATAGCCAACTTCCAGGCCACACGGGCAGAGACACGACCATGTGTCTCAGCCATGTGACAGACACGGTCTAAGAGCACGGGCGTGTGCCAAGGCCGTGTGACCCTATTTTGATGATGACATCATAAACAGAGAGTTACATGGGTTAGGGACACGGGCGTGTCCCAGACCACAAGGGCGTGTGACCCCTGTTTTGACAAAATTTTCTAAATTTTCCCAAAAGTTTCCAAAGTTCTCGGTTTAGTCCCGAACCATCCTAAAGGATGTTTTGAGCTTTATAAGCCCATATAAGGGACAAAATGCATGTATTAGAAAATTTTAAAATTTTATGAAATTTTATGACCCGATTTTACATGTTCAAGAAATTTTAAGTCCGGTAACGCTTCGTACCCTGTTCTGGCGTTGGATACGGGTAAGGGGTGTTACAGAGGCCCTTTTGATTAATCACGATCTGGTTCCTCATTTCACAATTCCTACAACCACAGATCCAACATTTGTAAGTTTGAATGAACTTAGTGAGTTTCTACTCTACACGAAAAGAAACCCCCATCATGCAAGGGTTTAAAAAAATATGCTTAGATATAATAAACTCATTGATCATTCTGAGAAATTTCTCTTAAACTCGTCGTAGTGGGCTATCTTATTCCAGGTCCTATCCATTAGCGGATAGATCATTAAGAGATTGCCTTCCAGCCATTATACTAGCCTTCACAGTTCCTTTGTTTGTCTTACCATCTTTGCAGACTCTATCCATTCTTTACTTGGTATTCGTTCTTCTATTTATTCCTAGTGTGGATCCTTTATTTTACCTAGTTTCTACAAGATAGTTTTTTGTATACCCTTCTATTGATCCTTGAATATTTCCCCCTGGACGACCATTTTAGTTCGGTTTAGTCCAAGGTGGGCTCTTCCTCTTCCTATAGTCCCGAATGACTTACTATCATCTCAACTTCTAGGTTAACTAATGTGATTTCCCATCTTTTGGCAAATTTAGCCTATTTTAGGACAATAGTGATTGGATTACTTCCTCATAATCCACATTGTTTGAGGTACCATGCTCGAAGGTATAACACATTCATCCGTTGTGGGTCACTCTTACCTTCAGTACTCCGCTAACTATCGTTGGAGTGGTTATTTGCACCAATTATCCCTCTCATGTTGGTCCCCATAGAACTAACCATTTGGAAGGTACTTTCCCAATGGTTTCCCCCATTTTGGTAGTTCTCTCTAATATTGGTTCTGACTAATCCCTCCTGTCCTTGTGGACTAATAGGCATTCTTTCGATCAACCACCAACATACAAGGTTCCTTAAACACCCTCTGGGGATTCTTGATGGCGGATTTTTATCTAAGATCACCGGTTAAACCTTGTTACGTTTGTACATTAGGCAACACTAGCGTGTCAATTCCCATGACTACTTCTTGCTAGGTACCACCCATATGCCCTATTGGCTTTCATGACTACTTTTCTAGCAGTCTCTTTCCACCTTTATTATGTTTCCCATTCAATGACGGATTCTTTTGACCTGCTTAGCTAACTCTTACATGACTATACTTCCACTCTACCTCTACCTTTCTTCCCTCTTTGTAGAAGTTCCCATTATAGTCATCCTGACTAACCACCTGTCTATTGTCCCGGCAGACTATCTATGCTGTAATAGTCGAGCTATAGACTTATACAACACACCATATCTTAATGTTCTGGCAGACTCCATTGGCTGCCATAGTCTAACTATAGTCCTACACCTCGGGATCCCAGTGTTTACTGTCTCGTCGGACAATCCCATGTTTAATGTCCCATCAAACTATCTATGACGTCGTTACGTCTTTCAGCTATAGTCTTACACAGTATAACCCCGTTTTTATTGTCCCAGTGGACTATTAAAGGATGTCATAGTGTCTTTCAGTCATGGTCTTAGTCCTATTTATCTATTCTGGCATGTTTTCTCATGACATCATAGCGTCTTTTGGTTATGGTCTTACCCATTGTTATCAAGATGCCGTGGAGTGTTTCAGTTATGGTCTTACTCATATTTATCATGATGCCATAACATTTTTCAGCTATGGTCTTACTCATTTTGTGTGTATAGCCTCCGATTGAACTCATTGCCTAGCCATGATCTTTTACTTACTTTCTTGTTGCATTCCATCCATTCTTTCATTCGTCATCCTAACATTGATGCTCGAACACCGCAGTGTCCCCTCTGCAAAGCCCGGAGCTTTGTTCATCATTGGTGCACATAGCAACACCACATGGTGGTATCTAATAGAATTACTCTTTTTTCCCCTTCTTAACTTTGTCTAACCCGTCATTAATCCCCTTTTATATTACCATATATATTACACTTGTTTTTATATATATAAAGCATCATGAGATCATGCATACTGAACTAAAATGGCAGATACTCATAGACCCATGCAAGCTTTCAACATACTTAGCATTTCAGGGTAGAGTGCAGAAACTCACTTGATACTCATTTGTTTCACCAGCTTAGATTTTCCAAACGCTAGAGCTTCTATTCTCTTAATAGCTAAGCATGACAACAAAATCATGGGTTAGACTCAAGGTTTTTACTTTAAACCTCAATTTTCTAGAAACATGTAAAACCCTTTAAAATAGTTTCTAGAAATCCTTATCTTTGTTCTCCTAACTTTACGTATACCAAAGGGCAGAGAACCTTATCAGCTGGTTAGATTCTCTATTTTCCCTACTCGAGTCTCATAATCATCGCTCCACACAGAGTTTTCTTGTAACCATCTCCTCTAGGAGCTACTAAGGAAGGAGATGAAGGGGAGAGGAAAATGAAACAGAATGGAGTTGAATCCTCCCCGAGAAGTCATTTCCCAACTATTTATAGCCCTTCATGCGTGGTCTTCTACCGTGTAACAATCATTTATCCATAATCATTTTGTCTCTCACTCAAAGATCGATTGGTTCTAACCCAACTGAATAAAACTTGATTCTCAACCCTGTTCAATTTCAGTTACTATCTTTCTCAAATTTTCTAGTAGAGATGATGGGCTCGAAACTAACTAATAATTCGACAAAGGCAAGCGCACCTATCGAAAAGTAGTATAGCTATGGTGCGTCCGGAATATCGTATCCACGAGGACTAAAAGTACTAGTAATTACTATCTTTTTATTATTTAGCCTAATAATTAAAGGGTTTTGTTTTAATCTAAAATTAAACTAAATAATTAACTATGAACGTGACAGAGAGTGAATAAAGTAATCAAAATAAACCAACGAATAAAGACAATACCCAAGAAATAATCCACCTAGACTTCACTTATTATTATGACTCAGAATTAAACTATTTATTCACTTGTCTTGATCCGTAGAAATCCCTGAATTATGTTATTATCTCTTTCGAGACTAAGAACAACTGACTCTAGGTTGATTAATTGAAATCTCTTTCTAATTAAAACCCCTATCGTCGCATTAACTCGATCTATGGATTCCCTTATTAGATTTGACTCTAATCCGGCATATTTATGTCGTCCTATTTCTAGGGTTACAATCAACTCCGCGTAATTATGCTAGATCTACTCTTAAACAGGGACTTTTGCTCCACTGAATAAGCACATCAAACTTGAATTAATATCCTAAAAATATTAAAGCAAGAATTAAGAACACATAATCAAGAACATGAACAAGTATTTATCATGTAATTCAGAAAATATCAAATAATAAGATCCATCATAGGTTTCATCCTCCCTAGGTATCTAGGGAATTTAGTTCATACTTTTGAAGGAAAACATCTCAAAATTAGGAAAACAACAAAACATAAAGAAACCCAAAAACTTCGAGAGAAATTGAATGGAGATCTTCAGTCTTGAAGGAGATCCTGCTTCTGAGTTGAATCCGTTGGCGTTCTTCGAGTCTTTTCTTCGTTCAACTCTCCGTCCCCCTTTAGGTCTTCCACTGGTGTGTATTTATAGATTTTAGAAGGCTCTGAATCCCTAAAAATTGGCTTTTTCCGCGTGAAAAACAAAGCAGGGTACGACAGGGACACGGGCGTGTGCTCAACCCGTGTGAGGGTGCCCAGGCCGTGTGGAAATTTGGGTGGCTCGCGATTGACACGGGCGTGTGTCCAGCTCGTGTGGTTCACACGGGTATGTGCTCTGCCCATGTGCTTCTGGCTTGGCCGTGTGGATCCTTAATATGGCCCGTTTTGTCTGATTTTGGCCCGTTTTCCGTTCCTTTCGCTCCCCTATGCTTACCTAAGTATAGAAATACAAATTTAAAGGATTAGGAGCACCGAATTCACCAAAAATATATAAATAAACATCCAAAAACACGCTAAGCGTGGGATTAAAATGTGTTACTTTTATGGTTTATCAAATATCCCCACACTTAAGCGTTTGCTTGTCCTCAAGCAAAATCCTCAACTCACAATTAATATTAAACTTCCTTAATTCACAATTCTTATCAATAATGTCTTATCATAATTCATAGATAATTCATACATTGATAATTTAACTAAAAGAGTCCTAAAGTTTCAAACAATCCAAGTCAAAAAATTTTATAGTACGAAAATATAAGTGTTTTCCCTTATCTAAATAATTACCTTTGATTCAAAACCGACAAGAATTGACATCCTCACTAAAGATTCACTCAAATCACTCAAAGTGTTTAAGGTTCAAATTAAGCACTCAAAAGTCAAAAATGAGAAGTTATTACCATAAGCTTGTATGAAAATCAAGTCTCCACCACTATAAAATGAGATGATACACAAATCAAAAGGTCTTTAAAAGGGTTGTAATGGGGCTTGGGTTAAAGGTGTGGATGAAGGCTGAATTAGAGGGTTAGAATCGAGATCAAATTGACAATTTGCCTATCTAGAAAAATAAACTAATACTGAATAATTACATCGATTGAAATAACACGAGCTTCTTCTCAAAATGTGAAATTAACCACTTAAGCTCAAATAACATAGAACTAATCAAAATTAAAATGAATATATGTTTCCCTTTTTTTTGTACAATAGTAAGAAACTGAAATAAAGAACATAGTTAGGCAACTGACCAAATTAAATCTCAACAAAAAGGGAGTCAATAAAATGGGAATAACAAAAAAAAAATTAAGTTTTGGGTTAATATTAATGGGTGAGTCAAGAAACGATTTATTAGGCTCAAAGGGGTTCACTAGGGGTTAATTAGGAAGGTAGGCTTTTAATCGAATAAGTGGGTTAAAACCTAGGTGCCTTTATTATCTCAGTATATCAAATCAAGGGTGTGGTCTTAACATGCATAATTGAAGCAAGTTCTAGAATAACAAATCAATATTGACACACTCATAACCAAAAAAATTGAGCAAGAAAAGTATATGCTCTAAAAGGCTCAAAATCTTACAAAAATTATGGTTTTTGATGTCAATCTTGTAAATCTCAAACTTCGAGGTAATATTTAAATTTAGGGAACTTACCTAGCAATTTTAATTCTGAAAATAGACTTATCATGCTTGATCCTCTAATGTCTTAAAGTTTAAACAATCAATGCACAATTACCTATGACTTAATCCAAAACATATCAATAACAATCATAAATCAATAAAGATTTTATTCTAATAGTAGTATGAGAAAATTTACTTAAGAACAAGATATAATTCAATGATTTTCTAATAATGATATAATTAACCTCCCCACACTTAAGATGTACATTGTCCTCAATGTACCAAAATAGATAATGACAATATATTAAGAATATCATAAGAGAGGGAGAGGAGTGAAACTTCCTGAATTTTGGATGAAATCTGTGGAATAGTGAATGCGGAATTGTGGATATATCTGAGTGAAGTGCATGATTCTGAGCAACTATTAAGAAAATAAACAAAATTGTGGAAGAAGATTAAGGGATTACTCGATTAGGAATAATTATAAAAACTAAAATATAGTTCAAAATATAAAAGATAAGTTTTTGAAAATATGATACAAAACATAAAGGAAAATAGACTAAAAAGAAAAAGAAAAAGAAAAAGAAAAATAAAAATAAAGATAAAAATAAAATAAATTGACTCAAAGGTCTTCATCGTCAGATGCGTCGCGAGGTGGCGATGCTGAAGGTGAAATATGGAGATGGTGGCAAATCTGCTATAAGGTAGCCTCGAGACTGCCAAACCACTGATAACACTACTGCTTGAAACAAGTGAATCACTCGGATATGTCGTTCAAAGTAGCAGCAGAGGAAGGAGGTCGGTGACTCGGAGGTGGAGGGTGAGGTGGATCCTCGTGAGGGAGAGGGACATCCTCAGTGATGTCCTCGGGGTCATCCTGCTCATCAGGACGAGATAATCGGTACTGGGAAGGATCGAATCCACGGCGTCGCTCGATCATCCTCATATGTAGCATGTTCGAGATGCCCTGATGGGACATCTGGCCAACAAGTGTAAGCGAGGAGGACTGCTCCGGTGTGTCGAGGAGACCAAAGTGTCGAGCGAGGCGAGTCACGTAAGGGCCTAAGCAGATGGGGCCCTTCCTATGGCAGTCAGTTTGATGGCAGAAAGATAAAGCAATAAAGTACGCCAAGTCGATAACATGGCCATGGGCCATGCTCTATAAGTAGTAGGCATTATGTGTGCTCACGACGCCGGTGCTCTCCCTCCGTCCTGTCAAAGTATGAGCTAAGAGGGCATGAATATACCGTAGGGCTGGAGAGAGAGAAGTCGCCTTCGAGCGGCTAGCGTCATAGGTCGTCAGGCCGCCCGTGATATCGTTCCAACAACGTGAGGGTGAGTAATGAATATGGCGATGTAGCTGAAGAAAGTCCTCGGCGCTCATGAACTCCTCTGTGTATAGTCCCAAAGCAGCACCAAATTCTGAGACGCTCATGTGGCGTACCAAACCGCCAAGGCAAAAGACGATGGTGCCTGGCTCGTCATGGACTGACATGATGCTCTGAAGGTGGAACGTCGAGCAGAACTCCAAAGTAATCTCCTTATAAGTGGGCTCGACGATACGGAAGAAGCGATCCCATGGTGCTGCGATGATGAAGGCGTGAACCTCGTCAGCGAGGTGGACCTGCTCCAACGCGGCCCAATCAATGCAGCGGCCCAAACCTAGGGGTCGTACTCGAAGGAGCTGAAATAGGTCCTCTGGTGGGTCCGCGACAAATCGAAGGTATGGATGACGAACTTTAGCCGAGGCACTGGAGGAGGTCGCGCCAGGACTCTTCCGCTTTTTCGAAGCGGGGACGGCGACCTTAGTCTTTCCTCGAGTATTTGTCATGGTGTCTGCAAGAAAGCGATTAGAAAAAATTAAAATGGGCGAACAGACATGCTAATAAGAAGGGAAACTAGTCTAAATGAAGTTCATCAACATAACTAAGAAATAACATAATTGTGAAAAAAAAAAGCTAATTATCGGAATACTAAAACCAGAAATAAATCTAATAATGAATAATAGAATAACTAAACATAGTATAAATAAAAATCAATTATGTGGGATATTACTAAAAATCAATACAAAACAATAAATCTATATAGCTAGATGCAAGAACAAATAAACAATGAAATGTAAATTTCTAAAAAGAGCAGAATAATGCATAAATAAATAACATTAATAATAGAAATAAAATAATAATGATAATAATTAAATTAAAACAAAATGAACAGGGGTAAGGGAAATGTAACTGGGGCAGTGAGAGTGGTGGCTGGCGTAAGGGGCGGGCGACGAGGCTGGGGCGGCGCAAGGTCGGGTGGTGCGTGTGTGTGTGGGTTGGGTGGGAGAATGGAAAGGGGAGAGGGGCGGGTGGCTTTGGTAGGTGAGAAGAAGGGATTATTTTGGATGGGGAGGGAGGAAGAAGGGAGGGAAGATAATGGGGGTTTGACGGTGCGACGATCGGAGAAGGGGGGTTGGGGTTGCGGTGGAGATGGAAAAGGGGTTGGGGTGAAGGCGGCGCAAAGGAAAAAGGACAGTGGGGAAGGAGAAGAAAGGGAGGAGATTGCGGTGCAAAGGGAGAGGGAAGGGAAAAGAAGAAGAGATGGGGGTGGTTACCGGTGGTTGGAAGTGCGGCGGGGCTGGAGGGGAAGGCGGGGGCTAGGGTTTGGGGAGTTTGGGAAAAAAAGGAGAAGAAAAGAAAAAGAAAAAAAGGATTTTTATAGGTGACACGGCTCAAATTCGGCCCGTGTCCGTCGCGATTTTGAAAAGCCTAGTATTCACACGGCCTTGGACATGCCCGTGTGTCCAGGCTGTGTGGTCCACATGGCCACGTTGCACGGCCGTGTGCGAAGTCCTTCACTTCTCCCACGCCAGTGTGGAATTCCACACGCCCGTGTGATCGAATACACGGCCGTGTGTGTTGCCCGTGGAGCCCCCTGACTTGATTTAAATTTTTAAAATTTGAAAAATTAAGCTCCAGTTTTCACACGGCCTTGTACACGCCCGTGTGTCCAAGCCGTGTGGTCCACACGGCCGTGTCGCACGCCTGTGTGGAATAAATTTGGGCCGTGTCTCTGTCAATTTTTGGGGAATTTAAGCTTCAGGGTCCACACGGCCAAGGACACGCCCGGGTGTCCAGGCCGTGTGGGTGACACGGCCATGTCGCCAGGCCGTGTACCTCACTGTCGATTTCTTTAAGATTTAAAAACTAAGTCCCCACATCCACACGGAAAGGGACATGCCTGTGTGTCCAGGCCGTGTGGGTCAAAAAACATGCATTAAAACATGAACGAAAGTAAAAATAAACTAATTATAGGGTTAGTGCTCGGGTTGCCTCCCGAGAAGTGCTTGTTTAAAGTCTTAAGCTAGACTTACCTCATGTTTGTCTGGTCATGGTGGTTCGAGGAGTTGACACTCCTCTCTCCTGCTATCAGTTCTAATATCAAAGTAAGGTTTAAGTCGAGTGCTATTTACCTTAAAGGTGCCTAATTTAGAATGATTTACCTCGACCGTACCGTGTGGAAAGACATTCAGTACCGTAAAAGGAGTTGCTCCATTTGCATTGGGCTTTAAAGTGACAACTCGAGGATCTGCTTTGGCCAACAGTACCTGGTCTCCAACCTTGAATTGATTTGTTTCATCTTGAAGCTCGTTATGATGTTGTTTAAGTTCTACATCCTGTATCCTTGGTTTCTCCTTAACATGCGTCCGCCATTCGTCTTGTTCATCGATCCGAAGCCTTCATTCTTCATGAGTTATTCTATTTTTGTTAGTTGAGCTGGACTATGGCTCTATCACATGTTTCCGAGAAATTTCCTGCAAAGGAGGTTGAGCCACAAGGTTACTCACATCAAAAGAACTTACAATATCATCTCGATTACTAGATATCCTAACAGAATCACGAGCTTGGAGTTTAATCGTGCCATCGCCTACACGAAGTATCAATTCACCTGTGCCAACATCTATAATAGTTCTAGTAGTTGCTAAAAAGGGTCGTCCTAGGATTAAAGGTGCGTCATTGTCCTCATCCATGTCTAAAACAACAAAGTCAACTGGGAATATAAATTTATCAATTTTTACAAGCACATCCTCAACAATTCCCCTAGGAAATCTAATAGTTTTATCTGCTAGTTGAATGCTCATCCTAATTTGTTTAGGTTTCCCAAGTCCTAGTTTCTTAAACATTTTATAGGGCATGACGTTAATACTCGCCCCTAAATCAGCTAAAGCATTATTAACATCTAAACTACCAATTAAATAAGGAATAGTAAAACTCCCTGAATTCTTTAATTTGTTGGGTAGTTTATTTTGTAAAATGGTTGAGCAGACCGTATTTAGCTCCACGTGCGACGCATCATCTAACTTTCGTTTGTTTGCTAAAAGCTCCTTTAAAAATTTAACTGAGTTGGGCATCTACGAAAGAGCTTCAATAAATGGTAAGTTAATATGTAATTTTTTTAAGAGTTTAAGAAATTTACCGAATTTTTCATTGGTATGGTCTTTCTTCATCGCGTTGGGGTATGGTACACGAGGTTTATGCTCTTTACATACCGATTTCTGTGTACTATAGCTTACCTCAACCTTACCTTTACTTACCACAGGTTCTTGCCTTGGTTCAGATTCAGATTCCACTAACCCTTCTTCGTCGTGCACGGTAATGGCATGGAGTTGCTCCTTTGGGTTAGGTTCGGTATTACTCGGCAAGCTACCTTGTGGTCGTTCTGAGATCAGTTTAGCAAGCTGACCTATTTGGGTCTCGAGCCCTTGAATTGACGCTTGCTGATTTTTGAGTGCTGTCTCGGTGTTTTGAAAACGGGTTTCTGACACCGAGATGAATTTTGTTAGCATCTCTTCAAGGTTTGGCTTCTTCTCCTGTTGGTAGGGTTGTTGTTGAAAGCCTGGAGCGGGTTGTTGTCTCTGATTTCCTTGACCACCCCATGAAAAATTGGGATGGTTCCTCCAACCTGCATTTTAAGTGTAACTATATGGATTATTCTGAGGTCTAGAATTGTTACCCATATAGTGAACTTGTTCATTCTCTGTGCTCGGGTTGTAAAGTGGATATTCTGTTGTATTCATCTCTCCTCTATTTGTGTCGCAATGCATCACCAAATGTACCTGTGTAGAAACACATAAACCATCAATCTTTTTGTTTAAGAGTTCTACCTGGTTTGATAACATGGAGACCTCGTCGAGGTTGAAAACACCAGCGGCTTTTGTTGGCTTTGTTCTCATGACTTGCCACTGATAGTTATTCAGTGACATCTCCTTTATGAATTCATAAGCCTCCTCAGGTGTTTTATTATTCAGAGTTCCACCGGCGGCTGCATCAATCAGCTGTCTAGTTAAGGGGTTCAAACCATTGTAGAAAGTTTAAACCTGTAGCCATAAAGGTAACCCATGGTGAGGGCACCTTCTCAATAAGTCCTTATACCTCTCCCATGCATCGTAAAGAGTTTCTAAATCCATCTGCACAAAAGAAGAGATATCATTCCTCAACTTTGTCGTTTTAGCCGACGAAAAATATTTTAGTAAAAAAATTTCGGTCATTTGTTCCCAAGTAGTGATAGAACCTTGTGGTAACAAGTTCAACCACTGTTTAGCTTTATTCCTCAATGAAAAGGGAAATAACCGTAAGCGAATGGCATCATCAGAAACGCCATTAATTTTAAAAGTATAACAGAATTCTAGAAAGTTGGCTAAATGAGTATTAGGATCCTCATCCTGTAAACCATCGAACAGAACACATTGTTGGATCATCTGTATAGTGTTCGGCTTCAGCTCAAAGTTATTTGCAGCAATAGCAGGCCTCACAATACTCGATTCAGCCCCAGCCAAATTAGGCTTAGCATAATCGTACATAGTACGAGGAGCAGGATTTGCGGCAACCACAGGAGATAGCGGATTATTATCACCCATCTCCTCGGTAGTATTAGTATCGTCCTCTTGCTCTTCCTCTATGTATTGTAGACTTCGCCTTATTTCCCTACGATTTCTGCGAGCTGTACTTTCTATCTCACTGTCAAAAAGTAATGGTCCTGACGGGTTTCTTCTAGTCATAAACTAAAAATACCTGCCAGAAGCAAATAAAACAAAAGTTAGTAGATTAAAATAAAAACAAAAAGAAATTGCAATAAAAAGAAATAATAAAAAAATGGCTAAAGTAATAAAAATTAAGTGTCCCTAATATTCTAGTCCCCGGCAACGGCGCCAAAAACTTGATGGGCTCGAAACTAACTAATAATCCGACAAAGGCAAGCGCACCTATCGAAAAGTAGTATAGCTATGGTGAGTCTGGAATATCGTATCCACGAGGACTAAAAGTACTAGTAATTACTATCTTTTTATTATTTAGCCTAATAATTAAAGGGTTTTGTTTTAATCTAAAATTAAACTAAATAATTAACTATGAACGTGGCAGAGAGTGAAGAAAGTAATCGAAATAAACCAATGAATAAAGACAATACCCAAGAAAGAATCCACCTAGACTTCACTTATTATTATGACTCTGAATTAAACGATTTATTCACTTGTCTTGATCCGTAGAAATCCTTGAATTATGTTAGTATCTCTTTCGAGACTAAGAACAACTGACTCTAGGTTGATTAATTAAAATCTCTTTCTAATTAAAACCCCTATCGTCGCATTAACTCGATCTATGGATTCCCTTATTAGATTTGACTCTAATCCGGCAGATTTATGTCGTCATATTTCTAGGGTTGCAATCAACTCCACTTAATTATGCTAGATCTACTCTTAAACAGGGACTTTTGCTCCACTGAATAAGCACATCAAACTTGAATTAATATCCTGAAAATATTAAAGTAAGAATTAAGAACACATAATCAAGAACAAGAACAAGTATTTATCATGTAATTCAGAAAATATCAAATAATAAGATCCATCATATGTTTCATCCTCCCTAGGTATCTAGGGAATTTAGTTCATACTTTTGGAGGAAAACATCTCAAAATTAGGAAAACAACAAAACATAAAGAAACCCAAAACTTGAGAGAAATTGAATGGAGATCTTGATCTTGAAGGAGATCATCATACGAGTTGAATCCGTTGGCGTTCTTGAGTATTTTCGTCATTCAGCTCTCTTTCCCCCCTTAGGTCTTCCTCTGGTGTGTATTTATAGATTTTAGAAGGCTCAGAATCCCTAAAAATTGGCTTTTTCGTGAAAACAAAGCGGTGCGCAGCGGGGACACGGGCATGTGCTCACCGTGTGAGGGTGCCCAGGCCGTGTGGAAATTTGGGTGGCTCACGATTGACATGGGGCTGCACACACGGCAGCGTGTTTCAGCCGTGTGGTTCACACGGGCATGTGCTCTGCCCATGTGCTTCTGGCTTGGCCATGTGGATCCTTAATATGGCTCGTTTTCCGTTCCTTTCGCTCCCCTATGCTCTCCTAAGTATAGAAATACAAATTTAAAGGATTAGGAGCATCGAATTCACAAAAAAAATATAAATAAACATCCAAAAATAGGCTAAGCGTGGGATTAAAATGTGTTACTTTTATGGTTTATCAAGAGACTGCCAGTTTACGATCTCTTTTAATTTAACCCTTTAAAGGTTCCTAATTTTCGAGTTTTAAAGGAAATCAGGTGTGACATCTATCACATTCCATGAATTTGATATGATACCACAAGCAGCCTCAAAAAATTGTCATGGACATCTTTTTTTTTAAAATATTTGTTTTTTAATATTTTTAATACCCCTTTAGGACACTTGTCAACCCTCTGATCCTGCTTGTGGAGTTTAAAAACTTCACTGACAGTGTACAAAATATTTTCAGTAATTAAATTAATTGTTTTGGATGAATATTTAATTATCTAATTAATTATATATTCTACCTTGGTTTTTAATTTAAATTAAGAGAGATAAGCTCAGAAAATTGAATTAAGCAAAGGTTGACCCAACTAGCCCAATTAAGGCAAGGGGTGGCGACATGTTGACTCCTTTCCCCTTGGATGCCACCGACCATATTCCCTTGGGAAGACCTAATTTGACTAAAATCCTCTGTTTAAATTAAGTTAGTGTAACAGCCCGATTTTGGGGCTAGTCAGAAAAGTGGTTTCGGAACCATTAATCTGAGACCGGAGAAATTATTTTTAATATTATCTTATGTGTTATAGCATGATTATATGAGTGCATGACAATTTTGGTGAAATAATTTTAGCAATTTTATGTTTAATTTTGAAAAGGGACTAAATTACATAAAAGGCAAAATTTTTGTTCTACTAATTAGAATTGTCATATAGCTAGAGAACCTTAAATTAGAGGTCCTTAATGTGCAAATAGGTCTTTAAGAGAGTGATGGCTGGCCATAGAGACAAGTAAATGAAATTTGTCAAAGGTTAGGTGAGGTTTTGGTGACAAATTTGACTAGAAATAAAATAAAATAAATAGAAAAAGATATCACCTTTTCATCTTCCTCCTCTCCACCGAAAATATCAGCAAAAATAAGGGTTTATGAAGCTTGAAATTTCAGCAACTCTTCACCCTTGCAAGTAAGTGATTTTAATGGTCATTCTTGATCATTTTTTGTGTTTTTGGAACCCCTATAGCTTAATCTAGCTAATGAGGGGACTATTTTGCAAAATGGTTGAGATTTTAGGGTCTTTCCATGGTAATATTTATATTGTCTGCTGAAATTTTATAAAAGAAAATGAATCTTGGTTGTTAAATTAACAACTTTTGTGAATGGGGTTTTCATGAAAACACCTAAAAGGACCATTTTGTGAATTTTATAAAATAGGTTGTAAATGTGTGAAATAATTGAAAATTGTGAGTTGCTATAAGAGAAATAAAGGTTCGGCTAGGCTTGTTAAAGGATGAAATTTTATTAAAATCATTTTACGAGCTTAGGGGCAAAATTGTAATTATGTGAAAGTCTAAGGGTAAAACGGTAATTTTGCCAAAGTAGGAATTTTGGAATGTCTTGATTAATGTGGTGATTAAATAAGTGAATTTTTCATTATAGATCAAGAAAAATGGAATTCGGACCCAGACGGGGGGAAAACCAAACTATTGGACTAAATCGAACTAGTCGCCCATATTTTGTATACCGAGGTAAGTTGTACGTAAATAATACAACTCTATTGTTATTATGCATTAAACAATTGATATTGCAAAAAATGTTTAATTATTGTTATGAATATGCATGACGAAATTTGAGATGGTATACTCCCGGTTGAACCTTAGGAATAGATTGGATATCCATGCCATGACATTTGGGTGATATGTGTGCTAGTGTAAGACCATGCATCGACCATATTATGAGAGCCAGTGTAAGATCATGTCTGGGACATGGCATTGGCCACATTATGAGAGCCAGTGTAAGACCATGTCTGGGACATGGCATCGGCCACATTATGAGAGCCAGTGTAAGACCATGTCTGGGACATGGCATTGGCATTGAGACGAGAGCTAGTGTAAGACCATGTCTGGGACATGGCATCGGCCTCAACATGTGAGCCAGTGTAAGACCATGTCTGGGACATGGCATCGGCATTTTACCCTCTTGTGTGAGGCTTATCGGATATCCTTTAGTATTCCAAATGGTTCCACGGGATATTTAAACATATGATAAATATATGAAAGGATATAATCATGTTGTGAGTGGTACAGGTTCCTACTCGAAACTCATGAGATATGAGCTTAGTTATGATGCCTTAATGGTAAGAATGAAATTGAGTAAGTTCTATCTATGAGAATGATTTCGGGACGATCTTTTAATCTTTGGCTTATACTTGTGATGTGTAAATAAGTAGTAAATCTACCATTGTTAAATCAAGAATGTTGTGCTGGTTTATAATATGCTATGTGTTTAAAGATGCATGGTTGATGTTGTTACTTATTTACATGCAACTTACTAAGCTTTATGCTTACTCCCTTTCCTTTCCATTTTCTTGTAGTATCGCCAAGCTAGCTCAGAGATCAATAGACGTCGGAGGCATCAATCACACTATCAATCTGAATATTTGGTATAGTTAGATTTATTATTTTGAGTATGGCATGTCACTACAGCAAAATAGACTTTTAGCGGCGTTTTTCGTGGCGTTTTAGCAAAAAACGCCGCAAAAATTATTGTAACACCCCAAACCCGGCCTAGAAGTTAGGCCCGAATCTGGAATGTCACATTAAAGGCGTACTTCAAAACAATTTACTAGTTAACCATTTAAGGCCCAAAAGCCCAAACAAAAGATTATTTCGAAAACCATATTAACACTTTAATAATTTTATGAAATTTCTTAAGTGGGCAGTTGAAACAATAATAACAATAAACCCAAAATTCAAAGTCAAATAGGAGTTACATGGCCTTATTACAATCCAATGGAAAAAAACAAAGTATTTAAACAGAATCATTTGAATAAATTAAAACATTTGAACAACTTGTAGTGTGGCCATCCCCGAGTCCTCTCCCTCGTCGAGCCGCCTATTCAGGATTACCTAAAACATTTAAAATTAAGGGTGTGAGTTTCGAAACTCAGTGTGTACAATCCTTGGCAATCAAATCACATACAAATATTCACATTGGGCCTAAGCCCTAACAAAATCGGTGGTCTTGGGCCTTAGCCCACAATGACCTCATATCATATCATATCGTATCATTTATAAACAGATAATGCAAAACCCACCCCAAAAATCCATCCGCTAAACACACCATTTCCCTTCCAACCTTATGACTCCTGTGAGGAATTCTAGCTCGACCCACCCCTCCGCTACACACTAAGGGTAGCCCGGTTGCGGTACTACCGAACGTTGCAGCAAAGCTACTAATCATATATTAGACTTAAAGCCTCCGGTGGATCCATACCATACGGCCATGCGATCCTCAAATATTGACACAGAGTCATCAATATATATATGTTAGGCACATAGCCACGGTAAATATGATTGGCACAAAGCCATAATAACAGCACAAAGCCTTCGGTATTGGCACAAAGCCCATAATTACGGCACAAAGCCTTCGGTATTGGCACAAAGCCCATAATTACGGCACAAAGCCTTCGGTATTGGCACAAAGCCCATAATTACGGCACAAAGCCTTGGTATTGGCACAAAGCCCATAATTACTGATGAAGCCCATATTAATGGCACACACCCTCGGTAACGTTATCGGTGCGGCATGGCTGCTCTCGGTGGCTAAAAAGCCTGTGGTGGATCCATACCATACGGCTATGCAATCTCGGATCCATACCATACGGCCATACGATCCTCAAATCTTCCTCCGTACCATAATTCCCACCCATATGCATCCTAAGCAGAATATCATATGAATGCATCAAACACAAAAGTAACATCCACAAACCCATATTCATCACATAGGGGTATTTTCGTCATTTCACTACTCAGGGGTATTTTCGTAATTCTACCCTACAGGGGTATTTTGGTAATTTGGCAAATTAGGGGTATTTTGGTAATTTTATAAATAGGGGTATTTTAGTAATTTTACAATATAAGGGTATTTTAGTAATTTTACAATATAAGGGTATTTTAGTAATTTTCCAATATAAGGGTATTTTAGTCCCTCTCAGGTTTTAGTTATAAACTTTGGCCCATAAACAAGTCCTCGCGGTTAAAGTGAACAAACACTATGCACCAAGTAGGATCTCAGAAAAGAGGAGGTGGGTCACTCGGACCGCTTAAATACTAAGCTCTCACTAGATCCAATCCTAGACATGCATATGTCGGTTACCACACTCTAACTAATCGACTTGTTCACAGACATGTTTAATTAGTTAAGTCTTATGAAATTGAAGAGTTGTTCAAACTAGGCCTAAGTCCATAAACCCTAGCATATTTGTCTACGTACCCATAAAGCCCATCAAACCCAAATTCCAACCTTACGGCCCATTAGGCCCAAAGCTTATCATATGGCCTATTAGGCCCAAAACAAGTCCAAATCGTGTATCATGCGTGACTAACTCAATATGTTTAACAAGCCAAACCATTTAATCAAACTTAGCCTCAGGGCCCACCGGGCCCATTTAACCACTTTCGGCTTTTCGGCTTTTCGGCATTGCCGATATCGTGTGTGTAGTGTTTGTACACACCTGATCACTGCGACGTGCTATCCTGTCCTTAGCCTTGATCCTACAACCAACCAACCTTCAATCAACCACTCATACTTAATCAAAAATATTTACTCAAAAGCCGAAACCTTACCGTAACCTTACCGTGTGCCCCCGGGTTCTAATGGCCCTTCCTTAGCTGCTAATCACAAGTGTACCCTAGATCCTTGCTAACGATCCTACCACGCTAGTGATCTCTGAACCTTACCCTTGTTAATACAAGATCCACGACAATGAGAAATTAGATCGCCCTTCGGCTTTCAACAAAACGTACTAAGGGGAGTTAACAGAATACTTACCGAATCCAACCTTAGATCCTGCGGCCTACCAAACGAGATTCGGCTTTTAACCTTGACTGAGAGTAGATACCAACTGATTTGTGATAGAGAAAAACAACAAAGATTCGGCACTAATGGGGGATTTCGGTAAGAGAAGATGATGGTAATTCGGAAATAGAAAAGTTTGGCTAAGAGAGAATTCGGCAAAAAGGAATGATGGTTTTTCGGCAATGGAAGAATTCGGCAACAGAAGAACATAATGAGGGGGAGAAAAGAAAAGATCAAATGTGCTTGTGTGAGGGTAACTACAGGATATTCGGTAAAGAAAATAAAGTCTAACTTATTTACAAAACTATCCAAATGCCGAAAGCCATAATGAAAATTCGTAATACCCCCTAAAAGACCCAAAAACGACACCCATTTACCCTCCTAAGCCGAATTTATACACTTCCCACTTCCCACAACGGCACCAACTCTTCACACTTCTCAGCTCCTAACTTTTCTCCCTGATAACTCCTCAATCTCATCCTAAATTTTCTCTAAGATAAGCTCCTTTATCCCTTCCTTAATTTTCTCTCATGAACACTTCCTTCAGAGTTCACATCCAATGCCACTACTAACCATCTAGAAGGCAAAAATTAAATCCCCAACAAAATACCATGCCACTACTCGAACCTTGGACTCCCTTGCCTGCTAATGAAGCCACCTCCCTGCTCCCTAAGTGGCGCCACTTTGCCACTACACCACAAGCTCTTTTGTGTCATTTTTCTTCTTCATTTATTTAAAATGCCTACTAATCAAGTCACAGTTCCTTGGGCTAAAACTAAAATTTTTCCTATACCCTTACTTGATCCCAGAACATCTCTAACACCCCTAGACACTCCAAATTCATTAACCCTCAAAGCCCACATGCCAATTGTCATTTTCTCACTCATTTAAAAATTTTCTGAGATCTAAAGCCAAAAAGCCCAATAGGCCCAAATTCGGGGCGTTACAATTATCATTTAGCGGCGTTTTAACGAAAACGTCGTAAAAAGTTGATCAATAGCGGCGTTTTTTTTTCAAACGCTGCTAAAAAGGAGATATAGCGGCATTTTTTTCCAAAACGCCGCTAAAGATCACAGCATTAGCGACGCTTTTGAAAACACGCCGCTAAAGAGCTGAGCATTAGCGGCGCTTTTAAAAAAACGCCGCTAAAGATCCGAACATTAGCGGGGCTTTTGAAAAAACGCCGCTAAAGGCCGGAGTTTTAGCGGCGCTTCTAGAAAAACGCCGCTAAAGATCCAAGCATTAGTGGCACTTTTAGAAAAACGCCGCTAAAGATCGGAGAATTAGCGGCGCTTCTAAAAAAACGCCGCTAAAGGTCCGAGAATTAGCGGTGCTTCTTAAAAAACGCTGCTAAAGGTCCGAGAATTAGCGGCGCTTCTAAAAAAACGCCGCTAAAGGTCCGAGAATTAGCGGCGCTTCTAAAAAAACGCCGCTAAAGATCCGAGCATTAGTGGCGCTTTTAAAAAAAACGCCGCTAAAGAGCGCTAAAAGTTTTTCATATTTTTCTCTTATTCTTGCTTTGAATTATATTTTATTTTGATACATTCACTTATAAGCAATGAGAAAGTTTCAGTTTAGTTACTTAATTATGAAAAGTTACAATTTGTTAACTAAACAATTTAGAAGTTTTCATTTAAGTTATAAATTAAGCTATTAAAATTGATTTAGGGTTTAATGTTTAGTATATTAATTTCATGGTTTAGGGTTTTTTTTTGGTGTATGGGTTTAGTGTTTTAAAGTTTGTTGTTTGGGTTTATTGTATAGTGTTCAATATCTTAGTGTTTACCGGTATTAAGGTTTAAGTGTTAGTGGTTAGGGGTTAAGGTTTAGGGTTAGGGGTTTAAGGGGAAATAGTTAATGGGTTAGGGTTTATAATTTAGGGTTTATAGTTTATAGGTTTAGGGTTAGGGGTTTGGAAGGAAATGGTTAATGTGTTAGGTTTCTGAGTTTAGGGTTTATGGTTTAAATTTATGATTTTTAGGGTTTAAGGTTTAGGGTGTTAGCTATATGACCCAAAATCCCGAAAACCGAAATCCCTCATGATCGAATTTATGGTTAATGTGTTAGCTATTAAAATATATGTTTTGTATTACACTAACATTGGCCACATGAATTCCCAAAAAGTTGGTCTCGGATTATGGTTTAAGGTTTGCAGTTTAGAGTTTAGGGTTCGAGTTTTATGGTGATCTAGTAGTTAAGGTTTGGGGTTTTGAGTTTGAGGTTTAGGGCTTGTTGTTTGTGGGTTAGTGTTTAAGGTTTAGGGTCTAAGGTTTATGATTTAGGGATTAATCTTGGATTTTTTGGAATATAAATCAAAATAAGATAAATGTAAATTATTATTTTAAAAAAATATATATGAAAATGGGTTAAATCCCAAAAGCATACATGAACAATGGTTTAGTGTGCAATTGTATACACGAACTTTAATTTGATCCAGATCTTGTAAAATATTAATACAATTACATCAATTTTTATTTATATATTGCATATATATATAAAAAGTTATATTTATTCAATATAAAAATATATTGATGTATTTATATTTTAAAATAATGTGTATGATTAAATGAAAATTAAAGTTTGAACTATACATTTAAACGAGAATTAGAAATTCACATATAGAATTACACATTAAACCAAAATTCATATATAATTCTGAGATGTATCTATATCAAAATTTAGGTGTATACATATAATTGAATGCCATTTATATAAAAATCTAAACAACTATTGTTGGTGTAAAAAGAAAGAAAAAGGAAATTCGAGTTGATAATGGTAATTAAATTTTTAAATTTTAATAATAAAAAATAAAAAACTTAAAAACTTAAAAATTAGATATTTAATATTTTAGTTAAAAAGTTCAATATTCAAAATATAATAAAAATAAAAATTGAAAAAAATGATAATGTCAGCACAAAATTTTGAAAGAAAAAACTTAGAAAAATATAGGTTAAAATTAGAATTAAAATTAAAATTGAAAAAAAATTAAAATAAAAATTGAAAAAAAAATTAAAATAAAAATTTTATATGTTAATTTAAAAATTATAAAAATATTCAAAAAAAATCTGAAATTTTCTTAAAAAGTTTAATATTCAAAATTTTTAAAAAATAAAAATTTCAAAAAATGATAATCTAAGCACAAAAAATTTGAAAGAAAAAAATAAGTAAAAATGAAAAAAATTAAAATTGATAATAGTGGCGTTTTCATAAAAAAACGCCGCAAATATGTTCTCCGAGACTGAAAACGCAGCCGTTTTATCAGGGTTTTAGTGGCGTTTCAACAAAAAATGCCGCAATAGTATATGTTATAGTGGCGTTTGTTAATAAACGCCGCAAAGTATTAGTTTATTTTTTAGTGGCGTTTTATAAAAATGCCACAAAAGGTGGGATATAGCGGCGCTAGTCCAAAACGCCGCAAACAATGTTACTGTACTTTAATTAAAACGGTGTAGTTTTATAGTTTTTAGTGGCATTTTTTAGTTAAACGCCGCAATAGGTATGTATTTAGCGGCGCGATTTGATAAACACCGCAATGCTTGACTGTTAAGGCAAAAAAATCGCGTTTTGCTCTTTGAAATCCCTAAATTGATTTTGCATCTCCGATTGGGCTTCCTCTAAAATCTCCGATTTGATAATCTGGCGTTGCTAGTTTTTTCTGAGGTCTGGCTTTTTAGTCCTCTCCGATTTCCATCTTGATTTTGCATCACAGGCGAGATTAATCGTTGTCCGAATTCCAAGCCTTTACCAATTCAAAGGTAATCTTAATCAATAATTCGATTTCTTAATTTATTTGTTGTTTGGGTTCTGGTTTGAATGTGGTTAGGTATTTTCCATTTTGTATGTTGTATTTTTCGATTTGTTTGGGTTCTGGTTTGAATGTGGGTTCTTTCCTTGAACAAAATATAAAACCAGAGCAACTTACTGATCGCTTGGTTGATTTTGCGCGTTCCTCGAGATACTTTTACAGCTCTGATTTTTCTCTCTTGGTTCACATTCATATTCCTTGCACTGGTACTTGGTTGAAGTGATGACTTTTCTGGTGAAACAAATTTCAGAGGTTGTGCCTTGTTTGCTCTTTGTTTGTCAAGCTTTTGATGTGTGACGAGTGTCTCGGTATCTAAATTGGGTGATACAAATTCAAAGCTTTCAATTACAGGTACTTTTGAACTAGATGGTCGTAATTCTTTGTGATGGTCGTCACCAATTTCAAAGATTTCCACTATCGGAAGAAATTTCTATATCTTCCTTCATCCTTTCTCTGTTCCCAACATTTTCAAACCCGTTAGCCATAGAGAGGTTTTGCTCATCAGATTTTCCTTTCCTTATGGATGCAACACCTTGTGTTTCTTGTACAGTTCCTACACCGCTTGAACTGGATCTATGTCAAGCTCCTCCTCCTCTAATAAACTTCCATTACTAAAGAGACTTCAACTTTCTCCTTAGTCCTCCAAATCTCACTATAACCTTCTTAAATACTACTAATAATTTTTAGTATAATTATGGGAATCAACCGCAACCTCCATTATTTAGTCTTTATCAACAAATGATATATAAAGCATAATTAAATCCCATGACGCAATTGTCTCTCTTTTTTTCTGATCTAATGTAACATATTTTTGTCTTTTTAATTGTCTAGTGATAATTTAAAGGCAGGTAGATTATGGTTTTTTTTTTTTTTAAAAGAAAGAAAAGCGGAAGATAATTAGAGATTCCTCTGTAGAGATTAGTGAGCTAATATTATATGGAAGAGTCAGAGACTAATTATGAACTTAAGACAAAAGCATTATACATGAGTAAATCTTAACCATTCAAGGATGTTGTAAAATATTTATATATAATAACCATTAATATAAATATAATAAATGATGATGCCTTTAAATGATTTCCAAGCTAAATTACTTTTTAATTTAAAGAATCTGCAGATTATGAACTTAAGCATTATACATGAGTAAATCTTAACCATTCAAGCATTAATACTATGGATTATGGGTGAATTTATATTCACTAGCAAAATATTCACTAAATCTCCTTTTGATTTTATTCTTGCTTTGTTTGCATATTATGTCTTCTTCTTTTTATCACTAAAATCGAAGTTCATGTAAAAAACAATTTGCAGCAATAGTCATTGATGAGAAATTCTGATGCTATTTATCTTCTTTTACCAGGTTCAGAAGCATTTCCAATGGAATACACCACCGGTAAATTTTGTTGATTTATTTAGTTAATGTAAGATCTTCTTCACTTTTATATATGTTCAAAGGTTGATTTCTATTTTCTAACACCCAGAAGTTTGTATTTTATGTGCATACTGCTCAAAATTATTAAGTCCCAAAGATCAACTATTTGTTTATTCTTCCGATTATTCTTTTGCATTTTAGTACAGACTGCTTCACTTTATATGCAGACATGATGAAAATAGAGTTGGTTTTGTAAACAATGTTATTCAAAGGCATGTATAACTCAAATTTAATTATGATTTTTTAGGTTAATGGCCAAAAAATAGTGATGCCAAGTGGTTTGGTGCGCTTATTTTCAGTGGGATTTTATTTGGAAGAGTCTTCTCATTAAGGTATTCATTTATAATTTCTTTTTGCCCCTAAAGGTGCTAGTGTCCTACACAGAAAGGGCATAATATAAAAAATAATAGATTATTGTTGTAGAAATACTTTTGCTGTATTTTTTTGACCAGCTTAATACTAGTTGGTAAGGACTTTATTATTACATTGAAGCTGGTATTATGTTAGGTGAATTTGCTTTGGCTTTATACTGAATTAGTAAGATATTTACGAAATATGATTTAGTAAGATTTTACGATTTATTATTTATATGTAATATTATAATTTTAATGTTGGGCATGTTATATAATTTAACTATTTTAAATGTACTATTATTATTGTTATTTGTTACTAAAATGTTGAACTATTTCATGTGTATTGCAGGAAAAATGCCTAGAAGACGATTACGAGATTTAAACATTGTCCACACTACTCCAAATTTAGAAGAAGCAAATAGTGAACAACAAACAGTTGTTGGATCTTCTAGTCTGCCGGACATAGATGACGAACCTGCAGAATTTCAAAGTAATGTTAAGTTTATTTTACATGCTTGTTGAATTTTATTATTGATTCATTTTTTTAATTTTAATATAATAATATATATTCATTTTTCAGCTGAAGGTGGTGGGACGCGCAGAGGTCGGGGACGTACATTACTTAAAGATTTATACGACTTAGAGCCTGTCGAGCGTGTTAAAGTAAGGAGAAACAATCATGGCCAACCTATTGGATCTGAAGCTCGACTGTTAGCAGGCTATTTGGGCATTATGGCACGAAATGCCAATATGTTGCCCATTAACTACGAATCATGGCATCACATGCCTGATGCCAATAAAAATCAGGCTCTCCATAATATTAAGGTAACAAGAAGTGAATGTAATTTATAATACTTTATTTTAACTTTCATTTATATTAATCTGTTTAAACTTTTTTGTTCAGAGAGATTTGCTTTAGAGGTCTCAGATGACTATGTTAAGAAGACATTGGGTAAAAAATGGAGAGACAATAAAAGCGTCTTTGAAAAACAATATTTTAAGAAAGACATAAGCCTCGACGAAAAACTAAGAAATGTTCCACGGGAAATGTTGAGATACCAATGGGAAGATCAAGTTAGATTACGGAATTCAAAGAAAGGAGAGGTATTACGTACTTTTAAAGTCTTATAAATTTTTCGATTAATAGTATTTATTATATACATAATTCAAATTCCATTATGTAGGACCGTGAGCGAGTTGGAACAAGCGTGACGAAAACAAAAATTTACGCACACGCGAGTTCCGAAGTTTTGCTTGTGTAGCCGAGGTCGAGGTATTATAATTTATTATTTCTTTCAAATATTAATGACTTTATACTATTAAATTATATTTTTACTGCTATAATGTAGGAAGCTTAAATCTGGTCAAAAGTTGGGCGCCTTGACTTTTTGACATTACGCATAGGAAGAAGGACGGATCTCCGATGACATCCGAAGTCGCAGAAATTTTGGTATATTTACTTAATAATTGATTTATTATAAATATTTATAATGTTTAATTATAGTACTTTAATTGATCGTTTGTAGTTTTAATTTTATAATTTTAAGTTATGTTGCATTCCTTTTTATTATATATTTCGTTTTTCTAACTCTTTCGTTGATTTATTAGGATAAACTAAAGGAGAAGAAGAGCGGAGTATGAAGCGATTGCTTGAGTGATAGTTCTGTTAATCTCGAGGAGATTGATAACGAAATTATTATCGATGTTTTGGGTCTGAAAGGTACATGATCGCTTTGATTGATAGTTCTGTTAATCTTGAGTATATTTATAACAAAATTATCACTAATGTTTTGGGTCTTAAAAGGTATGGTCGGGTTCGATGTCAAGGATGCAGGGTTACCCCGACCCAATATTTTGGATCCGGCTCCCAGCATACATGCCTTCCGGAGTCAATCTCGTCTTGAAGTTCGAGAGACTAAAAGACCGGATAGCTCGGATGGAAGCGAGCACGGTGAGCAAATTTCTAAACTTAGAGCGGAGCGGCGCAAAGAATGAGGAGGCGGAGCATATTGCTCAACTTAGAGCGGAGGCAGCAGCGAGGGAGGCAGAGCAGAACATAAAGTATGAAGAACTCCATCTACAGCTTCAGACTATGATGAAGATGTTCCAGCAGTCGCAGAGGCCGCCATCTTAGACATTTGTTTTCTTGTTGTAAGATGATTTTTAACATTGTTACATTTAACATTATTGTAAGAATTGTTTGAATTATACTTCATTTATTAATGTATATCATATATCTTTTATTAAATTTGAAGTATCGTTTAGATTTAATGCTTTTAGTGAGATTTAAATGTTTTATTTCTGTGTCTTGAGTTGAAATTATATGCAATTCTTTGTTGTTTTTGGTTTGTTTTAATGCAGGGAGGGTAGGATATTGGAGAAAATGAGCATTGCAAATCTGTGCAAATTAGCGGCGTTTGTGTTAAAAACGCCGCTAAAAGTCCCCACCTTTAGCGGCGTTTTTTTGAAAAGTGCCGCTAAAAGTCCCCACCTTTAGCGGCATTTTTTTAAAAAGCGCCGCTAAAAGTCCCCACCTTTAGCGGCATTTTTTTGAAAAGCGCCGCTAAAAGCCCCTACCTATTGTGGCATTTTTTGAAAAGCGCCGCTAAAAGCCCCTACCTTTTGCGGCGTTTTTTTGAAAAACGCCAAAAAACGCCGCTAAAAGTCTTGACTTTTAGCGGCGTTTTTTCACAATAAACTCCACTAAATTTTGCGGCGCCTTCTTTAGCGGCATTTTTTGCGGCGCTTTCAAATACTATTAGTGGCATTTAAAAACGCCGCTAAAAGCCAAAAAAAACGCCGCTAAAAGTCTGTTTTGGTGTAGTGTGTATAGCAACTTGGTTTTTGTCAATTATCATATTGTTTTGGCCAAATATGTTGGCTTGTCTTGAAGATTGGTTCATTTTGTATAAGGCCATGGATGATGGCTAATACTTGTCTTGGATATATGTAAATGATGATGTTTTTCATGAATGTGCTTTTTGCATGGTGAAATATATGGATTGGAGTCACTTGATGTGGCTTATGTTGGTGCAAGTAAGGGTGGCAAAAGGGCTTGGTAAATAGCCTTGTTTTTGTCCACACTGGTAGATACACGGGCGTGTGTCTAGGCCGTGTGTGACACACGATCTACCCCATGGGCGTGTAGTCCGGTCGTGTGTCCCCTGCACCTTAATTTGGTAAAACAGAATGCCCAGTAGTAACCACACGGGCTGAGGCACAGACGTGTGACTCAACCGTATAGATGACACGGCCATAATACATGGGCATGTGCCCAGGCCGTGTGAAGTCTATACCTTAAATGCGAAATTAAATTCGCCACACGGCCTAGCACACAGGCGTGTGCCTTGGCCGTGTGACCCTAAAATGTTTCTGATGTCAGAAACAGAATGTCAAGGTTTTAACACACGAGCTATGACACAGGCGTGTCATGGCCGTGTGAGGGACACGGGCCATGGACACGGGCGTGTGCCAGGCCGTGTGAAAACCTCTGTAGGTTCAAATTGAGAAATAAATCCTCACGGGCAAGGGACACGGGCGTGTCCCTATATGCTTAGGCCGTGTGAGTTACACGGTCCTTCGACATGGCCATGTTATTAGGTCACACGGGCATGTCGCCCTCCCACACGAACATGTGCCCCTGTTTTTAGTGACATTTTCCAAAGTTTTTCTAAAGAACTCAGTTTTGTCCCGAACCATTCCTAAAGTGTGTTTTGGGTCTCGTAAGCTCATTTTAGGGATTCTAAGAAAAAGTTTGAAAAGTTTTAAATTTGAACAAAATTTCATATCTCGGAAGTGTTTGTATGCATGTTATTAAGTTAAGTAACGCCTCGTACCTTGTTCTGGCATAGGATACGGGTAAGGGGAGTTACACTTAGTGGTATCAGAGCTATGGTTTAGTCTATTCTCAGACTAACCTAGCGTGTGCACGAGTCTAGCTATACATGCCATATATGAATTATGATAGTGTGACGACTCCTGACAATTTAAAATGTGATTTTATATAGTAAATGGATCCCGATGGAGCAGTGGTAGATGATGTCGAAAGTAATACGCTGGCTCCCGCAAAAGGGACCGCGCCAGTCGAAAGTGGTCCCGTGACACTGAGTCAGGGTGGAGGGGCTAGAGAAGCCTTCCTCCATATGATGAGTGCTTGGTATTCAGAGTTTGTTCGAGCAAACCCGAACGCTCCACCTCCTCCACCCCCTCTAATCCCTCAGCCTGACCCTACAGCTCCCCAAGTAGTGGAAATGATTAGAGGGAAAAACCTTCGGTAGACAGAATTTGAAAGCAAGGGGCTGAGGAATTTAGAGCGAATATAGATGATGACCTAGAGAGGGCAGAGTTCTGGCTAGAAAATACCATTAGGGTATTCGATGAATTGTCTTGTACACCTGAGGAGTGCATGAAGTGTGTTGTGTCACTCCTGCGAGACTCGGCCTACCAATGGTGGAACACCCTTGTGTCGGTTGTACTAAGGGAAATGATTACATGGGAGTTTTTCCAAGAGGAATTTCGAAAGAAGTATATTAGTCAGAGGTTTATAGTCCAGAAGGGGAAGGAATTTCTAGAATTGAAGCAAGACCGAATGACAGTAACAGAGCATGAGCGTGAGTTCGTGAGGCTCAGAAAATACGCTAGATAGTGCGTATCTACTGAAGCCATCATGTGTAAGAGATTTGAGGATGGATTGAATGAAGACATTCGACTTTTAGTTGGCAGTCTAGTGCTCAAAAAATTTGTGGTGCTCGTTTTGAGAGCTTACAAGGCCGAGAAATTGGCCAAAGAGAAAAGAAAGGATGATATTGAGTCTCGTGACTCAAAGAAAAGACAATTGGGAAAATCATTTCAGTCCTCATCCAAGAAATCGAGAGAATTCACTACCTGATCAAATGCTTCAGCGGGATTTTCGAGTAGAAATAAGAATAAGCAGTACACGGCGTCTAAAGCTCAAACCACTTCTATTGCAGGTGTTGGTAGTGCTCGACCAAATAAATCGGAGTGTTCGCAATGTGGTAGACGACATTTCGGTGAGTGTCGAGGAAATGATAGAGACTGTTTCAAGTGCGGTTCACTAGACCACTTCATTCGAAGCTGTCCTGAGATGGATGAGAAAGATAGAAAGCAAGATGTGCGAGCGGGTAATGCTCCTTCTAGAGGTAGACCACAGAAGAACCCAGAAAGTGGGGCTAGCAGTAGAGGTGCGCCAAGAGATTCCACTGTGAGATCAAAGGGTAAAGCTCCTGCAAGGACTTATGCCATTCGCGCTCGTGAAGAGGCTTCATCCCCAGATGTGATTACGGGTACTTTTTCTCTTCATGATATCTCTGTTGTTGCTTTGATTAATCCGAGGTCTACCCATTCGTATGTTTGTATAAAATTGGTGTTTAGTATGAATATGCATGTTGAGTCTACCGAATTTGTGGTAAAAGTGTCAAACCCTTTAGGCAAGCATGTGCTAGTTGACCAAGTGTGTAGAGATTGTCCCTTAACAATTAGAGGTCATTTTTTTCTGGCTAATCTTATGTTGCTACCGTTTGATGAGTTTGGCGTGATTCTTGGTATGGATTGGATGTGATAGTAAATTATGGGAGAAATTTTATTGAACTGAAATGTGAAAATGGGGATACCCTTAGGGTTGAATCAGGTGAATTGGATAGCTTGCCTGTAGTGATTTCTTCTTTGGCGGCTGAGAAATGTATAAGAAAAGGGTATGAGTTTTATCTCGCTTTTGTGTTGAATACTCAAGTGATGTATAAAGATTGAGTCGTTGGTATGTGGTATGTGAGTACTGGATGTGTTTCCTAAGTGTTGCCCTGATTGCCTCCAACTAGGGAAGTCGAGTTTGGTATTGAGTTGGTCCTGATGCGGCACCTATTTGGTTTGCCAGTATAGGATGGCACCGTTGGAGTTAAAAGAGTTAAAGGTTCAGCTACAAGAGTTAACGAATAAGGGTTTTACGAGATCGAGCTATTCTCAGTAGGGGTGCTCCAAGACTTTTTGTGAAAAAGAAAGAGACGGGTCGATGAGATTATGTATAGACTACCGAAGCTGACTCAACAAGGTTACGGTTAAGAACAAGTATCCTTTGCCAAGGATCGACGATTTTTTTGACTAATTGAAGGGAGCCACAGTGTTTTCTAAGATAGACCTGAGCTCTGGTTATTACCAGCTGAGAGTTAAGGAACAAGATGTACCGAAAATTGCATTTTGAACGAGGTATGGCCATTATAAGTTCCTCGTCATGCCCTTTGGCTTAACGAATGCTCCTGAAGTATTTATGGATTTAATGAACCGTATTTTTCGACCGTACTTGTATAAGTTTGTAGTTGTTTTTATTGATGACATATTAATTTATTCTCGTGATGAAAGTGAGCATGCGGAGCATTTGAGAACTGTCTTACAAACTTTAAGAGATAAGCAGTTGTATGCTAAGTTTAGCAAAAGTGAATTTTGGCTTCGAGAAGTCAGATTCTTGGGCCACATCATGTCGGGTGATGGAATTAGAGTTGACCCGAGTAAGATATCGGCTATCATTGATTGGAAACCGTCGAGGAATGTGTCAGAGATTAGAAGCTTTTTGGGCTTAGCCAGATACTACAGACGGTTTGTTAAAGGATTTTCCATGATTACTACACCGATGACGAGGTTGCTACAGAAAGATGTCAAGTTTGAATGGACAGAGAAGTGCCAACAGAGTTTTGAGAAACTAAAAGTATTGTTGACTGAAGCCCTAGTTTTAGTGCAACCAGAACCGGGAAAGGAATTTGTGGTGTATAGCGATGAATCCTTAAATGGATTGGGGTGTGTGCTTATGCAAGAAGGCAAAGTAATAGCTTATGCCTCGAGACAGCTGAAGCCACATGAGAAAAACTATCCGACACACGATTTAGAGTTGGCCGCCATCGTGTTCGCATTGAAGATATGGAGTCATTATTTGTATGGCGAGAAATGTCGGGTATTCACTTACCATAAAAGTCTAAAGTATTTGATGACTCAAAAGGAGTTAAACCTACGGTAGCAGAGATGGTTAGAATTGATAAAGGATTATGAATTGATAATTGACTATCACCCTGGAAAGGTGAATGTGGTCGCCGATGCTTTAAGTAGGAAGTCATTGTTTGCCTTGAGGGCTATGAATACCCAGTTGTCTATGGCTGATGATGGTTCAGTCATAGCAGAGTTAAGAGCTAGACCGATGTTTCTGCAAGAGATTTGTAAAGCTCAGAAAAGTGATAAAGCGTTGCAAGCCAAGATAACTCAGTGTGAGATGGGTATTGAATCAGATTTTCAGATTGGTACCGACCGTTATTTGATGTTTCGAGAGAGGATTTGTGTACCTAAGGATGAAGAGCTTATTCAGAAGATTTTGCGAGAGGCCCATAGTAGTTGTTTGTCTATCCATCCGGGTAGTGTGAAAATGTATAATGACTTGAAAAAAATGTATTGGTGGTCGGGAATGAAAAGAGACATCTCAGAGTTTGTCTCTAAGTGTTTAATTTGTCAGCAAGTGAAAGCCGAACACCAAGTACCTTCGGGTTTACTTCAGCCCATGATGGTTCTCGAGTGGAAATGGGACCGTATTACCATGGATTTTGTGTCTGGATTTCCGTTGATGCCAAGGAAGAAATATGATGTATGGGTTGTGGTTGACAGGCTAACTAAGTTGGCTCATTTTATACTAGTGCGTACCGATTATCCACTTGAGGAATTGGCCGATTTGTATGTTTCTGAAATTGTGAGACTTCATGGAATGCCCTTGTCGATTATTTCGGATAGAGATCCGAGGTTCACATCACGGTTTTGGAAAAAGTTGCAAAAAGCGTTGGGGACGAAACTGAATTTTAGTACTGCTTTCCACCTGCAAACCGACGGTCAGTCGGAAAGAGTAATTCAGATTCTTGAAGATATGTTGCGGTGTTGTGTTCTTTAGTTTCAAGGCAGTTGGAAAAGGTACTTACCATTGGTAGAGTTTGCCTACAACAATAGTTATCAGTCGAGTTTGAAAATGGCGCCTTATGAGGCTTTGTATGGGCGTAAGTGTCGAACGCCCTTGTATTGGACTGAACTCAGAGAAAATCAGATTCACGGGGTTGACTTAGTCAAAGAGATCGAAGAGAAAGTAAAGGTAATTAGTGACTATTTGAAGGCTGCTTCGGATAGACAGAAATCTTACGCGGATTTGAAATGAAAAGAAATTGAATTTCAAGTCGGTGATAAGGTGTTTTTGAAAGTATCCCCGTGGAAGAAAGTCCTCAGATTCGGTAAGAAAGGAAAATTAAGTCCACGTTTTATTGGACCCTATGAGGTGACTGAGAGAATTGGACAGGTAGTTTATCGACTAGCCTTGCCATCCGAGTTAGAGAAGATCCACAATGTTTTCCATGTGTCAATGTTGCGCCGTTACCGTTCTAACCCTTCGCACGTTCTTTCACCAACAAAGGTTGAGATTCGATCAGACATGACTTATGGCGAAGAGCCGGTTAAGATCTTACCCCGAGAGGTCAAGCAATTGAGAAATAAAAGTATAGCACTCGTGAAAGTACTATGGCATAGACATGGGGTTGAAGAGGCCACATGGGAGCCCGAGGAGACTATGAGAGATCAATACCCAAACCTTTTCACTGGTAAGATTTTCGGGGACGAAAATCCCTAATGGGGGAGAATTGTAACAGCCCGATTTTAGGGCTAGTTGAAACAGTGGTTTTGGAACCATTAATCTGAGGCCGAAGAAATTGTTTTTAATATTATTTTATGTGTTATAGCATGATTATATGAGTGCATGAAAATTTTGGTGAAACAATTTTAGCGATTTTATGCTTAATTTTGAAAAGGGACTCAATCGTATAAAAGGCAAAATTTGTGTTCTACTAATTAGAAGTGTCATATAGCTAGAGAACCTTAAATTAGAGGTCCTTAATATGCAAATAGGCCTTTAAGAGAGTGATGGCCGGCCATAGAGACAAGGAAATGAAATTTGTCAAAGGTTAGGTGAGGTTTTGGTGACAAATTTGATTAGAAATAAAACAAAATAAAGAGAAAAATATATCACCTTTTCATCTTCCTCCTCTCCACCAAAAATATCAGCAAAAATAAGGGTTTTGGAAGCTTGAAATTTTAGCAACTCTTCACCCTTGCAAGTAAGTGATTTTAATGGTCATTCTTGATAATTTTTGTGTTTTTGGAACCCCTATAGCTTAATCTAGCTAATGAGGGGACTATTTTGCAAAATGGTTGAGAGTTTAGGGTCTTGCCATGGTAATATTTATATTTTTTGCTTAAATTTTATGAAAGAAAATGAATCTTGGCTGTTAAATTAACAACTTTTGTGAATGGGGTTTTCATGAAAACACCTAAAAGGACCATTTTGTGAAGTTTATAAAATAGGTTGTAAATGTGTGAAATAATTGAAAATTGTGAGTTGCTATAAGAGCAATAAAGGTTCGGCTAGGCTTGTTAAAGGAGGAAATTTGATTAAAATCGTTTTATGAGCTTAGGGGCAAAATCGTAATTATGTGAAAGTCTAAGGGTAAAACGGTAATTTTTCCAAAGTAAGAATTTTGGAATGTCTTGATTAATGTGGTGATTAAATAATTGAATTTGTCATTATAGATCAAAAAAAACGGAATTCAGACCCAAACCGGGGGAAAACTAAACTATTGGACTAAATCGAACTAGTCGCCCATATTTTGTATACCGAGGTAAGTTGTACGTAAATAATACAACTCTATTGTTATTATGCATTGAACAATTGATATTGCAATAAATGTTTAATTATTGTTATGAATATGCATGACGAAATTTGAGATGGTATACTCCCGGTTGAACCTTAGGAATAGATTGGATATCCATGCCATGACATTTGGGTGATATGTGTGCTAGTGTAAGACCATGTCTGGGACATGGCATCGGCATTGAGACGAGAGCTAGTGTAAGACCATGTCTGGGACATGGCATTGGCATTGAGATGAGAGCTAATGTAAGACCATGTCTGGGACATGGCATCGGCATTTTACCCTCTTGTGTGAGGATTATAGGATATCCTTTAGTATTCCAAATGGTTCCACGGGTTATTTAAACTTATGATAAAGATATGAAAGGATATAATCATGTTGTGAGTGGTACAGGTTCTTACTCGAAACTCATGAGATATGAGCTTAGTTATGATGCCTTAATGGTAAGGATGAAATTGAGTAAGTTCTATCTATGAGAATGATTTCGGGACGATCTTGTAATCTTTGGCTTATACTTGTGATGTGTAAATAAGTAGTAAATCTACCATTGTTAAATCAAGAATGTTGTTCTGGTTTATAATATGCTATGTGTTTAAAGATGCATGGTTGATGTTGTTACTTATTTACATGCAACTTACTAAGCTTTATGCTTACTCCCTTTCCTTTCTATTTTCTTGTAGTATCGCCAAGCTAGCTCGGGGATCAACAGACGTCGAAGGCATCGATCACACTATCAATCTGAAGATTTGGTATAATTAGATTTATCATTTTGAGTATGGCATGTATAGCAACTTGGTTTTTGTCAAGTGTCATATTGTTTTGGCCAAATATGTTGGCTTATCTTGAAGATTGATTCATTTTGTATAAGGCCATGGATGATGGCTAATACTTATTATTGATATATGTAAATGATGATGTTTTTCATGAATGTGCAATTTGCATGGTGAAATATGTGGATTGGAGTCACTTGATGTGGCTTATGTTGGTGCAAGTAAGGGTGGCAAAAGGGCTTGGTAAATAGTCTTGTTTTTGTCCACACGGATAGACACACGGGCGTGTGTCTAGGCCGTGTGTGACACACGGTCTGCCCCATAGGCGTGTAGTCCGGCCGTGTGTCCCCTGCACCTTAATTTGATAAAACATAATGCCCAGTAGTAACCACACGGGCTGAGGCACGGCCGTGTGACTCAACCGTATGGATGACACGGCCATAATACATGGGCATGTGCCCAGACCGTGTGAAGTTTGTACCTTAAATGCGAAATTAAATTCACCACACGGCCTAGCACACGGGCGTGTACCTTGACCGTGTGACCCTAAAATGTTGCTAACGTCAGAAACAGAATGTCAAGGTTTTAACACACGGGCTGATACACAGGCGTGTCATGGCCGTGTGAGGGACACGGGCCATGGACACGGGCGTGTGCCAGGCCGTGTGAAAACCCCTGTAGGTTCGAATTGAGAAATAAATCCTCACGGGCAAGGGACACGGGCGTGTCCCTATATGCTTAGGCCGTGTGAGTTACACGGTCCCTCGACATGGCCATGTTATTCGGTCACACGAGCGTGTCGCCCTTCCACACGGGCGTGTGCCCCTGTTTTTAGTGACATTTTTCAAAGTTTTTCTAAAGAACTCGGTTTGGTCCCGAACCGTTCTTAAAGTGTGTTTTGGGTCTCGTAGGCTCATTTTAGGGATTCTAAGACAAAGTTTGAAAAGTTTTAAATTTGAACGAAATTTCATATCTCGGAAGTGTTTGTATGCATGTTATTAAGTTAAGTAACGCCTCGTACCTTGTTCCAGCATAGGATACGGGTAAGGGGTGTTACAGTTAGAGTTCTCAATGAGAACTAAACTCTTGTATAAATTCCTCTCTTTATATATGCGTAACAAAAATTTGCTAGTGCCCAAATATGAAGGGAAACTCTATGAAAATTAGTGGTATTTTATTTGAGTAATTTTTCTGTGCTCAAATAAATTTTATTTTTCCCGAGTTTGAAGTTTAGATTAAAAGTAATTATAATTGATATAATCTACCAATTATAATTTGGATTTGAATGTAACACCTCACAACCATCTCAATGTCCAATGCGAATGAAAGGTGCCACCAAAGCACAAAGGAAGAGAAAATCTAAAAATAATTAAAACTTAAAAAATTAGAATCAATCCAATATTTTTTTATGAATGGAATAAAATCAATTTAGAGGTTTTAAAAAGTTGAAATAATTTGGGAATAATTCATGGGTGATTGGAGATGTCTGGAGGCTGAAATCGAGCTTCAAGATGCCTAAAATGCCTAAAAGAGTTTAAAGGCACAACCTAAGGGCTAGGTATTGATACCTAAGCCCCCATGTTCCAATACCTAGGCCTAGGTATTCTTTATTTTTCCTTGGAAATTAGAGTGGATCTAGGGTTTACACCGCCTTTAACCTTTTCATTTCTGCCTTTTCTATTTTTATTTTTGGATTCTTTTAATTTTGTCTTAGGGTATGTTTTCTGATATTCAATAGAGAATTAAAATTTTCCATTGTGAAGGCCTGAAAAATGTATATGTTACGGTTTTGGCTCTCCTAAATGTGATAGCAGAAAAGTATCCATGAGATAACTAGTTTAGTTGTTGTCTTCCTCTTTATGTTGTTAGTTTTCGGAAAAAATCTTTTCATTTTAGTAATCATGTTCTATCTTCTGCCTCATTAATTATGTTATTTACTTTTGATCATTTAGTTTTGGCATACAAAGAAGCTAAATTTAAAGGATGTGGACGAGTGTGGACTGAGTAAAAATATTTTTATATCAACCTTTGATTGATTTTGGATTGGGTTTGGGTCAATTTCGGAAGGCTTAATTATGTCATTAATTGTACATGTCATTGGATATATATATTTATATCGATATAAAGTTTATTGTGTTTGGTATCACGAATTAAGAGACACTAACTTAAACCGGGGTTTTAAGTACATCAAATTTATATACAAAGGATAATTATATCATTTAAACTTTAAATACATTATAATTTTGTAAAAACCTTCCCACTTATTTTGAAAAGTTATTCCTCTTTAAAAACTACCACTCTCTTTAAAAAATTACAATTATTTTAACAATATTACTTTCTTAAAGAATTAATTATATATATTAAGAAATTATAGACTATTTTTTTTAAAAAAAAAAACTATCAGTTTAACTTTAACAAACTAAAATAAATATAAAATTTCATTCAAATAAATACAATTCAACACCCAAAGAGTAGGTACCAATATATTTAGTTTTAAAATTATTTCACAATTTTTTTACTAATACAAGATTTTTTTTAATATTTTATTCTAACTTATTTTATAAAACAATAATAATTTTTTGCTTTTAGACATATTATTCCCGCTTCTAAACATATTATTCTTGCTTAAAAAAATCTTTCAATTGAAATTACTTAATTTTCTCGGTTTCAGTAACAAATTATTTCCACTTAAAAATGGTATTTTTTTAACTAAAAAACTAAGGATTATATTCTCACCTGCTTACCCTTACACTATAATTTTAAATTGTATGTGAAATTATGAAAAAAAACTATAATCACAATAACACAATCATATATAAACAAAAAATGATAGCATGAAACAACTATTTAAAAAAAAAAACATGAAACAATAATAACTAAACTTAATCAAATATATTTAAAATATTAAAGTAAATTTAAATTTATAAATTTTTAAAAGTCAATCTGCATAACACACGAGAATATTTATAGTGCTTAAATAACATTCACTTTCGTTATAGTTTCCTAAGTATAAGTGAAGTTTAATAATAAAACAAATTAAATAAAGGACAAAAATTAAAACCAATTATAGATGGTAGAAAAGGACTTAATCATAAACTTTTAAAATAAAGAAGATTTTAAAAAGCAATTATTCCAAAATAAAAATCATTTAAGCATTTGAAGTGAAAAGTTTGAGTTTTATTTATTTATTATATTTAATATCTAATATATATTAATATTTTTTCTTTTTACTCTTACTTGTTACCTAATTAAAAAGTTACCACACATTTCCTAAAATTTTACTACATTATTTTCCAAAAATTCAATGTGATATGATCAAAGGTTGATTAAAATTTACTTTTGTGATATTTAATTCGAATCATTATCTCACTTTAGAATTAGTTACCCTGAAGTTTAACTAAAAAAAGTCATAACATTTACCCTAAAAAATAAACCGCTAAAAAAGGGACGAAATTTAGACTTTGAACTGAAAAAAGAAAAGAAATCGTAAGGATTTTTTTTAACCCATGTTCATTTGAAAGAAATGAACTTAAAATAGACAAAGGAGAATGGCTTTATTTCTTTCAAGGACTTTTGTGTTTTTTTTTTTAATAAATCTGGCATGCTCAAATAAAATAGAAAAGAAACAACCTAGGGGAATCTACCTTATAATGTGCATCACACACCACTAAAAACTGCAAAAAAAATAAAAATAAAAATAAAAAATAAATGAAAACACCAGGATAAAGCAGTTGAAAAGACGCAAACATTCTTCACAGCTAGAAATGCATGCCCGGAAAAGCTCCAATGTCACAAGCGTAAGTCACCGATCAACGTACAAGGTTGAAGCTGAAACAATAATTGCTAGAAAGGAACCAGATCTAGCAAGAATCGCGAGGTCCGTAATCATAGCCACAAAATCAGACCCTCCCCCTCCGATCACTATCCACCATCGCCTGAATCGATGTTGGTCCCTCCTCCACCTAATAGACACCCCGCCGCCAGAGGAAAAGGTGCGCAACTTTATTACCTCACCGTTTTATGTGGTGAAACTTGAAATGCTCAAAACCTATCACTAATCATTTCACATCCCAGATAATGGAACTTATCGTCGATCTGTCAATATCAGCAACATTGAGCTTGGAGATGAGCACCTCCGAATCACCCTCTAGTTCAACATTCTTAAACCCCAAATCCTGAGCAAAATGGATAGCCCGAACGCAAACAAGGGCCTCCGATGTTAACGGACAAGAGATGTTGTCCTGCCAGAAACAAGCTAACCCTAAAAGCAATCCAGCAGAATCCCGAACGACAACCCCAACGCTGGCAGCCTATAGAAAAACCCCGCATCAAAATTGACACAGACCTAATGATCGATAGGAGGCTTCCAAAGCATAGGCTCCACAACCAGAACCCCACCTCTATTCGACGGAAGAAAGTTTAATTCGCGTAGATACCTCAAAACAAAGATAAGTAACGTCTAAACCGATTGATAAATGCCCTCATGAACGATTTTATTTTGAGAGGTCCAGATAGTCCATATGGTGAAAATAGAGAGTTGTACATGGCGAGTGCCTTGAGCAAATCATTGTCCAACCTAATTAGAGGGTGTATCATCAACCACTGGAACAAGATCCCAACTAATGCCTAAGTTGTGCCAAATGTGCAGGATTCTAGGGCAATCGCGACAAACATGGAGGATGGTCTCAAGGCCACAAATGCAACGAGGACACATATGATCCGACCCAAGTCTGTGTTAATACAAGTTAACCTTTATAGGTAGAAAATTATTAATGTAATGCCAACATATAATTTTCATTTTCTCAAGCACTTGAGCCCCCCATAGATGCTTATAAAGTAGGCATGTATGCTGTGTAATATTAATGTAATGGTCATCATTTTTTCGTAGGAAGCCTCACAACAGTAGCGTGTAGCCACTCCGACCGATTATTCACTATTATCCTCCAAGAACCGGCACCAATGATCCGATAAAGCATGCCCAGCCAACGAGATATGTAGTTCGGACCGCCCAAGCAGTTTAGGAAATAAAGACCATATTAACTCACTCCACCACTTGCCCCTATCCATATCAGTCAAATCTACAACTTTGTCAATTCCACTAACACGATCAATATTGATCTTATAGGGCCGTGGACCAGGAAGCAAGAATCATCCCATACCGAGATGGAGTGCCTATTCTCCACCTGCTAACCACTTCCCATTTGGAAGAGATCTTTCGCCACCCAGATACTGTGCCAAACAAATGAAGGTTGTTGCCTTAACCCTGTTTCCATAAAATTGCACGTAGGAAAGTATTTAGTTTTAAGTACACACGACATTAAAGAATCCAGATTAGTCAGCAAGCGTCAGCCTTACTTAGCTAATAACGCAATATTAACCTTTAAGAGATCCCGAAACCCGAGCCCACTGACCTCTATCAAAGCACACAAGCCTTCCCAAGAACACCAATGAATTCCCCTCCTCGAGGCTAACTTTCCCTACCAATACCGACACATTAACGCCTCTAAAACTTTGCAAAAAGAATTGGGAAGTAAAATATAGAACATCGAATATAACAGAATAGCTTGTAAGATTGATTTAATGAATACGGCCTTACCACCCTGCGAGAGGCACCGATTATACCAATTGCCAATTTTTCCAAGAAAGCGATCTTTAGTACCCCGAAACACACACTTTTTGTTACTCTCAACAACGACAGGCAACCCCAAATAATTCCTAGTGTAACACCCCTAACCCATATCCGTCGTCGAAACAGGGTTACGGAGCATTACCAGAATATACAGAACAAATACAGACATTTCATATTATTTAACATTCATGTCAAAAATCATTCATAAAGTCCCTTATATGAGCCCTCGAGCCCCAAGACATACATTAGAAATAGGCCGGGACTAAACCGGGTACTCAAAGAATTTTTCTCAAAATCTAATTTTTTTCCAAGGTGCAGGGGACACACACCCGTGTGGTCAAGCACGCCTGTGTCCCAGGCCGTGTGGACATTCAAAATAGGGCATACGGTCGTGTCCCAGCCCATGTCCGTACCCGTGTAACTCTCTGACTTGGGTGACACGACCAAGTCACACTTTTGTGTGCTAGGCCGTGTGTAGGTGCAGGGGTCACACGGCCAAGCCACACGCCCGTGTGCCAGGCCGTGTGAAAAACATTAAGCATTCTATTTTGAATTTTAATGATGCAGGAGACACACAGCCAAGTCACATGCCCATGTGCTCAGGCCTGGCCCTGGGCCAGGGCAGGTGGGGCCCCTGCCCAGGGTCCAACAGAAAATTTATTAAATTTCATTAAAAAAATTAAATAAAATCTAACTTTCCTCACGCGGCAGAGGAACATCTTCTAGAGCAACATCTTCCTTCTTTCCTCTTCCTTCTTCAGACTTTCCTCTTTCAATTTTCCACTTTCCAACACCAAAATTAAAACTTTCCTCTTTTCCATAGTAAAATCCAACTAATCTGAGAAACACTTTGCTCTTTCCTCTTCATCTATTCCAATTTTTGGCTCTTCATCTACCCTTCCCGCCTGAAATTATGTCACTTAACAATGAAGATAACGGTTATCCCATTCAATTAACAACGGCATGCTTGGGTTGTAGTATAAATTGTTTCATTTGTTATCACCCTTATGTCTCAATTTCAATTACGTTGAATTTTTGGCATTTTCACTCTTCAATTTCTCCTTATAATTTCCTTGAGTTTTGCATATTTAATAATAAAGAAGAGCATTTTCGATTGGGATTAATTGAGGTAAGTTTCTACAATTTTAGTCTCTTATTTTGTGCTTAGTTTTTCTTAGTTAATTCTGATTTTCGATTTTTTTTCGTTTGAAGATTTCAATTTTTTGAATGGGAAAAAATGGGAGTTTTTGTTTGAAAATATCTAATTGGGAATTGGGAATTTTCCCTTATAAAAATCTCTAGTTAGGAAAGTAGGAATTTTTCCTTATAAAAATCTTGAATTGTTAAATTCAGAATTCATTTTAGTTGATTTATTTCATTTTTCCTTTCGAAAACTTACTGGATTCAATTGAAAAAATTCTATTGTGGGTATTTCTTGATTTTTCTTTAATGGGTGTTGGATGATTGTTGCAGATATGAAAGGTAGATATTCAATGGAGTTCTAATTTGATTGTCTTGAAGATATGCTAGTCAATTACAGGTTAGTCATTATCTAATTATCGGCACTTTACATTTTTCATTTTTGAGATAATTTGATTTTTTTTCTAAAAATTGACGATTTGATCTAGTTTTCTGTAGTTTGATTGTGATTATTTGTTTTTGGCTTTGTTTAATTAGTCAATTTTATTGGCAGGAACCTTGGCTCATCATTGCAAATTAAGAACGCTAAGGATTAAGTCGATTATTTGTTCAATTCTACACCCTTCTACAGTGCCATTGTTCTAACCTATATTAGTTTTATTAGCTATTAGTTATATTGCTAAATAATGTTGCCTAAGTATTTGTCTGGAAGTGAGAAAAGAAAGAAACGAAAACAAAGAGATGAGTTAGTAGAATCACAAAGGGGATCTCTTGATAGATTTTTTAAGAAAAAAATAGGAGAGACTTCTGAAGGAGTGGAAGTAGACAATGTGGACCAATCTAATGAAAATTTAAATGATAATGCTATTAATTTGGATGATCTAAATTATGACTATGACCGTGCCAATGTGGTTGAACTTGATCCAAATGAACATAATAATTCTCCAAATCATATCAATGAGGAATTTGCTACTGTGAATGACCCTAATGATGTACAAAATGAGTCAAATGTTGAAGATGTTAGGGATGATCCGCATTTTATTCCTCCTTTAGACATTTACGATCCTAGAAATTGGGGTATCCTTGATAACAAGTCTAGAGATATTTTAGTTGAAAAGGGGCCTTTAAGGGAATTGAATCTTAAATTTCCCTTAGATGGTAATTCTAGGCATTTCTCGTATGCTTATTTTTCTAGAAAGTTGATTAATGGAGAGACTAGCGATAGAAAATGGTTAGTTTACTCTAAACATGTAGATAAGTTTTTTTTTTATTGTAAGTTATTCACAAAACTAAATAGAAAGAGTTACTTGGCCACTGATAGTGTGAATGATTGGAAACACTTGAGTGAAAAACTCAAAGAACATGAGAATAGTTTTGACCATATGACTAACATGAATGTTTGGACTGAATTAAGAGTGTGATTGAAGACTAATCAGACTCTTGATAAAGACTTGCAACAAGGAATCTCAAAAGAGAAAGAACGTTTGAGACATGTTTTCTTGAGAATACTTGCTGTATTTAAATGTCTTGGTAAGAATAATTTAGCTTTTCGAGGATCAACTGAGAAACTTTATGAGGAGAATAATGGTAATTTTTTGAGCCTAATTGAAATGATTGCTGAATTTGATTTGTCAATGCAAGACCATATTAGACGCATTCAAAATGAAGAAATGCATTATCATTATCTTGGTCACAAAATTCAAAATGAGCTAATTTCTATATTGGCCCATAGTGTTAGAAGTTCTATTTTGAAAATCATTCAAGAGGCAAAATATTTCTCTGTTATTCTTGATTGTACCCCTGATGTGAGCCATCAAGAATAAATGACTTTAATAATACGATGCGTTAATATGTCAAGTGACAAAGTAAAAATAGAAGAATACTTTTTAGAGTTCTTGAAAGTGGATGATACATCTGGGATGGGGCTTTATAATGAGTTATTAAATGCGTTAAAATCTCTTGAGCTTAATGTTGATAATGTGAGAGGCCAAGGATATGATAATGGTTCTAATATGAAAGGAAAACACCAAGGTGTTCAAAGAAGACTACTTGAATTAAATCCAAGAGCTTTGTATATGCCGTGTGCTTGTCATAGTCTTAATCTCACTCTTTCTCGATATGGCACATTCTTGTACAAAAGCTATTTCATTTTTGGTATTGTGCAACGTATATATACATTGTTCGCAAGTTCTACCAAAAGGTGGAAAATTTTATGTGATAATGTTTCAGAAATGTGAAATCTCTATCGGATACTCGATGGGAAAGTCGAATTAAAAGTGTTAAAGCTATTAGATTTCATGCTTCCAAGATAAGATTAGCTTTGTCAAAATTATACGAATCTTCAGGTAATGATGCTAAAATGAAAAGTGAAGCAGAAAGTTTGGCTAATGCACTTCAAAATTTTGAATTTTTACTTGGAATTGTTATTTGGTATGATATCTTGTTTTCAATTAACAAGGTGAGTAAAAAGTTACAATCCAAGACAATGTGCATTGATACTACGATGAAAGAAGTGGAAGGTATAATATTATATTTTGAAAATTATAGAAAAGAAGGGTTTGAAGCTAGCATTAGTATTGCCAAAGATCTTGCGTTTAGTATGGATATAAATCCAAAATTTTCAACTAAACGTCCTATTTTTAGAAAAAAACAATTTGGTGAGGATGGTCATGATGAAGATTTGCAATCACCTGAGGAATCTTTTAGAGTTAACTACTTTTTGGTGATTGTGGATATGGCAATTACTTCTTTGAAAGAAAGATTTGATCAATTAAAGATTTTTGAAAATGTTTTTGGATTTTTAATTGACTCAACAAGGTTGAAGTCTTTAGAAAGCAATAGATTAAGAGATTGTTGCAATAACTTCAAAGATACATTTTCTCATAATAATTTGTCAGATGTTGATGCTGATGACCTTTATTATGAAATGAAAGTGTTACAAATGACTTTACCAAATGAGTCAATGACAGCAATTGATATTCTTGAATTTGTCAAAAACGCAGATTGTTATCCTAACGTTTCCATTGCATATCGGATCCTATTGACGATGCCTATGACAGTAGCTTCCGCGGAAAGAAGTTTTTCGAAGTTGAAATTATTGAAAAATTACTTGAGTTCGACAATGTCGCAGGAGAGATTAAATGGTCTAGCAATGTTATCTATTGAGAGAAATATGTTAGATAAAATTGATGTAGATATGATCATAAATGACTTTGCATCAAGAAATGCTCGAAGGAAATGCTTTTTATAAGTATAATATGTATCTTTCATATACATTTTTTAAATTTATATGGGATGTAACGAATTTTTATATCTTTTTATATGACTTAGTATTTCAAAGAAGAAGTGCGTTAGGGGCCCATTTTTTTTCAGTTCGCCCCGGGCCAAAGAAAATTCAGGAACGGCCCTGCATGTGCTAGGTCGTGTGTCACACACAGCTGAGACACACCCCCATGTCTCTGCCCATGTGGACAAAATTCTAAGCCATATTTCTCACCCAAATTTTCCTTCCACCTATATAAACACTTAAACGTATTCTCAAGTCAATCCAAGACATTTAAACCAAGCCAAAATCAAGTCTTATGCATGACATATCACTTCATAAATCTATATATCCAAACTTACCTATTTGACCAAAAATGCATATAGACATATTTATGAAGTTTACTATCAATTAACCATACTAAACACTCATATCAAACATGACATTATCTCATATATTTACATCAAAACACATTCATCACAAGCCATTCCAATGGCTAATTACAACCAAAACATTTATATGCCAATATTGGCAATTTAAACCTATATATGCCATTATAACCAAAATTAATTTACTATTTATACCTAAATGAGCAGATGGATAGTGTGAGATATCTCTGCCAAGCTTCCAACCCAACGAGCTTTTGAAGTACTATAAAATAGAGGAAATAAAACAGAGTAAGCATATAATGCTTAGTAAGTCCGTATAACATGGAATTTAACTTACCATTCAATCACATTAAAGGTAAACAGACAAAACATATTCCAAACAACTTGGCCAAAAGCCTAAACACATATCCTTGTCAACATGTTAGTCATGTATTTCATAGAAATATCAAGGGACATATATGAGCTCATAACAATAGAATTTCCATATACATATACTTTTCATATCATGGATTCACATAACATGTACAAACCATTTCCATGTATTTCATTTATATTCAGTAATAATCCATTCCGAATCCATATTATCTCATATTAAAACTTTGCTTGCTCGTTGAACCATTTAAAATCTCGATGGATACAAGGGTAGTACACACAAAGTGTACAAAACTGTAATCCATCAATTCATATTCAGGAATGCTCATATGAGCACATAAACGAGAAGCTCTCTCTCGAGCCAAATAACGGGAAGCTCATGTGAGCCTTGTAACGGGAAGCTTATCCGGGTTGTATAACGGGAAGCTCATAAGAGCCATAATCAGGAAGCTCGTGCGAGCCAATAACGAGTAGCTTCGAAGAGCCATTTATCAGGAAGCTTTGGATAGCCATATATCGGGAAGTTTAAGCGAGCCAATATCGGGAAGCTCCGAAGAGCCATTAATTAGGAAGCTCACAAAGAGCCTTTAATCGGGACGCTCTTAAGAGCCGCGATGTGCCCACAACACATGCAGGATCACGACCGATCAAGATGCTCCGAATAGCTATTAACGGGAAGCTCGCAAGAACCATATAACGGGAAGCTCGAGAGGATTAATAACAGGACGCTCTTTTGAGCTATGGTGTGTCCGCAATATATGCAGGACCACAACTGATTCGGGAACCTTGTATCCATCAAATCTCATTTATCCAAACGGGACTTATTATTTATCAAGTATTATCGGATATGTGATTAATTTCATACATACATCATTTTATACAATTTACATATACAACATCCAATTCAAATATATAAATATACACAATTTAGTTACACGAACTTACCTTGACAAATATTCGTTGATTTGTTGTCTACTAATCCGACACTTTCTCTTTTCCCCGATCTAATTCCGTATTTTGTCTTTCAGGATTTATACGAGTAAATTTAACTCAATTTAACTCAATTTAATACAATTCATAATAAATTCAATCCAATTCAAATCTTAGGCAAAATTACCATTTTGCCCCTATACTTTTAATTAATTCTGATTTCGTTCCTAGGCTCGAAAAATGAAATTCATGCAATTTAATCCTTATTCCAAACCTAGCCGATTTTTACATATCACAATAGCAGCCCATGTATGTCATAAAATTTATAAATTTTCCATGAATTTTACAACTTTTCAATTTAGTCCCTAAATCATAATTTCATCAAAATTCCCTTTACAAAAGTTGTTTATCTATCAACAACCTTTCACTTTCTACAATAAATTTCATAATTCATTCATATTCATACATGGAAAAAATTTAATACTTTGATAACTTTACAAATTAATCTCTGAGATAGCTAGATTAAGCTATTACGATCTCGGAAATATGAAAATTACTAAAAACGGGACATGAAAGCATACCTAATTGAGCCAAAACAACTTGCTTGAACTCAACACCCAAAAACTAAGGTTTCCATGTCTTTGTTTTAGGAAAGATGATAATATGATGATATTTTATGTTATTTTATTATTTATCATCTTTTCATCTTTTTTTTCCAATTTAGTCCTTTTCTTTATTTTATTTTCCATGGATGAATTATCATACTTATCTACTAACTCCTCTTAATGGTCTATTTACCATATAAGGACCTCAAAATTTGAATTTCATAGCTATTTGATACTTATAGCTACTAGAACTCAACTTTTGCATTTTATGCAATTTGGTCCTTTTATCAATTAAACATGTAATCGGTAAAATTTCCTAGCAAAATTTTTATACAATATTCCTATCATAATTCAGACCATAAAATAATATTAAAATAATTTTTCTTTTTGGACTCGGATTTGTGGTCCCAAAACCACTATTCTGATTTCACTAAAAACGGGCTATTACACCTAGGATCCGTAGTACTGCGAACACCCAACACTCCCTAAATAGTAGCACGCATACCATGGTCAACGTTTGAACTGAAATAAACTAAGTATTTGCCAAAATTGATTTGTTGCCCGGAACACCGCTCATATTCTCGTAGGACGGCCACTATGTTATTTGTTCCCGGTAAAAGCCATGCCAAATATCAAACTGTCATCTGCAAAAAATAAGTGGGAAACTCGAGGACCCCCCGACTTGCTTGTACACCATTCAAAAGGCTATCATTACATGCCACCTTTAACAAAGACAAAAAGCCTTCACTACAGAATAAAAACAATAAGGGACTCAGAGGGTCTCCTTAACGAAGGCTACGATAGGGGATAATGGATTACCTTGAAGGCCCCTCCATTTCTTTTTAAAGGAATGCAATAACTCAAAAGCAACAATGGCATTAGTAGTGATCAATCGGCCTAGAACAAAAGTGCTCTACCCCTTATCAATGCAATGAGGCATAATCTTCTATAATCTATTCACAAGCACCTTAAAAATTATCTTAAACTACACATTACATAAGTTGATTGGCCGAAAATGTGTCATATTTCGTAGATCACATTGCTTTGGGATGAGAAAATGTTAGTGTCATTAATCTCAGAAAGGGAACCATCATTATTAAGGATGTGTAAACAAAAATCGTAGACACTCGTAACCACGATATGTAACAACCCGATTTTGGGGCTAGTCGGAACAGTGATCTCGGGATCACTAATCCGAGGTTTAAGAAAATTATTTTTATGTTATTTTATGTGTTATAGCATTCATATATGACTATGTGAAAATTTTGGTACTTTAATTTTAATGATTGCATGCTTAATTTTGAAAAAGGACTAAATTGCATAAATTGCATAAAGTGCGAAAGTTCTAATTTTCAAGGTAGAAGTACCTAATGATTATAGAATGTAAATTAGAGGTCTTTAAAGTGCAAATAGGCCATTTTGGAGTGTGATGGCTGGCCATGTGGTATGGGGAGACAAGAGCATTTAATGTTTAGTCAAAATTATGTGAGAAAAGATGAATAAAAATATGGTAAAAGAAAAACTATCATCTTTCACTATTCACTCATCTCTTTCCACCGAAAATTGAAGAAGAAATAGAGCTCTTGGGGGTTCAAACTTTCAGCCACTCAATTCATATTCAAGTAAGTGATTTAGGTGGTTTTAATTGATGATTTTTGTGTTTTTAGAGTCCCCAAAGCTTAAGCTAGCTAATGAGGGGACTAATTTGAGATATGGTTGAAAGTCTAGGGACTTGCCATGAGAGTAGTTAAGTTGTTAGCTGAGTTTTATGGAAGAAAATAAATGTTAGGGAGATGAGAAACAACTTTTGTGAAAGATGTTAGCATGAAAATACCTAAATAGGACTAGAATGCAAAGATTAAATTGTGTCATAAATGCAAGAAATAGTTGGAATGGTGAGTAGTTGTAAGAGAAATAAATGTTCATCTAGGCTTGTTTATTGGGAAAATGTGATAAAAAATGATTTACGAGCCTAGGGGCAAAATCATAATTTTGCCATAATACAAGGGCAAAATGGTCATTTTTGCCTAAGTGTAGATTTTGGTGCATTATGATCATAGAATGATCTAAATGAATGAATTTTATTGTTATAGATCAAGAAGAGCGCGGAATTAACCTTGACCGGGGAAAAGGCAAGGTTACGGATTAAACCGTTAGTTGACACGTTTTGCACCGAGGTAAGTTTATGTGTAAACTATACATTTTATATACATACATTGTCGTTGTTGATTGGTGTATGGAATGATTGAGAACATGTGTGATTCAAGTGGATTGAATGCGGTAGTTATTGTATAATTATTGTATGAATGACAAAATAGTCATATAAACGTGTAATAAACACTTGATGGTGGGCTATGTGCGATACCACCTAGTTATTTAATTACGATGGGCTATGTGCAATGCCATCGTCTATTTATCAATTGGTGGGCTATGTGCGATACCACCGTAACTAACCTTTTCGGTGGGCTATGTGCGATACCACCCTAATAAAGACTGATGGTGGGCTAAGTGCGAAACCACCGAGTAATTTGATTATGAGTAATTGACCAAGAGTTTGTGATGTGCCGTATTATGTGACATTGTGGTGCTAAGTGCAGGGAAGCATGCTAATGAATGTATACATTAAGCTTGTGATAAGGTTGGAATATGGAAATGGAAGAAATGAGTAAGCTTGATTATGAATGTGGATTGTTCCTTGTTTAGTATGTAATGCTATAACTTTATATTGTTTACATGTAAACTTTCTAAGCTTAATGCTTACTTCCCCTTTCTTTTCCCTTGTTTTATAGAGTTTAAGAGCTGAGCCAGAGCAGTGCACTGATAACTTGGAAGATCGCCCACACTATCAACTCATCTCGGTATATCTAGACTTAGTGATTTTGTGTATGGCATGTATAGGGGCTAGACTAGTTAGATTATTTTGTTATTTTGGCCAAGATGTGTTGGCCCCCTTTTAAGATAACTATTTTGTATATTGTCATGGTTGATGTCTCACTTTGTTATTTATGAAAATATGAAATTACTCATGGAAGTCCCTATTGAAAATTATGAGTGTTTATTGATATGTTGAATTGAGTATTTAGATGTGTCTTTGGGTCATGAATTACGTTGAATGGAATTTGGAGTATGTATGTATGCAATGTAGGGTGGCAAAGGGCTTGGTAGATAGCCTTCTAATCGTTCACATGGGTAGACACACGGGCGTGTGTCTAGACCGTGTGGGAGGCACGGCTAGCACACGGGCGTATGCCCAGGCCGTGTGAAGTCTGCACCTTGCAATTGGAACTTAAATCGCCACACGGCTAAAGCACACGGCCATGTGTATAGGCCGTGTGGATATGTCAGAATGTCAAGGTTTGGCACACAGGCCAGGGCCACGGGCGTGCCAAGGCCGTGTGAAGTTAGTCAGTGTCAACCACGGGCGTCGAATACGGGCGTGTGAGATGATACACGGGCGTGTCATCTCCCCCACGGGCGTGTGGCCCCTGTTTAGGCAAAATTTTATTAAGTGCGTAGAAGTTTCCGAATTATCTCTGAAACCATTTGGAAGCATATTTAGGGCCTCGTAGGTCCATTATGAGAGTGATAGACACATGAATGGAAAAGTTTTAATTTGAAACGAACCTGATAGCCCAAAGTTGTATGATTGTGTGAGTTAAGTGCAGTACGCTGCACTCGTGCCGGTTCCGGTGCAGAATACGGGTAAGGGGTGTTACACGATATGCTAGAATTTCTAATAAAATATATAGGGCAACCCATCACAACCTGTAGCCTTAGCAGGTGCCATCCCCCGGAAAACTATTAGAACCTCCTCTACGGTGAAAGCATCACAAAGTAGGCGCTCATGTCATTAATAACACGAATTGAGATACCAGATAATAATTGGCTCATGTCCCCCGGGCCTTGAGTCATGAACAAATTCGTAAAATATTGGCATGCCAATCTAACAATCTCCGTCTCCCCCTCAGCCATATTCCCAGTAGCATCCTCAAGACTGTGCAAAGTGTTGGTGCGTCGCTGTTGCGTTGCAATTTTATGAAGGAACGATGTATTATGGTCCCCATGATGGAACCATGTTGTCCGAGCTCACTACTCCCAATATATCTCAGTTTTAACAATCTCAATATTAAGATGCATCTTAGCTAGCATTATCTCTTCAAGAGCATTATCATCAAGGACATAATTCGTAAGAGCATAAAGACGCTCTTGCAAATGGCGCATGTGCGTTGTCGACTCGTCCCAAACTCTCCGAGCCCATACCAAAAGCCCCTCACTCATCAAATGAAGACGATCAAGAATAGTGCCAACCAAAGCCTCCCAAAAACGCCAAACCTCATCCTTGCAAGTCTCCTCCAATAGCCAAGAAGTCCCAAACCTAAATCTTCGAGTCCTAAACCCCGTCATAAACTAAGCAGTCGTATCAAGCAAAAGTGGGCAATGATCCAAGATGGAATGCACATAGTGAGTGAGTCTGTAATTCGAAAACAAATCCTTCCACACAGACAAAGCCATACCCCTATCAAGTCGCTCCCGAATAGTATTCTGAGGGAGTTTACCTTTCTCCCATGTATACCAATGTAAAGTATATCCCAGATCAAACAACTTAGTGTTCTCAAGCACATCGCAAAAAGAATCCATAAGCCTGCCATCCTGAAGACACCCCCTTGCTTTTCATAAGAAAATAGAACTTGATTAAAATTGCCCATAACAAGCCAAAGGTAGTTGCCATTAGCTGCTAAGTGTCTCAAAAGATCCCACGATTCCAAATGCTGAATTTCAATCGGTGAACCATAAAACCCGATGAACCTCCAATGATTACCTTCAGAATCATCCTTCACTAACATATCAATGTGACTAGAAGAAAAATTGCAATCAAATTGTACATGTCTCCTTTCTGTACAAACCTGAACCTCATCGCGAACCATCACTGCTAACTTCAATACCACAAGAAAAGCTCAAACCCCTGCAAACCTTTTCTATCTGACTACTCTTATTTTTTGTCTCAATGAAAAACACCACATTTTCAACTCCTTCAACATATGTCGAAGGTGTCGTATTGCCCGAGAGTTCCCCAAACCTTGGACATTCCAACTTAAGAGTTTCATGGCATCCGGTTGCTCTGCCCAACAGAGCCAGTCGATATTCCAAAATCATGAACGGTAACACGCTCATCAGAAGGTTCCTTAGAATCCATTTCCACAAAAACTAGAGGAACCCCATATTGACGGGATCATTTTTCCCCTCTCTAAATTCCATAGGATAATCCTCTTTTAGGAAATCGAGGTTCGAGTTGTCATTCACCCTACTTGCAAGAACACAATTCAAACGCCCCTTAAATGCAGCCCTAAAATAATGTCCGTAGGGTTTGCCAACGTACTATTGCAGAAGAAACCATGTATAATCACCTGAGTAATCACCAAATCATTATGGAAAGACTGATGCACATCGCCCATTCGGAAAACAACACTCTCCTTTCGAATCCAACAACTCGTCTCTACCATAGCCCTACTAGGGACAGCCTTAATCGACAGATCCTATTCAAGAGGTAGGTCTTTTTTTCCCATGAATTATGCGAACAGGACAAAACCCTTCTGAGTGGCCCAGCTGACCACATAGAAAACAGAAGACAGATAATTGTTCATATTGAAACCAAGCATAGAGACTGAAAGTTTGAGACAAAATAATTTTCTTTATTCGCTTCAACGGTCCCCTGATGTCAATCCAAAACCTGATCCATAGGAAACCCCTATAGTTAGTACCCATCACCTTTGTATCATAGTCTAAGAATGTTCCAAGAAAATTTCCAAATTTTCACGCCATGGCTTCCGAAATCAAACCGAACGACAAATCATTGACCTGAACCCAGAAATCAGCGAAAATCAATGGAACCATCAAAGGATCATCCCCCTTGCGTAGGCGATGAAAAACCAACAAATGACCATTGAAGGTCTAGGGACTCCCCTCCAAAAATATGTCAAAGTCAATTTCATAGTAAAATCGGAACAGAAACCTCTTGTCCCTCAAATCAGAAATTGTGACACCACCATGAGGGTGCCAGAGATTGGTGAGAGTTGTCTTAATGGCCTGAAAGTGAATCACGCTAGCGGTTAGAAAACTGCCCACCACACAAAAGTCTTCCATAGGCGCATTGTTCAAATCACCCAAATCCACCGTCCACCCCACCTCATCACCACTATTAAGCCAAAGCCCTGTTAAATCCCTTTACATCGCACCATTATCACCATTACTACCCATCGCATTCCCACACTGTCGAAATCCACAAGAGAACAAACCATACAAAAGAGAATCACCGCTGGAAAATGACAAAATACCCAAAAGAAACCGTGCCAAAATAGAAGACGAAAGAAACGTGCCAAATCAGCAGACTTGGACTTTTGTGTTTTGAAAATTGATTATAACTTGTTCCGCACATTTAAATAACACGTTTATACTAAGTTTGATTGGAGTAATTTTTTTCACATGTTTTAATAATTGGTTAGCTATAAATTAATCGCAAGTAATAATTTTTAGTCACTCACATGACTTAGTTGTGATGAAGAGAAGAACAACTTTTCGTTTATTTTGAAGAGATATTACTTTTTACAAGAGTTTTTGCTCATTTTTCTAATTGTATGTTTAAATTTGTACTAATTATTCTTTATTTTATGTTTAACTATTTAATAATATATGTGTTAAATAAACTTTTTATTCTTGTAATTGCACTAGTAACTTAAAAGTAATGTTTAATTTTCAATTTAAGCATTTTCTTAATGGGATAATTAAACTGACGTCCTCCCATGTTTTTTTTTTTTACTAAATTTATAAAGGACATTTGTATGTAATAATTACTAAAACAGTCGTCCTAATTTATATTAAACATAAGTAAATACTTACAATTTTAATTTTAATTTATTGTTTTACTCTACTGTAAGTAAATAACAAATATTATTTTTTTCCTACAAATTAAATAACTTTGGAAAAGATACATTAATTTATAAATATGATTTTAATACTTATAATATAATTTGCATTAAGTAATTAAAACAAATTAGAGACAATATTATTTTAAATTAATTCAACAAAAATCTTAGATTTAAATGTAAATATTTATTTGATTATTATGATAAGAAAAAGTATCAACATAAAATTCATATCATTTCGTTCACTAAAATATTAAAACATTACATGTATAATTTAAAATGTAAACTATGTTTTTCATAGTTGTACAAATAATTAAGAAAAATATTATTTTTATATAGTAATATTATTTCCATTATTAACTAACAACTATTAGGTGCAATGATACATCTAAAAAAACGCAAGTTCGAATCTTGAAAATAATATTGGAGAAGTTATAATTTCAAACATAAACCATAAAATATTGTTTCTAATATTACATATGTCCTACAATTACATGAAATAATTTTTTTACTATATCATTTACTGTTAACATTTATTAAGATTTGTGCGCATATATATACATAAATAAACAAAATAACTTTTAAAAACATTTAATTTTTGACATAAATTAATTCATCACATCTAATGCAATTAGGTATTTTTTATAATGTTTTCGATATTTAGTACTTAGAATTAAATATTAGTAAAATAATTATTTTTTTGATACATTTTATAAGTGTTGTGATCCATTAGACCTAATGGGCCTTAGGTAGTTCTAATATGTTAAATTAATATGTAGGATGAAGACTTATAGGCCCAATTGATGTGGAAGCAAGGGACGAGTGATGCGCAAGTTTCCTGAGCCGCCAAAGCATGAAACGGAACCAAGAAGGCAAAAAATTGATGTCGTGTAGCACCATGCGAAGACTATGGCACGACATAGGTTGACGTGATGTCCAAGGATGCCAAGGTTATTTTTGTCTGCACAATTGACTTTATACGAAGCTCTAGGACGTGACGAAGACCTAATTTGGGCTGCCAACACTTCTATAAATAAGACCTTAGGGGTTTGATGTAATGAAGTTGACTTAGACACACTCAAAAACCTTAGTAGTGTAGGAGTAGGATTAGATTAGCTTTCTTCTGGGCTTTTCTTAACTATTTGTTTTCCTCTTGGAATCGGTTTCGATCCAAGAGTTATTTTATTTTATTATAGTATTTTAGTTTATTTATTCTTTGCATTCAACATATTTCATTATTCCAATCAATCGATTTGCTACTCCGTTCTCCATTCGATATCAATGCATGATTATTTTAATCTCGTTTCTCTTCCGATTCAATCGTGTTCTTTACATGATTTATTCAATTGTGATAGAGATTATGAATAACATGAGTGGCTAAATCCCTTAGGGGAGATTAACGAGTGGATGGGGATGTGGTAAACAGGGGATTTTGGGTTTCCTGAGAGGATTAGTTGGTATAAATACGTATTCTTAAACCCTAGGCTTGACAACCCTAGGAAGTTATCCTAGGCTAGACAAGATCAGAGATAAGTTGAACCGAGTAAATTGTAGTTTACCCTGGTTGAGAAAATGAGGTCAAGAGATAAGCGAGTATCAACCAATTGATTAATTAATTAGAGACTAAGAGGTAATAAGTGGTTCATCGATAGCTAATCCACTCTAGAACCCTAATCCGAAGTTAATTATAAACCCTGAAATGAGTTAATTTTCTTGATTGGTTTATTGATTTCAGTCGTTTGTTATTTTTCTTGTTTATTTATTTTAATTATTTAAATTCTCTTATTATTCTATTTTATGGTTTACCGTAATATAGTATTTAATTAATATTATTTAGACTTATTATTGTAAAAAGGTTTTTATAGATTTATTCCATCCTCCCTTAGGTATGATCCTCAGAATACTTCAAAATGTTTCATTGTAAACTATATTATATTACAATTTAACCCGTGCACTTGCGGACACCGCCATTTTAATCTTATATATTTTTAATATGTTATTTTTACTATAAACGATAACTCGTTTATAGACGGTCACTAATCAAATTACACTTATTCTAATAAAAACAAACTTTAATTTATAATAACTACCTTTCAATTTTTTTTCCATACTTTCTTAGTAACTTAAATTAATTTTTTTATGGAAAGTAACTTAATTTTTAAAGAATAATTTATTTATATATTTTATCATACCATTCATAAAAATATTAAAAATTAAAAATAATTTAATATATTTATATATATAATTAATTGTTGCATCGCATGGATATACAACTTAGTATTATATATATATAATTTTTTTGGTAATTATCTTGAAGTAAAGCTTGTTGTTCCTTAATCCAAACCCAAGTAATTTAGAAAAATTAAACCCATCCTATCCTGACCTGAGCCGCAACCCAATTTTTGGAAAACAATCTGATCCAATGGGATCGGGCCCCCTACTTTCTTTGTAATAAAGGAAAACGAAAATGAAAAACCTGGCTTGTCTCAGTCTAAGATATTAAAGAACTTGGGCCGGAAATTTCTGAATGGGCGGATCTCATTCAAAGAAAATTTCCCAAGTTGGAGATTTTTCTGGGATGGTCTTAGCTAGGCTGATGGTTGAGAAAATTTCCTTTCTAAAATCCTGATACCTTTTCTTTTTTAAATCAATTAATAAAAATAGTTTTAGTACTAATTTAATTACTTATATTAATTAGAACATATGAAAAACTTTTCAATAATTAATTATTGGATAAACTACAATTACACTTATATCTACTATTTAACTGTTGCTTGTATATTTTTATTCCCTCACGTAAGATAATCCAAAAAAACAAGAGGAAAATGGGAAAGAAACTAGGCTTTAGTCTAGCTTCTTTTAATTGGACTCCCTTATTGTTCAATGGCAGAGTGTCAGCTTCTTAATCTAACGGTCCTGCGTGAGAGCACTATTATTATTATTATTATTATTATTATTATTATTATTATTTTTAACATTTCGCAACTGTTGTATCAATTATTTAAGAGCCCATAACCTCTAGGCCCATACAACGATCTGTTGCTAAATTCAATCTCAATGGCTTTTTGGTCATTTTATTCTAAATTTAGGGTTTTCAGTCCCGCAACACACAATCACCGCTATAAAAGCTCCAACCCTTGCTAAGCAGATGACATAACCTGCCCGGAAAACCCAACCGGGGCTACCTTATTTGATATATTCCTTTTTTCGAAATTCTATCTTTTCTTTTCAGTCGCTTTTGATAGGCGTTGCGTTCTTCAGTAGCTTTTATCAGAATCCTGAAGGGCGCGTCAACGAAAGCGTAAATCACCTTCAATTCCAACGATTCATTAAAAATCTGCATGCTACGCGTTTTTCACAGCGAATTGTAGCTTGTAACGAGTTGGATTCTGCCATTTTGATAATTTGAATTCGAACCAGATCTGTTTTTCAAAGTTAATTCATTTCTGAAAACCTAGTATTGTCAGTAATTTTAAAGTTATTGTAGATTAAAGTTGCTTCTTACTGGTGAACGCTCTCAGATTTAACAGTGAGGGATGTTCATGTTTCCGAAGCATAAATTAATCTGTTTTTAGCCAGTTTTAAACAGCGTTGTGCGTTATTATCTTAAAAGCACTGCGCTACCTGTCTCCTGGTATATATTTATTATTATTTTTTGTGATTATTTTCTGTTTCCAGATCCTAATGTTTTGGTTGTTGTGCACGGTCTTTTTGTAGTTGTTTTAAATTTTGAATTAAAAGTTGGATTTATTTAATTTTAATTAGGAAAATCAAGTTTATTTTTGAATCAGTAAATTAAGATGCTCTTAGAACCGAGATTTAATTTATAGACACCAAAAATGAAGCCTTGGTAGTGAATTATGCACTGTTGTTAAGACCTGGGTTGATTTGAAGATAACGGAGAAAAGAAAAGTAAGTCATAGTAACTCGCACGAATAGCTTAAATGGTAATCTATGAGTCAATAGACAAGAAACTGGCCTTCGCTTGGTTTGGTTCAAACTGGCCTTTGAACGACGTGAACTTAAATGAGCTTATCTTGCAACGAACGGATTGAGCATCAAAATTTTGAAGACCAGCCCATGTTGATATTCACGTTAGCTGGCTTAAAGTTTTACTATGCACTTAATGGAAAATTTGACAGAACATTGTGAAGGTCATTGTGTTTTTAGCCCGTTTTGAGTTAAGTAAGTAAAGCACTTGTAAAATTTGACCCAAGCAAACTCATATACATGTTTGACTGAATATTATCTTATAATTCACACTAGGAAATAGTTTTTCATCTTTTAAAAGTTATACTAAACTTGTATTGATAAACTAAGATTATTATAAGAATTAGATAAAATAATTATGTTAACTGGTTGTTATAGTTATCTTAATCACAAACTCGTTTTAGTTATCAATTAACAGTCTATAAACATGTGATCGGTGATGCGTTTATATAGGTTGTCAATTGATAATTAAGAAGATAAATATGGCTATGACAACTAATTAACAATACAATTAAAAAATTAATTGATTTGTGTATTCGTTGTTTAATCAGAGTTAGTAAATAAAGGTTAAACTAATAAATTGATTTGTGATATGTATAAATATATTTGATTCTATCAATAGGGATAAAAACGTAAAACTTACTGTTGATATCATTTGTAATGGATTTGGTCCCATGAAAATAGATGCAAACACCTAAGGGTGCATCAAAAATTTTATTACGTAAATGGGCATCCATGTGAAATAAATCTGAATGATCAATAAAGGTATTATTGGTTTAATGGTATATACATGTTAAAGATATTGATGTTGAATTGGTTAATGATTAATATGTTTATGTCGAATACTAGTCGTTTATATATATATATATTTTTTTATTATGTTATATTTGATTTTGAATTACTTTATACATTATTCAGTTATGAATTTATTTGTTTTTGTGTAGGTGTCGAATAAAAGCTATAATAAATTCGTGGTCAAGCATCTGACTTTCTATAAATTGTAGTGGCAGTGTAGATACTTTTCAACACTTAACGAGTTTGTTTTTAAGTTATTTTGTATTTAATTATTGCATTTTTTATTTTTATAACTTAGATTTAATTTATTGCAAAATAAGTCTTTTTACGCGTAACTTTAGATTTAAATCATCCTCCCTTGGGTACGATTTAGACCTATTATTGTAGAAATAGTTTTAGATTTAATCCATCCTGCCTTGGGTATGATCCTCGGAGTACTTCTAGTACCCCGTTTTACAATACTATATTATAATTTAACCCGTATACTTGCGGACATCACTATTTTAATTTCATATATTTTGTTGCAGTATTTCCAATCCAGGCGTTCGCACATTTAGCGGTGGTCAAGTTGCTGGCGCCGTTATCGGAAGGCTTTGACATTAGATTTAATTTCATTTTTTGCAAGTAGTAAGATAAATAGGACATTTGAAAATTATAGATACGAATTTTATTTTTATTTTTGTGGTTTTTTCTGTTTTCAATTTTAACTTTTATTCATTAATTTTTATTCTCTGTGTCTGATTTCAATATATGACCCGAAGTGGGAGCATTCCAATCGAGCCACACTCTGATCTGGAGCGATGGTTAAGACACATTTGTCAACTGATGCAAAACGATCCACCTATGGTAGTTGACTTACCTCGGGAGAACCCTTTATTTGATGATTCACCTGAACCAAGAGCATAAGTCTGTGGAGAGTTACTGATGGCTCAATAAAGGACATTGCACGATTACGCACTACCAACACTAGAAGTCGTCCGAGGCAGTATTGAAAAATTGTCGATTAATGCTGATAATTTCGAGATCAAAACGGCTACAATTCAAATGATTCAAAACACCTTATAGTTATGAGGGAACATGATGGAGGACCTGAACCAACAATTGAAACAATTTCTTCAGCTTCGCGATACCTTCAAGTATAACGGGGTCACTCATAATGTTGTTTGCCTTCGGTTGTTCCCCTTCTCCTTATGTGATAACAAAGCTGATTGGTTGGATTCATTGGAACTTGATTCCATAACTACATGGGAAGAGTTAGCTGAAAAGTTTCTACAAAAATTCTTTCCCATCAGCAGAACTATTCAACTCAAGTGCGATATTGTGAATTTTAAGCAGATGGAGGGCGAAACTTTGTATAAGGCTTGGGAAAGATTTAAGTTGCTGTTAAGGAAGTGTCCTCATCACGGAATGAAAGAGTGACTCCGCATGCTGATTTTCTACAATGGATTGGACAGTAATCTAAGGTCCAGTTTGGACAGTGCATCCGGAGGTGTCCTTATGAACCATACATACGAGCGAGCCTGTTAGTTAATCAATGACATGTTCATGAACTTGTATATGTAGCCTAACGAGAGATTCTCCTACAACCCAAAACCACCAACGGTGAAAGTTATCAGTGAGGGGGATAAGTATCAACAAATTTTGGAGAAATTGAACCTTTTGGAGACGACCGTTAAACCATTAATAACGGAGTCAGCTCGAGGCTATGGGTCACATTTTGAAAGACAGCCCGAGGAGGTAGATTATTTGAGTAATAGGGGTGGAAACCCCTATTCAAATACATATAACCTCGATTGGAAAATCATGCAAACCTAAAGTGGGGAGGTAACCAATGAGGCGTGAATCCAATGCATAACCGATTGACTCCTTATCAACCTCTGCATGTACAAAGATATCAAGAGAGGCTCATTAGGAATGACCATGCTGCATGGGGTCAAAGGTTAGACAGAATATAATGAGAAATGCAAACGATGAAAATGGATCTTCGACTAGTCTACACCAAGTGTGACCGACTCAAGTATCAGATGGATAGCCTTCATGAACGAATAAGTCAAATGATAAGCTTGACGAAAAAGAAAATTGGCATACCTAGTTATATGGAGAATAATCCTCGCACGGATGGGAAAGAGCATGTGAACGTGATCGCTTTACGATCAGGTAAAACACTTGACAATCCGAGTATCACCATCCAAGAAGATAATGATTTTCTAAACTCTGTGGATGAACTTCTAAAGGAAGAACAAGACAGAAAAGTTGATTGAGCAAGTAGCCAAAACGATAGTTGAGCCAGTGATTTTGAAACCTAACACGACAAACATACCATTCCAATCGAGGCTTGAGGACAAACAAAGGAAGGATGAAGCGGATTTTGTGTTGTAAAGTGTTACCCTGTGTTGTGACACGCCATCGAAACTTGTAACTTTCCTTTTTCCAATTTTCACGTAATTTGCTGAGATTATGTGTAAAAAGCACGTTAATTTAGCCCTAAAGCCCTCTATGAATCATCCTTAGTAGTTACCAATGCTCCAAAGCTAAGTTTTAACCACCGACCAACATCCTCTTCATTATCTCTTGAAAATTTTCTTTTACTTTCTCACTCTTTCGTTTGCACATACGTGGCTGGCTTGATTTGTCCCGATCAAATTGCAAGGTCAACCTATTGCAGTCACGACAATTGACTTATTGTCAAACCCGAGGTGAGGCATTCCAAATTCTTACTTTATTCATATGTTAATTTTTAAATTGTCAGTCCGGTCAATGACAAATATGCGTAATATAGCATCAGATAGTGAGTCCGTATGGGGGATAACTTTACAATACATCAGGAAAAGGAACTTGAAAATTACCTTACTGAAATTAGAGGAAAGGCACCTCTGCAAGAGAAGGGATTCGAATCCCCAATGAATCTCAGTAGTACAATCCAAGAATTGATTCAATACTATAAGTGGGACAAATTATGTAAAATCTCCATAGATTCAACTAACATTCCTGTTGTACAAGAATTTTATGCCTCATTAAAAGAAACAGAAGCCAAACGACCGTTGGGTGAGCCAAGGTCGTACGTCACTGTCAAGGGCATAGACATATCGATATCACCCCCAGAAATTTGTAGATATTACGATGTTCCATTCTACATGTATGATTCTTTTGCAAAAATCAGATCTAATTTATTTTCCAAAACATACATATGGACATCATAATAGGTTACTTAATCTGCCATAATTTGATACGATAAATTAGGTTTTCCTGGTATACTTAAGGAGCTTATTCTCAAGTAAAGTAACGTCTTTTTTGTAGTTTTTCATAATTTTTAAATTTTAAAGTTAATAAGTGCAAATGCATTGTTTTTACTCATTTTGAGAGCCAATTTGGCCAATAATGCTATTGGGGGCCCTAACGTGTGGTTGAGTGATGTAGGGATGTGTTGGAGGTTGAAAATGAGCGAAAACGACACCAAAGGAGAGGTGTCGAAACCATTTTTTTTGGGTTTGAAAAATGAGGATCGACTTTAAAAAGAAAATGGAGTCGCCACCAATCCTTTTGTTTAGGTGTGATCGGATCACCTATAAAAACATTTTATTTTATTTTAAAAGAAATTAATTTTGGTCTACGAATTCAAAAAAACGGGTTCGGGAGTCGGTTACGCACGAGGAAGGATTAGCACCCTCACAACGCCCAAAATCGGTACCTAATTGATTAATTAATGTCCTTATATTGAAAATTTCAAACGATTTTAAAATACAATTCCGTTTTAAAAAATTTGAAATAACTCGAATGAGATATTGAGATTCTCTTGTTCCGAAGGAATGAAATATCGCATCCAGCACGATAGGATATGACGTTTCAATCCCTCGATGCAAGATCCTCTCGTGATTTTCAAAGTTCATGCATTGAGATTTTAAAGGGGTATTTGATTATTTGGACAAACGAAAAAATTGACACCCAGCACGTTAGGGCATAATTTTTCGAATTTCCAAACACACAAATATTGCCTTATCTTGAAAAATATAGACAAAATTTTAAAATGATATTCGGTTATTTGGTCAAACGAAAAACTGAAACCCAACACGATAGGGCACGATTTCTCGAATTTCCAAACACGAAATATTACCTTATTTTGAGAAGTTTTCCGATAAGTGATTATAAATCGACTCAAAACGCATTTGTTTGGCTTATTTGGAATAACAATGGAACTACTAATATCAATCAAGATGTTAAAGTTTGAATCACAATGCGATAATGTAAATAAACAGGATTACAAACATTGAATAATATACATGGATAAAATATTATACTAATGAATGATCGTAATATGAAATTTGAAGGGAATCAATTTGGGTACATACAATGGCAAGCCAATTAATACAAATAACATATAGTAAGTTTTAAAACAAATAAACCAATAATATATATATATATAAAATATGTGTTTATGTAAATACTACATATGTAATAAAAACTCGATATAAAATAATGTATATATATAAAAAATAATGGTATATAAAATGTTTGAAATAAATAAATATGTAATTTAAAATAGAGTCCTTAAAAAGAACAAATTATATACATAATGGATTCTAAAATAAAATATTACGTAAGGAGAAAATCAAAGTATAAAATAATATATGTTAATCTACATAAGTAATGTACATGAAAATAAAAAGACTAAAGTTAATAATTTATGCATGAAAATAATATATCAAGGTTATTAAAATAAACAATATATATATATAATAAAATAGGGAATAAAAGGAAATAAATTAAATAAATAAATAAATTTAAAAATATACCTATACACATAAATAGATTTAAAAGAAAATACATATAAAAGATAATGTGAAATCAGTAATATATACATAAAATATGATAATTTAAGTGCAAATTATACATGTGCATATATAAATTAATAATATATGACAGTATTTAAATTAAATATTATACAAATCTTTTAAAAAAAGAAACATGTAAAAAAGATTTTGAAGTTAAATATTTATATAATAGATAAAAAAATATACAAATGGAAGCATAAAACAAAGTTACAACATTGAAAAATCAATAAAATAATTCAAAACAGTTTATAAAACAATTTCTAAAAAATAATAATAATGAATAAATTTAATACTATAAAGAAGTTTGCAAAAATTATAAACAAAAGCTAAAAAGTACTTAATCGAAATAAAAGTAAAATTAAAAGGCTAATTTATAAATAAATAAAATTATTTAACCAAGTCAAGGACCAAGTTAAAACGCGCACAGACGATCAAGGATTAAAAATGCAATATTCCCAGTCGCGAAAACGCTGTGTTTAAAAGGGGGCTAAAATAGAAACCGAACACAGATTAAAGGCTAAATTAAAATAAAATAAAACTTAATTAAAAAAGAAATAAAATGCGGAAGGACTAAACTGGTAATTATACCAGTTTCAAAAACACGCGGATCCTTCCCCGGGTCGGGTCAAAGCGCGGATCCTGGCCAGAAACGACGCCGTTTTATGTCTTAATATCCCACTCCAAAATGACGTCGTATGAATATGCTTTATATACCAAAAAATTGAAACAGAAATCATTCTTAAACCATCTCAAGAAAAAAAAATTCAAAAATGCTCTGAAGGCTCTCAGGGTTCCGACCTAGCCCCGTCACTGAGCCGCCGTGCTCCGCCACCATACGCCGTCGTGCGCGGTGGTCGGAGATCCAAAAGGTGGTGATTTCTGCCCTCTTAAACCCCCTAAACGCAGATATAAACGCCCTTTCACCAAAAACTCACCCGAAATCTGAAGGAGGCCAAACGACTCCTCGTTCCGCTTTTCGATCGCCCAAAAAAAAAGGTAAAGATCCCCCTCCCCGATGTCTATATTATACTTGTATCTAATATTTAAAAAAAATGTTTGAATCTGTTGAATACCTTTGAAGAAACTTTGTTTTTTGATTTTCTGTATTCGTAAAAATGTCCCCTTACAATGTTTTTTCGGCTTTCTTTTATATCCGAAAAAGAAAGAAAAGAAAAGAAAATAAAAATACAATTTTTTTCATTCTGTATTTGTTGTCGTTTCTGCTATTGCTGTTGTTCTCGTCGTTGTTCGCAGGTACGACAGTGATGTGGCGCTGGTACGGAGGCCGTGCGCGCGGACGTGGTTGGCTAAATGCATGCGTGCGTGGGGTGCACGGTGGCTGGAAGCTTGCGGCTCTAAGGGGAAACCCTAGGGTTTCCTAATTCTGGCTTAAGTTTTTGGGCCTTTCAGGCTGGTTTTAGAATTGGGCTTGGGTATTGGGTAGTGTTTAGGCCTGCTGTTTTATTTTAATTGGCTATTGTAAACTGATCGCTTTTAATGCACTTGGTTTATTATTTTTGGTTAATGGACTTTATTTTTGGTTTTTATATTTTTTTAATCTGGTTAATATTAAGCTAATGGGCCCCGACAAATTGGGCCTATTACAGCTGCCCCTCTTTGATCATTGTCGTGTAACGAGAATAGAGCAAAGACTTCAAAAAGGGCCAACTTTGCCCGGTCTTGCCAAATCTTGACCTCTTTCAATGCTTTTCTTCTTCGAGTAGCTTCGTTTCATCCCGCTGCATCTTCAAGGGCATGAGAACTAGCGCTTCGATCCAATTCAAGGAATTGGACTTGTAGCTTCAATCTACTCCGCCGCAACTTCGGGGAGATAAGATTTGCTATTTTCAGTCTACTCCGCTGCAACTTCAGGGAGATGAGACTTTCTATGGTAAATTCAATCCGACCTAATGTAACTTCAGAGGTATAGGATTCGTCGTTTTAATCCGCTCTACTACAACTTCAGGGAGATAGGATTAGCTGTCTTCAGTCTGCTCCACTGCAACTTCAGAGAGATAAGACTTGTGACTTCAACTTGCTGCACTGCAACTCCGGGGAGATAAGGTTTCAGGGAGAAGAGATTCGTAGCCTCAATCTTCTCTGCTAAAACTTCAAAGAAATATGGATTGATCCTCATTGTAAACTCAGGGAGGAGGGATTTGTAGCCTCAACCTACTCTACTGGAACTTCGAGGAGATAAGAATTCAGGGAGAAGAGATTCGTAACCTCAATCTTCTCTGCTGAAACTTCAAAGAAATACGGATTGATCCTCGTTGTAAGCTAAGGGAGGAGGGATTTGTAGCCTCAACCTACTCCACTGGAACTTTGAGGAGATAAGAATTGTGGTCTTCGATCTGTTTCACTACTGCTTAGTGAGATAAGATCTGCAATCTTTAACTGATCTACTCCACTACTGCTTAGGGAGACAAGATCTACAATCTTCGGTCTGTTCCACCGCAAACTTAGGGGTGCCAAACTAGTATCTTCGATCCGCTTCATGGCAATCTCAGAAAGACAAGATCTACTATCTTCAATCTACTCCACTGCAAACTCAGGGATGCCAAACTGGTATCTTCGATCCACTTCACTGCAAACTTAGGAAGACAAGATCTGCTATCTTCGGTCTGCTCCACTGCAAACTCAGGGATGCCAGACTGGTATCTTCGATCCGCTTCACTGCAAACTCAGGAAGACAAGATCTGCTAATTCACCGATGTTGCGACACCGTCCTCTGGGGGACCTGTCCTGTAAAATCGGTTTTATGTGTTTATGCTTATACGAAATGGTTAGGATGCTATGATCTGAACGAATCTAATGCTCCTAATTAAATGTATTATGGACGACATTTGCATGAATGTAGAATGTCATGAGAACGGTCTTTTTACAATGATTAGGATGCAACGACCGAAATGAATCGAATGCTCCTAACTAAATGATATTATGGACGACATTTGCATGAATGCAGAATGTCATGAGAATGGTCTTTTTACAATGATTAGGATGCAATGATCCGAATGAATCGAATGCTCCTAACTAAATGTGTCTTGCATGAATGCAAAATTTCATGAGAATGATCCCCTTTTTAAATGTTTAAGGTGTCATCGCTCATTGTTTATCAGGGTTTTATCACTGACGTATTTTGCTGTCATCTTGTTTGGCTGGTATTCTCGACAGGAAACCCAAGAAAACGATTATATCTTACCCAACCGATTTACCCCATTGTAAGTTCAGGGTTCATCTCATTGTGACTTAGGGGTATAGGATCCGAATCTTTTCCAATCCATCCCACTACGACTCCTAAATGAAGGATTTGCTTCTTCTTCAATCCATCCCATTGCTATTCAAGGGTATAGGACTTGTATCATTTTCCATCCATACTATCGCAACTCAGGGGTTGTAACCTATTCAATCAACTGATTGCTCCCAGGTGACCTAACCAAATGTGTATGCATGATATTTGCATAGATGCAGAATATCATTTTTTCTCGCAAATGATCCCTCTTTTACACTTGGGTTAACATTGCCCATTTTTCGTCAAGATTGTATCACCGACGCAATATCTTGTCATTTTGTTCAACCACCATTTTTGACGAAAATCCAAAGAGATAGTCTCAGTTTAGACTCTTCCTTAAACCTTTCCAGCCCTTAAGCTTAGTAAGTTCTAAACAATTGCCCTGTTTCAGGTTCTTGTATTATTCAGAAGCTTCCAGAGTAATATGCAAAACTCCTTTTATGAAAGTATTATTAGTCCACTAATCGTTATTTCAATGCAAAATGCTTGAGAGAGATCATAACAATGGACAAGAAGGAAATTAATTAGGAGCATAGCTCAAAACAAATAAGTTAAGCAAAGATAGCAAATGCAATCCTGAGGGAAATTTATTGGTAGTGTATTTTGAAACGAATAAAATAATCACAAATAACAAATTTAAAATGGGTAAAATAGAAACTAGGTGCCCCAGATATCGCAGCCTGAGCTTCTGTGTTCAAATTTCTTGAGGACTAGTCTGAGCTCAATATGTGTTTAGGGGATCCAGAGTACTTTGTCGATGCCCCAAGACGTAACATACTTCCTCATTGTTAATTCAAGTGTAGCAAGACTACTGTATGCCTCACTTTCGAACAAAATTTGAGTCGCCTTTTTTAGGTTTTCAACTCAAATCCCCTTTGGTCTCAAAGCGCCCTTTACGGGTTTTCGCTTTGGCCTCTCCTTTTTCTTTTCTTTTTTTGATTTTTTTGATTGATTTTTTTTAAGGTTTCAAAGTGCCCCTTTGCGGGTTTTTACCTTGGCTTTTCCATGTCCTTGCCATCCATCTTGGTCAAGATTAATGCCAGGTCCCCATCATGAAATTCTCTTGGGCGAACTTTTTTGCCATAAACCCGTATTGATACATTCGACCATGATGAATACTTTGAATCAAGCTTACTGGAGACATTCTGCTTCATCCAATTCAATCCAAGCTTGGGGAAAAGGAATCTTAACTTCCAACAATTTATTCCCTTTCCTAAACCAATAAGAAAGATGTTGCCTCGGTGAACGTCCTAGCCACGTTCAAGAAGCAATGAGGGTAAATGGTAACTTCTCTATGCCAACCTTTACAAGTCTCAGTCATTTTTCAAAAATTTTTGAATGGTTTTTTGGCTACCTTTGCTGCACTGATATGGTGTCTGATCTTTGAACAGACTATAAATCTTTGACATTGCGCAATTATGCTAGACATGTTCCTTTATGGCATTCTTGATTGTCACTTTTTTTTTTGAATTTGAATTTGCTTTTGAAATTAAATTTGAATTTGGATTTAGATTTGAATTTGGATTTGGATTGGGATTTGGATTTGATGACTGCTGACTTTGTAACTTTGGCATGTGAAATGACATTCACCCTCTTAGTGAAGTAAATGACAACCATGAAGATGATTTGGTGTCGGCTAGATGCTTTTGACGAGATCGGCCCCATAACATCTATGCCCCACATATAGAAAAAATGGAGGAGGCACATAAGTCTTGTCTTCCTCAATTTGGCATTTGATGCAATTTCCCCTTCTAGGTAGACCAGTAGCTTGAACCTCTTGATTAGCCTGGCCATTGTAGAACCATTAACACGTGTTCTTTAAACACCAATCTTAACAGCATACCCACGTTTCAATAGCCTGGCGTGCCTTGATATGATCGTGCGAAAACATCTTGGAATTTTTAAAAATAGCTCAATGATGTCTCACCTTATTTTTATGGTGGGTTAGGCTTCGATCTTTATCCTTTTTCCTAAGCTCGCAACGTCCACTGACCTCTTGCAAGGTATAGTCTATTTTCATCTTGTTCTACCATCCTTAACAAATCAAAAGATAGTCTACGATCTCTGTCATTTTCAAAGTCTTTAGATCCCCTAGACCCATATCTCATTCAAAAAGGGAGTCAGTAACAACGTCGCTCACTTCATTGATATCTGGGTACCTAGGCACGAAGGCAAAGAATCCAAAGAATAAATAATTCTAAGGATGATTATTTGTATGGTATGGTCATGAATAAAGACTGAAAGAATATTCTAAAAAACCAAAGAATGTATAGTATGAGATGTAAAGAATAAAAATATTTGCTCAAAAAGATGCATTTTATTGAAATAAAAATTCTGGACACAAGCCTATTTCACAAAAGAAATCTTATTGCTTCTAGGCTTAAAGTAACAAGTGCGTTTTGTACATTACTCTAGGTAAGCTCTAAATACTACAGGAATTTCTTCCGCAGTCCGATTGTCCAAAACGCTCCCAGGTTCATATTTCTGCATTTGGCGCGTCATCTAACTTCACAATACCCATGCTGATGAACTTTTCCACCAATTTCTTGAAAGCAAGGCAATTTTCTATCGAATGCCCTGTGATCCCCGCGTGGTACTCGCACTGGGCATTTGGGTCATACCACTTTGGGTATGGAGGTTGCATCGGTTTCGGGTAGTGGGGGGACACAACGTGCGCATCAAATAAACTTTGGTACAACTCCTTATACGTCATTGGGATCGGAGTAAATTGGAGTTTTTCAGCGTTTAGCCTTGTGCCAGATTCTTTTCTTGATGAACCTTGATACCCAGTACTCACTGTTTTTGGCTGATTTGAGTACCCCATACTTGCGTTATTCACTTCGCTTTCTCTCTTCCTTGTGGCTATTCTCTTGTTACTTTTTCCTGCATCGATCTTTCCACTTTTTATGGCATTCTCGTTCATTTCTCCGGTCATTACAATGTCTGAGAAGCTCTTTGTGGCACTTCCTAGCATATGCGTGATAAATGGGGCCTTCAGTGTATTAATAAAAAGTATTGTGGTCTCTTTCTCCAGAAGTGGTGGCTGGACTTGGATGGCAACCTCCCTCCATCGCTAGGCATACTGCCTGAAGCTCTCGTTTGTCCTCTTCTCCATGTTCTGGAGTATAATCCTGTCGGGCGCCATGTCTGTCACGTGGCTGTATTGTTTTATGAAAGCTTGAGCCAAGTCTTTCCATGCACCAATTTGGGAACGACTCAACTGGTTATACGACTTGGCTGCTGCTCCCACCAAGCTATCTTGGAAACAATGGATCAACAGTTGGTCATTATTAATATACCCCGTCATTCTTCTACAAAACATAGTAATATGAGCTTCCGGACAACTTGTCCCATTATATTTCTCGAATTCAGGCATTTTGAATTTATATGGGAGCACCAAGTCTGGGACCAAGCTTAAATCTTTGGCATCAATTCCATAACAGCCATCAGCACTTTCTATTGCCTTGAATTTCTCCTCCAACCATTTACATCTATTTTCTAGCTGCTTTGGTAATTCTACTTTTGTCCTCTCTCCTTCAACTATTTCATCCAAATCAGGGACATTAGCATTGATTGGATTATCTCCTGAACCCGAGCCAGTTTGGAGATTCATTGAAGCACCAGCTTGGAATTGTTGAGGCCTGATCGTGACAGGTGGCCATCGTAAAGCCACTTCAGGTTGTGTTTGCACATGTGGTGGAGTAAAACCAGGGGGATATTGAGGATACTCAGTATTCTCCTCAGCATCAACCATGGGGCTCTTTCATTTATCCATAAGACCATTCAACAGCTGCGTCATCTGAGTCATCATATTTTTCTGAGATTCCATCATTTTGTCCATCATATCCTGCTGGATCTTAGCAAGCTGCTCCTGCATCTGTGCATGCATTTGTTCTTGCATTTCTTTCTGTATTTTTTCTAACTTTTCTAGTCTTTTATACATTGCTTGAGTTTTCTTTCTTATGTCGTAGGGATGCGTATCTGGTAAAGTTTTTTCAGTTTCCAGGTTGCTGAAATAATTTTTAATTAATTAGAGTCTTTCTACAAATTTTAATATATATGATTGATGTAATGTCAATGCATGTAATGCAATGTAAATGCATGGAATGAATGCAAAAAGAAAGAGAGGCGTTGATTCTGAATTCAATTCCATTAGAAGAACTTTTCTAGAAAATAGATTCCTTTACATAAAACGGATTACATATGCGGCTTTGTCCTCATAGTCCAGGTGAAGACACCAATCCTTTTCTTCGTATCCGAATGTTATGGTCGTGTCCCGTGAACTCTCTCAATAGATGCCTCTTCTAGCTCCTTGTTGTTTGATCCAGGCTGCGACTCTTCACTCACCTATCCCCCGTGATGCTCATAAGCTTCTTTAATAAAGTCGAGACATGACGGCTCTTGAATAGTCTTTGTCGGCTTGAATCCTCGGGCAAAGTCTTGTATTCTTCTGCGGACCATCAGCCTTCTCTCGTTGTTTATTTGGACTATATTCGAATGACCGTATTATAATCCACTTTATCAAGCAATCCATTTCTTTATGACAAACTCTTCTATTTAGCAATCGAATATGAATCAACACCTCCTTTCTATGATGATGAAATGTAATGCAGTCAAAACAAAAGAAACACGTTAGCACAAGAGAAACAAAAAACAGAATAAAGTACCTAATCGTGTGACCACTAGGGTTTAGCGTGGCTCTACCTAGGGTTAGCTCTTAGGGTTCACTATATGTAGTTTCGTTCTAAAGAGAGGGTACCTGAACCAGCAGATTCCTCAATCCTCACCCATTATAGGCTCATACGGACCGGGTTCGGTTCAGAGGGACACATTTCCCTATGGCCATGCAAAGATGAAAATCTCACGAAGACATAGGTACGGATGCATCCCGAAAGTAATCCACTAGCCCATGCGGATGTGAAAACCTCACAAAGGCATAGCTTCTTACTCCCACTTAAAGGTGTGACCACAACAGTCATGCAATGCAATGCCAAAGTATTTTATGAGACTCGACATTATTGCAATCATAGCACAAACAAATGCTTCAAAAGAAACATGATTTTTCAAAACAAGTTTCCAAATTTTCAATCAAAAGGACAAAAAATTAATCAATCTATGGCCTGACTCTCAACCAAATCCCCAGTGGAGTCGCCAGGCTGTCGAAATTATTTTTTTTGGGTTTGAAAAACGGGGATCGACTTTAAAAATAAAATGGAGTCGCCACCAATCCTTTTGTTTAGGTGTGATCGGATCACCTATAAAAACATTTTATTTTATTTTAAAATAAATTAATTTTGGTCTACTTAATTCAAAAAATGGGTTCGGGAGTCGATTTGCATACGAGGAAGGATTAGCACCCTCACAACGCCCAAAATCGATACCTAATTGATTAATTAATGTCCTTATATTGAAAATTTCAAACGATTTTAAAATACAATTCCGTTTTAAAAATTTGAAATAACTCGAATGAGATATTGATATTCTCTTGTTCTTAAGGAATGAAATATCGCATCCAGCTCGATAGGATATGACGTTTCAATCCCTCGATGCCAAGATCCTCTCGTGATTTCCAAAGTTCATGCATTGAGATTTTAAAGGGGTATTTGGTTATTTGGACAAACGAAAAAATTGACACCCAGCACGTTAGGGCATAATTTTTCGAATTTCCAAACACACAAATATTGCCTTATCTTGAAAAATATAGAAAAAATTTTAAAAGGATATTCGGTTATTTGGTCAAACGAAGAACCGAAACCCAGCACGATAGGGCACGATTTCTCGAATTTCCAAACACGAAATATTGCCTTATTTTGAGAAGTTTTCCGATAAGTGATTATAAATCGACTCAAAACGCATTTGTTTGGCTTATTTGGAATAACAATGGAACTACTAATATCAATCAAGATGTTAAAGTTTGAATCACAATGCGATAATGTAAATAAACAAGATTACAAACATTGAATAATATATACGGATAAAATATTATACTAATGAATGATCGTAATATGAAATTTGAAGGGAATCAATTTGGGTACATACAATGGCAAGCCAATTAATACAAATAACATATAGCAAGTTTTAAAACAAATAAACCAATCATATATATAAAATATGTGTTTATGTAAATACTACATATGTAATAAAAACTCGATATAAAATAATGTATATATATAAAAAATAATGATATATAAAATGTTTGGAATAAATAAATATGTAATTTAAAATAGAGTCCTTAAAAAGAACAAATTATATACATAATGGATTCTAAAATAAAATATTAGGTAAGGAGAAAATCAAAGTATAAAATAATATATGTTAATCTACATAAGTAATGTACATGAAAATAAAAAGACTAAAGTTAGTAATTTATGAATGAAAATAATATATCAAGGTTATTAAAATAAACAATATATATATAATAAAATAGGGAATAAAAGGAAATAAATTAAATAAATAAATAAATTTAAAAATATACCTATACACATAAATAGATTTAAAAGAAAATACATATAAAAGATAATGTGAAATCGGTAATATATACATAAAATATGATAATTTAAGTGCAAATTATACATGTGCATATATAAATTAATAATATATGATGATATTTAAATTAAATATTATACAAATCTTTTAAAACAAGAAACATGTAAAAAAGATTTTGAAGTTAAATATTTATATAATAGATAAAAAAATATACAAATGGAAGCATAAAACAAAGTTACAACATTGAAAAATCAATAAAATAATTCAAAACAGTTTATTAAAACAATTTCTAAAAAATAATAATAATGAATAAATTTAATACTATAAAGAAGTTTGCAAAAATTATAAACAAAAGCTAAAAAGTACTTAATCGAAATAAAAGTAAAATTAAAAGGCTAATTTATAAATAAAAAAATTATTTAACCAAGTCAAGGACCAAGTTAAAACACGCACAGACGATCAAGGATTAAAAATGCAATATTCCTAGTCGCGAAAACGTTGCGTTTAAAAGGGGACTAAAATAGAAACCGAACAAAGATTAAAGGCTAAATTAAAATAAAATAAAACTTGATTAAAAAAGAAATAAAATGCGGAAGGACTAAACTCGTAATTATACCGTTTCAAAACACACGGATCCTTCCCGGGTCGGGTCAAAGCGCGATCCCGGCCGAAACGACGACGCCGCTTTTATGTCTTAATATCCCACTCCAAAATGACGTCGTATGACTATGCTTTATATACCAAAAAATTGAAACAGAAATCATTCTTAAACCATCTCAAGAAAAAAAAGTTCAAAAATGCTCTGAAGGCTCTCAGGGTTCCGACCTAGCCCCGTCACTGAGCCGCCGTGCTCCGCCACCATACGCCGTCGTGCGCGGTGGTCGGAGATCCAAAAGGTGGTGATTTCTGCCCTCTTAAACCCCCTAAACGAAGATATAAACGCCCTTTCACCAAAAACTCACCCGAAATCCGAAGGAGGCCAAACGACTCCTCAGATTCGGTTTTTCGATCGCCCAAAAAAAAAGGTAAAGATCCCCCTCCCCGATGTCTATATTATACTTGTATCTAATATTTAAAAAAAATGTTTGAATCTGTTGAATACCTTTGAAGAAACTTTGTTTTTTGATTTTCTGTATTCGTAAAAATGTCCCCTTACAATGTTTTTCCGGCTTTCTTTTATATCCGAAAAAGAAAGAAAAGAAAAGAAAAGAAAAATACAATCTTTTTCATTCTGTATTTGTTGTCGTTTCTGCTATTGCTGTTGTTCTCGTCGTTGTTCGCAGGTACGATGGTGACGTGGCGCTGGTGCAGAGGCCGTGCGCGCGGACGTGGTTGGCTGAATGCACGCGCGCGTGGGGTGCACAGCGGCTGGAAGCTTGTGGCTCTAAGGGAAAACCCTAGGGTTTCCTAATTCTGGCTTAAGTTTTTGGGCCTTTCGGGCTGGTTTTAGAATTGGGCTTGGGTATTGGGTAGTGTTTAGGCCTGCTGTTTTATTTTAATTGGGCTATTGTAAACGGACTGTTTTAACAGACTTGGTTTATTATTTTTGGTTAATGGACTTTATTTTTGGTTTTTATATTTTTTTTAATCTGGTTAATATTAAGCTAATGGGCCCGGGCAAATTGGGCCTATTACAAGAGGGTTATGCGATATCCAAACCTTGGAATCGCGATACCTCCAACAGACTCAAAGATTCAAGACCACCTTTCAGTGGTATCACGATATCCACCCTCCAAGAAGACCCCCAAGTTCGAAACTATTTGAGATATCACGATATCCTCCTTGATATCACGATACTTGTATTGTGAGGGGACAAAATTGGAAAAAAGGGTAGTCTTTGTCCACCCGAAACAGAAATCAGTGAAGGCCCATTCAAGGGTATTTTGCACACACAAATTGGGTTAGAATAGCTGCTATATCAGCCAAAAATTGGCTAAGAGAGAGAATAAGCCACATTACCTTAGTTTACGCATAGTTTTCTTTATGTTTTCTCTTAGCTTTTCTTTTAGGATTTTTTATTTTTCATTCCCTTAGCTGTAGATTTTACATTTCCCATAAACTTTTCTTATTGTTTTAGTTGTTCTTAGTGTTAATTAAGTTAGTTATCACTATAGTTTAGACTTAGTTTTATTTGCATTTTTAGTCTCTATACCTTGGTTGTAAGATATTTTCAGATTTGTTTTAATTTATTTTAGTTTCTTTCACTTTGCATTTGTTAAAGTTTTCTCCTTTTATGTTTATTACTTTAGATTTTCTTGTTAAATGCTTTCCTTTACATGCCTTTTAGATTTTCTTGTATAAAAATCTCAACTTTTATATTTTTATTAAGCTTTACTTTCATGGCTTATTTGCTTTTCATTTCCATGGTTGTTAACTTTATTTTCAGCATGAGTAGTTAAACCTTTAAGGGGGTTGGTTGATGGAGATTTGGTGAGCTGATTTTTGGATGAAGTACCAAATCATAATAAATTGGACTAATTTGAATAACTTAAAAACTTAGGATTGACGACCCTAATGGAACATTAAGGCAAGTGAGACGAAGAGGAGATCTTGTTGGGCACCAATTCATTAGTCCCGGGTTAACCAGTGAGATCTAAAGATAATCTAAATTAATTTATCTAACTTGGTAAAGTGGAGACCGAGAGGTAAAACGAAGCCATTTGGGAGTTTAAGCGATTTGGATCCCTAATTCAAGGATTAGTAAACCACATCAATGTCAACCAACCACCGATTGCTATTTAACTGTTAATTTTGTAACTTTGCATATTTTATAATTTAGTCATTGCTAGCTAAATAGTAAATTAGATTAATTTCTTTTAATTTTATAATTTGCTGTAATATAGATTTTTGTGATTAGTTGGTTAGACTCTTTATTTTACATGCACGTTATTTAGAAATTGTTCAATCCACGATTGTCATGGGTTCGATCCTTGGAATACTCTAATGTTCAATTGCAACACTATAAATATTACAACTGACCTGTCACACTTGCAGTAAAGCCGCGATTTTTATATCTTATTTTAAATTCTCGAGTGTTGATTTATCTCTCTCTTATCGATCGAGAGAGAGGCAGTCAAGTTATTGGTGTTGTTGCTGGAGAACCGATGTTTGATTGAACTATTTTTATTTCCGTTGCGTGTACTTAGGGAGATAATCGACAAAAGTTGAGGTTATAGATACGACTTTGTTTCTAGTTTTTTTTTATTTCATTTGCAATTTTTAGTTAATTTACTTCACTCTCTTGTGCTTGTAGGAGGCCTTTTATGAATGGGACCGATAACGATGTCTTACCATTTGAGTCAGAATCGAAATGTCTCGCCATATACGCTAGGAGGGCACACCATTCGAGAGACGCCCAACCTCCACAAAGAGACCAACCCATCGAAGATCCACGAGTAGAGATTCAACCACCACCACACCCACCCATGGAGCAGTGTACCTTGCGCGACTACGCGATGCCCAATCTTGATGTTGTTCGAGGTAGCATTAATCGCCCAAAGATTAATGCTAACAACTCCGAAATCAAACTGAAAATGATCCAAATGATATAAGCGAACCTTCAAATTTGAAGGTCAATAAATGAGGATCAAATCCAACATTTGAAGAGATTTCTAACCATTTGTGATACCTTTAAATATAATGGGGTATCTGATGACGCTGTTCATCTTGGTTATAACCAAAGCAAAACAGACTTTTAGCGACATTTTTAGCGGCGTTTAGACTAAAAACGCCGCAAAAGTTTTACATTAGTGGCGCTAGTAAACAAACGCCGCAAAAGGTTAGAGATATAGTGGTGTTTGTGTTAAAAACGCCGCAAAAGATCAGTATTAGCGACGTTTATGAGAGAAGCACCGCAAAAGCTCGAGCTTTAGCGGCGCTTTTCTAAAAACGCCGCAATGGATCGAGAATTAGCGGCGCTTTTTTAAAAACGCCGCAACAATGTTAATCAAAACGCATCGTTTTATCTTGAGGTTTAGTGGCATTAGCGGCGCTTTCAAGAAAACGCCGCTATAGATCAAGCATTAGCGGCGCTTTTGTAAAAACACCACAAAATGTTGAGCAAAACGACTTCGTTTATTGTGGAGCTTTAGTGGCGTTTTTTATAAAAATGCCACAAAAAAATTATTTTATTTTAAGGTTTAGGATTTAGAATTTAAGATTTAATGTCTATGGTTTAGAGTTTTAGGGTTTATGGTATAATGTTTATTATTTTGGGTTAAGGGTTTATGTTTTAGAGTTTGGGTTTGGGGTTTAAGGTTTAAGGATACTATTTGAAAACTGGAGAACATTTGGATTTTACGGTATTCATGCCATTTTGTACTACACCCATATTATTTAATATAAGAATATAAAATACATGTTTTGTACTACACTAACATTGGCCACACGAATTCCCAAAAATATGGTTTATGATTATGGTTTAGGGTTTACGGTTTAGAGTTTAGGGTTTGGGGTTTAAGATTTATGGTTTAAGGTTTATGGTATATTGGGGGTTGGATTTTGAGGTTTGGTGATTGGTGTTTGTGGTTTACATGTTTAGGTTTTATGGTTTAGGGTTTAGGGTTTAGGGTTTAATTTTGGATTTTTTAAAATATATATCTAAATAAGATAAATATAAATTATTATTTTAAAAAATATATATATCAAAATGGGTTAAATCCCAAAAGCATACATGAACAATGGTTTAATGTTCAATTGTATACATGAAATTTAATTTGATCCAGATCTTGTAAAATATTAACCCAATTATTGATATAATTAACATCATTTTATATTTATATATTGCATACATAAATATTTATATTTATTCAATATAAAAATATATTGATGTATTTATTTTTTAAAATGTGTATGATTAAATCAAAATTAAAGTTTGAACTATACATTTAAACCACAATTAGAATTTCACGTCTACAATTACACATTAAACCGAAATTCATATATAATTCTGAGATGTATCGCTATCCAAATTTAGGTGTATACATATAATTAAATGCCATTTATATAAAAATCTAAACAACTAATGCGGACCATACTTAAAAGAATAATGTTGATGAAAAAAGAAAGAAAAAAGAAATCCTTTCAACAATATACTAGACCATGCCATACCCATCTATCAATTTAATTCCTAAAAGAATTGATCATGGTAATTAAATTTTAACTTTCAATATTTATAATTTTTTTTATCAATTTGATTCTTATTTTTTGAACCAAAACCTTCCACTTTTTTAAAAATGTTAAATCGCATTTTTAATAGGAATGTAATTGTAAATTTAATTTTTTTAATGATATTGACGTGAAAACGTACAAGGTAATTCACATGACATGATACTATTTTTTTTATATGTTAATTTAAAAATTATAAAAATCTTCAAAAAAATTTAAAATTTAAAAATAAAAAACTTAAAAATTTTAAATTTTAAATTTTAATATTTTAGTCCATATTTCAGATAAAAAGTTTAATATTCAAAATTTTTAAAAAATAAAAATTCCAAAAAATGATAATCTCAGCACAAAAATTTTGAAAGAAAAAAATAGAAAAAAATAAGTTAAAATGAAAAAAATTAAAATTGAGCGCCACAAAAAGTTGAGCTAAAGTTAAAATTTGGAAAATGGCGCCCTTTTTATATGGTTTTTAGTGGCGTTTTTGGTAAACGCCGCAAAAGGATATGGATTAGTGGCGTTTTCATAAAAAAAACGCCGCGAATATGTTCTATGAGGCCGCAAAACGCTGCCGTTTTATCGGGGTTTTAGTGACGTTTTTACTAAAACGCCGCAATAGGATATGCTATAGTGGCGTTTTTAGAAAAAACGCCGCAAATATGTTACAGAAGTTTGCAAAACGTTGTCGTTTTAAACTATGATTGTGTCATAGTTTTAATGTTTATTTTTATACTTACACTAGGTCAAAAAAAAGAAGAAAAGAATTACCTTATCAAATAAGGTGAAAGTCTAATAAATTTCTATTTTAGTCTTTGTATTATTAAATGGATCTATTTATTCATTGTGTTATTAAATAAATTTAAATTGAAATAGAGTTAATATTTTTTGTTTAAAATAATATTATTTATTGTTTTTTTTCTTATAGTTTTGTAAATGATTTTTTTTAATTAAATTGGAATTGAAAAAAAATATTTTTTTATATTAATTACAAATGTTAATTCTGATACAATTAATATTTTAGATTTATTTGATTGGTTTTAATAGTATAAAGAATAAATTGATTTATTTAATCAATTTAAACAAATTAAATTTTATACTAATTAAGAATAAATTTGAAACTCAACAAATTAACAAATTAACATTATAATTTGACTCATTTGCTTTATACTAATTAAGAATAAATTTGAAACTGAACAAATCAACATTATAATTTGACTAGGTTAATTTTTAGTGGCGTTTTTGGTGAAACGCCGCAATCACTGCAGCAAAACAGACTTTTAGCGGCGTTTTTTAGGCCTTTAAGCGCCGCTAAAACTATTTGCGGTGCTTATAACGCCGCTATAGACGATGCCGCTAAATTTTTCGGCGTTTATGTGAAAAAACACCGCTAAAGATCATGTTCTTTAGCGGCGCTTTTCCCACAAACGCCGCTAAAGAACATGACCTTTAGCGGCGCTTTTCCAACAAACGCCGCTATAGAACATGACCTTTAGCGATGGTTTTCCCATAAACGCCGCTATAGAACATGACCTTTAGCGGTGCTTTCCCAAAAAAACGCCGCTAAAGAACATGACTTTTAGCGTCGCTTTTCCAAAGATGCCGCTAAAGAACATGACCTTTAGCGGCGCTTTCTCCACAAACGCCGCTAAAGAACATGACTTTTAGCGGCGCTTTTTCCAAAAACGCCGCTAAAGATCATAAAAATTAAAAAATATAAAATATTATAAAAACGCCACAAATCCAATTTAGAAATGTATAATTTAGTTTGAAGACGTATTAAAATGGAAATTCATGAACAAGACGTATAAGGAATCGCGATCGAGGTACGTTGATACTAATAGCATGATCAATGAACTTAATCACATAAGGAAAACACATGGTTAGACAGATTTTTTACATTTTAATACATCATAACCATAATTGGTACAATTTTATACCCTAATTGCTACACCAGCTGCAGTTTCCAGTTGAAGAACCTTGATTCCATTGACCTCCTGCAGCCAATTTTATAGTTTAGAAATCAGAAATCAACCAGAGACGACATAGTAAGAAAGAGATACAAACCTTCCGGTTTGGAATGATCTCCATCTTGAGTGCAGCAGCTTCCACAAGCCTCTTGATAGCATTCAGGTTGACCCACTGTAACATTGATCGTTAGTACTAAGCCAAATAGACAGTTCTAGCATGTTAAGGCAATATGACTTACAAATTGTTTGTATTGAAAATTTTAAACTTTTCTATAGACTTGAACTCATTGACCTGTTACAAAGAGAGAATCATGTCAGCCTCAACCATAAAGTTTAATTATGCCCCCAATCCAAACATTCATCTAAACATTCATCTCATTGGAGTTTAATTCACAACTTTCTTTCTTTTTTTTTAAATCTAAACATTCATCTCATTGGAGTTTTTAATTCTTTGATTTGCCTCAAAATCAAACAAACCAATCAAAATGAACGTGCAGTACCTAAAAGCATAAGTTCATAAAGCCATAAACTCTACCATATGCTAAAATTTTCCAGTCCCAACATTCATAAAAGTGAAATTAAACAAGCATAGATGTAACGAAGCTCAACATAAAACGACGACGTTGTGCTTAATTTTTTGCGGCGTTTTTAAGGAAGCGTCGCTAATGGTAGACATATAGCGGCGTTTTTCAAAAAGCGCCGCTAATTTCCTTAAGCTCAACATAAAACAACGGCGTTGTGCTTAATTTTTTTGCGGCATTTTTCAAGAAGCGCCGCTAATGGTAGACCTATAGCGGCGTTTTTAAAAAAGCGCCACTAATGCTCGATCTATAGCGGCATTTACGCCGCTAATGCTCGATCTATAGTGGCCTTTTTTGTCTAAGCGCCGCTAAAAACGACACTATAAACATATTTTGCTGTAGCGAATAGGTTAATTTGTTTTAATCAAAACGGGGTCGTTTGTTTGATTTTTTAGTGGCAATATGTAGGTATTTAGCGGCGCTATTGGATTAACGTCGCAAAGCTTGATTTGTTTTAGGCAAAACATTGCCATTTTGCTCTCCTCCATTTTCCCCAACCATTAAACCCGATGGACTTAATCATTTCCCCTTCTTCTGAATTTCATTTCCCCCTTCTTCTGAAATCCTTAAATTTCACCCAAAAATTGTAGAATTTCAACCTTTTTATGTTAAGCTTTTTTCCCCAACCTTTTCTCCCTATTATTTTTTCCCCTCGAAATCCCTAAGTTCAACCCAAAATCAGCAGCCCCACTATTTTTCCCCAAATCGCCAGCCTTGAAATCGGTATTGAAGTTTTGTTCTTGGCAGCCATGATTTGTTCTCGTGTCAGAAAATAGAACGAGCAAAAAATGTAAGCTCATTTTTAGTGTTCTAATAACTTCTCCAGTTACTGGTTTGCTGCATTTTTTTTATTGTTCATCTCTTTTTTTTTTCTTTTTATTGTTTATGTATTTTTCTGTTTCATTATCATCGGTAAAGTTTAACGGATTCTGCTTGTTGAGTTTGGTTTGCCAATTATTTTCTCTTATTTCTTTGGACGTGGATGCTGTTGTGCTGTTTATAGATTTTAAGATTTTAGGGTTCGTTTCTTCGTTTTGGTCTTGGAGAGGTTTTTTTCCTTTAAAGAGAGAGGGCGCTGCTGATTGATGTAAATGAACCCAAGTTTTATGTGATTTTATTGGGTTAAAACATGGACTAGCAAAGATATTGATAATTCTGGATTAAATTGAGTGCTGTGTTTTCCATATAGGATAATAGGAATATTTCTTTCCATTATGGTGCCTATGGTATATGCGTGGTTTGTATGACTAGCTCGCATTCAGAATGCCGAGCCTAAACAAGTTTTTCATATATTTGTGGGTTACATCATATGTTATTTTCTTTTTTGTTTTTCCCCGAGAATTTTAGGAAAATGGTGATTGATGGTTAACATGGATGGATATTGAAGTCTGTGTGCTGACAATTTAATATGGTTTTTCTTTTTCTTTTGGGTACATAAAAAGGGGAAGGAATAATGGATTTTAGGCTTTTAGAAAGTGAGTTTTCGTTATATTTAAACAATCTTCTATTGATGGTCAGTATGTTACTGTATGTAGATTTTTTTTACTAGTCAGCTTTACATGATTTTATCAATTATGTTGTGAACAAGGACTTGTGGACTGTAGGCCTGGCAATATATTAGTTGTTGTTTCTCAGATTCTCACAACTTGTTTCTCAGAATCCATTTTTAGTGTTCTAATAACTTCTCCAGTTACGATAATGAAGAACTTTAAGCCTATTAATAGACAACCAATTCACATGAAAGGGACATTGGTTTGAGGGAGTGCTATGTTGATTTTATTAACATTGTAATTGAGTTTTTAAAGTATCATTTTCGTATTAATTAGATTCTTCAATTTTGACGTTAAATGCTACTTTAAGTCTAATATGAAACATATTTAAAATTCATGGATCAAATTTTAAGTACTTATATAAAGTGTCTGTATTGCTTGGTGTAAGGTGTTGAGATATCCTTGAAGATAGTTCATTCTTCTAGTACAGTTATTATTACAGGAATTATTATGGACTGACTGCTGTTGAACAACTTCTTTAAACAGGCTACAACCAGGGCTTCTGGGCTGAAATTGGCTTCATTTGTGAACCAGGAAAGAAACAACCTATCTTTTAGGTTGCGTCCTGTGCCTGCTCGCTTGCGGATATCCTGTGCTGTATGTTTCTCAATCAATTGAATGATTTTATTGAAAAATAAGTTCTTTTATTCCTGTTCAATGGGTTTTCTGCATACTGAAGCAGTTATATTGAAAAAATTGAATTAAACTTTTGCTCAACCTTTACAATAGGCATGATATTCCTGTTCATTGGGTTTTTCAACACTGTGTTTATTTCTTCTGAGTTTGCTATCTGTTCTTTATTTCTCTTAAAGGTTGTGTCATTTGCTTGCTTTAGTCATTCAAATGGTCTAGATTTCTACATTACTTTACTGCTGCTATTAGTATTAGTATATTTTTCTCTGATTTTCAAAGATTTGATGCATTTTGTGCACTGTATGTATAGGCTTATGAATTTTCAATTATTAATATCCTAAAATTTTAACATGATTAATATTAAATGAATATTTAACATGGCATATGATAATCTCTACTAGCTTTGTGATTTTTTTTTAAATGAATTTTCTAAAAACTAACTAACAGTTTTGGCCCTTTAATTTTTGGAAATTTACATTTAGGTGATATAAAATTTAAAAAGTTTACAATTTGATTGCTTACGTTTGAAATTCTATTAAAATTTTGTTTTGGCATTACAAATATTTCATATTTCAGTTAATATTTCTTGATTTACTAATGTAGTTTGTAATAAATACTTAAACTTGTTTGGATGAAATGGATATCAAATAATGATTTTAAATAGTTTTGATAATTGGATTTATTTATAACAAAGTAATAAATTGTTAATAAATTTTGCATAACAAAGTAACAATGATTATAAATTTCGTCATTAAAATATCTAATTTTGCATAAATTGTTAATAAATTTTAAATAGTTTTGATAATTGGATTTATTTATAACAAAGTAATAAATTGTTAATAAATTTTGCATAACAAAGTAACAATGATTATAAATTTCATCATTAAAATATCTAATTTTGCATAAATTGTTAATAATTTTTTATACATTTACAAATCGCATCATTATTATAGTATCAATTTTGCAAGTTAAGTAACAAGTAGTATATCATTAAATTGTTTCTTATAGTGAATACCATTTTAAGGTAAAATGGTTAAATTTAATTCTTTATAAATAAAAATTAATAGAAAATATAATAGCAAATATATAGTAAATTTCATAATTATAAAAATTAATAATTGTAAAATGATGATGCATTAGTAATAAACCATTCCAAAACTACTAGTATATAATTGCCCAAGTAATACATGATAATAACAAAGAGTAAACTTCATACTTAAAAATATAATAAAATAGTAATATATGATAAAAAACATAATAACAAATCATAAGTCAATATTAGTAAATATTTAATAATAGCAGGGTAATGAATAGTAATAATTTTCATGTTAACATAATAACAAAATATTAATAATATTAATCGACCATTATGAATTTTCAATGATATAATTCAAATAACGTACATAAATTACATAACTTACATAACTCACATAACGTACATATCATAACTTACAAAAATCACATAACGTACATAAATTACACAACTTACATAACTCACGTAACTTATATAACTTTGCCTTTTTCAGAACAAAACTTAAATGAAAATATCCCTAGTACTAGTACACAATTTCAATGGGTTCGTCAGGATGTGGACGAAGATATTTACGAATTATGATGTAGTAAGATTTTACGATTTTTTAAATATATGTAATATTATAATTTTAATATTGGTCGTGTTATATAATTTAACTATTTTATATGTACTATTATTGTTGTTATTTGTTACTAAAATTTCAACATGTGTATTGCAGGAAAAATGCTTAGAAGAAGATTACGAAATTTAAGTATTGTCCAGAATACTCCAAATTCGGAAGAAGGAAATAGTGAACAATGAGATGCTATTGGATCTTCGAATGTGCCGGAGACAGCTTGACGAGCTGCGAGAATTTCAAAGTAATGTTAAGTTTATTTTACATGCGTGTTGACTTTTATTATTGCTCGTATTTCTCAATTTCAATATAATAATATATTATTTCCAGCTGAAAGTGGTGGGACGCGCAGAGGTCGAGGACGTATGCTACTTAAAGATTTATACGACTTAAATCCTGTCGAGCGTGTCAAAGTAAGTAGAAACAGTCATGGTCAGCCTGTTGGATCAGAAGCTCGACTTTTAGCAGGCTATTTAGGCATTATAGCACGAAATGCCAATATGTTGCCCATCAACTACGAATCATGACATCACATGCCTGATAGCAACAAAAATCAAGCTCTCGATAATAAGGTAACAAAACGTGGATGTAATTTATAATACTTTGGTTTAAGTTTCATTTATATTTACTTTCTAAACTTGTGGTTTTTAGGAGAGATTTGCTTTATAGGTCTCGGATGCCTATATCAAGAAGGCATTGGGTAAAAAATGGAGAGACATAAAAGCACTTTGGAATGCTGAGGTACCAATGGGAAGATGCAGTTAGATTCTGGAATTCAAAAAAAGGAGAGGTATTACGTACTTCCAAACTCTTATAATTTTTTTGGTTTATAGTATTTACTATATACTTAATAATAATTTCATTATGTAGGACCATGAGCGAGTTGGAACAAGCAGCAGGCAAAAACAAAAATTCACGCACACGGCAGGGTCGAGAAGTTTTGCTTGTGTAGCTGAGGCCCAGGTTTTATGAATTTATTAATTCTGTCAAATATTAATGACTTTCTACTATTAAATAATATTTTTACTACTATATTGTAGGAAGTCTCGTCAGGTCAAAAAGTTGGAAGCCTTCAGCTTTTTGACATTACGCATAAGAAGAAAGATGGATCTCCGATGACATCCGAAGCTGTAGAAATTATGGTATATTTACTTAATAAAATTTGATTTATTATAAATATTTATAATGTTTAATTATAATGGTTTAATTCGTCTTTAGTAGTTTTAAATAATGTTAAGTTATGTTGCATTCTTTTTTTATTATATATTTCGTTTTTAACTCTTTAATTGATTTATTAGGAGAAATTAAAATATAAGAAGGTGGAGTATGAAGCGATTGCTTCGACTGATAGTTCTGTTAATTTTGAGGACATTGATAACAGAATTATTAATGAAGTTTTGGGTCCTGAAAGGTATGGTCGGGTTCGATTTCAAGGATCTGGTGTTAACCCGACCTAATATTTTGGATCCAGTTCGCAACAATACATGCCTTCCGGGAGTTAAGCTCAAGCTGAAGTTCACAGGTTAAGAGACCAGATAGCTCAGATGCAAGCGAGCACAGTTGAGCAAATTTCTCAACTTAAAGCGGAGGCAGCATCGAGAGAAGCTGAGGATCAAAGAAAATATGAAGAACTCCAGCTACAACTTAAAGCAGAGGCAACAGCGAGGGAAGCAGAGGCAGCAGCGAGGGAAGCAGAGGCAGCAGCGAGGAAAGCAGAGTAGAGCAGAAAGTATGATGAACTCCAGCTACAGCTTCAAACTATGATGAAGATGTTCTAGCAGTCACAAATGTCGCCATCTTAGACATTTGTTTTCTTGTAACTTTTAACATTATTGTAAGAAAATTTTGAATTATACTTCATTTATAATTTATATCATATATCTTTCGTATAATTTTGTATCATTTAGATTTGCTGTTTTTGGTTGGATTTCATGCTATATTTGCTGTTTTTGGTTGGATTTCATGCAGGAAGGGTTGGATATTGGTGAAAAATATATACTGCAAATCTGCCCAAATTAGCGGCGTTTGTAAAAAAAGCGCCGCTAAAGACCACAACTTATAGCGGCGTTTTATAAAGAAGCGCCGCTAAAGACCACGACTTATAGCGGCGTTTTTTAAAAAGCGCCGCTAAAGACCACGACTTATAGCGGCGTTTTTTAAAAAGCGCCGCTAAAGACCATGACTTATAGTGGTGTTTTCTAAAAAGCGCCGCTATAGACCAGGACTTTTAGCGGCGTTTTCCGTAAAAGCGCTGCTAAAGACCACGACCTTTAACGACGTTTTCTTTGAAAGCGCCACTAAAAGTCATGATCTTTAGCGCCGCAAATTTTAGCGGCGTTGTCTATAGCGGCGTCTTTTGCGGCACTTTCACAAGCGCCGCAAATAGTTTTAGCGGCGCTTAGAAGCGCCACTAAAGGCAAAAAAAAAATGCCGTAAAAAGTCTGTTTTCCTGTAGTGATTATTCCCTTTCTCTCTTACTGATAACGTGTTTAATGTTAGAGTATGCCGAAAGACCAATCATGAGATGATTGTAATCACATATTCATTCTACCTTGTTTATTAATAAAAGGCATTGCCATTGTTATTTCAGTTTCACTTTCTGTGTGTGTAAAATAAATTGATTTATAATAATGTCCCGTGAATAATATGATTATTCTTAAAAGGTCATTAGTCAAGTATTATTGTGGGCTTGGACTGTAACAGCCCGGTTTTTAGTGGTGACGGAACAGTAGTTTTGGGACCACAAATTTCATCGTGTTGACTCGTAAATATTGTTTTTAGAATATTTATAGAGTCATTATAGTTGTATAAAAATTTGGATACAATTTTTTTAATGTTCAGTTAATTAATTAAAGAAAAAGGACTAAATTGAAAAAGGTGCAAAACTTGCTAATTATAGCAATTAGGTGATAAAATGGTGTAATTATTAATTGAGGAAGGACTTAAGTGATAATTAAGCCCTAAATAATATAGTGGGACGGTAAATTGATGGAAAATGGCAAAATAATGAAATTATAATGGCAAACTTGTAATTTAGTTGAAATTAAAACAAAATTAAGTAAAAAGAAATAGGTTTCTTCTTCATTTTACATTGCCATAGTCGAAATTCATGGTTTTTCAAGCTAGGAGAATCGGCCAAGCAAATTGTTGTGCATGTGAGTGAATTTCTTAGCCGTTTCTTGTAATTTTTATGTTTTTGAGATCGTTGCAATTAGGTCCAGCTAGCCCGTACCTCTGTTTCTAATTTTGTTAAAAATTTTGGAAGTTTCCATTGTTGAATACTAGATGTTTTTGATGAATATCATGTATTTGGAACTTTGATTGTGTTGTGTGATGATTTGGTAAAGTGATTTTTGTTAAATTTTTATTTTTTGGATTAAATTTTGAAAATGTCAAAATATTAGGGTTGGATAGTGAATTTGATGTTTATTAGGGGCTGTTTGAGGGCCTAGAATATTTGGATAAATTATTGATTTGAGAAAATTAGTTAATTTGATGAATTAACAAATTAAGGGATTAAATTACAAAAATTGTAAAAGTTTGGGGTATTGTACAAATTTAAAAAATAAAAGGGTATTAGTTGTAAAATGGATTGGAAATGAAATATATGCTAATAAATGAGTAATTTTATACTGTAGATCAAGATTCCGTAGATACTTGTGGAAAAGAAAAAATAGCGGAATAGTCCCTGAACTTCTACAATTACTACAATTTAGTCTAGGTAAGTTCGTACGGTTAAAATTTAACATTTGTATTAATTGGTGGTTGGTATTATATATATATATTCTATTATTGGAAATGAATTATTATTGAATTATAATATTGAATTTGATATTCGGTTTAAATTGAACGTTAGATTTGAGTACATTCGTGATTTGGTGTATGACAGGAGTTTGGAGTGGAGATGGTACTGGAAGGAGATATCGGCATTTGACCCAAGTAAATCGGGGTTCAACATTTGTTGCGAACTCTCGCGTTTTACTTTCTGTTTGGCGTGATTGGGTGGATTAGCTCTCACGAGCTTCTGTTCAGCTCTTACGAGCTTCTGTTCAGCTCTTATGAGCTTCTAGTCAGCTCTTACGAGCTTCTGTTCAGCTCTTATGAGCTTCTGTTTAGCTTTCAAGCTTTTGTTGGCATATTCGGGAGGACCAGCTCTTATGAGCTTCTGTTGACGATGTACTCTTACTCGTAAGTTGTTCTTCGAATGGAAAATCTCGGTAAGGTGATTTATTTAATGAATTTGAAAGACATGTTATTTAATTTTGTATTGATTTGAATACGGATGTATTTATCGATTGAAGTTGTGAATGACAAGGAGTTCTCTTGGATGATTTTTATTGTTTGATTCATTATAGTTAGTTCGGTAAGATTTTCGTTTAACTCGTCAAACTTATTAAGCTTCATTAAGCTTACTTGTGTTGTTTAATGTGATTGTAGGTTTTCGAAAAGTTGGACAATCGGATCGGCACTCAAGTCACACTATCCAGCTTATCTCGGTAGTTTTTGGAAAGTTTAATTCAGATTAGTCATTTGTACGGTTTGTATGGTGTGGCCCCAGGTAAGTTTGTACGGTTAAAATTTAACATTTGTATTAATTGGTGGTTGGTATTATATATATATATATATTCTATTATTGGTAATGAATTATTGTTTGAATTATAATATTGAATTTGATATTCAGTTTGAATTGAACGCAAGATTTGAGTACATTCGTGATTTGGTGTATGACGGGGGTTTGGAGTGGAGATGGTACTGGAGGGAGATATCAGCATTTTACCCAAGTAAACTGGGGTTTAGCATTTGTTGCGAACTCTCACGTTTTACTTTCTGTTTGGCGTGGTTGGGTGGATCAGCTCTCACGAGCTTCTGTTAAGCTCTTACGAGCTTCTTTTCAGCTCTTTTGATCTTCTGTTCAGCTTTCAAGATTTTGTTGGCGTATTCGGGAGGACCAACTCTTATGAGCTTCTATTGACGATGTACTCTTAACCGTAAGTCGTTCTTCGAATAGAACATCTCGGTAAGGTGATTTATTTAATGAATTTGAAAGACATGTTATTTAATTTTGTATTGATTTGAATACGGATGTATTTATCGATTGAAGTTGTGAATGACAAGGAGTTCTCTTGGGTGATTTTTATTGTTTGATTTATTATAGTTAGTTCTGTAAGATTTTCGTTTAACTCGTCAAACTTATTAAACTTCGTTAAGCTTACTTGTGTTGTTTGATGTCATTGTAGATTTTCGAAAAGTTGGACAATCGGATCGACACTCAAGTCACACTATCCAGCTTATCTCGGTAGTTTTTAAAACGTTTAATTCGGATTATATGGCATGTATAGGCTTTTGTGCGGTTTTGGTCAAAGTTTGGCTTATGTAAATATTATGAATGATATTTTGTTTATATAACCAACTTGCATATTGGTATGAGAATGAGGTATAATTGTGATGCTAGTATGTGTGATATATATATGTATTTGAATTCTGGTGATTGTGGTAACTTTGTTAGGTATATTGATTAGGTATTGTTTGAAAGAGTTGATGAATTGAATTGATGTTTATTTTGTTGTGAAAATGTTATATACTTGTGGTACCATTGAGGGTACATTGGTTTGACGCTATTTAGGTTGGTTTGACGTGTTTATGGCTTGATTATTGTCGTTTGGGATTGGTATTTTGATTGGTATTGAGTTTCTTAAGGTCTAAGCAATTATGAAATGGTAAACTTGTCTTTTAAGGTTCATTTTGGGGCCACACGGCCAGAGACACGGGCGTGTGTCTCAGCCATGTGTGTCACACGGGCGTGTGTCCCCTGTAGGTTCAATGCATAGAAGTCAGGCTGTTACATGGCCTAATACACGGCCTGGCACACAGGCGTGTGAGATCATTTCGAAGGGTACACGGCCTGGCACACGGGCGTTTGGCTTGGCCGTGTGACCCAAGTCAGTGAGTTACACGGGTACGGACATGGGCTGGGACACGACCATGTGACCCTATTTTGAATGTCCACACGGCTTGAGACATGGGCGTGTCTCTCAGCCGTGTGAGTCACACGGCCTGGCCACACGACTTTGTGACCCCTACAGTCCAAAAGTTTCAACTTTTTCCTAAAATTTCCAAATGTTTCCGATTTAGTCCCGGATCGTTTCTATAGTATTTTTAGGGCCTCGAGGGCTCGATTAAGGGACATTAAGGATGTATTTGAATGAAATTTGATTATGTTTGTATTAATGTATGATTTGAATGGTTTAATATTATGTTTGTTCGGTAATGCTCCGTAACCCTATTCTGGCAACGGATACGGGTTAGGGGGTGTTACATGGACAACAATAATGCATTAAGACTATTATGTAGTTGATTGATGACAAAGTGTTGTCATTGACATAGTGATGTCAAAACCAATACATGAGTATATGTTAGAGATTGACATATTGGACTGACCCGCTATGAGTATGTTTCTTGGATTATTATATAATAGTCACAACATTACTCATAGTGATAACTATGTATACGATCCTTAGACTTAAGATCATCATTGTCCCAACATAGTGAGTCATATATTTTGATACAATCAAACGTCTACTGTAATAGGCTGTACTATAAAGACTGATGTTGGATATGCCACAATCTATGTAGTGGGATATGATTGATCAAGATATGATTTGTCCCTCCTACATAATGGGAGTAATATCTTAGGCCACTCTATGAAGTGAGACTAGAAATGCATGGCCATGCTCAAATAAGTTAATATGAAATATTACGCTTATTTGTTTATTGTAGTGTACTTCGAGTATCAAGAAACATGAGTTTGGACTTTGCAAGTGTGACTATTCCATGACTTGTGTCCAATCGAGATATAAAGGAAAAAAATGATATAATACATGAAAATTTATCACAGAAAGGTTATGTTGAACGACGACTTCTTGTAACTTGGGTAGCGATGATGCATTGCTAGATGCCACTCATTGCTTGTTACAATAGCCTATAGGGTCACACCCTATGGTTGAAACGAACATAATCTAAGCACAGTTGGTATTAAATTTAATTGTCACGAGAATTATATTAATTATTGAATTAATTTAATTTTACAGTTAAATAATAAACATAGTACATGTACAAATTCATTGTACAAGAATAGAGAACATAGTTAAAATAAATGTATGAATTTGATTCATATAAAATATTAATTATGTATTGTTTACCGAAATTATTAAAATAAAGTGTTATAATAAATTTGTTCAAACATAAAATATATGGAAATTATTATCTTTTTGGAAAGAATATTACATTATGATATTTTCCATATATTTTCTAGCACCAAAAAGGGGTGATTCCAATTTTAATATGGATATTAAAATAAAAGGGAATCATAAAAACCCTAAGGTTAGAGGGTGTTACCAACATTAACCACGAAAAGGAAAAGAAATCTAGGTTTAGCAGCTGCATTTTTTTCAAAAAAAAAAAAACTCCTTGAAACGTTCAGAGAGTTTTTGTTCATTCGTTCGTAACTGGGTAGATTATGTAGAGGCGGGGAGGATTCTGTTGCGGCTTTGAATCGGCAACGTACGAAGGGGATTAAACTAGTAGTGGTTCCTTCATATTTTTTAGATTTCGAAAGGTATATTTTCAAACCTTTCTTTCTCGATTTGTTCCTCATGCATTGATTCCTTGTTTGGATCATCGAAATAAATTTTTCGTTGCACTACAGGGCGTCCCGATGACCCAACATTTAAGTGGTTAGATTCATAGTTGGTAGGTTCCATCAACACGTGGGATGAGCTAGCAAGCAAATTCTTGGAAAAATATTTTCCTCGAGCAAAAGAATGAAACTTGGTATAGATACTACAAATTTTAGGCAATTGGAAAGGGAGTCACTATACGTACAAATTTTAGGCAATTGGAATGGGAGTCACTATACGAGACTTGGAAGCTCTTTAAACTCATGCTATGTAAGTGCCCATATCATGAATTGCAAGATTGGCTGTGTTGGAAAATGTTCCCATATTGTAGTAAACATGTAACTGTTTTCTATTTATTTGAACGATGAATAAATAAAGTTAATTTCACATTTCACTATTATGTCTTTTGTATTTATGTCTTTTATATTTTGCATGCATAGAGAAATTGTCACAAGCAAATATTAACTCATAGATTGTCTAAAGTTCAAACTGAAGATAAGTGGCATTGTAAAGAACGTTTACATTGTGAGAAAGACAACTTACTCTAGTAGATAATCTAAATGAGTCCGTAATCCCGTAAAAGGATCAAACTGAGCATTTGATTCAAATACTGAGAATGATTATTATGTTGTCTACAATTCCAATTGGGGAGATGACTAGTCTTGGCTATCGAAGCAGTTGACTCCACGAGTAGAGACATAGATGTATTCATTGGTAGAATGATACATTGGACTGGACCCAAGATGAATTAGTTCTGAATTCATTTGCGAATTAATTCACTTGTGACGTTCATCGTGTGATTTACCTAAATCCTGAGTTAGTCACTAACCATGCGTATGCAACTCATGTGTTTTGATATAAGTGGAGAATTGTGCTTTAAAGATGATCGAGCCTATAGCCAATATGTTGGGTACATGACTTGTGTATGGCATGACTTTACTAGCAACAATGGAATTCATAGGTCAATTAAAGAGTTAATGATATCCTCTCATTGGCATTGTCTGGATTGATAAATATGGAATGTGACCACGGGTTGCTTGTTCTCGAACGAGCAGTTTATCACAATCATTTGTTGACAGTGATCATATTAATCATTAAGAAGGCACAATTGTGACAATGAGATAAAATAGGATTGTATTGAGTGAACAGATTTAACTCAAATGAATCAAGGATATCATATGAGGGTAACACACACATGACGAGGTCATTAGACAAAGTAGTTTGATGAATTGCTTTCATAAAGAGTATACAATAAGGAGTTTTCAATCATGGTACTTCTTGTGGACTGACTCCATGATTAAATAATTGCAAATTATCGGAACGATGCTTCTAGACATAATTGCAATCACTAGAGCCTAGTTGTATATGTTCGATTGGTCCTTCCGCTAGCTCAATAAAAGCTCGATCGGACTGCATTTGAATCAGAAGAAAATTCTACGACTTTGGGAATAATTTAATTGAGTTGATTTATTCAGTGTGGAATTAAATTAGGTAGTCGTAAGAATTGTTCAACTAGAAAATTTGATTAAAGAATTTTCTTGAAAAATTAATTTGAAAAATCTAAGTGATTTTTGGAAAAATTAATTTTGATCAAGTAAAATTAAATTAATCAAATCAATTAAAATTAATATGATATTTTTGGAAGTTAACTTTCAAGTCAGACAATTGGCCCAATGTGTAATTAAACTTGAAAATTGGACCTTTTATCGTAAATTAGGCCCGGGAGCCCAAAACTGAAACCAAGACCCAAAAATTGGTCGAACTGGGCTCGGTATGTGTAATTGGGCCGACGGTCAACCGGTGGCTAGACAAGACCGACCGGGTCGTCACTGACCTAGACCAAACCAACAGCAGTCAAACTGGCTTGGGGTGCCGTAAGGGTGTCACACCTGCATCACCAGACACGGCAGTGCCGGTGGCTGCGACGGTGGCGTCCAGGTGGCCGGTGACGGTTGGTTATCTTTGGTTGAGTAGTGGAAGAGTTACACTCCTACTGGGACTCTACCAAAGAATTTGATTTCAGATTAATTATTCCAAAAGTAATATTATTTTAATACTTTAATATTAAATTAAATTTAATGTTTATCTTGTAGATAAACATTCTATTATTTTAATAAGATTTAATATTAAATTTAGTCTAATATTTATCTTGATAAATATTATATTAATTTAATATTAAAGTTATTAAGTTTAGTTATAGTTGAAGTCTCTAAATTCTCCCTATATAAAGAGAGCCTTGGGTCATTATTTACACATACTTGAATTCAAGAGAAAGTTGTAGAAAGAAAATTCTCTAAAGATATTATTACAAAAAAATTCTAGAGATATTTTTCTGATTTACAACTTGACCAAAAGTTTAGAGAAATTGTAAAATTACCTCATTGGTAATTTTTGTGAATTTTTTTTTGGTTCGAAGCAAGCCCACACTCGGCAGACGTAAGCTTGAGGATAGTGGAGAAGACTACTCAGTTGAAGCGATCATCCTAGACGAATCGAAAATGTATAATTTTGATTAAGTGCTTACTACTTTAGATACACAACCAAGATCTTGTTTTGGAAAATTTTTTAAAACTCTAGTTTTTCCCTAAATTTATTTTTCATTGCGTTTTCCAAACTTGTTTTTCCAACAGGTTGTAGGTTCAAGTTTTTTATAATGGGCTGGATGGAAAATTGAGGTCAAATCTTGACAGAGCGTCTGCGGGGGTGTTCATGTCAAAGACATATGCCGATGCTTGCTAACTCATTGAGGACATGTCAATGAACTCTTATATGTGGCCGGCTAAACATTCACATATAGAGCCAAAAATTGACTGTGAACGCGGTCGGTAGCGAGGACAAGTACCAACAAGTCATTGAAAGGCTCAATCAATTAAAGATGAGTTCTACCAAAGCGTAAGAGCAAAATCAGCCCTTTCTAACCCACTCTAATGCATGACATGATGGTGAAGGCACCTTGTGGGGAAATGCTAATGAGAGCATCCAAATGGATGCTAACTATGTAGAGAATAGAGGATCTAATCCATACTCTAACACCTATAACTCAGGGTGGCATGACCATCCGAACATTAGGTGGGGAGGGAACCAAAGAGGTTCCTCAAATCAAGGAGCCCAAAACCTTAATCCTTCTAGACCTAATGCACCTTATCAATCTCCATTACCATTTAGAGAACCCCAAGAGCAAGAAATAAAACCAACCAATATTAGTGACCCTTCATTGTCGATTAGGGTAAGTAAGGTAGAGGAAAGTTTGCACGTGGTACAAACCAATTTGCGTCAAATCCGTGGTCAACTAGACCAAGTTTCACAATTGTTGCAAAACAATTTAGCCTCTAGCATACCTAGTATTACTGAGCCAAACCCGAAGGAGGAAAAAGAATTTTCCAAGGCGATTACTCTTAGATTCGGGGCTGTGGTTTAGGAACCTATCCAACCAATTAGTGGGGAGAAATAAGTGAGTGAGAAGGATAAGAGCACCCGTATTTTTAGAGTTAGAGATGGGGTGGAACAGAAGGAAGGACCCGAGAGTGAGCCCATACGAACTGAACTGGAGGATAGAACCATTCCAATACCACAACCAAATCCAACACCCATACCCTTTCTGAGTAGACTACAAAAGAAGAAAACGCGAGACAGTGAGGAGTTTCTAGATTTTCTTTAGATGTTTAAGGCTTTGAATGTCAATCTCCCATTGCTTGAGGTCCTATAAGAAGTGTCGAAATATGCCAAATTTCTTAGGGAAGTAATGTCTAGGAGAAAGAAGATTGGGAGAGAAGAGCGTTTCACTCTTAATGCCGCGTGCAGTGTTGTTGTGTCTAGAAGAGTCTTACCAAAACTTAAGGACCTCGGTAGTTTGTAACGACTTGAAAAATAGTGGTGTCAAAAACGGTAGCTTCAGAACCCCGTTCTTCTATGGTCAAGTCCATAAATGTTATTAATTAATATTTACGAGTCAATTATAATATTATATTGAACTTTGGTTTGATAAATTTGTTAATTGGATAATTAGTTAAGGTACAAATGTATTGACCTTAAAGTTAGTGGTATTGGAAAATGAGGTATTGGGATTTTAATTTCGTTAATTGAATCCGTAAACAGAGTTATACTCTAGGTGAATTGAATTTTGAATAGGTAATTTTTCTGAATTAGTGATTAATTAAGGCTTAGGGACTAAATTGTAAAGATTCACAACTATAGATTCTTAATTAATCAAAGGTTGGAGGATTTATTTAGAAATTAAATCAAGGGTTAGAATGGGCATTATATCAGCTTAAAGATGATAGTGGGCGGGTAGAATTAAACATATAATTATGTTATTATATTTCTATTTTAATTAATTAAGTTATATATGTTAAAACATAAAACATAGTGGAAGGAGTGAAAAGACTTCATCTTCTCCAAACCTTCAAAACCAATTTACGAGAAAAAGAAAGTGGACCATTTGGCCCTAGGTTTCCAAGGTTTTAAAGCTTTAATTGGTGATTTCAATTTAGTTATTTTTTTTTGTAATTTTTATGTTTTCGAAATCCCGAGAGCTTGATTTAGCTTTACCCGTGTGTTAATTTTTGAAACTATTAATGTTTATAAATATTGCCAATGTTGAATCTTGAAGCTTTTGGTGCTAAATGGTTAGATTTAAAGCCTAGACATGAAAAATGAGTAGTTTGTAAAGTGAAAGTTGTTAATTTTGAACATAGGGACTAAAGTATAAATAATTCAAAATTGGTATGAAATTTTTGTAATATTATTTAATAGAGAGTTGTAGAAGGATGAAATTTAGATCGATTTCAAAATTGAGGCTCAAATTTAGAAGTTATAACTATTTCGATTTTAGGGGCTAAATTGAATACATTGCAAAAATTTAGGGGATCCAAAAAATGAAATTGAGATGATATATGTTTATATTTGGATGAAATAAGAGGGTTGAAATTGATAAATTGAATTGAATAATTGTATAGATCAAGAATTGGACTAAATTAGAATTAATCGAGAAAAAAGGTAAATTTGTTGATTAGTCTTTAGAGAATTGATTGTTTACTGTTTTGACCAGGTAATGTAACAGTTCAGTTTAGACTCTAGTCGAAACAATGGTTTCGGGACCATAAATTCGAGTTAGAATAATATTTTAATATTATTTTCTGTGTTTATGATATGTGAATTAGTATGTGTGAAATTTCTGTGAGTTAATTTGTCTGTCTGTGTGATTAATTTGAACAAAGGATCAAATTGCATAAATCGTAAAGGTAGCATTCTATTTGATTAATGGCTTAATTGATGTGGCTTTAAAATGTGGAGGGCTTATGAGGCAATTAAGCCATTTTTAAGGTAGTGGATGGTTAATGGACGGTTTTGGACATTGTATTTATAGTTTTCTTATTTTGTTTTAAAGGTTAAATGTGTAAAATGGATATTAATGTATATTACATTAAAACAAAACACAAAAACAAGCCATTATCATCTTATATTGCCGAAAATCAAAGAAAAGAAAAAGAAGGAAGAACACTTAGGTTTCGACTAGTTCTTGAATTGATTCAAGGTATGTTTGGCTTCAGTTTTTGATAATTTCTATGTTTTTGTAATCGTTGCTTCGTATACTTCAAAACCCATGTCTTAATTGTGAGAATTGATGACGATTTTGAAATGTGTCTTTGATGAACACATGAGTTTTATGATGTTTGAGGATGAATTATGAATGATTTGTGATAGATTAATAAGTTTTGTCTTTGGAGTTTTGATGAATTTGAGTATTTTGAGTTTAATTGAGAAAATAGTATTTTGAAGGACTAAATTGTGTAATAAATGAAATGTAAGGACTTGTATGAGCTACATGAGAATTCGGCTAGGCGTGGGTAACTTGAAATTATGTGTATTTTGTGATTTTGTGAAATAGGACTAAATTGTCCAAATGTGAAAATGTGAGGGCTAATTTGCAAATTTCCCTAAATATGTGTTCTTGGATTGAATTGAATGTGTTATTGAATAAATGGGTTAAATTTGAATATGTATAGATCAAGAACCAAAGAAAACGGACTTAGATCGTGGAAAGTCAAAAGTTGTCGAATAACTGAATCCGATCGAATATTTGAATCCGAGGTAAGTCGATATACAAATAAATGTATTTGAATTGAATTATTTGAGTATATATATGAGATTCGAATTGCTATGAATATCCATTGAGATGGAATGTGTGGGAAATCCGAGTTTACGTATATATCGACAAGTTGTTAAAGTCTGAGAAGTCCCGTATGAACCTAGGAATAGATAAGATAGCATATGTCATGACATAGGTGTCCGATATGTGATGTCATGTAAGACCATGTCTGGGACGTTGGCATTGATTCGAGATTTCGTGTAAGACTACGTCCGGGACGTTGGCATCGATTTGAGATTTACGTGTAAGACCATGTCTGGGACATTGGCATCATATTTGATTCGTGTAAGACCCTGTCTGGGACAGTGGCATCGATATCTGAGTACATGTAAGACCTCGTCTGGGACATTGGCATTGTACGATTATTCCGAGCACTCTGAGTATCCTATTAGATTCCGAATGGTTCAACGGGCAAGTCCGAGAAATGAATGACTATGTGAGTTGTATATCCGTATCAGGTACGTTTGAAAAGTACACTATGTGTGTATGAACGATAAGTGTCTATATGAACTTCTAAGGTGAATATGTGTATAGAAGTGATGAGATAATATGTGAATATATGCTTAAATGAGATATGTGTATATGTGATATTTGAGTTGGAGAATGTGGCAAGCTATGGCTAAATAAATGAGCCAAAGAATATGTGATGAATTTGCATTGAGAAACATTAATGTCAATGTATCAATATGGTTATGTGCATTTTATGCTAAGTTTATTTGTATATGGCTTACTAAGCTTTTGAAAGCTTACTTTATGTGTGTTTGTTCTGTTTTATAGATCGTTAAAGCTACGAGAGGCTCGGGAACCATCGAGGATCATCACCACACTATCAAACTCAACTTTTGTACTTTTGAATATGTAAATAGCTAAATATGGCATGTATAGGCTAGTTGTTTTGGAGTATGTTTGAGACATGTATATATGTAGCCATGTGATGTGGCTAGATAAGTGATTTTGTTTTGTATGTGATGCTATGCTATATGAGTTTGGTTTTGGTATAATCTTATGCCTATGAAATGGTCAAGGTTATGGTAAGCATAAGGATACAATATGAGTATATATGTTTGATCAATGAGATGGTTCTATGAATGTGGAAAATTGAGGATGAAACATGATTAGTTTTATATGTGAAATGGTTGTCCAAATTAGTATACAAGTTGGTATGAATAGAAATGTTATTGAATGAGATGATATGTTATTCACTTGACATGATTTTGGGTTGCTAATTGTGTATGGTATAATGCTTGTTTGAGATTGTAGGAATGACCCAAGTGTGGGTGGCATTTTGGCCTTGCAAATGGCCTATTTTGCATACACGTCCAAGGGACACGGGCGTGTGTCTCTGCCGTGTGGCTCAAGGGCCACTTCGAAGTGTGCAGGCGGGTTACGGCCGTGGCACACTGGGCGTGCTGGTGGCCATGTGACCAAGTCGTGAGCTAGCTTAATTTCACACGGCCATGGCACACGGGCGTGTCTGGTGGCCGTGTGGACAAGTCAGTATGTATGCCCTGTTTTGGCACGGCCTGGACACATGGGCATGTCTGGTAGCCGTGTGAGGCACACGCCTGACTGCATGAGTGTGTAACCTCTGCAGATTTAAAAAATGTTCAAATTTCCAAGAATTTTAGTATGTGTTCGGTTTAGTCCCGGCTCTATTCTAAAGCATGTTTAAGGTCTCATTGACTTATATAAGGGACACTTTGATTGCGTTTGATGATTTGTATAATGAAATGTCTGTAAAAGTTTTCGATTGTCCGGTAATGCCTCTTAACCCTAATTTGGAAAAGGATACGGGTTAGGGGTGTTACATTTGGTTGGTATCAGAGCTACGATTTAGTCGATTCTCGGACTAACGTAGCGTGTAAGAGTCTAGCTATACATGCCATATATCTGTGATAGTGTGATGAATCCTGACGTGTAAAATGTGATTTTCGTATTGTAATGGATCTCGAAAGAGCCGTAGCTGACGATGTAGAAAGCAATGCGCTTGTTCCCGCTCAAGGGACAGCGCCATCTGATTCGAGACCGGCTACGAGCGGTCAAGAGGGAGAAGCTAAACAAGCTTTCTTCCAGATGATGAGTGAATGGTTCACTCAATTTATGAGAAATAATCCGGCTGTTTCACAACCTCCTCCCCCGCCTAATCCCCCTCAGACTTCAGTTGTGCCTCCGGTAATGGGTATAAATCTGTTGAACAAGCCTCCGGTTGATAAAATCCGTAAGTATGGGGCTGAAGAGTTCAGGGCCACTAGTGATGATGATGCCGAGAAAGCCGAGTTTTGGTTAGAAAATACTATTCGAGTATTTGATGAGATGTCTTTGACTCCGGAAGAAAGTATTAAATGTGTTATATCTTTGTTACGAGACGCAGCCTATCAGTGGTGGAAAACTTTGATTTCTGTTGTTCTGAAAGAGCGGGTCACATGGGATTTCTTTCAGATTGAATTCCGGAAGAAATATATTAGTCAGAGATTCATTGATTAGAAACGAAAAGAATTCCTGGATTTGAAACAGGGCCGTATGTCTGTCACCGAATACGAATGAGAGTTCGTGAGATTAGGTCAGTATGCTCGGGAATGTGTATCAATGGAAGAGATAATGTGTAAGAGATTTGAAGATGGCTTAAATGAAGATATCCGACTGTTAGTTGGTATTCTGGAAATAAAAGAATTCGTTGTGCTAGTTGACCGAGCGTGCAAAGCTGAGGCACTCGGGAAAGATAAAAGAAAAGCTGATTCTGAAGCCAGAGATGTGAGAAAGAGATTTCCGAGCAAATCATTTTAGTCTGCTTCAAAGAAATTCAGAGATTAGTATAGCCGTTCAAGAGCTAATATGGGACAATTGAGTAGAGATCAAGCTAGATCACAGTCGAATACCAAAGCTCCAGCAACTTTAATGGCAAGTGTTGGAAATGTCCGATCCGAGCAACCTAAATGTAAACATTGTGGTAAAAGGCATTCGGGAAGTTGTAGATTGAATGACCGGGCTTGCTTGAGATGTGGATCGTTAGATCATTTTATTCGAAACTGCCCAGAGTCTGTTGAACAAGAGATTGTTCAGAACCCGAGATCTGATAATGTTGCAGCTAGAGGTAGACCCTCTCGAAATGCAAGAAATGTCAGTGGTAGTCAAAGAACTACGAGAGACACTGTAGTGGGATCCGAAGCTAGAGCGCCTGCCAGAGCATATTCCATCCGAGCTCGTGAGGAAGCTTCATCTCCAGATGTTATAACGGGTACATTTACTCTTTATGATACTTCTATGATTGCATTGATAGACCATGGTTCTACTCATTCGTATATATGCATGAACTTAGTATCCAGTAAGACTTTGCCTGTAGAGTCTACTAAGTTTGTTATAAAAGTATCGAACCCCTTAGGTAAAAGTGTCTTGGTTGACAAAGTATGCAAGAACTGTCCGTTGATGTTTAGAGATATTTGTTTTCCGGCTGATCTGATGCAATTACCTTTTGATGAGTTTGATATCATTTTGGGTATGGACTGGTTAACATTACACGATGCTGTTGTGAATTGTAAAAGAAAGACCATTGATTTGAGATATCAGAATGATGAAATAGTTTGAGTTGAGTCTAATGGTTTGATTGGTTTACCTGCTGTGATATTTGTATTGAAAGCTCAGAATTATTTGAGAAAGGGTTATGAAGCTTATTTTGCTTATGTAATTGACTCGAAAGTATCTGAAAAGAAAGTTGAATCGCGTGCGGTTATGCATGAATTCTCGATGTGTTTCTGAAGAACTACCGGGATTGCCTCCGATACGTGAAGTTGAATTTGGTTTTGATTTGTTGCCTGGTACAACTCCTATTTCGATAGCTCCATATAGAATGGCACCAACAGAGTTGAAAGAGTTAAAGTCATAGTTACAAGAGTTGACTGACAGAGGGTTTGCAAGACCGAGTTTCTCACCTTGGGGTGCTCCTGTTCTGTTTGTGAAAATGAAAGAAGGCACGATGAGAATGTGCATTGATTATTGATAGGCTCGAAACTAACTATGATTTCGACAAAGGCAAGCGCACCTATCGAACAGTAGTATAGCCTTGGTGAGTCCTGAATATTATATCCTCAAGGACCAAGAGTACTAGTAATTACTATCTTTTTATTATCTAGCCTAGTAATTAAGGGGATTTATTTGTAATCTAAAATTAACTAATAAATTTAAATGACTAAATAACTATGAACGTGACAGAGAGTGAATTGGGAAAATACTTTTGGACAACTTATATGAGATAGGCAATACCTAAGGAAGAATCCACCTAGACTTCACTTATTACTTTTGATTCATACGATTTATTCACTTGACTTATTCCGTAGAAATCCCTAAATTATATTAATACCTCTCTCGAGGCTACTAACAACTGACTGTAGGTTGATTAATTGAAATATCTTTCTAATTAAAACCCCTATTGTCGCATTAACTAGATCTATGGATTCCCTTATTAGATTTGACTCTAATCCGGCAGATTCTTGTCGCCCTATGTCTAGGGTTGGAATCAACTCCGCTTAATTGTGTTGATATACTCTTAAACAGGGACTTTTGCTCCACTGAATAAGCACATTCAAACTTGAATCAATAACCTGAATTATCAAAACAAGAATAAGAACTCACAATTAAGAATAAGAACAAGTATTTATCTTATAAATCAAATAATAATAAGATTCATCTAGGTTTCATCCCCTTAGGTATCTAAGGGATTTAGTTCATACTGATAGAAGGAAACATCATAGAATAAGGAAAACTACAAAACATAAAGAAACCCAAAAACTTCTCAAGAACTTGATGGGATATCCTCAGTCTTGATGGAGATCCTTCCTCCTAAACTGTTCCCGACGGCTGTCTTTGAGTATTTTTTTGCGTTCTATTCGGCGTCTATTCGACGTCCTATCGACCTCCCCTTTTAGGTTGCCCCCTAGGGTGTTTATATAGGCTTTGAGATGCCTTACTTGGCTCACAAGTATCCTATTCCGAATAGAATTCATCCTGATTTCGGCAGGGACACGCCTGTGTGACACGCCCGTGGTGGACTCCTTCGGCCGTGGTCGATTCCGCTCGCCACACACGGCTGCGTGATCTGCCCATAGTCGATAATCCAGGCCGTGGTTGATCCTGTTCATGACACACGACCGTGGCCAATGGTCCAGGCCGTGTTGATTTCCTAGGTAGGCCCGTTTTGCCCCTTTTTGGCCCGTTTCTCGTCCTTTTCGACTTCCTAAGCTCTCCTGAGTATAAAACATGAAATTAAGAGATTAGGAGCATCAAATTCATCAAATTCAATCAAAATTCATCCAAAAGTAAGCTAAGCATGGGGTTAAAATATGTGTAAATTATGGTTTATCAATTATCCCCACACTTAAGCCCTTGCTTGTCCTCAAGCAAAATCCTCAACTCACAATTAAAATTAACTCCCTCAATTCATAATCCTTATCAATAATGTTTCATCATAATTCATAGATAATTCATACATTGATAATTTAACTAAAAGAGTCCTAAAGATTCAAACAATCTAAGTCACAAATTTTTGTATCACGAAAACATAGGTATTTCCCCTTATCTAAATAGTTGCCTTTGATTCAAAACCTGACAAGGATTGACATCCTCACTAAGGATTCACTCAAATCACTCAAAGTGTTTAAGGTTCAAAAATTAAGCACTCAAAAATCAAACATGAAAAGTTATTACCATAGGCTTGCATGAAAATCAAATCTCCACCACTATAATATGAGATGATACACAAATCAAAAGGTTTTTTAAAAAGGGTTGTAATGGGGCTTGGGTTAAAGGTGTGGATACAAGCTGAATTAGAGGGTTACAATCGAGATTGAATTGACAATACACCTAACTAGAAAAATGGACTAATCGCTGATTAATGACATCAATTGAGGACTTAATACTAATAACACGAGCTTCTTCTAAAGATAATGAAATTAACAGTTTAAGCTCATAATAATGAATAAATTTCCTTCTTTTTTTAGAACAAGTATTTACAATAATAAGATAGAATTTAACAACTGAAATAAAGAATGTAGTTAGGCAACTGATCAAATTAAATCTCGATATAAGGGTAGTCAAGAGAAATGGTGATAACAAATACAAAATGGGTTTTGGTTTAATATTAGTGGTATATCAAGAAATGGTTGATTAGGCTTCAAAGGGGTTCACTAGGGGTTAATTATGAAGGTAGGCTTTTAATGGAGTAAGTGGGTTAAAACCTAGGTGCCTTTATCATCTCAGTATATCAAATCAAAGGTGTGGTCTCGACATGTATAATCGAAGCAAGTTCTAGAATAACAAATCAATGTTGACACACTCATAACCAACAATAAAGTGAGCAAGAAAAATATATGCTCTAAAAGGCTCAAAATCTCACAGAAATTATGGTTTTTTTTATGTCAACCTTGTAAATCTCAAACTTCAAGGTAATATTTAAATTTAGGAAAATAACCTAAAAATTTTAATTTTTTTCTGAAAATAGACTTATCATGCTTGATTCTCTAATATCTTAAAGTTTAAATCATCAATGCACAATTAACTATGACTTAATCCAAGACATATCAATGAAAATCATAAATCAAAAGAAATTTCATTCTAACAGTAATATGAGAAAATTACTTAAGACAAGATATCATTCAGGGACAGTATTGTTGACACCTCCCCACACTTAAGACGTACATTGTCCTCAATGTACAAAGATATATATCTACAATGTATAAAATCATAAGATAGGGAGAGAAGTGAACTTCCTGAACTTTGGATGGAGTCAAGGAAAAGAAACGGTAAGTTGGGTATAGATGAAGGTGGAGGTGGATACTAGGGTCGTTGTGTGGTGATTCCCTAACAGCCTTTTGAACCTAAATTAAAGAAATCAAAATATAATAATATAAATTAAGCACAAGAAAGATAAAGAGAAGGAAAATAAAGGAGAAGAAAAAAGAAAAAGAAAAATCAAATGGACTCAAAGGTCCTTGTCTTGTCGAGTAAATGAAGCGGCCGGCATGAACTTATGTAGATCGGTCTCGCATGGGGAGACTGTGCTAGGGTCCTTTCGCTTCTTCGACATGGGGATGGTGGTGTAAAGAAAGAATGAAGGGAATGGGGAAAGGAAAATAGAGGGAGAAAGATAATAGAAAAGGAGAGGGGTGTGGTGGCTGGGGTTTGGGAGAAGAAGAATTTGGGGAGAAAGTGAGAAGAAGGGGGTTTTAAATAGGAATCAGGGACCTGGTTGCTGCCCACGCCCGTGTGCTGTGGGCGTGTTAAGTCACACGACCATATTGCACGGCCGTGTGGTGGCTCGATCGTTTCTCCCACGCCTGTGTAGAGGTTTCCACGCCCGTGTAGCTTTCTCAGTGTCGGTGTAACACCCCAAACCCGGCCCAGACATTACGGCTGAATCCGGCATGTCACATCAAACGATTGTATTCAACTACATGATCATTTAAAAACCCTTTCGCGATTAAAACTTTTTACCATTTAAAAACCCAGAATTTCGTTACGTATCAAAATAAGATTTTCTTAAGGTTATTTTTTCCTCGCAAACATGATATTGTTTTGAAAACATTGTATGTAGTAGAAGATTGACTTTAAAAGTTGCGGAAACATGATATTTGGAAACAGCAATTATTGTTTTTTTTTAAAAAAACCGTGTTAAATTGTTTGGCAGTTCATAACTAAAAGAATTACCAATCAAAGTTAAAAGAAAATCCCAATAGCCATATTACATAAATTATTAACCCAGAAATAAAATAAAAATAAAATTAAGCCCAAAATTACTAAGTTTCGTTTATTAGCAAATCCGGCGTATGGCCACCTCCGAGTCCTCCGCAGCTCCAAATCCTCTAACGCTGGGGATTACCTGCACGGTTAAGAGAAAGGGGTGATTTACGAGAACTCAGTGTGTAATACCCTATAACGGTCATAATCTGGGCCCGAGCCCATACGGTGTCGGTCTGGGCCTAAGCCCTATTCGGTAACAAGCTGGGCCTAAGCCCCAATCATCTCAATGCAAGTGGATATGTACCCACCCCAATCCTATCCAGCCGACTAACTCTCCACCCGTACCAACCAACAACCATGTGGGGACCATGTCAACCCACCCAGCCAAAACTCTCCAATAATGCAGTCAAGCTGCTAATAACGGTATATGTGGCTGAGCCACTAAATCGGTATGTGGCGATGCCACTCGAACGGTGTAATATCCCGGGTTAGGGGGCTATTTTGTTGTTGCATGTTATAGCATGTGTTTAGTGTGCTGTGTGGTTATTTCGGTGTTTTAGGAGCTTAATTGTAGGCTAGGAGTGTGCCTGAGTGAATGGGAAAATTTTGGTTTTTGGGTGTTAAGTGAAGGGAGCTGGGGAAGCGGGGGTTTAAGAGTTTTAATTAAGGTTTTGTTGCACAAATAAGGAGCTAGCTTAGAGGCAAAGCATGCGCCACATGGGGGAGTTTGATGTGGCGTCATTTTCAGGAGAGGGAGGTCCAGTGTTCGAGCTGCAGAGTTCTCCTTTTGACTTCTTTTGGGACGGCATGGAGGAGAGGTAGAAGGCTAGTGAAACTCTAACTTGGACCAAGTCTTCACATTCAAAAGGAGGGTGGAGAGCAATTGTAGGAGGGAGACTTGGTCTTGATGTTTGAATGTGTGGATGTGAGTGAATTAGGGGATGTGGCCGAATTTGTGGGTGTTGAAGTGGGAGTGTGGACGGTTTGGCATGGGGTTTGGGTAGTGCCGAATGTGCCTTGGCATTTTGGGTGTTTTTCGGCAATGAAACAATTGGTAAGGCCACACTTTCTTTTTTCCATTTTTGTCAAAACAAGCCAAATTCTAAGGAGTTTCTCTCATTTTCTCTTTGGAGCCAAAAGTGCAAGCACCTAGTTGTCGAAATTGATTTGTTTCTCTCAACTTTCTTGGTAGCCGATTGTGCCTTGTTTTCTTTCTTTCTCTCTTCATTTCTTCCTTTGGCAAACTGAAACTACTTCCATTTCACTCACTTTTCTCTTTCTCAAATTGCCATTGCCGAAACTACATTCTTCTCACACTTCTTTTCTTTCTCCTCCACTCAAGCCGAACATTAAAGGTGATAAACACTTAAAACCGATTCTTTTTTTCTCTTTGCAAGCCTTGGCCGAATCTCTTGTGGTTCCCTCCTAGAAGTCCTAGTTGGCCGAATATTGGGTGTTGGTAAGTGCAAGGCCGAATGGCCATATCTCCTTCTTTTGGTTCTTTGTTGGTTATGGTTTGGTTAAGGGCCGATTATGGTCAGGTTGGGAAGGGTGTTAACCTTTTGGATTATCATTTTGTGATAGGGTCTTGGATATCGTAAAGTAGCCGGGAAGAGCCTTCGACTCTTTGAACCGATTGGTAAGTGTGGTAAGGGTTGGTATTGTTGTTAGTCCATTTATTAGTTTTCGTTTAGATAAAGGTGATTGGTGATTAACTATTTGTTTATTAGAGTGCCGATTGTTGGAAGAAGAATCATTGCTTGATTCGGATTTGGTAAGGAATCAAATCAAGAGTAAGGTAAGGGTTCGATATTAACCCTTTGGGTTTATATGTCTTTGGCCGAATGGTCTTAGTGTCTAAATCTATGTTGGCCGATTGTTGTAGGGGCTTGATAATCAAGGGACTCAGAGTGATTCGTGGGGATCTTTAGACTCGGTTTTACCAGGTGTGTAACTAACACACTCTCTACTTAGTAACGTTGTTAATAAACTTGATTGCTTAATAAGATTGAAACAGTTGAGAAGGATAATTGGATACCCAAAAAGGGGTATGTGTACGATTCGGTAAGTTTGTTCTATGATGAGTATTAATGATAACACATGATATCATGATTTATGTTATGCATGTTATGAGTTGTAATGCTTGATATGTTGGCATGATATGCATGGCTTGTATGAGATGCATCATCCCATGAGTATGATATGTGTGGGTGATACGAGAGGAGGGGAGCGGTGGTATATTGTCTTTGTGAGCACCAGGTGCTTTGGTAGCACACTTTGTGACTTTGGGTCACCAGAGGTTTGGCACCTCCAGAGGTTTGGTACCTCGGCGTCTCGTCCCGAGTGGCTCGAGTACCACGATGGGTTGGCCCCACGGATGATTATACGGGATTGACGCCAGTGATTTGGTATCACACGATGGGTTGGCCCCATCACCGGTTTGTGACTACGGTCACCAATGCTTTGGTAGCACATTGTGTCTTTGGGACACCGAGGTTTGGCACCTCATTGCGACTTGTCCCTGTGGTTTGACCACCGTGGGTTGGCCCCACTTGAGTTATGGGATCGTCTGCTAGTGATTTGGTATCACACGATGGGTTGGCCCCATCATCATCGGATTTGTGACTACGGTCACCAGTGCTTTGGTAGCACATCGTGTCTTTGGGACACCAAAGGGTTTGGTACCACAATGACGGATATTGTGTCCTTGGGACACCATGTTTTGGTAACACATTGTGACTATATGTCACCAGTGGTTTGGCACCACCAGTGGTTTGGTACCACACGGGGTAGAAAAGGCGATATGGATGGTTAGGATCGGGTTGCATTAATTATGTTGCTATGTATGATGTGTGTTAGTATGTTGTTTCTTCGGGAGCGGGATTTGCACACTGGGTCACTCGACTCACCCTCTCCTTTGACATTTCAGGTGACTCGTAGACGCGGACATGGAGCCGGGATGGACTCGGGGTGCACATGCCATGCTTTAATAAAGTTTTACTCAGACTCTACTATTTGGGTACTTTAGTTTATTTACTTTTAATTGGTTTTATTCGGATTTGTAAAGGCCTTTAAAGTTATGTTTTATGTTGTTGATGTTTTAAGTTGATTTTGACATGCCTTAAACAAAGTAACTTGGAATAAATTTTACTAAAACTTGGAAAGATAATGATTTCAAAACTATAACGCATCGGTTTTTTTTTTTTTTTTACTATACCATCGGGTATCACACTAAGTCTTTTGATGAACAAAAACAACTGGTTTCCAAATTCAAACTTGTAGTTCTCCTAAGTTTAAAAGTGTTTTATGTGTCACTAAGAAACTAATGAGGTTTTAATGGTTAAACTCGCTTTTAACTACAAATTCAGCTAAGTTTTCAAAATCTCCGGGTTTCAAATACATCAATCTGCTTTTTCAAACAAGACCACTCAAATTTGTTTCAAAGACCCTGTGTTTTCACCCAGCTTTTAAACGATAAATCTGATCTCCCAAAAGCATTTTCCCCGTAACATACCAGATTCGGACGTGGTGTCTTGTCCGGGTTTGGGGTGTTACATTTGTGGTATCAGAGCCAAGTTCAAAGGCTCGGCTGTGGGCCTGAGGCCCAAAATGTTTTTAAAGGATGTCATAAGTGTTTTGGGTTTAAATATATGGTTTGAAAGGCATGGCACCGAGTCTCCGGCACCAGTTCGCCAAGGTAAGTACCTCGGACTATTCTTTGTGATTTGATTGGATATGATATGATCTGATGAATAGCAATAGTATACTACTTTAGAGATTGAAACTGATAGGATTCTGTGAACTCGCGAGAACAAATCCTCATTAAATATTCATAAGACTTGCTTTTTAAACAAGTGGAATAAACACTGATGCATAAAATTCTTTAATCGATATCGTAGAAAGATTAGTCATGAGCACTCGAGGCGGACGTGGTCGTAATACTCGTGGTAGAGGTAGGGGTAGAATGACGGTTTCGAGCCCGTAGGATCCGGCGGGGTTCGAGAAAATGAGATACTGGGATTCCGTCACCACCGGAGGTGGTGAGTTCCAAGATCGAGGCCGAGACGACGCAGCGTCGTGCACAGCGATCTTGTGAGTGTTGGAAAGGGTAGCCGGGCGGTGGTGGTGCGAGAGTCGAAATCGGTTCTGAGCGACTCGGGCTAATGGGGCTGAATTCTTTCGAGGTGTATCTGGTGTTGCTCCTAGCAATCGCTTGAATATTGGCCGAGGCAACCGAGCGGATCATGGATGATCTGGACTTGACGGTGAAGAGAAGTCGAAGGGTATCGTATCGCTTCTCCGGGATGAGTCATATCGCTGGTGGCTCACGGTTCGGGATAGTGTGGCCGTAGAGGATTTGACATGGGATTTTTTCGGGCGAAGATATCAAAAGAAGTACATCGGGGCTAGTTACATCGACTCCCAAAGAAAGGCATTTCTGAGGCTTGTTCAGGGGAGTAAGTCTGTTGCTGAGTACGAGGCTGAGTTCCTGAAGCTGAGTAGGTATGCCAGGGGCATTGTAGCCACTGAGCATGAGAGGTGTGTTCGTTTCGAGGATGGTCTCGAGAGACGAGTTGAGGTCGCTGATTGCTCCTCAGCAGGAGCGCGAGTTTGCTGTCTTAGTTGAGAAGGCTAAGGTAGCCGAGGGTGTTAAGGAGTCCGTGAGGCAGAGTATGGACAGGAGTAGGCTTAAGAGGAGTTTTGGGTCTTCTGGTTCGTCGGGTAATCTGCAGAAGAGGGCTAGACCGAGTGGGCCGAATCGATCCGCTAGGGTTTGTTGCTTTGCTAGGCGGGGACCGCCGCAGCAGTAATCGGTGTGGGGGAAATCTCATTGGGGTGGTTGTTGGACCGGAGGTAAAGGTTGCTTCGAGTGTGGGTCTCTGGGATCATCGCATTAGGGATTGTCCGCGTAGGATGGCCAGGATTCGGTCGGAGAGTCGAGCCGTAATCAGTTCAAGAGGTAATGGACCGCCACGCAGAGGGGCCGTGGTAATGGCGAGAGATGGTTATGGATCTGGTCGGGGCCGTGGAGCACCGGGCAGAGGTGCGGGTAGTTCTGATGCTAGACAGCCTGGATTGGTGTATGCTGCGAGGCGCCGAGAGGAGGGCGACGCACTGGACGTCATAACCGGTACGTTCTTGATTTTTGGTACTCCTTATACTGCTTTAATTGATGTGGGTTCTACGCACTCTTATGTTGCCGATAGTATAGTAGAGACAATGGATTTAGACTCGAGATATCTTCTAGGCGGATGATCGTGATTAGTCCGTTAGGTCACTCTGTAGTAGTAGATAAGTCGCTTAGAGATGTACCTCTAGAACTCCAAGGGGGTAGTATTTGCTTCGATCCGATGGAACTGCCGCTTGGGGAGTTCGATCGATCCTTGGGATGGATTACCGGTTAAGTACCAGGCGAGGTTGGATTGCGCGGCTAAGCGCATGGTTCTTAAGACGGTTGATGGTGATGAGGTGGCTATGATAGGTAGTAGGAGAGATTACTTATCAAATGTGGTATCTGCTTTGAAAGCGGAGAAGATGGTCAGGAAGGGTTGCGAAGCGTATGTGGTTCATGTGTATGCTTTGGAGGTTAAAGAGTCTGCTGTTGAGAAGGTTCGTACTGTTAAGGAATTTGCTGATGTGTTTCCTGAGGAGCTTCCGGGTTTGCCGCCAGATCGAGAGGTAGAGTTCGGGATAGATCTGTTACCCGGGACGGCGCCAGTGTCTATTGCTCCGTATAGGATGGCACCAAAGGAATTGGTGGAGCTTAAGGCTCAGATCCAGGAGTTATTGGATCGAGGTTTTATCAGGCCAAGTGTTTCACCGTGGGGTGCGCCGGTTCTTTTTGTCAAGAAGAAAGATGGTACGATGCGGATGTGCATAGACTACCGCCAGTTGAACAAGCTGACGATTAAGAACAAATATCCGTTGCCACGGATAGATGACTTGTTTGATCACCGGGGGTGCAAATGTATTCTCTAAGATTGATCTGAGGTCCGGGTACCATCAGTTGAAGGTTAAGGAAGCGGATATCCATAAAACAGCGTTTCGGACTCGGTATGGGCACTACGAATTTTTGGTAATGCCGTTCGGGTTGACTAACGCACCGGCAGCTTTATGGATATGATGAATAGGGTGTTTCAAGCAGGATCTGGATCAGTTCGTGGTGGTTTTCATAGACGACATCTTAGTGTACTCAAGGACGGAGGAAGAGCATGATGCGCATTTGAGAGTGGTGCTGCAGATTCTGAGGGAAAAGCAACTCTATGCTAAGTTCAGTAAGTGCGAGTTCTGGCTTAGAGAAGTGACGTTCTTGGGTCATGTAGTGTCGGCTGAGGGGATTCGTGTAGATCCTCGTAAGATTGAGGCAGTTTTGGATTGGAAGCCGCCTAGGTCAGTGGCTGAGATTCGGAGTTTTCTGGGTTTGGCCGGATACTACCGAAGGTTTGTTGAGGGTTTCTCGTTAATAGCAGCGCCGATGACCAAGTTGTTAAGGAAAGAGGTTCCGTTTGTATGGACTGAGAAACAGCAGGAAAGCTTCGATAAGTTAAAGAAGATTTTGACTGAGGCTCCGGTTTTGATTCAACCTGAGGCTGGTAAGGAATACACAGTCTACTGCGATGCATCACATACGGGATTGGGTTGTGTGTTGATGCAGGAAGGTAAGGTTGTGGCTTACGCTTCTAGGCAGCTGAGGCCACATGAGGTCAACTATCCGACGCACGATTTGGAGCTAGCGGCTGTAGTTTTCGCCTTAAAAATTTGGAGGCACTACTTGTATGGAGAGAGATCGATAGTCTACACACGCATCATAAGAGTCCAAGTATCTACCGACTCGTAGGATTTGAATTTGAGGCAGCGTAGATGGGTTGAGTTGTCAAGGATTACGATCGTTCTATTGAGTATCATCCGCAAGGCTAACGTGGTGGCGACGCGTTGAGCCGTAAGGTTGTTTCGACTTAAGAGCTTTGTTTGCCCATTTGAGCTTGTATGATGACGGGAGTATTCGCGCGAGCTACGAGTTAAGCCTACTTGGGTTGAGCAGATCGAGAAAAAGCGGTTAGAGGATGAGGTTCTGAGTGCGCGAAGGTTACAAGTGCGAATGGTGGTTTGGAGGGTTACGACTTGTCAGTGATGAGGTTCTGTGTTTTCAAGGTAAGGCTTGTATGCCTAAAGATGTTGAGTGAGATGAGAAGATTCTTCAGACGCATTAGCGCCTCTTATGCTATGCATCCCGGAGGTAGCAAGATGTATAAGGATCTTAGAGAGCGCTTTTGGTGGCCTGGCTTGAAGAAAGAGGTGACAGAGTTTGTGGGAAAGTGTCGACTTGTCGCAGTCAAGGCTGAACATCGCTTCTGCGTCGGGTTTGCTTCACCGTGAAGATTCCGCAGCGGGAAGTGGGAAAGGATAACCATGGATTTTGTCGGTGGGTTACCGCTTCGCCAAGCAAGAAGGATTCATTTGGGTAGTGGTGGATCGTCGACTAAATCACCACTTTATTCCGGTGAGGTTGACTACTCACTCGAAGCTAGCGAAGTTGTATGTTTCAGAGATAGTGAGGTTGCACGGTGTGCCAGTTTCGATAATCTCGGATAGGGATCCCAGATTTACGTCTAGGTTCTGGAAGGCATTGCATCAAGCATTGGGTACTCGTTTGGATTTCAGCACGGCTTTTCACCCGCAGTCTGACGGACAATCAGAAAGGGTTATTCAGATCTTAGAGGACATGCTGAGAGGTTGTGTCTTGGATTTCAGAGGTAGTTGGGAGGAGTTTCTACCGTTAGCCGAGTTTGCCTACAACAACAACATTACTGCGAGCATCAAGATGGCTCCGTATGAGGCGTTGTATGGTAGGAAGTGTCGCTCACCTACTTGTTGGACGGAGTTAGGTGAACGTCAGTTGTTGGGACCCGAGTTGGTAGCTGAGACTGAGGACAAGGTCAAAGTGATTCAGGCTCGATTAAAGGAAGCTTCGGACCGGCAGAAGTCTTATGCCGATCTTAAGCGAAGAGATATAGAGTTTGCTGTAGGGGATAAAGTTTTCCTGAAGGTCTCGCCTTGGAAGAAGGTATTGAGGTTCGGGAAGAAAGGCAAGCTTAGTCCGAGGTTCATTGGGCCGTATAAGGTATTGAGGCGAGTTGGGCCAGTAGCGTATCAGCTTGAGTTGCCAGCAGAGCTTAGTCAGATTCACGACGTTTTCCATGTTTCGATGCTTCGAGGTATCGTTCGAGATCCGTCGCATGTGGTAGCAAAGCAAGAGATCGAGGTGAATCCGGACTTGTTCGTGGAAGAGGAACCCGTGCGCATTCTTGATCGGGAGGTGAAGGTTCTGCGTAGGAAAGTCTGTGCCTTTGGTTAAGGTACTTTGGCGGAATCATGGAATAGAAGAAGCGACATGGGAACTCGAGGATACGATGAAACAAAGAATACCCGCAACTCTTTTGACTGTAATTTCGGGCCGAAATTATTTTTTAAGGGGGTAGAACCGTAATATCCCGGGTTAGGGGCTATTTTGTTGTTGCATGTTATAGCATGTGTTTAGTGTGTTTGTGTGGTTATTTCGGTGTTTTTAGGAGCTTAATTGTAGGCTAGGAGTGTGCCTGAGTGAATGGGAAAATTTTGGTTTTTGGGTGTTAAGTGAAGGGAGCTGGGGAAGCGGGGGTTTAAGAGTTTTAATTGAGGTTTTGTTGCACAAATAAAGAGCTAGCTTAGAGGCAAAGCATGCGCCACATGGGGGAGTTTGATGTGGCGTCATTTTCAGGAGAGGGAGGTCCAATGTTCGAGCTGCAGAGTTCTCCTTTTGACTTCTTTTTGGGACGGCATGGAGGAGAGGTAGAAGGCTAGTGAAACTCTAACTTGGACCAAGTCTTCACATTCAAAAGGAGGGTGGAGAGCAATTGTAGGAGGGAGACTTGGTCTTGATGTTTGAATGTGTGGATGTGAGTGAATTAGGGGATGTGGCCGAATTTGTGGGTGTTGAAGTGGGAGTGTGGACGGTTTGGCATGGGGTTTGGGTAGTGCCGAATGTGCCTTGGCATTTTGGGTGTTTTTCGGCAATGAAACAATTGGTAAGGCCACACTTTCTTTTTTCCATTTTTGTCAAAACAAGCCGAAATTCTAAGGAGTTTCTCTCATTTTCTCTTTGGAGCCAAAAGTGCAAGCACCTAGTTGTCGAAATTGATTTGTTTCTCTCAACTTTCTTGGTAGCCGATTGTGCCTTGTTTTCTTTCTTTCTCTCTTCATTTCTTCCTTTGGCAAACTGAAACTACTTCCATTTCACTCACTTTTCTCTTTCTCAAATTGCCATTGCCGAAACTACATTCTTCTCACACTTCTTTTCTTTCTCCTCCACTCAAGCCTAACATTAAAGGTGATAAACACTTAAAACCGATTCTTTTTTTCTCTTTGCAAGCCTTGGCCGAATCTCTTGTGGTTCCCTCCTAGAAGTCCTAGTTGGCCGAATATTGGGTGTTGGTAAGTGCAAGGCCGAATGGCCATATCTCCTTCTTTTGGTTCTTTGTTGGTTATGGTTTGGTTAAGGGCCGATTATGGTCAGTTGGGAAGGGTGTTAACCTTTTGGATTATCATTTTGTGATAGGGTCTTGGATATCGTAAAGTAGCCGTGAAGAGCCTTCGACTCTTTGAACCGATTGGTAAGTGTGGTAAGGGTTGGTATTGTTGTTAGTCCATTTATTAGTTTTCGTTTAGATAAAGGTGATTGGTGATTAACTATTTGTTTATTAGAGTGCCGATTGTTGGAAGAAGAATCATTGCTTGATTCGGATTTGGTAAGGAATCAAATCAAGAGTAAGGTAAGGGTTCGATATTAACCCTTTGGGTTTATATGTCTTTAGCGAATGGTCTTAGTGTCTAAATCTATGTTGGCCGATTGTTGTAGGGGCTTGATAATCAAGGGACTCGTGAGTGATTCGTGGGGATCTTTAGACTCGGTTTTACCAGTGTGTAACTAACACACTCTCTACTTAGTAACGTTGTTAATAAACTTGATTGCTTAATAAGATTGAAACAAAGGAGAAGGATAATTGGATACCCAAAAAGGGGTATGTGTACGATTCGGGTAAGTCTGTTCTATGATGAGTATTAATGATAACACATGATATCATGATTTATGTTATGCATGTTATGAGTTGTAATGCTTGATATGTTGGCATGATATGCATGGCTTGTATGAGATGCATCATCCCATGAGTATGATATGTGTGGGTGATACGAGAGGAGGGAGCAAAGTGGTATATTGTCTTGACGAGCACCAGTGCTTTGGTAGCACACTTTGTGACTTTGGGTCACGGAGGTTTGGCACCTCCAGAGGTTTGGTACCTCGGCGTCTCGTCCCAGTGGCTCAAGACATCACGCGAAGGGTTGGCCCCACGGATGATTATACGGGATTGACGCCGGTGATTTGGTATCACACGATGGGTTGGCCCCATCACCGATTTGTGACTACGGTCACCGGTGCTTTGGTAGCACATTGTGTCTTTGGGACACCGTGAGGTTTGGCACCTCATTGCGACTTGTCCCCGTGGTTTGACCACCGTGGGTTGGCCCCACTTGAGTTATGGGATCGTCTGCTAGTGATTTGGTATCACACGCGATGGGTTGGCCCCATCATCATCGGATTTGTGACTACGGTCACCACTGCTTTGGTAGCACATCGTGTCTTTGGGACACCAAAGTGGTTTGGTACCACAATGACGGATATTGTGTCCTTGGGACACCAAAGTGTTTTGGTAACACATTGTGACTATATGTCACCGGTGGTTTGGCACCACCAAAGTGGTTTGGTACCACACGGGGTAGAAAAGGCGATATGGATGGTTAGGATCGGGTTGCATTAATTATGTTGCTATGTATGATGTGTGTTAGTATGTTGTTTCTTCGGGAGCGGGATTTGCACATCTGGCACTCGACTCACCCTCTCCTTTGACATTTCAGGTGACTCGTGAGACGCGACATGGAGCCGGATGGACTCGGGTGCACATGCCATGCTTTAATAAAGTTTTACTCGGACTCTACTATTTGGGTACTTTAGTTTATTTACTTTTAATTGGGTTTTATTCTCGGATTTGTAAAGGCCTTTAAAGTTATGTTTTATGTTGTTGATGTTTTAAGTTGATTTTGACATGCCTTAAACAAAGTAACTTGGAATAAATTTTACTAAAACTTGGAAAGATAATGATTTCAAAACTATAACGCATGTTTTTTTTTTTTTTTTTTATACCATCGGGTATCACACTAAGTCTTTTGATGAACAAAAACAACTGGTTTCCAAATTCAAACTTGTAGTTCTCCTAAGTTTAAAAGTGTTTTATGTGTCACTAAGAAACTAATGAGGTTTTAATGGTTAAACTCGCTTTAACTACAAATTCAGCTAAGTTTTCAAAATCTCCGGGTTTCAAATACATCAATCTGCTTTTTCAAACAAGACCACTCAAATTTGTTTCAAAGACCTCAGAGCCACCCGACTTTTAAACGATAAATCTGATCTCCCAAAAGCATTTTCCCCGTAACATACCAGATTCGGACGTGGTGTCTTGTCCGGGTTTGGGGTGTTACAAACGGTATGTGGTAGAGCCACTAGAACGGTACTTCCTCCAGTCAACAATCCTAACCCTATGCAATATGATATGAATGCAGTGTATAACAGTTATAAACAGATATATATAAAATCACATAAATGATATTTAGCTACCACCAAGGGTATAACGGTAACTTCACCCCTTAGGGGTATTTCGGTAATTTACCCATCGTGGGTATTTCGGTAATTTACCCTCTAAGGGTATTTTAATAATTTACCCTCTAAGGGTATTTCGGTAATTTGTCATCCAACAGCCTTTCTGGAGGCCCATTGTCGCCTCAAGCGACACAGGTTCCTTTTTGGGTCACTACGGTGTAATTGGGCCTAAGTTCCACTTTAAGCCCCAAACGGGCCACACGCTCGTGTGGCCCATTCACTCATTTTGGTCTCGATTCTGCGAACTTCGCGATGCGCAAGAATCTTCAGGTACTTACCATCGGTTTCACTCATGTGGGCATGTTAACCCATTGGGCCCACTTAGCCCACTTCGGCTCAACAAGGCCCATTACAGCCTTAGTTTCACGAGAGCGTTCGTGACACTCTCAACGGTTTATCGCCACCACTAATGACTCAGTTTATCACTACGAGCGCTCGCACGCTCGAGTGATCTTGGTTTCCGTTACTCCAGCTTTTTGGTATTTCAGCTTTTAGCCGATTCACGGAACAATACCATAATAAACAAGCAAGGAGTGCGTTTACACACCTTGTTTACGATTGTGATTTGAAAACTTCCAAGGCACCTATGAAACATTTGATCAATAGTTAGTCTCTACCTCAGGTAAATTAAAGTACTGATGTATTTAACTTAACAAGCCTTTCTTACCACGTGATACAACCTCCCTCAGCGCAACAGTAATCGACCCTATTTCGAGGTTAAAGAACACGAGTTCCTAGCATTAATCGATAAGAAGAACACATTAGAACCGCTACTCTAAAATAACTAAAGAAGCAGCCTTTCGGCCCCCGAAGAACCCAAACCAAAGATGAGAGGAAAACAACAAGCCTACATTCGGTTATAGCCACACTTACCAACCAATTACAGAAGTTCAGAGACTAACAGAACGAAGAGGAGTACACACTTAGGCCCTACTAGATTCAGCTTACACCAAAAAGGGGAACCAAGGTTAGGTGTTTCGGCTTTAAACTTGCAAAGAGAGGAGAGCAAAAAAAAAAAAGGGGAAAGAAAAAGATACCTTCGGCCAGATAAGAACTGAATGGAAAAGAGAGGTTTGGCACCAAGGGGTAATCCCTGTGAGAATAATGAAGGACAATGAAAAAAAGAGAGTGGAAGAGAGGAGGCTTATCAGTTCACGAATGGTCAAAAAGAATGTGAAGAGAAAAAAAATTGAGGAACGGAAGAAGAACTAAATTCGGCAGAGTCAAGACAGGAAAAAGAAGAAAAGAAACAAACCTAAAATGCTTGAGAACAAAATACCTCAAATGCAAAAACTCTCCAAAAGAACCCAAAGAAATTCGGCACACTCAAAAGCCAACAAAAGTTTCAGTTTCTACACTTACACCAAATGACCGAAAATGCTATCCAAGACCCCTCTTCAGCCGAAATTCCCCTTAGCTAGACCCCCACTTTCGACCAACACCTACCACAACCATCAACTCCTTGATTTTCTCCCCTTTTTCCTCCTACAATTCCTCTCCTTCTTCCATTTGAACCGTTTGACCAATTCTCCAACTCCCATTGAAGAGTTTGATCCAAACTCTAGTTCCTTCCCTCTCAAGCCACAAAATAAAATTCTTTATTTACCACCTGAGGGATTCGAACCCCTCCCCTCATTGTTCTCCACTTGACGCCACACCACCACACCACATGCTCCACTTGTGTTAGTAAAACACACGCAATTTACTTAAGTCCTACTTCCCACAGCCCTCTCCCACTAAAGGGCCAAAAACTAAAATTTTTCCTAGGCTCAGATTCGAACCCAGGCCTCCCTAGAACCCCCAAATACACTCAAATAACTAGCTGAGCAAGCACAACATGCAATTAATCAAAAATATACAACCCCTAATTTTTGGGATGTTACAGTCGGCCACGGCCGTATCGCACGGCCGTGGCATTTTATCACCGCCCGTGGTTTGGGGATTTTTCGTCCTTGGTTCGTACGATCTCTGCCATACCGGTGTGCAAATCTGTGGTGTCCACACGGCCACGGCCACGCCCGTGTGCAAGGCCGTGTGGTAGGGAAAACTGCGCTTCATTAATTTGGTTAGTTTTGAGTTAGGTGCTAAAAATAAAAAATATGACATTACTGAAGTTAGTGCTCGGGTTGCCTCCCGAGAAGTGCTCGTTTAAAGTCTTAAGCTAGACTTACCCTTCATTCGCATAATCATGGTGGTTTGAGGAGTTGAAACTCCTCTCCCCTGTTATCAGTTCTATGATCACTATATAGTTTGAGTCGAGTAGTGTTTACCTTAAAAGTGCCGAACATAGGATTATTTACCTCGACTGTTCCGTATGGGAAAACATTGAGTATTTTAAAAGGGATTTCTTCGTTTGTATTAAGGTCTGAAATGGAGATTCGAGGGTCTGTCTTGTCCAACAATACCTGATCCCCGATCTGAAATTGGTATGTCCCCTCTTTAAGTTTGACATGGAGTTGCCTCATTTTTGCTTCGTGTGTTTTTAGTTTCTCCTTGAAATGTGTCTTCCACTCGTCTAGTTCATCAATCTGAAGCCTTCGTTCCTCATGAGTTATTTCCTTGTTGGTATGAGGTTTAGGATGTGGCTCAGATGTGTAATTTCGTGGTGCTTCCTGAAAAGAAGGCTGAACCGAATGGTCATTTATAGAATTTATGTTTTCACCTTTATTACTTGATGTCCTAACCGTGTCAAGAGCCTGAAGAGTGACCGTTTCATCACCTACACAAAATGTGAGCTCACCTGTGGCAACATCAATTTTAGTTTTGGCAGTTGCTAAAAAGGGTCTTCCTAAAATTAAAGGAACATTGTTGTCCTCATCATTGTCTAAAACAACGAAGCCTACCGGGAATATGAAATTATCAATTTTTACTAGTACATCTTCGATTATACCCCTAGGAATTCTAATAGTTTTATCAGCTAATTGAATGCTCATCCTAGTTTGTTTGGGTTTCCCAAGACCTAGCTGTTTAAACATTTTATAAGGCATAACAATGATGCTTGCCCCTAAATCAGCTAAACCATTATTAACAGATAAACTACCAATTAAGCACGAAATTGTAAAACTCCCTAGATCTTTTAACTTTCATGGTAGTTTATTTTGTAAAATTGCCGAGCACACTGCGTTTAGCTCCACATGCGACGTATCGTCTAACTTTCATTTGTTTGTCAATAGCTCTTTTAAAAATTTCCTTGAATCTGGCATCTGCGAAAGAGCTTCAAGAAACGATAAGTTAATATGTAATTTCTTTAGAAGTTTAAGAAATTTACCGAATTGTTCCTCTGTGTGGTCTTTCTTTATCGCATTGGGGTATGGCTGTAACAGCCCGATTTTGACCCTAATCAGAATAGTGGTTTCAAAACCATAAATCTGAGTTAATAAAATATTTTAATATTATATTTCAGTGCCTATGATATATGATTGAACATGTGTTAAAAATTCGTGAGTTAATTTGTCCGTTTGTGTGTTTAATTTAAGAAAAAGGACTAAATCGCATAAGTAGAAAAATTACCTATTATTTGATTGAATGATTAAATTGATGTGTCTTTGTAAAGATGAGGCCTTATATTGTAAATTACCCTTTTTGCAAGAGTAGTGGACGGCAACATGCATGTAAATTAAGCATTTATATGTTTATTTTATATGTTAAGTTAATAATAATAATAATAAAATGATTTTATAAGTTATATTATTATAAAACATAAAAGAAAAAGAAGAACATGCAAGTGTTCATCTATTTTGACTGAAAACAAAAGAAAAGAGAAAGAAAAAGACTTAGCTCCATTCGGCCTTAATTAAGCTTGATTAAGGTATGTGTTTAGCTCGGTTTTTGATAATTTTTACGTTTTTGAGATCGTTGCTTCGTGTTTTAGCTAGCCCATGCTTGAATTTTGGAATTTGATGTGTGTTTCGTGAGTTGCCATTGAAGGAAGCTTGTTATTTTTGTTGTTTGATGATGAAATATTAATTATATGTGTTAGATTAACAAGTTTTGTCTTTGAATTTTTGATGAAATTGAGTAGTTAGGACTAAATTGAAAAAAATAAATTTTGAGGGACTAAAATGCAAAATAAATGAAATGTATGAGCTTGTATTAGGACTATGAATATTCGGCCCTAAAGAAGTGTGGTCAAATTTTGAATATTTTGTGTTTTGTGCAATTGGGACTAAATTGTGAAAATGTGAAATATTAAGGGTAAAAATGTAATTTGCCCATTTATGCGTTTTTGGGCTAAATTGAATGAAAATATGTTTGAATGAGCTTAATTTAAAATTATTTAGATCAAGAACAAAAAGGACGGGATTGGATCGGGGAAAGGAGAAGTTAATCGAATAGTCAGAAAACGTAGTCCGTCGATACTCGAGGTAAGTTTTTAAGCAATTAAGTTGAATTGAAATTATTCTTAATGATGTATTGAAATAAATGGAGATGTATATATAGATGTATTGGATATTACCGAATGTGTTGATGTTTTTATGAGATGAATGAGTTGATTCGAATATGTATATATATATAATTGAAATTATGTTTATATGTATTTGTGCGAATGAGGAGTAAAAATAAAAATTGAGAAAAAGCACTAAGTGTGCGAATTGAATTTCCGAGCACTAAGTGTGCGAAATCGGACAAAGAGCACTAAGTGTGCGCATTGATCTTCCGAGCACTATGTGTGCGAAATCGGATAAAGAGCACTAGGTGTGCGCATTAAACTCCCGAGCACTAAGTGTGCGAGATCGGTTAACGCGCCAAATAGGTATGAGTAAACTTTAACCCAAGATTGAATTCGGTAAGTTTGATATCATGAGAAGTTATTATTTGAATTGTAAGTATAAATTTGGTAAGTGGTATATGCATGTGAAATCAATTATTGAAGGTATGGGTATTCGGCTTTTGAAGCTATGAAAGGTGATAGTTTATGAAAGGTGGTATAATTTAAAGCTTTGGTGGTGAATCTTATTTGTGAATTTGTAAAATTTGTATTTCTATTATAATGTTTTAAGGCCTTGTTATGTAATTGCTTATAACTTACTAAGCTATGATAGCTTACTTTTTGTGGTTGTTGTTTTGTTTTTCTTAGATTTTGGAGTCGAGATTCAAGCTCGGGGATCATCGTCAAGTCCATCACACTATCATCTAATTTTGGTATTTTGTAGGCTAAATTTCTTTTGAAACTATGGCATGTATAGGCTATAATATTACTTTGAGTTCTTTATGAATGTGATGTACATAAATGCCATGCGAAAATGGCTAGATTTATATATATGCTTGGGTTTGATTATGTTTGAACATGGTGCTAATGGTTGTGTATATATATCCGGTCATGTTATAAGTTTTTTTTGGAAGTACATTTCATGGTATTTATATATGTGATAATTGAGTACATGAATTTAGCTTTAAGTAAGGACATGTGTGATGTATAATCGGCCTTGTAAGTAGCTCATTTTAGAAGGAAGACATATAGTATATTTAGTTGATGGATGTTCTTTTGCTTTAATGTATATGTATCAATAAGTTAAACTATGAGATGACTATGTTATGCCTTATGAATGTGACTATTTGAGGTGGCTTATTAATGGCTAAATTGTGGTAATTAGGGTTTTATGTGAATTCAGCTATGATGTTAACTTATTATGAAAGTACAAATTCTGATGTATTTATGTTTGGTGTTAAAATACGTGGCATGAATGATTATTGAGTTAAATCATAGTTATATAGTTTCGATCACGGTGTTTGTATGTTTTGGTGAGATAATTTTCATGATAGGTATAAATGATGTTTTAGGTTATATATATATAATTTGAATGTGCAATGTTGGTCATGATATACATATGTGTATATAGTGAACTTGGTTTTATATGTTCTAAGTCATTTGTAAGACATATTTAGTTTTTGAACAATTTGACTATGTTAATTATAAGAGGTGTGATAATTGATATGAATGGATGCTTTCGGTAATTGGTATTAAATTTGGTGTACCCTAGTTTCGGTTAAGCAAGGTTTTGACATATATGTATATTAGTTTTGGTAATAGATAATTTGTTTTGGTAAAATGTTTAAAAGCATGCGCATATTGGGCTTTTATAATTTAATGACCAAATGAATAGTAACTTTTGCTATTTGATAAAAAATGCCCTTTATGTGAATTTGGTTATATGGATTAGTGATATGTAAGTTAATGTTTAAAGCATGTTATGAATGCACATTATTACCTATTATGCATTCGGTTATGATCATAAGAATAGCAAATATTACACATGAAATGTTTATATATTTCGATCTTTAAGTATATAAATATTTATTTATGAATGCTTGTTTTTTGTTATGCTTTGATAGGTAATGCCTCGTAACCCTAATCCAGTGACGGATACGGGTTAAGGGTGTTACATTTTGATTGGTATCAGAGCTACGACTTAGTCGGTTCTCAGACTAACGTAGAGCGTGTGAGTCTAGCTATACATGCCATAGATTTTTACTGTGATAGTGTGATGACTTCTGACCGTGAAATGTGTTTTTCTTCTTTCATATAGTAAATGGATCCTGATCCCGAGCGAGTTGTAGCCGATGATGTTGAGAGTGTGGCACCAGCTCCCGTGCAAGGAACTGCGTCGGTTGAATCTCGACTAGCTACGAGTAACCAAGATGAGGGGGCTAAACAAGCCTTCTTTAGTATAATGAATGATTGGTTTAATCAGTATATCCAGACAAATCCGGCTGTTCAAGAACCCCCGAATCCGAATAATCCACCTGTAGTGCCTGTGGTACCTTCGATCATTAATCTTGAGAGATTAAATAAGCCTCCGGTTGATAAAATCAGAAAATACGGAGCTGAAGAGTTTAGGGCCACAGCTACTGATGATGCTGAGCGGGCTAAATTTTGGCTCGATAATACTATTCGTGTCTTTGATGAACTATCTTGTACACCTGAAGAGTGCTTGAAAAGTGCTATATCTTTATTACGGGATTCTGCCTACTATTGGTGGAACACTTTAGTTTCGGTTGTTCTGAAGGAACGGGTCACTTGGGATTTCTTTCAGACGGAGTTTCGCAAAAAGTATATCAGTCAGCGATTCATTGATCAGAAATGCAAAGAATTTCTCGAGTTAAAACAGGGTCGTATGACCATATCTGATTATGAGCGTGAGTTTGTGAGACTCAGACGATATGTCTGAGAGTGTGTCGCAACCGAGGATGCTATGTGTAAAAGATTTGAGGAAGGACTTAATGAAGACATAAAATTTCTTGTTGGCATACTTGAAATAAAAGAGTTCGTAGTACTTGTCGAGTGAGCTTGTAAGGCCGAAGAGCTCGGGAAAGAGAAAAGAAAAGCTAAGTTCGAAGCTAGAGATTTCCGCAAGAGATCAGCAAGTAAAACTTCTCAGATGACATCAAAGAAGTTTCGAAATGGCAATAGCTGATCTAAGACTAATGCTAGGATTTCTATATGGGAGCGACCACCAGTGAGTTCACGAGCTACCTCGATTGGTAGTGTTTGCAATACTCGACCGAATAAACCCGAGTGTCAACAGTGTGGTAGGCAACATTTTGGTGAATGTTGGGGCAAGTCCAATAACTGAGCTTGCTACAAGTGTGGTTCGCAGGATCATTTCATTCGAGATTGCCCAGAGTTAGTCGAGAAGGATAATGCTCAGAGTGTGAGATCTAGCGGTGCTGCAGCTAGAGGTAGACCGCCCCGAAATGCGGGAGGTAGAATCGGTACTCAGAGAGGGACTTCGGATACAGCTGTTTGATTCGAGGCTCGTGCGCCTGCCAGAGCCTATGCCATTCGTGCCCGAGAAGAAGCTTCATCTCCAGATGTTATCACTGGTATATTTACTCTCTTTAATACTAGTGTAATTGCCCTGATTGATCCCGGTTCAACTCATTCCTATGTGTGTGGAACTCTAGTATCCAGTAAGACTCTACCTGTTGAGTCTACTGAGTTTGTGATTCGGGTTTCGAACCCCCTGGGCCGGTGTGTGCTAGTTGATAAGATGTGCAAAAATTGCCCTTTGATGATTCGAGATTCATGCTTTCCGGCTGATTTGATGTTACTACCATTTGATGAGTTCGATATCATCCTCGGTATGGATTGGTTAACTATGCACGATGCCGTAGTGAATTGTAGACGAAAGACTTTTGATTTACGGTGCCAGAATAATGAGATAATTCGGATTGAATCTGCTAATTTAAATGGGCTACCAGCAGTGATATCTTCGATGTTGGCTCGAAAGTATATGAGAAAGGGTTGCGAAGCTTACTTTGCTTATGTGATTGATAATAAAGTGACCGAAAAGAAGATTGAATCTGTACCTATTGTATGTGAGTATCCGGATGTGTTTCCGGAAGAATTACCGGGATTACCACCTGTTCGGGAGGTAGAGTTTGGTATTGAGTTAGTACCAGGGACGACCCCGATCTCGATAGCTCCGTATAGAATGGCACCGACTGAATTAAAAGAGTTGAAAGCTCAGTTGCAAGAGTTAACAGATAGAGGTTTTGCTCGACCGAGTTTCTCTCCCTGGGGTGCGCCAGTATTATTTGTGAAGAAGAAAGACGGAACTTTGAGAATGTGCATTGACTACCGACAGCTCAATAAAGTGACCATAAAGAATAAATACTCGTTGCCGCGCATTGATGATTTATTTGATCAACTAAAGGGAGCCTTAGTATTTTCGAAGATCGATTTAAGATCGGGTTATTATCAGCTGCGAGTAAGATATTCTGATGTGCCTAAGACTGCTTTCCGAACGAGATACGGCCACTACGAGTTCTTGGTGATGCCATTCGGACTTACTAACGCCTCTGCTATTTTTATGGATTTGATGAATCGGGTATTCAGATAGTATCTAGATCGGTTTGTAGTTGTATTTATAGATGACATTCTGATCTATTCGTGCGACGAAACTGAGCATGCCGAACACTTGAAACTTGTGTTACAGATTTTGCGTGATAAACAGTTATACGTGAAATTCAGTAAATGTGAGTTATGGTTACGCGAAGTTAGCTTCTTGGGGCATGTTGTTTCAGCATCAGGTATTCGGGTTGATTTGAGTAAGATTTCGGCTATACTTGATTGGAAACCTCCACGGAACATTTCTGAAGTTTGGAGTTTTCTGGGACTTACCGGGTATTATAGAAGCTTCGTGAAAGGCTTCTCAATGGTTGCAACTCCGATGACAAAGTTACTTTAGAAAGATGTTAGATTCGAGTGGACGGAAAGGTGCCAGAAGAGTTTCGATCAGTTGAAAATTTTATTGACTGAAGCTCCCGTGCTTGTTCAGCCAGAGTCGAGTAAAGAGTTTGTTATCTTTAGTGATGCGTCCTTGAATGGTTTAGGCTGTGTTTTGATGCAGGAGGGTAAGGTTGTAGCCTACGCCTCGAGACAGTTAAAGCCGCATGAAAAGAACTATCCGACGCACGATCTCGAATTAGCCGCTATAGTTTTTGCTCTGAAGATATGGCGCCACTATCTGTTTGGTGAAAAATGCCATGTCTATTCCGATCACAAAAGTCTAAAGTACTTATTGACTCAGAAGGATCTGAATCTGAGACAACGATGATGGTTGGAATTATTAAAAGATTACGAGCTTGTGATTGATTATTACCCGGGGAAGGCTAATGTGGTTGCTGATGCATTAAGCTGAAAATCACTGTTTGCTTTACGCGCGATGAACACAATTGTGGCTATGACTGACAATGGTGTAATTGTAGCAGAATTGAAAGCGAGGCCGTTATTTGTTCAACAGATTTGTGAAGCTCAAAGGGTTGATGATAATTTGATGGCAAAAAGGAATCATTGTGGTTCGAATGCTGACTCAAAATTTTAGATTGATGCTGAGGGATGTTTGCAGTTCAGAAATCGAATATGTATACCAAAGGATCTTGAGTTGATTCGGATGATTTGTAATGAAGCTCATAATAGTAGATTGTCTGTTCACCCAGGTAGCTCGAAGATGTATAATGATTTGAAACAGCATTACTGGTGGCACGGTATGAAACGAGATATTTCAGATTTTGTGTCGAAATGTTTGATATGTCAGCAAGTAAAAGCCGAGCATCAGGTGCCATCAGGATTACTTCAGCCGATTATGATACCCGAATGGAAATAGGATCGAGTCACGATGGATTTCGTATCTAGGTTACCGTTAACACCGAGCAAGAAAGATGCAATCTGGGTTATTGTTGATAGATTGACAAAGTCAGCTCACTTTATTCCGGTCCGTATAGATTACTCGCTTGATAAACTAGCGGAATTGTACATTTCTCAAATTGTATGATTACACGGAGTACCTATTTCTATTGTTTCGGATAGAGATCCGAGATTTACATCGCGGTTTTGGAGGAAACTACAAGATGCATTAGTTACTAAATTACATTTTAGCACCGCTTTCCACCCTCAAACAGATGGTCAATCTGAGAGAATTATTCAAAAACTTGAGGATATGTTGAGATGTTGTGTTCTTGAGTTCGAGGGTACGTGGGAACGATACTTACCTTTGATTGAATTTGCGTACAATAATAGTTTTCAATCGAGTATCAAAATGGCACCTTACGAGGCTTTGTACGGTCGTAAATGTCGTACACCTTTGTATTGGACCGAGCTAAGTGAAAGCAAGATACACGGGGTTGATCTAATCAAAGAGACGGAACAAAAAGTAAAAGTGATCCGCGAAAGTTTAAAAGCAGCGTCAGACCGTCAGAAATCTTATGCGGATTTGAAACGTAAAGATATAGAGTTTCAGATTGGTGACCGAGTATTTTTGAAGGTCTCGCCGTGGAAGAAGATACTTAGATTTGGTCGCAAAGGAAAGCTGAGTCCGAGATTTATTGGGCCATACGAGATTATTGAGCGTATCGGGCCGGTTGCGTACAGGTTGATGTTGCCACCTGAGTTAGAAAAGATCCACAATGTTTTCCATGTCTCGATGCTGCGTCAATATAGATCCAATCCTTCTCATGTGATTAATCCGTCAGAGATTGAGATTCAGTCTAATATGACCTATGAGGAAGAACCGATCCGTATTTTGGCTCGCGAAGTGAAAGAGTTGCGTAATAAGAAAATCTCATTAGTGAAAATACTATGGCATAAGCATGGGGTCGAGGAAGCAACTTGGGAGCTTGAAGATTCAATGAAAGAACGCTATCCTAACCTATTCACCGGTAAGATTTTCGGGGACGAAAATCCTTAAAGGGGAGTTGTAACAGCCTGATTTTGACCCTAATCAGAATAGTGGTTTCGAAACCACAAATATGAGTCAGTAAAATATTTTAATATTATATTCGGTGCCTATGATTTATGATTGAACATGTGTTAAAAATTCGTGAGTTAATTTGTCTGTTTGTGTGTTTAATTTAAGAAAAAAGACTAAATCACAAAAGTGGTAAATGTAGCCTTTTATTTGATTGAATGATTAAATTGATGTGTCTTTATAAAGATGAGGCCTTACGTTGTAAATTACCCTTTTTGCAAGAGTAGTGGACGGCAACATGCATGTATATTAAGCATTTATATGTTTATTTTATATGTTAAGTTAATAATAATAAAATGATTTTATAAGTTATATTATTATAAAACATAAAAGAAAAAGAAGAACATGCAAGTGTTCATCTATTTTGACCGAAAACAAAAGAAAAGAGAAAGAAAAAGACTTAGCTCCATTCGGCCTTGATTAAGCTTGATTAAGGTATGTGTTTAGCTCGGTTTTTGATAATTTTTACGTTTTTGAGATCGTTGCTTCGTGTTTTAGCTAGCCCATGCTTGAATTTTGGAATTTGATGTGTGTTTCGTGAGTTTCCATTGAAGGAAGCTTGTTGTTTTTGTTGTTTGATGATGAAATATTAATTATATGTGTTAGATTAACAAGTTTTGTCTTTGAATTTTTGATGAAATTGAGTAGTTAGGACTAAATTGAAAAAAATAAATTTTGAGGGACTAAAATGCAAAATAAATGAAATGTATGAGCTTGTATTAGGACTATGAATATTCGGCCCTAAAGAAGTGTGGTCAAATTTTGAATATTTTGTGTTTTGTGCAATTGGGACTAAATTGTGAAAATGTGAAATATTAAGGGTAAAAATGTAATTTGCCCATTTATGCGTTTTTGGACTAAATTGAATGAAAATATGTTTGAATGAGCTTAATTTGAAATTATTTAGATCAAGAACAAAAAGGATCGGGATTGGATCGGGGAAAGGAGAAGTTAATCGAATAGTCAGAAAACGTAGTCCGTCAATACTCGAGGTAAGTTTTTAAGCAATTAAGTTGAATTGAAATTATTCTTAATGATGTATTGAAATAAATGGAGATATATATATAGATGTATTGGATATTGCCGAATGTGTTGATGTTTTTATGAGATGAATGAGTTGATTCGAATATGTATATATATATAATTGAAATTATGTTTATATGTATTTGTGCGAATGAGGAGTAAAAATAAAAATTGAGAAAAAGCACTAAGTGTACGAATTGAATTTCCGAGCACTAAGTGTGCGAAATCGGACAAAGAGCACTAAGTGTGTGCATTGATCTTCCGAGCACTATGTGTGCGAAATCGGATAAAGAGCACTAGGTGTGCGCATTGAACTCCCGAGCACTAAGTGTGCGAGATCGGTTAACGCGCCAAAAAGGTATGAGTAAACTTTAATCCAAGATTGAATTCGGTAAGTTTGATATCATGAGAAGTTAGTATTTGAATTGTAAGTATAAATTTGGTAAGTGGTATATGCATGTGAAATCAATTATTGAAGGTATGGGTATTCGGCTTTTGAAGCTATGAAAGGTGATAGTTTATGAAAGGTGGTATAATTTAAAGCTTTGGTGGTGAATCTTATTTGTGAATTTGTAAAATTTGTATTTCTATTATAATGTTTTAAGGCCTTGTTATGTAATTGCTTATAACTTATTAAGCTATGATAGCTTACTTTTTGTGGTTGTTGTTTTGTTTTTCTTAGATTTTGGAGTTGAGATTCAAGCTCGGGGATCATCGTCAAGTCTATCACACTATCATCTAATTTTGGTATTTTGTAGGCTAAATTTCTTTTGAAACTATGGCATGTATAGGCTATAATATTACTTTGAGTTCCTTATGAATGTGATGTACATAAATGCCATGCGAAAATGGCTAGATTTATATATATGCTTGGGTTTGATTATGTTTGAACATGGTGCTAATGGTTGTGTATATATATCCGGTCATGTTATAAGTTTTTTTTGGAAGTACATTTCATGGTATTTATATATGTGATAATTGAGTACATGAATTTAGCTTTAAGTAAGGACATGTGTGATGTATAATCGGCCTTGTAAGTAGCTCATTTTAGAAGGAAGACATATAGTATATTTAGTTGATGGATGTTCTTTTGCTTTAATGTATATGTATCAATAAGTTAAACTATGAGATGACTATGTTATGCCTTATGAATGTGACTATTTGAGGTGGCTTATTAATGGCTAAATTGTGGTAATTAGGGTTTTATGTGAATTCAGCTATGATGTTAACTTATTATGAAAGTACAAATTCTGATGTATTTATGTTTGGTGTTAAAATACGTGGCATGAATGATTATTGAGTTAAATCATAGTTATATAGTTTCGATCATGGTGTTTGTGTGTTTTGGTGAGATAATTTTCATGATAGGTATAAATGATGTTTTAGGTTATATATATAATTTGAATGTGCAATGTTGGTCATGATATACACATGTGTATATAGTGAACTTGGTTTTATATGTTCTAAGTCATTTGTAAGACATATTTAGTTTTTGAACAATTTGACTATGTTAATTATAAGAGGTGTGATCATTGATATGAATGGATGCTTTCGGTAATTGGTATTAAATTTGGTGTACCCTAGTTTCGGTTAAGCAAGGTTTTGACATATATGTATATTAGTTTTGGTAATAGATAATTTGTTTTGGTAAAATGTTTAAAAGCATGTGCATATTGGGCTTTTATAATTTAATGACCAAATGAATAGTAACTTTTTCTATTTGATCAAAAATGCCTTTTATGTGAATTTGGTTATATGGATTAGTGATATGTAAGTTAATGTTTAAAGCATGTTATGAATGTACATTATTACCTATTATGCATTCGGTTATGATCATAAGAATAGCGAATATTACACATGAAATGTTTATATATTTCGATCTTTAAGTATATAAATATTTATTTATGAATGCTTGTTTTTGGTTATGCTTTGATAGGTAATGCCTCGTAACCCATCCGGTGACGGATACGGGTTAGGGGTGTTACAATGGCACACGAGGTTGGTACTCTGTAATTACCAGTTTTGGTTTATCATGGCTTACCTCAACCTTACCCTCCTCTACCATATTCTCTTGCCTCAATTTCTATTCATCTAACCTTTCACTATCGTGAGCAGAAACGGCATGAAGTTGCTCCTTTGGGTTAGTTTCAGTGTTGCTTGGCAAGTTTCCTTGTGGTCATTCTCGAGATCGACCAGCAAGTGACCTATTTGTTCTCGAGCCCTTGAATCGATGCTTGCTAATTTTTGAGTGCTGTTTCAGTGTTTTGGAAACGGGTTTCTGACACCGCGATGAATTTTGTTAGCATCTCCTCAAGGTTCGGATTCTTCTCTTGTGGGTAGGGTTGTTGTTGAAAGCCTGGAGTGGGTTGTTGTCTCTGATTTCCTTGGCCTCCCCATGAGAAATTTGGATGGTTTCTCCAACCTGGATTATAATTGTTACTATAGGGGTTATTTTGAGATCTAGAATTATTACCCATATAGTTCATCTGTTCGCTTTCTATGCAAGGGTTGTAGGGTGGGTATTCTGTATTGTTCGTCCCTCCTCCATTTGTATCGCACTGCATCACTGGATGTACCTGTGAAGAACCACACAAACTGTCAATTTTCTTACTTAAAAGCTTTACCTGGTTTGATAGCATGGTTACTGCGTCGAGGTTGAAAACATTGGCGGCTTTTGTTGGCTTTGTCCTCATAACTTGCCACTGATAGTTATTCAATGCCATTTCCTCTATAAACTCATAAGTCGCTTTAGGGGTCTTGTTGTTAAGGGTTCCTCCGGCGGCTGAATCAATCAACTGCCTAGTTGAGGGGTTCACACCGTTGTAAAAGGTTTGAACCTGTAGCCACAAAGGTAACCCATGGTGAGGACACCTTCTTAGTAAATCCTTGTATCTCTCCCATGCATCGTAAAGTGTCTCTAAATCCATCTGCACAAAAGAAGAGATATCATTCCTCAACTTAGCCGTTTTAGCCGGCGGAAAATATTTAAGTAAAATTTTTCGGTCATTTGATCCCATGTAGTGATTGATCCTCGTGGCAACGAGTTCAACCACGTTTTAGCTTTGTTTCTCAACGAGAAGGGAAACAACCGAAGGCGAATGACATCATCAGAAACGCCATTAATTTTGAAAGTGTCGCAGAATTCCAGAAAATTCGCCAAGTGATTGTTTGGATCCTCATCCTGCAAACCATCAAACTGAACAAACTGTTGAATCATCTGTATAGTGTTAGGTTTCAGTTCAAAATTATTTGCAGCAATAGCAGGTCTAAAAATACTTGATTCAGTTCCTGTTAAATTAGGTTTAGCATAAGCATACATAGTACGAGGAGGAGGATTTTGATTCACCGGGTTTGCGGCAACCACAAGAGGTAGCGGATTATTATCAGCCATCTCTTTTGTAGTATTAGTTTCGTCTTCTTGCTCTTCTTCTGTGTATTGTAGACTTTGCCTTATTTCTCTTCAGTTTCTGCGAGCTGTACCTTCTATATCATTGTAAAAAAGTAATGGTCCTGACGGGTTCCTTCTAGTCATAAACTAAAAGTTCTTGCCAGAAGCAAAGAAAGAAAAAAATAGAAAAGTAGAAAAGAAATTAAATTGCAATAAAATAAAAAAATAATGGCTAAAGTAATAAAAAATTAGTGTTCCTAATATCTTAGTCCCCGAAAACGGCGCCAAAAACTTGATGGGCTCGAAACTAACTATGATTTCGACAAAGGCAAGCGCACCTATCGAACAGTAGTATATCCTTGGTGAGTCCGGAATATCGTATCCTCAAGGACCAAGAGTACTAGTAATTACTATCTTTTTATTATCTAGCCTAGTAATTTACTAGTAATTAACTAATTAATTTTATTGACCAAATAACTATGAACGTGACAGAGAGTGAATTGGGAAAATACTTTTGGACAACTTATATGAGATAGGCAATACCTAAGGAAGAATCCACCTAGACTTCACTTATTACTTTTGATTCATACGATTTATTCACTTGACTTATTCCGTAGAAAGCCCTAAATTATATTAATACCTCTCTCGAGGCTACTAACAACTGACTGTAGGTTGATTAATTGAAATCTTTTTCTAATTAAAACCCCTATTGTCGCATTAACTCGATCTATGGATTCCATTATTAGATTTGACTCTAATCCGGCAGATTTTTGTCGCCCTATGTCTAGGGTTGCAATCAACTCCGCTTAATTGTGTTGATCTACTCTTAAACAGGGACTTTTGCTCCACTGAATAAGCACATTCGAACTTGAATCAATAAACTAAATTATCAAAACAAGAATACGAACTCACAATTACGAATAAGAACAAGTATTTATCTTATAAATCAAATAATAATAAGATTCATCTAGGTTTCATCCCCTTAGGTATCTAAGGGATTTAGTTCATACTGATAGAAGGAAACATCATAGAATAAGGAAAACTACAAAACATAAAGAAACCCAAAAACTTCTCAAGAACTTGGGAGATCCTAAGTCTTGATGGAGATCCTTCCTCCTAAACTATTCCCGACGGCTGTCTTCGAGTATTTTCTTGCGTTCTATTCGGAGTCTATTCGACGTCTTGTCGACCTCCCCTTTTAGGTTGCCCCCTAGGGTGTTTATATTGTCTTTGAGATGCCTTACTTGGCCCACAAGTATCCTATTCCGAATAGAATTCATCCTGATTTCGGCAGGGACACGCCCGTGTGACACGCCCGTGGTGGACTCCTTCAGTCGTGGTCAATTCCGCTTGCCACACACGGCCGTGTGATCTGCCCGTAGTCGATAGTCCAGGCCGTGGTTGCTCCTGCTCGTGACACACGGCCGTGGCCAATGGTCCAGGCCGTGTTGATTTCCTAGGTAGGCCTGTTTTGCCCCTTTTTGGCACGTTTCTCGTCCTTTTTTACTTCCTAATGATAAACCGTAATATATACATATTTTAATCCCACATTTAGCGTACTTTTGGGTGATTTATTCCCTAAATTGTGGAATTTGGTGCTTCTATTCCTTTAATTTCATGTTTTATACTTAGGAAGGCACCAGAGGATGAAAAGAACGAGAAATGGACCAAATGGGCCAAAGTAGGAAATCAACACGGCCTGGGGTTTCACCACACGCCCGTGCCCCTTTAGCAAGCCCAACCACGGTCTACAATTCAATTCACACGGGCGTGTTGCACGGGCGTGTCCCTGCCGTGGCAAAGAAGAATTTTATTCGGATTAGGGTACCTAGAGGCAAAGAAAGCCATTCCAAAAGCCTATATAAACACCCTAGAGGCTTTTGGTGAGGGGGCGTCCAGCTAGGCCAAGGAGTCGAGCCAAAGAAGTCAGAATTGTGGGATTTACTCGAAGAAAGCCAGTTGATTCATCTCAAGAAGCCGAAATCATACTCAAGACGGAGGATCTCTCATTCAATTCCTTCAGGGGGTTTTAAGTTTTTCTTATGTTTTGTTTTATCTTTTCTTCTGAGATGTATTCTTTTATGATTATGAACTAAACTCCTCAGATACCCGAGGGGGATGAAACCTAAGACGGATCTTGTTATTGTTTTCCGAACTATATGATAAATACTTGATTTGTTCTTAATTATGTGTTCTTAATTCTTGTTTTGATATTTCAGGATATTGATTCAAGTATTGATGTGATTAGGCAGAGGAGGAATAGACCTTGTCTAAGAGTAGATCTAGCATAATTAAGCGGAGTTGATCGCAACCCTAGAGATAGGATGACGAAAATCTGCCGGATTAGGGTCAAACCTAATATGGGAGTCCATAGATCGAGTTAATGCAACCTTAGGGGTTTTAATTAGAAAGAGATTTCAATTAATCAACCTAGGGTTAGACATTAGTAGCCTCGAGAGAGGTATTAATATAAATTAGGGAATCCTACGGATCAAGTCAAGTGAATAAATCGTTTGGTTCAGAGTTAAATAACAAGTGAAGTCTAGGTGGATTCTTCCTCGGGTATTGTCTTAATTAATTGGTTTTTCCCACAAGTATTTCCCCAATTCATTCCTTTTGTCTTAGCATCTTTAGCTTAGTAGTTAGTTAATTTTAGATTAAACAACAATTCCTTTAATTCTTAGGCTAAATATTAATAAGAAAGTTAGTATTAGTACTTTTGGTTCCTTTGGGTTAGACATTCCGATCTTGCCACTAAACTATACTACTGTTCGATAGGTGCGCTTGCCTCAATCGTTGTCACAGTTAGTTTCTAGGCTAGATCATTCATTATATAAATTTTTAAGACTCTGACACACGATCACCTAAGCTCTCCTGAGTATAAAACATGAAATTAAGAGATTAGGAGCATCAAATTCATCAAATTCAATCAAAATTCATCCAAAAGTAAGCTAAGCATGGGGTTAAAATATGTGCAAATTATGCTTTATCAATTATCGTCAGTTGAACAAAGTGACAATAAAGAACAAATATCCTCTGCCCAGAATTGATGATTTGTTCGATCAGCTTAAGGGAGACACTGTGTTCTCAAAGATAGATTTGAGATCGGAATACTACCAGTTGAGAGTAAAAGATTCAGATATTTCGAAGACTGCTTTCAGAAAAAGGTACGGGCATTATGAGTTTTTAGTTATGCCATTTGGACTAACGAATGCTCCTGCTGTTTTTATGGATCTGATGAACAGAATTTTCAGACCGTACCTAAACCGATTTGTTGTTGTATTCATTGACGACATATTGATTTACTCTCGAGATGAGATTGATCATGCTGAACATCTGAGAATCGTATTGCAAACTCTGCGAGAAGAGCAATTATATGCGAAATTCAGTAAATGTGAATTCTGGTTGCGTAAAGTTAGCTTTTTGGGGCATGTTGTGTCAGCATCTGGTATACGAGTTGATCCGAGTAAGATTTCTGCTATTCTGGAACGAAAACCTCCGAAGAATGTGTCTGAAGTTCATAGTTTTCTGGGACTTGCTGGTTATTATCGAAGGTTTGTAAAAGGCTTTTCGATGATAGCTACTCCATTGGCTAAATTGCTTCAGAAAGATGTGAGATTTGAATGGTCCGATAAATGTCAGAAAAGCTTTGATCAGTTGAAAACTCTGTTTACCGAAGCTTCAGTGCTAGTACAGCCAAAATCAGGTAAAGAATTCATGATTTACAGTGATGCTTCGTTAAATGGTCTGGGATGTGTTCTGATGCAGGAAGGTAAAGTAATAGCCTATGCCTCGAGACAACTAAAGTCGCATGAAAAGAATTATCCGACACACGATCTTGAATTAGCTGTAATTGTGTTCGCATTAAAGATTTGGCGTCATTATCTGTTTGCTGAGAAATGTCATGTGTTTTCAGATCATAAAAGTTTAAAGTATCTAATGAATCAGAAAGACTTGAATCTGCGACAGAGAAGATGGTTAGAACTATTGAAATATTACGAACTTGTGATAGATTATCACCTGGGCAAAGCAAATGTTGTTGCTGATGCATTGAGTCAGAAATCATTGTTTGCATTATGTACAATGAATGCTCAATTAGATCTGTCTGATGATGGTTCAGTTTTGGCAGAATTGAAAGCGAAACCGTTGTTTTTACAATAGATATGTAATGCTCAGAAAGTTGATAATGAAATGATAGTGAAACGAGCTCAGTGTGATTCAAATTCTGATTCTGAATTTCGAGTTAATGTTGATGATTATTTGAGATTTAGAGATCGATTATGTGTTCCAAGAAACCCGGAGTTGATTCAGTTGATTTTGAATGAAGCACATAATAGTCGTTTATCTGTTCATCCGGGAAGTACAAAGATGTACCATGATCTGAAGCAACACTATTGGTGGTCTGGTATGAAACGAGACATTTCTGACTTTTTTTTGAAATGTTTAGTTTGTCAGCTAGTTAAAGCTAAACATCAGGTTCCATCTGGTTTGTTACAACCGATTCTGAATCCTGAGTGGAAATGGGATAGAGTAACGATGGACTTTGTTTCTGGATTACCTTTGACTTCGAGAAAGAAAGATGAAATTTGGGTCGTGGTTGATCGATTAACGAAATCTACCCATTTTATTTCGGTACGATCTGATTACTCGCTTGATAAGTTAGCTGAGCTTTACATTTTTGATATTGTGAGATTGCACGGAGTGCCATTGTCTATTGTGTTAGATAGAGATCCGAGATTTACATCACGGTTCTGGAAGAAATTGCAAGAAGCTTTAGGTACTAAATTGTATTTTAGTACAACATTTCATCCACAGACGGATGGTCAGTCTGAACGGATTATTCATATACTTGAGGATATGTTAAGATGTTGCATTCTTGAGTTTGATTGTACGTGGGAAGAGCATCTGTCATTGATTGAATTTGCGTACAATAATAGTTTTCAGTCGAGTATCAAAATGGCACCTTATGAAGCTTTATATGGACGCAAATGTCGAACACCTTTGTCTTGGACTGAGCTCAGCGAGAATAAGATACACGGGGTTGATTTGATAAAAGATACTGAACAAAAGGTGAAAGTGATCCGTGACAGTCTGAAAGCAGCATCTGATCGTCAAAAGTCCTATGCGGACTTGAAGCGAAAAGATATTGAATTTAAGATTGGTGATAAAGTGTTTTTGAAAGTGTCCCCGTGGAAGAAAGTACTCCGATTCGGACGTAAAGGCAAGTTGAGTCCGAGGTTCAATGAGCCATATGAGATTATTGAACGTGTTGGGCCAGTTGCATACAGATTGTTGTTGCCACCTGAGCTAGAAAATATTCATAATGTATTTCATGAATCGATGCTTAGACGATACAGATTTGATCCGTCACATGTAATTACTCCGTCTGAGATTGAAATCTGATCTGATATGACATATGAGGAAGAACCGATCCGTATCTTAGCTCATGAAGTAAAAGAGTTGAGAAACAAGAAAATTCTGTTAGTGAAAGTGTTGTGGCATCAACACGGAGTGGAAGAGGCTAAATGGGAGCCTGAAGATTCAATGATACAGTAATATCCAAATCTGTTTAACGGTAAGATTTTTGGGGACGAAAATCCCTAAGGGGGGAGAATTGTAACAGCCCGATTTAGACCCTAGTCGAAACAGTGGTTTCGGGACCACAAATCCGAGTTAGAATAATATTTTAATATTATTTTCTGTGTTTATGATATGTGAATTAGTATGTGTGAAATTTCTGTGAGTTAATTTGTCTGTCTGTGTGATTAATTTGAACAAAGGATCAAATTGCATAAATCGTAAAGGTAGCATTCTATTTGATTAATGGCTTAATTGATGTGGCTTTAAAATGTGGAGGGCTTATGAGGCAATTAAGCCATTTTTAAGGTAGTGGATGGTTAATGGACGGTTTTGGACATTGTATTTATAGTTTTCTTATTTTGTTTTAAAGGTTAAATGTGTAAAATGGATATTAATGTATATTACATTAAAACAAAACACAAAAACAAGCCATTATCATCTTATATTTCCAAAAATCAAAGAAAAGAAAAAGAAGGAAGAACACTTAGGTTTCGGCTAGTTCTTGAATTGATTCAAGGTATGTTTGGCTTCGGTTTTTGATAATTTCTACGTTTTTGTAGTCGTTGCTTCGTATACTTCAAAACCCATGTCTTAATTGTGAGAATTGATGACGATTTTGAAATGTGTCTTTGATGAACACATGAGTTTTATGATGTTTGAGGATGAATTATGAATGATATGTGATAGATTAATAAGTTTTGTCTTTGGAATTTTGATGAATTTGAGTATTTTGAGTTTAATTGAGAAAATAATATTTTGAAGGACTAAATTGTGAAATAAATGAAATGTAAGGACTTGTATGAGCTACATGAGAATTCGGCTAGGCGTGGGTAACTTGAAATTATGTGTATTTTGTGATTTTGTGAAATAGGGACTAAATTGTCCAAATGTGAAAATGTAAGGGCTAATTTGCAAATTGTCCTAAATATGTGTTATTGGATTGAATTGAATGAGTTATTGAATAAATGGGTTAAATTTGAATATGTATAGATCAAGAACCGAAGAAAACAGACTTAGATCGTGAAAAGTCAAAAGTTGTCGAATAACTGAATCCGATCGAATATCCGAATCCGAGGTAAGTCGATATACAAATAAATGTATTTGAATTGAATTATTTGCGTATATATATGAGATTTGAATTGCTATGAATATCCATTGAGATGGAATGTGTGGGAAATCTGAGTTTACGTATATATCGACAAGTTGTTAAAGTCTGAGAAGTCCCGTATGAACCTAGGAATAGATAGGATAGCATATGTCATGACATAGGTGTCCGATATGTGATGTCATGTAAGACCACATCTGGGATGTTGGCATTGATTCGAGATTTTGTGTAAGACCACGTCTGGGACGTTGGCATCGATTTGAGATTTACGTGTAAGACCATGTCTGGACATTGGCATCGTATTTGATTCGTGTAAGGCCATGTTTGGGACAGTGGCATCGATATCTGAGTACATGTAAGACCTCGTCTGGGACATTGGCATTGTACGATTATTCCGAGCACTCTGAGTATCCTATTAGATTCCGAACGGTTCAACGGGCAAGTCCAAGAAATGAACGACTATGTGAGTTGTATATCCGTATCAGGTACGTTTGAAAAGTACACTATGTGTGTATGAACGATAAGTGTCTATATGAACTTACTAAGGTGAATATGTGTATAGAAGTGATGAGATAATATGTGAATATATGCTTAAATGAGCTATGTGTATATGTGGTATTTGAGTTGGAGAATGTGGCAAGCTATGGCTAAACAAACGAGCCAAAGAATATGTGATGAATTTGCATTGAGAAACATTAATGTCAATGTATCAATATGGTTATGTGCATTTTATGCTAAGTTTATTTGTATATGGCTTACTAAGCTTTTGAAAGCTTACTTTGTGTGTGTTTGTTCTGTTTTATAGATCGTTAAAGCTACGAGAGGCTCGGGAACCGTCGAGGATCATCACCACACTATCAAACTCAACTTTGGTACTTTTGAATATGTAAATAGCTAAATATGGCATGTATAGGCTAGTTGTTTTGGAGTATGTTTGAGACATGTATATATGTAGCCATGTGATGTGGCTAGATAAGTGATTTTGTTTTGAATGTGATGCTATGCTATATGAGTTTTGTTTTGGTATAATCTTATGCCTATGAAATGGTCAAGGTTATGGTAAGCATAAAGATGCAATATGAGTATATATGTTTGATCAATGAGATGGTTCTATGAATGTGGCAAATTGAGGATGAAACATGATAAACTGAAATAGTAACACATTTTAATCCCACATTTAGCATGCTTTTGGATGATTTATCCCTTGATTTATGTAAAAAGGTGCTCTTAATCCTTTCTTTTCATGTCTTATACTCAGGAAAGCACCCAAGAATAAAAAGAACGAGAAACGGGCTCAAAACGAACCAAAATGGGCCAAATAAGAAATCGACACGGCCTGGACTAAAGCCCATACGGCCGTGCCTCCTCAAATATACTAGAACACAGCCTGAAGTCGATCTACATGGCCGTATCTCATTAACGGAGTCCAACACGGCCTGGCCACGATTCACACGGGCGTGTGCCATGGTCGTGCCCCTGCCGTGGAGGAGAGTAATTTCACTCGGAAAAGGATACTTAGGGGCAAAGAAACCTATTTCAAAACCCTATATAAAGACCCTAAGTATAACCTAGAAGAGGGCGGTTAGCTAGGCCAAAGAGCCGAGCCGAAAAGGTCAGATTTGTGGGAAACTCTCAAGGGATCGCCAGTTGATCCATCTCCAGAAGCTGGAATTCTACTCAAGACGGAGGATCTCTCCTTCAATTCCTTCAGGGAGTTTTAGGGATTTCTTATGTTTTGTTTTATCTTTTCTTCTGAGATGTTTTTCTTTAATATTATGAGCTAAACCCTTCAGATACCTGAAGGGGTATGAAACCTAGATGAATCTTGTTATTGTTTTCTGAACTATATGATAAATACTTGATTTGTTCTTGATTATGTGTGCTTAATTCTTGTGTTGATATTTCGCGAATATTAATTCAAGTTGAATGTGCTTAGGTGGTGGAGCAAAAGTCCCTGCTTAAGAGTAGATCTAACATAATTAAGCGGAGTTGATCGCGCGCCTAGAGATAGGGTGACGAGATTTTGCCGGATTAGGGTGAAACCTAATATGGGAGTCCATAGATCGATTTACTGCTATTCTAGGGGTTTTAATTAGAAAGAGATTTCAATTAATCAACCTATGGTTAGACGTTATTCGCCTCGAGAGAGAGGGTTTAATATAAATTAGGAGTCCTACGGATCAAGTCAAGTGAATAAATTGTCCAGTTCGGTGTTAGATAACAAGTGAAGTCTAGGTGGATTCTTCCTAAGGGTATCGTCTTAATCAACTGAGTTTTTCCCAAGTATTTTCCCAATTCATTCTTTTTGTCTTTGCGTCTTTAGCTTAGTAATTAGTTAATTTAGATTAATAAACAACTTCACTTATTTTAGGCTAAATAATAGAAAGAAAGTTAGTATTAGTACTTTTAGTTCCTTTGGGTTCGACAATCCGGTCTTGCCTAAGCAATATACTACTGTTCGATAGGTGCACTTGCCTCAATCGTTGTTGTAGTTGATTCTAGGATCGATCATTATAAATTTAAAACTCTGAAATACAACGATCAAGTTTTTGGCGTCGTTGCCGGGGAACTAAAATATTAAGAAAGCTCTATTTTTATTACTTTAGCCATTATTTTTTTATTTATTTTCTGCAATTTACTTTTATTTTTAAGTTTAAATTTTAACTTTGCTAAATTTTCTTTCTTTCTTTTCCTATCAGGTACCTCTAGTTTATGACTAGAAGGAACCCGAGAGCACCACTAGTATACGACAGTGATATTGATGCTACCGTTTGCAGGAATCGTAGAGAAATTAGGCGAGCCCTAAATTATACAGAATAAGAGCGAGAAGACAGATCCAATCCTACTGAAGGGATGGACGAAAATAATTCTCAACCACAAGATGTGGGAGAGAATAATGCTCACAGACTATGTATGATTATGCTAAACCTCATTTAACAGGAGCATAATCAAGTATTGTTAGGCCTGCTATAGCCGCTAATAATTTTGAATTAAAGCCTAACATTATACAAATGATTCAATAATTTGTTCAATTTGATGGTTTACAGGACGAAGACCCAAATACTCATATAGCTAATTTTTTAGAGTTCTGTGATACCTTCAAAATAAATGGCGTTTCTGATGATGCCATACAACTTCGGTTATTTCCCTTTTCATTAAGAAATAAAGCCAAACAGTGGTTAAACTCGTTACCACGAGGGTCAATCACTACATGGGATCAAATGACCGAAATTTTTTTATTAAAATATTTCCCACCGGCCAAAACGGCCAAATTACGGAATGATATCTCTTCTTTTGATGCAGATGGATTTAGAGACATTATATGACGCATGGGAGAGATATAAGGATCCCTTGAGAAGGTGTCCACACCATGGTTTACCCTTGTGGCTCCAAGTCCAAACTTTCTATAACGGTGTAAACCCCTCGACGAGGCAACTAATTGATTCAAATTACCGATGGAACCCCGAAACAATAAAACTCCTGAAGCAGCCTACGAGTTTATTGAAGAGATGTCACTAAATAACTATCAGTGGCAGGTTACAAGGACCAAACCAACAAAATCAGCCAGAGTTTTCAACATAGATGCAGTAACCATGCTATCAACACAGGTAGAGATGATGAATAAAAAGCTTGATAGTTTGTGTTCTTCTCAGGTACATCTAGTAATGCAGTGCAACGTAAGTGGAACCGTGGCGAATCTTGAGTACCCACACTACCAACCGGGCACAGAGAGCGAACAGATGAACTATATAGGTAACAATTTCAGATCTAATAATCCTTATAGTAATAATTATAACCTAGGTTGGAGGAACCACCCAAATTTTTCGTGGGAAGGTCAAGGAAATCAAGGAAATCAAAGACAACAACCTCCTCAAAATTTCCAAAATCAGCCCTATCCACAGGAGAAGAAGCCGAACCTTGAAGAGATGCAGACAAGATTCATGGCATCCACAGAAAACCGTCACCAAGACACTGAAACCACCCTTAAGACCCAACAAGCATCGATCAAAGGGATCGAGAGCCAAGTTAGGGAAGTCACTAAGTCAGTTGAGGAAGTTTCTAAGTCAGTTGGACAACTCGCGAAGCTAATGTCTAAACGATCGCAAGGGCGTCTACCAAGCAACACTGAGATTAATCCAAAGGAGCAAATCCAAGCCATAACAGCTCAAGAAAGTGAAGGATTAGATGAACCTAGTCCAATACAAGGAAACGAGGTAGAAAAAGGTAAAGTTGAGGAAACACAAGACAAGCCAAAACCGGTAATCAAGGAGTACCAACCTCGCATACCATATCCCGAAGAGTTAACGAGAGACGACACAGAGGAACAGTTCGGTAAGTTTCTTAAACTTTTAAAGAAATTACATATTAACTTACCGCTACTTGAAGCTCTTTCACAGATGCCAGATTCGAGGAAATTTTTAAAACATCTCTTGAAGAACAAACACAAATTAGACGAGGATCCACATGTGGAATTCAATGCAGTATGCTCAGCAATGTTACAGAATAGACTACCACAAAAGCTAAAAGATCCAGGGAGTTTTACAATTCCGTGTTTAATTGGTAGACTAACTGTTGATAATGCGTTAGCTGATTTAGGGGCAAGCATAAATGTCATGCCTTATAAATTGTTTAAACAATTAGGTCTAGGGAAACCCAAACAAACTAGGATGAGCATTCAATTAGTGATAAAATCATTAGAATTCCTAGGGGTATTATCGAAGATGTTCTTGTAAAAATTGACAAATTCGTTTTCCCAAAGAGATTTTGTTGTCTTAGAAATGGATGAGGATAATTCGATTCCTTAATTTTAGGAAGACCCTTTTTAGCAACTGCCAGACTAAAATTGATGTTGATGTAGGAGAACTCATACTGTAGGTAATGAGACGGTCACCCTCAAGGCTCTCGACTCACCCCGTAACATCGAGTAATCAAGGTGAGAATGTAAATTCTACTAATAACCATTCAGCTTAACCCTTATTTTCGTGAAAGCACCACAAAAGAATACAATCAACCCGATCCTAAACCCCATGCCAACAAGGAAGTAGTTCATGAAGATCGAAGGATTCAGATCGATGATCTAGACGAGTGGAAAACACACTTCATGGAAAAATTAGGGATACACGACGAAGAACCGGAACCACACAAGGTAAAACCGAAAGAGCCCCCAGAAGAGCTCATAGGAACAACAAACCACTTCAAAATAGGAGACCAGTGCATCGTTAGATAAGGCGGATCCTCAAATATCTCCTCCGGACCCTAACACAAACAAAGAAATACCTTTTAGGGTAACCAAAGTTTTTCCCATACTAATAGTCGAGGTAAGTAATCCTATTTTTGGTACTTTTACTATAAACGCATCTCGACTTAAATTTTTCACAATGATACAACTGATAGCATGATGAAGGACTATCAACTCCTCAAACTACCCTGATGATGCAAACGAGAGGAAAATCTAGCTTAAGACTATAAACGAGCGCTTCTCGAGAGGCAACCTGAGCACTAACCGCATTAACTTTACATTTTTATTTTGCCCTATTTATTTTATTCTTTCTTTATAGTACCTAACCATAAACTAACCAAAAGTACAGAATTCTCGGCCACACGGCCTTGCAAACGGCCATGGCCGTGGCCGTGTGGATGCCTTGGAGCGCCGTACTGACATGGCAGAGGTGGTACGAGTCAGAGAGAATCAAATATTTGAGTCACGGACTCGAACCACCGCCCCACAGGCATCGACAGAATGCCACGGCCGTGCGACACAGCCGTGGACGACACTGACTTATCACCAACGGACGTGGCAATCTGTAAAATGGGCGTGGGTGAACCAACACACCTAGACACACGGCCGTGTGAGGTGGCCGTGTGAATCGACACGCCTAAGGCACACGGGCGTGGGGTTGTACCAGGTTTGAAAATCTATTTAAACCCCCCTCCCTTCTCTCTTCTCGTATTAACTTTCAACTTTTCATTTCTCCCTACTTCCCTTCTCCAATACATCCCCAAAACCCTTGAGCTATATCAAATGCCGAAGAAGCGGAAGGAATCAAGCATAGTCTCCCTGAAGGAGACCAATCTACATAAGTTCATGCCGGCCGCTTCATTCATACGACAAGCCAAGGATATTTGAGGCTATCTAGTTTTTATTTCGTTTTTCTCTTTTGCTTCAATTTCTTTATCTTTACTTCTCTTCTGCTTAAATTAGTTTACTTCAATTTAGTTTCTTAGTGTCAGGTTCTAAAGGCTGCTTGGGAATCACACCACGACCGCCACCACCACCTCACCACAGTCTTAGAGGTTACACCCACCTCGCGAACCATCCAACAATAAGGACACTACGGTCCATTAATTTTTCTTTTAATTTTCTTTTAATTTTCAATTTATTTCACTTTAGCATGCTTTTCTTTAATTTTATTAGTATAGTTTTAATTATTTGTCTTAAGAATCCCTGGCTAATCCTGCATGAGCTACCCAATTTCTTCATCTAGCGCATGATCGTCATCGAGACCAACCCCTCCAACACATCGTTCATCCAACTCAAGGAATTCATCCATAATTCAGCGAGTTTCACTTATCCCCATATCTTCTGATCTGAATATTATCTATCTTTGTACATTGAGGGCAATGTACATCTTAAGTGTGGGGGGTTGAAAACATAAGGATTCCAAACTTTTTTTCATTATTCTCAAAATCCTGAATTATGTCTTGTTTTTAAGTAAATTCCTCATATTACTAATTAGGATGAAATTTCTAATGATTTATGATTTTTATTGATATGTTTTAGATTAAGTCATTGATAATTGTGCATTGATAATTAAATTTTAAGATACTAAAGAATCAAGCATGATAAGTCCATTTTTTTCAATTAAAATTTGCTAGGTTGTTGAATTGAATTTAAATATTACTTTGAAGTTTGAAATTTACGAGGTTGATGTAAAAAATACCCATAAATTTTGTGAGTTTTTGAGCCTTATAGAGCATATATTCTTTTTCATGTTCACTTTATTGATTATGAGTATGTCAACATTGATTTGTTATTCTAGAACTTGCCTCGTTTATACATATCGAGACCACACCCATGATTTGATATACAGAGATGATTAAGGCACCTAGGTTTTAACCCACTAACTCCATTAAAAGCCTACCTTCACAATTAACCCCTAGTGAACCCCTTTTAATCCTAACAACCCTTTTTATTGACATAACCACTAATATTAACCCAAAACCCTTTGTATTTGTTATCACCATTCTTTTTCGACTTCCCTTATATCGAGATTTGATTTGATTAAGCTACCTAATTATTTCATCTTAGCATATGAATAGATGTATTATATGATAAAAAAATCAAAGAATATTCAGTATTAGTACGATGAAAGGCAAGCTTGTACAGTTAAAGTCTATTTAATGAAGAAGAAGCTCGTATTATTAGTTTAAAGTTTCAATCCATTATGTAATTATTCAGTTTATTGTTTCTAGTTAGGTAATTTATCAATCCAATCTCGATTCTAACCTTTTAATTCAGCCTCTATCCACACCTTAACCCTAGCCCCGTTACAACCCTAATTAAAGACCTTTTGATTTGTGCATCATCTCATATTACAGTGGTGGAGACTTGACTTTCAGGCAAGCCTATGGGATTAACTTTTCATGTTCGACTTTTGAGTGCCTAAATTTTGAACCTTAAACACTTTGAGTGATTTGAGTGAATCTTTTGTGAGGATGTCAATCATTGTCGGTTTTGAATTAAAGGTAATTATTTAGATAAGGGGAGATGCCTATATTTTCGAGCTACAAATCTATGACTTAGATTGTTTGAATCCTTAAGACTCTTTGAATTGAATTATCCATGTATAAATTATCTATGAATTATGATGAAACATTGTTGATAGGAATTATGAATTATAGAAAGTTCGTTTTAATTGTAAGTTGAGAATTTTGCTTGAGGACAAGCAAAAGCTTAAGTGTGGGGGTATTTGATAAACCGAAATAGTAACATATTTTAATCCCACATTTAGCATACTTTTGGATGATTTATCCCTTGATTTATGTAAAAAGGTGCTCTTAATCCTTTCTTTTCATGTCTTATACTCAGGAAAGCACCCAAGAATAAAAAGAACGAGAAACGGGCTCAAAACGGACCAAAATGGGCCAAAGAAGAAATCGACACGGCCTGGACTAAAGCCCACACGGCCGTGCCTCCTCAAATATACTAGAACACGGCCTGAAGTCGATCTACACGGCCGTACCTCATTAACGGAGTCCAACACGGCATGGCCACGATTCACACAGGCGTGTGCCATGGCCGTGGAAGAGAGTAATTTCACTCAGAAAAGGATACTTAGGGGTAAATAAACATATTTCAAAACACTATATAAAGACCCTAAGTATAACCTAGAAGAGGGCGGTTAGCTAGGCCAAGGAGCCGAGCCCAAAATGTCAGATTTGTGGGAAACTCTCAAGGGATAGCCAGTTGATCCATCTTCAGAAGCCGGAATTCTACTCAAGACGGAGGATCTCTCCTTCAATTCCTTCAGGGAGTTTTAGGGATTTCTTATGTTTTGTTTTATCTTTTCTTCTGAGATGTTTTTGTTTATTATTATGAACTAAACCCGCCGATACACAAAGGGGATGAAACCTAGATGAATCTTGTTATTATTTTCTGAACTATATGATAAATACTTGATTTGTTCTTGATTATGTGTGCTTAATTCTTGTGTTGATATTTCGCGGATATTAATTCAAGTTGAATGTGCTTAGGTGGTGGAGCAAAAGTCCCTGCTTAAGAGTAGATCTAGCATAATTAAGCGGAGTTGATTGCGCGCCTAGAGATAGGGTGGCGAGATTTTGTCGGATTAGGGTGAAACCTAATATGGGAGTCCATAGATCGATTTACTGCTATTCTAGGAGTTTTTATTAGAAAGAGATTTCAATTAATCAACCTAGGGTTAGACGTTATTCACCTCGAGAGAGGGTTTAATATAAATTAGGGAGTCCTACGGATCAAGTCAAGTGAATAAATCGTCTAGTTCAGTGTTAGATAACAAGTGAAGTCTAGGTAGGTTCTTCCTAAGGGTATCGTCTTAATCAACTGAGTTTTTCCCAAGTATTTCCCCAATTCATACTTTTTGTCTTTGCGTCTTTAGCTTAGTAATTAGTTAATTTAGATTAATAAACAACTTCACTTATTTTAGGCTAAATAATAGAAAGAAAGTTAGTATTAGTACTTTTAGTTCCTTTGGGTTCGACAATCCGGTCTTGCCTAAGCTATACTACTATTTGATAGATGCACTTGCCTCAATCGTTGTTATAGTTAATTCCGGGATTGATCATTATAAATTTAAAACTCTGAAATACAACGATCAAAACATGATTAGTTTTATATGTGAAATGGTTGTGCAAATTAGTATACAAGTTGGCATGAATAGAAATGATATTGAATGAGATGATATGTTATTCCCTTGACATGATTTTGGGTTGCTAATTGTGTACGGTATAATGCTTGTTTGAGATTGTAGGAATGACCCAAGTGTGGGTGGCATTTTGGCCTTACAAATGGCCTATTTTGCATACACGACCAAGGCGAGACGGGCGTGTGTCTCTGCCGTGTGGCTCAAGGGCCACTTCGAAGTGTGCCTGGGTAGGTTACACGGCTGTGGCACACGGACGTGCCTGGTGGCCGTGTGACCAAGTCAGTAGCTAGCTTAATTTCACACGGCCATGGCACACGGGCGTGTCTGGTGGCCGTGTGGACAAGTCAGTATGTATGCCCTATTTTGGCACGGCCTGGACACATGGGCGTGTCTAGTAGCCATGTGAGGCACACGGCCTGACTGCACGGACGTGTGACCTCCGCAGATTTAAAAAATGTTCAAATTTCCAAGAATTTTAGTATGTGTTCGGTTTAGTCCCGGCTCTATTCTAAAGCATGTTTAAGGTCTCATTGACCTATATAAGGGACACTTTGATTGCGTTTGATGATTTGTATAAAGAAATGTCCGTAAAAGTTTTTGATTGTTCGATAATGCCTCTCAATCCTAATCCGGCAACGGATACGGGTTAGAGGTGTTACAGGTAAGTTCATATGATATTTTTTTTCAAGTTTTTATGTAATTAAAATTATAATTGTAAATATGTTTAATTGAAATTTTGATTATTTACTATTTGGTATAAAAATGTGAGATATGGATTAAATCATAAAGAAATGACAAAGTGACTGATGAAATGAATATAATGGATTGCAATATGAGATTGATTGGTTGAATTGGATCAAATTGATATGATTATGTTTGATCTTCAAGATAGAGGACTAAATTGAATAGATTTGGAAATATTGTACATTGTTGTAATTTCAAAATTGGCTTTATGATAAGATAAATTATAATGTTATGCATACAAATTGATAATTAGGTGATGAAATGACAACATTGAATTGAGAAATTTACTTATAATCAAAATTGAGAAATTGTTACCCTATTAATTGTTCGGGCTGAGTTTGATATAGTTGGCATGCCATAGGATAAGAAGAGCTTAGAGTTACTTTGACTACGTGTCAATAAGGCATTGGGTGTCAAATCACTTCGGTTATACTGATGAGACACTTGGTGCCAAACACATTGATGAGCGCAGGGCGCAAACTATTTAATTTGACATTGTCCGATGAGGCACTAGGTGCCAAATTATTGTGATTGGGGTGATTTGTGTATCCATTCGAGTCTATAACGCCCCGAATTTTGGGCCTAGGAGAAATAGGTTATGAAACAAGGGAACAGTTAGGAGACTGCACATAGGTATTTAGTTGTGCAAGAAAATGGCACAATTGATTGCTTGCCTTAATGGTTAAGTGAGTTTGGAGTGTTTGGGAATGTTTGGGAAGTCCTGGGTTCAAACCTAGGCTTTAGCAAAATTTTAGCTTTTCCTCTTAAGTAAACCTTGACTCTGTACTGTAGGCCTTATAAACAAATGTTGTAGATTTATGTCACAAAATAACTGGTAGTCCACTGGTAAGTGGCATGTTGAAGGCTGCAAGGGAGCTCGAGTTCGAATCCCATGGAATGCAAAGGGATATTTATTTTATTTCTTTGTGGTGAGAGAGGTGGAGTTTGACTGAAACTCTGCTAGATGAGGTTTGAATTGGTCAAGGAGGAGAGAATCAGGGGATGTGGTTGGTAGTTGGGTGATTTGGAGGAGAATTAGGAGGAGGAATTCAAGGAATTCAAAACTTGGAGAGTTGTAGCCGATTGGGGAAGCTTGTGTATGCAAATTCGGCTAAGGGTCTCTTTGGTGTGCATTTCGGCAATTTGATAGCATTTTTGGGATATTATTGTCGTGCCAGTTTCGAGTATTGGGGTGTTGTGACAACTAGTCTGGGTTTTCCTGAGTGCCAAATTTTCCTGCTTTCTCCTCTTTTGCGATTTCGTGCTCTACCTTAGTGATCAAATTTATTTTGGGCATTTTCTTTGCTTTATTTCTTTAAGCTGAATCTTGTCTTTCTACTCTCGATCTTAATCCTTCATTTGGCCGAACCCTTGTCCCTCTTCTGTCACAATCAAAGTCGACTACACTATTATTCTTTCCCTCTTTATTCACCTTTCTTCTCCTCTCAATACCTCTCTTTGTCTTGGCCGAAGTTAACATCTCTCTTCTTCTATTATTCTTATTTTGTTTCCTCTATTCTTTTACAAGTCAATTCTCCTCCTCTCTTGTTCCTTGAACTCCATTTTTTCCTCTTAAATACTAAGCCGACTACTCCTTGGTATTTTGGTTTCAGTTTTACAAGACTTTAGAGAAATCGGTTGGCATTTGTATGTTCCTTCTCTAGTTCGCTATTATTCCAGGTATTACCGAGGAGTGAAAGGTGCAAGTGTTCTCGAGTTGTCGAAACCCTGTCTCCCAAGATTTGATTAAGGTATTTTCGACACCTTGTTTTCGGGTATAGGCCAATTACTCTTAGATTTTGGAAGTGTTATGTATAAGGTTTTGGGCTACATTTTAATCGGTTATATCTATCTATCTATCTATCATGTGTGCAGTAAGCGCCAGGATACGTGTGGTTGATTCTAGCCACGATCTAAGGATATTTGGCCATACTCCTTTCGGTCAAGGTAAGCAGGAGTATTGTTTGGGGATTAGATGACTATGAACACTGTTAAGTAAGAGACTAACTGAAGGTTGGAATGAATGTAGGTTGGTGCTCAAGAGTTTTTGCAAGTGTTCGCAAACAGATGTGTACACACCCTGATCTGACTGTAAGACGGCAAAAGCCGAAAAGCCGAAAATATGGCGATTGATGCCACATAGGCGTGCAAACGCTCGTGTGGTAAACTGAGCCCACAATCATGGGCGATAGACTGTAGAGGCCGCCACAAGCATTCTCGTGCTCTTGGGCCGTTATGGGCCTCGTTGGGCTGAAATGGGCCGTGTGGACCCAATGGGCTCGTGGGCCCCACACGGAATAAATCCACGATAAGTGGCAGATACTGAACTGGGCTATGTAGTTCGCATAGCCGTGATTGAATTTGGGCTAAATGGGCACACGAACGTGTGGGCCCACTTGGGCTGAATAATGGGCCTTGGGCCCATTTACACCGTTATGACCATCTAGGTTACCTGTGTCGCTTGAGGCGACTATAGACCTTCGAAAAGGTCGTTAACTGCATCGAGACCCCAAAGTGGGAAAAATAACCAAAATACCCCTAAAGGGTAAAATTACTATTTTACCCCTAATAGATGGAAATTACTATTTTACCCCTAGAGGTAAGTCGACTGATGAATGTATATTATTATATGATTGTACTGAGTAGGACATACTGCATACATGAGATATTTATGACATGGCATACTACATGGGGTTGGGATACTGTTATGGAGGAAGTGTATCACATTCGTGGTGGCTTTGCCACAAATATCACATCGTAGCTTTGCTTTGATATCGATCATCGCGACTCTCTGCTCGATACTATTACTAGTGGCTTTGCCATATATACTGTTACTGGCAGCTCTGCTGCGTTATTATTCCTGGCAGCTATGCTGCAATATTGGTGTGTTGGCTGGATGGGTCGATTTTATCCCCACATGGTGTGCTGGTTGGTACGGGTGGTGTGTTGGCTGGATTAGGGTGGGTTGCATATTTGGACCATACTGATACTGTATTGGGCTTAGGCCCACATTGATAACTGTAATGGGCTAAGGCCCAGACTGTTACTGCATGATAGGGGATTACACACTGAGTTTTCATAAACTCACCCTTTCTTTTAACTGTACAGGTAATCCCAAGCCTTAGACGATTTGGAGCCGCGAGAGACTCTGAGGTGGCCACACGTTTGCTAATATTCTATTTTAGACCTAGTTATTTAAATTTTTATATTGGGTTGATATTTATGTAACAAGGCCTCTGGTGATTTTAATTTCTTTTATTTGGGTTTAATTTCTTATTTTGAAACTACCAAACTGATACAAACAAATTTTCAAAAATAATAACTGTTTTAAAAGACAAACACACATTTTCAAACTTCAAAATGACATTCATTAGAGTAGCTTCTGCGGGTTTTTAACCAACTAAGAAACCAACGATAACCAACATGGCAATCATTTTAATAAGTGATTTTGTTCAACTTAACAAGTTACCTTACCACATGTTTTTCCCAGGTAATAGAAGCTAAATGGGTTTTAAGTTAAAAAAGATTTTCTCTCAACAAGCCTGATTTCGAAAAACACTTCGATGTGACACGTTAGATTCGATCATAACGTCTAGGCTGAGTTTGGGGTGTTACAAAGTCTGAGTCAGATTAATAGGGATATAAAATGAAAATTTGATAAATGATATTTGAATTGGGTTGATATTTATGAAATGATGATTTGTATACATATTGTGATCAACAAATATCAATGGCATGTGAAAAATCATATGAACCGGTTATTCGAGCCCGGAGGGTCGATATAGAAATGTGATGAAACAATGAATTTGATTCGAGATTCGAATAAGGAAATGAAATAGTAATTGACATTAAATTGAAATTGGATGGATAATTTATAATAATTAGAATGATATGATATTTTGAGAATGGTGTTCATATGGTTAAATGTTGAATTGGTTTTTAGAATGGTATTGAAATGTCAATCTATGTGATTTGGTTTATTTCATTTTGAAATTTCATATGATGAGGTGAAATGTTAACTCACTTTTTTTATATTTGATTTGCCATGATAGACAAACTTTACCAAGGTAAGTAGCATGTAGTGTTTAATTATAGCTTGAGGTAAGTTACTTGGTTTAATACCTGTGAACTTACTAAGCATTTGCAATGCTTACTCTGTCTGTTTTCCATTTTATTGTAGATCACCAACTTGCGGAACATGTCTAGCGAATTGTCGAGGAACTCACACTGTCCTATTATTGATTCGGTAGTCTTTCTATCGTTTAAAACTCGATTTTGTGTCATGTAAATAGGTTTCAATATGGTTAAGTATTGATTTTGTAAGTTGATGAAATGGTCCATATATAATGCTTGTTTTGAATGTGTGTATAATATGTATATAAGGCTTGAAGTGTATATGTTTGTAATTGGGATTTTTAATGTGTTTGAACTATGAGTGTGGTTGATTTTTAGATGCTTTATTAAAGTGCTCAAAATGTACAAAATGGTATTATGGTTCACAAATGGTTGAAGCTTTCAAATGGTCATATTTGATTGTGAAAAGGGTTGAATTAGTGTGATATAAATGGTATGGAATTGTATCAATTTACTTGAATGGTTGATAACGTTTATATAACCTTGTTGTGAAATGGTGCCATTGAGGCATATTGGTTAGTTGATTAGGGATTGTTATATGATATGTTTTATTATGTTTTGGACAAGTATAAAAGTTGATAGATGTTTATGTTTGGTTTATTTGGAAGATTGGTTTTGGTAACTTGAACCAAAAATGCACATTTTTTCACCACATGGGCTGACACACGGTCGTGTGGCCTGGACACATGGCTATGTGACCCCTATTTTACATGATTACCTTTAACTTTTGAAAATGTTACAATTTAGTCCTTATTCATGCTCGAGTATACAAAAGAGCTTTTGTAATCTCAATTAAGACTTGGATTCATTGTGTATGTTAATATCTAGATACTTTTGACATGACTGAATATTTGAATGATTTGTTTATATTATACTTTACTAGAAATTTCAAAAATGTTACAAAAAGATCCCTACTTGATATCTGGTTGACTTTAAAGCATTTGTATGCTTGAATATGTCTCAGAAACGAATATCCATGATATTCAATGTTTAATTATTTTTGATTGCATGATTTATGATGTGAAATGATGATTTTACTGTGAATTTGTCTGTAGTTGCTCCGGCAACGAATGTGGCACTTTGTTGCTCGGACCTAACGATCAAGTCGAGTAAGGGGTGTTACATAGTTTCACCATTCCCATAGATATTGGTGGTGTAAATTTTGGCAAGACGCTTTTCAATCTTGGAGCGAGTATAAACCTAATACCTTTGTCCATCTACCGTAGGTTAGGTTTAGGTAACCTTAGGGAAACTTTGGTTACCCTCTAACTAGCCAATAAGTCCTTAGTTCACCCAAAAGGAGTTTTGAAGGATGTTTTAGTGAGAGTTAAACAATTTATCTTACCAATTGGCTTCATAATTCTTGACTTTAAGGAGGAGTTAGAGATACTAATTCTATTAGGGAGACCATTCTTAGCTACCTCCAAGGCCACCATAGATGTGGGTAAAGGAGAGATGACGATGGAAGTAGGTGGAGAGGTAGAGACTTTTAGGTGTGTAGAACCCGAACCTAAGGCAAAGGAAGTGTTCCCTAATAGTGAGCTAGAGTGTCAAGTTGTTCAGGTAGTGTCCGATCAAGCGACTAACAATGTGAAATATTTGAAGTGGTGTATGTTTGTAGGTTCAAGATCGAAGATGTGAGGCATCCGAGTGAGAAAATGAGACATCGTTGAGAGACAATCGATGAATCAACTCGTAGGGTTGAAGAAAACAAGATGTGTGTTGGTGCCAAAAACCTTGTGCGAGCATCACTATGGGGGTGTTACTTATCACCTAGAGAGAAATTTTTAACTTGCCGCATGTGGCAATTGAACCAAAAAATTGTAAATATTTGAATTACTGAGCGTGGACTCCGCGTACTTTCTACATTTAGATTAGGATTTTAAATTATGTTAGCTTAATTTTGAACTTGGTAGGTCAACTTTTTTAGAGTTGAGAGAAAATTTGAAAATTTTGCAAGTATTTTGAGGTTTGTTCAATGAAATCGCAAAATCCAAGGGGAGTATCACAATTTCTCAACAATTTTGATTAGAAGCCAAAAACTTTTTGGGCATCGCGATATCGAACATTTGGTATCGCGATACCCCTGGAATTTTAATAGTAAAAAAAATTGTTTAGCACAGTTGTATCACGATACCCAACCCTCAATATCACGAAACCTCAGACAGAATAGAATTTGAAGGTTATAAAGACAGAGGATATTGCGATATCTAGTCCTGGGTATCACGATACCTGTTTTGGGTCGGGCGATACTTGATTGGGGCATCGTGATCCACATGTTTTGGAGTCTTTTTATGCCTCCAAAACCCCCAAAACATTTATTTTGCCTCAAGTCCTTCAAACTTTAAATCCCTAAAACCATAAAACACTCTCCCCATTTTTTATTTCTCTTAGCTCCTTTTTAAATCGTCACTCATTTTTATTTTGACTTTACTCCACTTTTGTTCTTCTTTTCCTTTCTTTCTTTCTTTGCAGGTATCATTTCCTCCTTACTTGGGAAAGACAGAGCTTCATCAGTCCATACCACAAGTGCATTACAAAAACACGATTTAAGTTTTCCTTTTTATCTACTTTATTTACATTTGATATTTTTATCATCTTTATTATTTTGCTCTTTTCTTTTAGTTTTAGTGTTGATTTGTTGCAGGTTAGTTTGTTAGTACTTGTTAATAAATAGTCTAGTTTAAAAGATAATATCCATGCCTCCTAGAACGACAAAACGATCTATATCCCAACCCGAGCCACCTCTGGAATCGGAGTACCGCTCGGTTAAGTTTAAATTGAAAGAGGCCAAAGACATTTTATTATCCATTCAAGGACGATCATTTATCCTTGAATGAGATTTCGACCCCTCGGCCTCACATTGCGAGGAAGTTTGGAATCTTGTCTGTTTTTATCGTTCAAAAATTAATGCTCGGAAAAAGTAAAGTTATGTTCAGAAAAAGGTCATTAGCATCTCCACACAGGAAATTAATGACTATTATGGCATACCTCATTATGAGAATGATAAGTTGTCCGCACTGGACATCAATAAATTCAATAATTTCGACATGGATGCCATATTAGCTTATTTAACCGGTGGAAGGGGATAGTGGAAGCGCGATGGGTACCATAATCACACCCTATCTTTTAAACAAGCCATTATGTTTCCAGTTGCAAAATTATGGATGCAATTTATTTGCACGCGTGTTAGCCCCCTGTTGAACACTAACACCGTTAAAGCTCGGTTTTGTATTGTATTTTGTAGAAAAAAATGAGTGTCCCTAAGGCGATGGATAAATAAAGAAATTAGAAAATGCATATCAGGTATAAAGGTTGGTATTTATTTCTATCACCTAATCACGGACCTGTGCCATCGAGCGGGGGTGAAAATGGATCCAATCGAGTAGTTTCACTGCCCCACTCAGAGTATTATCGGGGACACTATGCTTAGGTAGTTCCAAGAGCTCCATAGGAAGATAATCCAAGAATGGAACCAAAGAAGAAAGCAAATGATGGAATTACCTCAGATAATAAAAAAGAAAAGTTCCACGAAGAAAAAAGACAAAGAGCCTACACAATGGGAATGTTCTGCAGATATGTGCACTACAACACAAGAATGCTAGCGGCAATGAAACCATTCATGGATATCTTCATGGAGAGCTAGGGAACAGAGGGCATACAATGACCCGATTGATCGAGTGATTCATTCGTGGACGAGGAAGTCGATGAGGAGGGGAGTGACGAAGGTGAAGTAGCTGATGACAAGGCGACAAAGGATGATGATGCGACACCTTATGCTGGTACCACCGAGGACGTATTCACCCCTTCACATCTAACGGCCAAGGGTCTTGTCATTCGAGAGCAGAGCATGCCCATTCGTCGAACGCGTACCAAGAGAACCTCTCCCAAGAGAAGAAATAGGCAGATAATCGAGGAAACCAACTTGGAGGAGGACACGTCTAATGCATAGTTACATGTTTTCACATTTTTTTTAATTATTTGTGCGACATGGAAACTATTAAATGACACTATTTTTGGGACTTATTTTATGTTTTTAGATTTGGTACTTTGGTTGTTTTGCATTTTGTTTTTGTGTGTTTGTTTTACGTGCAGGGAGTTACCCTAAAAGGCTACACTACATTCACGAGCTTCAACGAGGAGGTAGACCCCCGAACTATTATGGCACTCTATTCTGGAGAAGTCGGGTAACCTCCTATTTTTTTTTGGGACAAATTGGAGACAATGTGTAGTTTGAGTGTGGGGGGATGTACATAGTTTTATATGTTTTATCTTTCTTCTTTTTATGTTATTTTGTGTGTTTATTTTTAATTTTTTGCATTTTTCAAAAAATTTCAAAAATACTAAAAATATATTTCTCTTTTCATCTTTTATTTTGTGTAATTGCATGGTGCTTGGCCTACGATTAGGTAACAAGTCATTAGTTGTGAATATTTAATAAGTACATAGGATTGCCAAAATTGTAAATTTTGAATTTTACTAGACAATTTTTTATTCTTAATTTTAGGCTAGTTAGTTCAAGTAGTTAATGCGTATAATAGACTAGAGGCAATAACTTAAATGAAAATGTATAAAGAGCACCATAGGATGAATAAAATGTACGGATCCTTGTAGATAAATAATTTTAATTGTTAATTGTTCATTTAAATAGATGTATGCTCGAAAGAATTTGTGTTAGGTGATTGATTCAGGAAAGACCTTAGACATTGTTTGAAATAGCCTAGAGCCTAAAAGCTTACTTGTTGCTTTATACCCTTATTGCCCATATCTTTGAGCCTCGAGTACCATTTTCTTACAAGCCTTTTTATCAAAGCCTAGAGCCTAAATTAGTCTAGTACTCAATCCTTCTTGGTCCCGTTCTTCAAAATGCACTATATAGTGAACGTCGGGCCATGGACATTGAGGGCTAGGTAAAAACGTCATGGCAACTTTGTGTGTGAAAAAAACAAGAAAATAAAGGGATTACATGTGCTAGTACATAAAAAAATGAGAACGAAAGAGTGCAAAATAAATAAAAAGAGAGCTAAACCAAAAGGCATGTAAAGAAAAGCATTCAACAAAAAAAATCTAAAGCAATAAACATAAAAGGAGCAAACTTTAACAAATACAAAGTGAAAGAAACTAAAATACATTAAGCTAAATTTGAAAATGTCTTACAACCAAGGTATAGGGATTAAAAATGCAAATAAACCTAAGCTACAATGATAATTAACTTAACTAACACTAAGAATAACTAAAACAAGAAGAAAAGTTAATGAGAAATATAAAATCTACAGCTAAGGGAATGAAAAATAAAAACCTTATAAGAAGAAGAAAAAAAGCTAAGAGAAAGCCTAGAGAAAACTAAACCTAAACTAAGGTAATGTGGCATATTCTCTCTCTTAGCCAATTTTTGGCTAATATAACAGCTATTCTAATCCAATTTATGTGCCCAAAATACCCTTGAATGATCCTTCATTGGTTGGTGTTTCGGGTGGACAAAGATTACCCTTTTTGTCCAATTTTGTACCTTCACGATATTGGTATCGCGATACCAATGAGGAGGATATCGCGATACCTCGGATAGTTTTGAACTTGGGGGTCTTCTTGGAGGGTGGATATCGTGATACCCAAAGTGGATATCGCGATACCACTGAAGGATGGTCTCCAATCTTCAAGTCTGTTGGAGGTATCATGATTTCAAGGTTTAGATATTGCAATACCCTCTCTTTTGGTGTCATTTTCACTCATTTTCAACCTCCAACATGTCCTTACATCAATCAATCACGCATTAGGGTCCCCAGTGGCACTATTGGTCAAATTGGGTCTCAAAATGAGTAAAAATAAGACATTTACACTTATTAACTTAAAAATCTAAGAATTACAAAAAAAAAAAAAACTACAGAAAAGACGCTACTTTGCTTGAGAATAAGCTCCTTAGATTTTACATTTCCCATAAACTTTTCTTCTTATTTTAGTTGTTCTTAGTGTTAATTAAGTTAGTTATCACTGTAGCTTAGGCTAAGGTTGATTTGCGTTTTTAGTCCTTGTACCTTGGTTGTAAGACATTTTCAAATTTAGTTTAATGTATTTAAGTTTCTTTCACTTTGCATTTGTTAAAGTTTGCTCCTTTTATCTTTATTGCTTTAGATTTTTTTTTTTTGTTGAATGCTTTTCTTTACATGTCTTTTAGATTTTCTTTCATAAAAATCTTAACTTTTATATTTTTCTTAAGCTTTACTTTCATGGCTTTTTTTCTTTTCTTTTCATTTCCAGGGTTGTTAGTTTTATTTTTAGCATGAGTAGCTAAACCTTTAAGGGGGTTGGTTGATGGAAATATGGTTAGCTGATTTTTGAATAAAGGACCAAATTGTAATAAATGGGATTAATTTGAATGAACTTAAAAATTTAGGATTGATGACCCTAAGGGAACATTAAGGCAAGTGAAACTGAAAGGAGATCTTGTTGGGCACCAATTCATTAGTCCGGGTTAACAGATGAGATCGAAACATAATCCAAATTAATTTTTCTAACTTGATAAAATGGAGACTGAGTGGTAAAATGGAGTCATTTTGGGAGACTGAGTGGTAAAACGGAGTCATTTTGGGAGTTTAAGTGATTTGGATCCCTAATTCAAGAATTAGTAAACCACATCAATGTCAACCAACCACCAATTGTTATTTAATTGTTAATTTTGTAACTTTGCATGTTTTACAATTTAGTTCTTGCTAGCTAAATAGTAAAGTAGATTCATTTCTCTTAATTTTATGATTTTATGTAATATAGTTTTTTGCGATTAGTTGGTTAGGCTCTTTATTTTACATGCACATTATTTAGAAAATGTTCAATCCACGATTCTCATGAGTTCGATCCTTGAGACACTTTAGTGTTCCATTGTAACACTACAAATATTACAACTGATTTGTCACACTTGCAGTAAAGCCGCAATTTTTATATCTTATTTTAAATTCCCAAGTGTTGATTTATCTCTCTCTCATTGATAGAGAGAGAGTCTCTACTTAACTGAAGGGAAAGGTGAATGGACACGTAAGTTTGATGCTGAGTTTCTAATTTTGTTTTCACATGTTAGACTATCACCTAAGGCCAAGATGTGGTTCCAATTTATTTGCACTTGTATACACCCTGAGGTAAATGTGGCTAAGATCAATGTTTTTGTAGCCACTATGTTTATGCCATTGTGCAGAAGGAAAAACTTTACATTGGAACCTGGATATACTGAAGTAGGATCCGTTGTGTTCGTAAGAAGAAAATAGGGCTAGTTTTTCCACATCTTGTGACAGCCCTATCTAAGCAAGCGAAAGTTCCTATGGGTTGGTCTGAACTATTTCTGCAGTCATCAAATAATCTGATATGAGAGTTCAGTGAAAGAAAGTTTATCAATTTTTTAAAACGAAAGTGAGATTTTGATGCCCAACAAAGTTCAGATGAAAGTTACCTTCTTGACTCAAAATGGATAATTCGATGGATGCAAGATTTAGGGCTGATTTATGTGGATTATGCACGAAGACACGGCCTGCGAATGCCACAGATCCCACCTATCAAATAAAACTTATGACTAGACAACAACAACAAAATTATTGAAGAGGTCCTAGAAGAGGAAGAAAAGGTCGAGGCATCCAAACAGGTCTCCTACTGAATTTGAACTATTTTTTTTCAGATTTGTAAATTTTAAACTTGGATGAATTTTATTTTGCTTAGTTAGATTTTTTTTTAACTGTGAAAAAAATATGTTTCATTCTGTGAAGGAACTCCACATTTTTTACGGCACGACATATTAGACCAAACCAACGAGGAGGAGAAAACCCAATAATTCTAAAGGCACTTTCACACCAAAGCAGGTAATCTCGTTCCTTAATTATTTTTAAATGTACATTAGAGACAATAAAGTGTGGTGGGTGACATAGAATTTTTAAAATTTTCTGTTTATTTTTGTTTAGTTTATTAGCTTTTATTAGTTAAATTTTTTTTCTTGTGTGTTTTATTTGTGCTCGAGCTTGTAGAAATACAAGTGATCAGTTAGAAGCATGTAAATAGGTTGTTTGTTTAAACTGTAAATTTAGCCTTAGAATAAACAATTTTAGGTTGTTTGCATTTAGGCTAGTTAGTTCAATTTGTTAAACTGTGAATAAGAAAATTGAGTTAAATGTACCAAATGAGAAAGGTAAGCATGAGTAGGCATATACGTTTGTTTGAATTATAGGTTGTTTAAATTCAAATACTCAATTATTGAATCTGTGTTTATTGAAACGGTATAATATAAGAAGTATAAAATCCTTGTAAGTATGTGCTTAAAATTAAAATTAAATAAGGGACCAAAAGCATTGTGAGGGTTAAAAGCAAAGCGAGCGGCATAAAAGCATAGAACGGTTAAAAGCCAAGGGAGTGAAAAGTGATCACAGTGAAATAAATCAAAACATGAGAAATTGATAAAATCTCACTCATATTGACACAAATACTCATGAATTTCTTATACTTGTAAATATTGTAATAGAGTTCAAAGCATGGATAAAAGAAATTGAGTATGTAGAATTCAAATTACATGTATTCTTCAATCGTAAATGCTATACTCGTGTGTACATTTTGATGGAGTCATATGTTTAACTCTCTTTGACTTGTTTGCCTTGTAATATATTGAACTAGCATGTTTGAATGTAAAAATTGTAAGTCGTCTAGACATCTAGCTAGAATTGTAACACCCCAAACCAGGTCTATGCGTTAAGACGAGATTTGGTTTGTTACATCGATCTATCATTCATTTAATACTCTAAAGTTTTAGGTAAACAGTTCTATAAAACCTTTCGAAAATGATGTTTAGTTGAAAATTTAGAAAAATGATTTAAAATTTGATGAATTAAGAAATACTAGTTTGAAATCTTATCATTTAGTACTTTAATTGTTTAAATCTTTAAAGTAGTTTTTAAAGAGTTCAAAAGGATTTAAAAACACGAATAGTTAAAGCATCTTCAACGTTTTAAAGGAATTAAATCCATCCACACACATAAAAATCCATAAAAGTATTAATAGAGGCCTTATTACATCATACCCAAAATAGTAATTAAAAGAAATTACTTAATAAAAGTTCATAGTTTATAAAAACCCATATTCGTAGTATGGCCTCCATGAAGTCATCCTCGACCCAAGCCTCCGTCAATTTCCATTACCTGAAATGGTTAAAAAGATAGAGTGAGTTACTCAGAACTCAGTGTGTAACTCACTTACCACGTTCATTGAGCCGGATAATCAAGGCATTGTTTTGGGCTTGAGCCCATTTACGAATATAATATAATAAATTAAATGCATGCAAAATGAAATTTCCCAACCAAACCTAATTTCTATCCGCTACACACCCCCGTACGAACCAACATACCTGTGGGGATCAAGTCAACCCACCCCGCCAACACACCAATCGTAGGCAATAAGCCGTTTTAAATATATTGTGGTGCACCACCGAACTAGATTGTGACAAAGTCACCGAACTAGAGGCATTAAGCCATTAAAATTTTGTGGCAAAGCCACCGAACTAGATTTTTGGCAACAGGCCTTTCTTCTCTTCATCAGTTATCCCAACCCATGCAATCAGGTATGCATAACAATTTATATCCATGTAATAATTTAACAAAAGGCCTACCATACATGTGAGTCTATATTACAAATTTTCATTTGAGCCCATAAGATAAAATAACATTTAGCCCATTTAGCAATCTAGCTAACTTGGGCCCATATATCAATCTAGTAGATTTTCGGCCCATTTAACGATCTAGCAAATTTTCGGCCCATTTAACGATCTAGCAAATTTTCGGCCCATTTAACGATCTAGCAGTTTTCGGCCCATTTAACGATCTAGCAGTTTTCGGCCCATTAATTTAACGGTTTTCATACATTTACACAAAAGTGTTAATTACTATGTATTTTCCGATTTTGCCATCTTTACGATTTTATCCCAATACTTACGGTTTAGTATCTAACCCGAGAGATAAGTGTGAAGTTACACACCTGGTTACTGAGAGAACTAGACTTTCCCGCTCGTCGATACCCTCAAAATTTCGAACCACTTCTATTTGTGGTTTCTCCTCGATTGATGGTTCGTTACCCGATAAAAATCCACGAACAAACAAAGGTTTGGGAGTACGAACGATTTCAAACAACTGATTCTCCTCGGATGAGCGTCCACAACCCGGTGGAAAATCCCGGATTCCTGAAACAGTCCTTTGCTTAAACTTAGGGGGAATAGCGGAACCACCCCTCTTTCAAACACTATTCACCACCCTTTTCGTCCCTATTTTGATTATTTCTAATGAAAAAAGATCATGAGTCCGACTAAATATATCAAAATTATGACTAACGGTTACAAGGGTGAGATTGCCTTACCACGAAATATCCTTGTTCCACAATATGCGAATTGAGCGATCGTCCCTAAATTGAAATCGAGTTATAATCCATCTATATCAAAATGACGAGTAATATGAGAATCTTTGAATAAACTCCTTACCTTAACTCTTTAGATCGATTCCAACGATTTACTATACTCACGAACACTTGAGTTTCGGTCCTCCAAAATCACACTATTGTCCACGATTGAAAAAGAAACGTTTGAGAAGAATACCTATGTATAGTAGGAGATTCGGCTATGAATAACAAAGGAAGGGAAAAATGGTTCGGCAATGGAGCAATCTAGCATTCGGCCATGAGAGAAAATAATGAAGAAAATTTAGTTGAGAAGAAAGTAGAAGGATGAAGGAAGAAGATGATGTTGATTCGGTTTTCAAGAGAGAAAAGAGAAAAGAAAAGAGATGAGTTTAGAAGTAAGGTACATTCGGCAATGGGGAAAAGGAGAAGGAAACGAAAATGATCTTAGCTTTGGTATTTCGGCCAAAAGAGAAAATGTCTTGAGATTCTAAGCAAAAAAAATGTGTCCAAATGGTAACATGAAATGGTCAAAAACAAAGCTTACCAAAAGCTCAAATTCGGCTAAAAGAAAGGTTGAGAAGAGAATTGCAAATTTTGCACAAAAATGCTAGAAATGACCAAAAGCTAACTCCTAATCCTAGCCAAGCTACTAACACATTCGGCCAACCCCCCTTAGTCCACAATGCCGTCCATGTTCATGGTCAAAATGGCCATGAAGAAGTTACCAAAACATCAACCTTGATTCAAGCCTTGCAATCCTCCATTTTCCTAAAGTTTGAGAATCTTATCCCCAAAATCAAGCCATTCCATCCCTTAAATCATGTTTGCCATAAACCTTAATATCCTTACCATAAAAATTTAGTCCATCTTATCCATGTTTGATGCTTGGCCGACACATGCTAGGAAAAACCAAAAATAAAAGCTCCTAAATTGCATGCTAGGAGATTCGAACCTCTCCCCTCAAGTCCAACTTATGGCGCCATCACCACTTTGCCAATTACTCATCATATGCTAATTTTAGACACTTAAATTAACTTAAGTATCAGTGTCACTTGATCCACTTCAATAAATTCTCAATACTAAAAATTATTCTATACCAGAATACTTCTATGCCCTTTTCAAGGCTATAATAAACACGAAAAAGAAGAAAGGAAAATTTTCATTCATAAGCTAAACACCAAAACATGCAATATATCGATACTCGGATTTTTAGGATGTTACAAGAATTACCTGTTTAACAAATCTTCTTATTATTAATGCTCCAATCCAATCTCATGTACAAAGCATGCTCGAGTACTTTTGCTTTATTTTTATTTTCTTTTTGTTTTTATCTTTTTTGCTTTAGGACAAGCAACGACTTAAGTGTGGGGGTATTTGACCTGCCACAATTTTTAGTGGCAATTTAGATACTTTTCGGCACTTGACGAGCTTGTTTTTAAGTCATTTCGTGTTTAATTATTGCATTTTTAGTTTTTATAGCTTAGATTCAATTTATTGAAAAATAAGCATTTTTACGCATAATTTTGAGTTAGTTGACCATTTGAGCCAAGACAAGCCTTAAGGTAGTTTTAACTATTCAATTGAGTGTGCAGGACACCTAATTTTAGGCCCAAAGACATCAGAAATAATAGTTGAGTCGCAACACAAGCTTCCGGAGTCGCAACACAACAAGACAAGCTCCAGATCTCACATTCAAAGTTGTGTGTCATGACACGCATAAGCCTGTGTAGTGACACAAATCTGACGAAAGGGAAAAAATTAATTAAGGGTGTTTTCGTCTGCACAATACATTTTTAGCCTAATCAAGGCATTGTAATTGACCTAAGTGGGCAACTAATGCTGCCTATAAATAGTTAAGTTGATGTTAAGCCAATGAGGAGGCTATTAGGTTAGAATTTAGATTTTAGTTAGTAGATTTAGTTTTAATTAGAATTTTAATTAAGTCTTTATTTTCTTTTCTAAACAATTTATTTTCTTGTTCGTCAACTTGGATTCGATTTGAGTCCAAAACTTTGTTTTTAAGTATTTTTTTATATTTTTTTAACTTCTTGATTGTCAACATTTATATCTTGCTAGCTGTTAAAGGATTTCACGGAACCGAGTGCATTCAACCTATCGAACCAATTAATTTCTATCTTTCTCTCATTTTAGTTTATTTGTGTGTTTGCATGATTAAATTATTGCTAGGGAAAATGGTAATTAAATCCTTGAGTGGTTGACCACCTCCAAACGTGCGAACGTGTAGAATTAAAATCGTGCAAATAAAAATATAAATATTTAACTGTGGTATCTGCAAGCGTATATGTCAAATTGTAATATAGTATTGTGTTACAATAGAACACTGGTAAGTATTCCAAGGATCATATATAAGGGATTGCAAATTGGAGAAATTATTATTAAATTAATTATAGAAAATAATTACTAATCTAATCGAGTCACGAATTAGTAGTGTGAATCCAAACTAAAATATTAATTAAACTAAGTAAATTACTTAACCTAAATTAACCTAATGAAATTTTCTATTCCTCGTGTCAATAATGTGAGCCTCTGGCCTATGATCGATTAAATCTGTAATTAATAAATAGAAGATTAACTAATTTTAGAATTTGGTTTTTAATATGAATTAGCTATTAATTAACTAGTATTGCCTCCTGACCTCCACTAATTAATTTATCGACACATACTCGCTTTCTCCATCGAGATAAATTATGATTTACTCGGTAAACTTGTCTCCCAACCTCGTTTAACCTTTGATTACTTCTTAGGGTTATCAAACCTAGGGTTTAAGAACACATAACTTATACCAACTAATTCTATGATGAACCCTTATTCTTTTATTAATTAATCGACTTAATTAATTAATCAGTTCAATAAATGAATCAGGCAAGATGTGAATAAAGCAAAAGATTTATTCTAATATTCATACAAACATTAATTGATCAGGATAGCTAAATATAAATAAAAGAATAAAATAGAAGAGTAAAGAGAATTCTCATTGATGAATCTATTGAAGAGCGAATCCAGAGCAATTTCCGCTCTCAATTGTCTTCACATCGGAATAGAAAAGTTCTGACTAAGCAAACATAAAAGAAAAGAAAACTAAAAACTGAATAAAACAGTCTCTGTCTAAAACTATGTGTGAAGATAAATCTAAATTTTTTGTTCTAAGTAGAATAGTATTACAACCTAATATAGGCTAAAAAGTGGCTGGAATCATAGTCCACTAAAATAGGAAACAAAATTCCTACTAATTAGGAATCCAAATAGAACAAGAAAGTCAATAAATTACAATAACTAATTCCAGATTGATGGGGAGTGTAGAAAAAGATATCAACATTTTTTTTATTTAGAAGATTAGATTTAGTTTCTGATTATTAAGTAGCACCGGTGTAGATCTCCACTTCACAGTTTGCACACTTCCTGAATAGTAGACCATGTCCTGGAGTCATTTTTAAATACCTCAAGATTATGTTGACTACCTCTAAATAATATTCAGTTTGATTGTTCATATGTTGACTGACCACAGTGACTGAATATATGATATCAGACCTAGTGTGAGATAGATAGATGAGCTTTCCAACTAGCCGTTAGTACCTTCCCTTATCTACTGGACAACTTCCTTCACTTCAGTTCAATCTTTTTGTCGAATACATAGGTGTGTCAATTGGTTTGCATCCAAGTAGCCTTGTCTCACTTAACAGATCCAAGATGTATTTCCTCTGAGATACGACAATCCATTCCTTAGAGCAAGCCACCTCCATTCCTAGGAAATACCTGAGAGTCCCAAGATCCTTGATCTCAAATTCTATTGCCAGCAATTTTTCCAAATTCATAATCTCCTCAAAATCATCTCCTATCAAGATGATATAATCCATATAAACTATGAGATTAACCTTCTTCCCTCCTATTCTACTTTTAACAAAAAAGTGTGTGATCGGTTTGACACTGTTGATATCCATTGGCTATCATTGTTTTAGTGAATCTTTCAAACCATGCATGAGGAGATTGCTTCAAGCCATACAAAGACTTCTTCAGTTTGCAAACTAGATTGTTGTTTGACTTGTTTTCTAAACTAAGAGGAATAGTCATGTAGACTTCTTCAAGATCCCCATCTAGGAATGCATTTTTAATATTCAATTGATACAATAGCCAATCTTGATTAACTGTAAAAGAAAGTAAAACTCGAACACTGTTAAAGTTTGCCACAGGTGAAAACGTCTCCTGACAGTCATTTTCGTAAGACTGAGTGAACCTTTATTCCACAAGTCTGGCCTTGAATCTCTCGACACTTCCATCAGCACTATACTTGATAGTAAATATCCACTTGCATCCAATTGTATTCTTACATGGAGGTAACTTGACAAGATTCCATGTGTTGTTACTTTCCAATGCTCAAATCTCCTCTTCTACTGCCTTTTTCCATGCCTGACTCTTGAGAGCCTTTTGGATAGAATTTGGCACCTTCACACTATCCAGATTTGTGACAAAGGCCCTATAAAGATACAATAGTTTCCAATATGCAACATAATTCCCAATCGGAGGTTCAGTGCACCCACACACATATTTTTTATGAGTAATAGACATATTTAAATAATCAACAATTGGAATAGGAGGATCATGCTATGAAGGATCCTTACCATCATAGACATCAGTTGCAGTAGGACTCGGTTCTTATGATTGAGAATGTTGAATTTGCATAGTTTCCTCTGTATGCTTGGTTGGTATTTTTCTTATATAGACATAAATCTTAGAAGGATTAGATGTGCCAAGTTGTGGAAAATTTGAGTCGATTGGCTCTGTGGGAATGAGAATCGGGGTTGTTTGTGTTTCATTGATAGGGACAATGAATGGATCAGTGATTGAATTTGATGGATTGAAAAATGTTTTAATGTCTTGAAGGAGATCCCAATTCTAATATTCCTTTGAAGTCTCCCTTTGAATGTCAGATTTTGGAAAGAAAGATTGGTTTCAAGAAAGGTAACATCCATGGAATTGTACACTTTTCTAGTAATGGGTGAAAAACACTTGTGGCCTTTTTTATTAGGAGAATAACCAAGGAAAATGCACTTGAGAGACTTAGGATCAAGTTTGGTGCAATAATTGTGGTGGATATGAACAAAGGATGTGCAACCAAAGACCTGTAATGGTAGGTTTGTAGAAAAAAAGAGTGTATGAGGATATGAAGAGATGAGAACCTAATGAAGTGACTAAAATTTGAGGACACAACTTGTCACACCCCAAATTTGGTGGATTCGAGAAGAAGGTGAATAGACGTGGATGTTACCTATTTTGGCACACTATGGTAGCATAGTCTGTCATTTTATAGGCTTCTGGCAAACTAAAGTTGGCACATAAAGTATCCACCCGTATTAGTATCTAAGGATTTTATCTATGGGTATTCTTCAATTGAAGAAAGGGTACGACAAATGAAGGGTACACCTTAGAGTTTTGATTGAACATGAAGTGCCTACTAAGTATTTGAGAAAACTATAAGAGACTAAAGTGTCTTTAAGACAACGCCATACGCGAGTCATCATCAAGGTGTAACACGCTTGGTTTGCATGAACACTGTTCAAGTTGGTTCTCGTAATGGGATTAGTTGAGGGTCGATTGGACTGATTTGAATCTTTTCTTGAATGGCCAATCTTTAAACGTTAACTTCACCAGATTTTCCTCTACTTGCCCTAGGTTTTTCTTCTTTCTATTCCATTTGTAAAGATTCACTAAGAAAAGCTGAGTATATGTATATTTATGGTAAGAAGAGAACAGAGAGATGGTTTTTCTTCTTTCTGTTCCACCCTTTGGTTCTTCTTCTTAGGTCTAAACATTCTTTTCCTCTTTGCTAACCTGGAATTTAAGGTTTTTGGGTTAATCGGTGGATGTTTCAACCTCCTAGTAAGTCTGATAGCTCTACATATTATGATTTTGAAAGAGTGAGTGTAACACCCCTTACCCGTGTTCGACGCCGGAATAGGGTACGAGGCATTACCGAAACAAAACACATACAGTCGTACTAAATCGAGACATAAAATTTACATCCAAATTTAAAACTTTTCAATTTTCATCACACACTCATTCAACCTAGTCATGCATCTCATAAATTACATCATCATAAACATATAACTTGATCAATAATAGCCAACATCAATGGCCTTCTATCAAATAACATAGGCCAACATTTTAGGCCAAATCAATTATGACACATAACAAAATAACCAAGTCCTCTATACATGCCATAATTCAAAATATTGATTTCAAAATACCAAAAGAGTGTTGATAGTGTGGATGGATCTCCGACGATCTTCGAATCCCGAGCTAGCTCGGTGACACTATAAAACAAGGGAAAAGAGAAGGGAGTAAGCATATAGCTTAGTAAGTAAGTATGTAAATAATAAAAAATTTATTAACATGCCTTTAACAATCCTCATAATATGTTCTCAAGATAATGCAATCATAATTACACATAGTTCCACCATTTACTCATGTCCATCTTAAGTTGTCTACTCGAGTTATAGTCACTAAATTATTTATATCTCGAGCTACAGAACTCAAATTTAAGATCTGTTAATTTTCACTAAAACTAGACTCAAATATATTCTTACCATAAAATTTTCAGAACTTTTGGTTTAGCCAATAAGTACATTTTATTTTTTAAAGTCTCCCCTATTCTGCTGTCTGACAGTTTCATCCCTTCTTCGCTAAAAATTAATTATCTCTTCGTACGAGATTTGGATGATGTTCTTGTTTGTTTCTATTGAATGTAGGCTCATTTAGAAATTTAAGAATATAAATTATAAACCATACATATTTTTATACAATTTTTAGTGATTTTACAAAGTTGGAACAGGGGATTATGAAATCATTCTGACCCTGTCTCACAAAAATTCAAATATCTCACTATATGAAATTCTTTCGCTTACACTGTTTCTTTTATGATAAAATAGACTCAATAAGCTTTAATTTTATATCTTATTCAACTTCTACTTCAATTTCCACCATTTTTGGTGATTTTTCAAAAGATAAATAACTAATGCTGTCCCAAAACTGTTTTCTTGCAAATTTCTTTGTATTAACTTTTATAGTAACACTTACCCCATATCAAACTTACCAAAGTCCGATCACCTATCGAGCACATTGCTCATAAATTGACACACACATACCTGCACTTATTCATCACTTAGTCATATTCGTTTATACTTAGTCATTTCCCGTTGAACGCATTGGAATAATAACGGATACACGGAAATTTGCACATAAGTGCCACACTTGTAGCTAAAGATACTTCATATCACACTTTTCACATAGGCTCGCTCTCAAGCTAATCACATTCACGGGTCTACTCAAACAAGCTGTCAGTCATACGTAACTACTCAGTGCTGCTCACACAAGCTGTCAGGTATCCGCAACACATGTCGGATTACCCAGCCACTGGTAGAACTTATAGGACCAGCACCCGTTTCACATAGTCACAATCTCGGGTCTGCTCACACAAGCTGTCAGTCATGACGAAACTACACGGTGTTGCTTACACAAGCTGTCGAGTATCCGTAACACATGCTGGATAACTCAGCCACTGGTAGAATGTATGGACCAGCACCCAGGTCACTTATTTCACTTAGATTTCACATAGGTTTCTAGTGAACATGTCACTCGTATCCATTTTTATTCCTAAGGTTCAACCAGGAAATTTCTCACTTGTTGATATTTTGTCAATTACATCAAATATTCAGCCACAATTCATACCATTTATCAAAATATGAAAACGTAAGTAAAAATGATGCATTATTTACATACAAACTTACCTCGATGCAAAATATCAAGAATTTGCTATTTAGTCCACAACCTTTTCTTTTCCCAGATCAAGGTTAATTCCTCGTCTTTCTTGATAATGGAGCTTGGAAGCTTGAAACACCCTAGCTATGTCTTCCTCATGTGAATTTCGGCCAAGGGGTTGAAGATGAGCAAAAATTGGCTTTTAATTTGGCTTTTTAATTCATTTAATCACCAAATTACTAAAATGCCCTTAACTTAAAAATATTCTATTTCACCTATTTCATGTCCATTTTTGTCGAACAAATTAACCAATGGTCTAATTACCTTTTAAGGACCTCCAATTTAAAATTTCATAGCAATTAGACACCTCTAGCTTCTAGAACTCAAGTTTTGCACTTTTTACAATTTAGTCCTTTTGACTAAATTGAGTGCCCAAACATCAAAATTTTCGAACGAAATTTTCCCGAAATCATTCCATAAAATTTCAGTAAGAATATTAAATTTTTTCTCGTCGGATTTGTGGCCTCGAAACCACTATTCCGACTAGGCCCAAAATCGGGCTGTTACAACTCTCCCCCCTTTAGGGATTTTCGTCCCCGAAAATCTTACCGGAAAAGAGGTTTGGGTACTGTTTTCTCGTGGCTTCCTCCGGTTCCCACGTAGCCTCTTCTACTCCATGTCTTTGCTACAACACTTTCACTAAGGCTATACTTTTATTTCTCAACTGTTTAACTTCCCGAGCCAAAATCTTAATCGGTTCCTCATCATAGGTCATATCCGGTCGAATCTCAATCTCTGTCGGAGAAATCACATGTGAAGGATCAGAACGATAGCGTCGCAACATCGACACATGAAACACATTATGAATTCTTTCTAACCCTGCCGGTAAAGCTAACCGATATGCCACTAGTCCAATCCTTTCGATAACCTCATACGGCCCAATAAAACGTGGACTCAACTTGCCCTTTCGGCCAAATCTCAAAATCTTCTTCCATGGAGATACTTTCAGAAACACTTTATCACCCACCTAAAACTCAATTTCTTTTCTTTTCAAATCCGCGTATGACTTTTTTCGATCTGAAGCAGCTTTTAGACAATCACGGATTACATTCACTTTCTCCTCGGTTTCTCTAACTAAATCAGCCCCGTGAATCTGTTTCTCACTGAGCTCGGTCCAATACAAAGGAGTTCGACACTTGCGACCATATAATGCTTTGTACAGTGCCATCTGTATACTCGACTGATAACTGTTGTTGTAGGCAAATTCAACCAAAGGTATATATTTCTCCCAACTACCTTCGAATTCTAAAACACAACATCGGTGCATGTCTTCAAGAACTTGAATTACTCTTTCGGATTGACCGTCAGTTTGCGGATGAAACGCGGTACTAAAATTCAATTTCATACCCAAGGCTTCTTGCAACTTTTTCCAAAACCTCGAAGTAAATCTCGGATCTCTATCCGAAATAATAGACATAGGTACTCCGTGCAATCTCACAATTTCATCAATATACAACTCAGCCAACTTATCAAGTGAGTAGTCGGTACGTACCGGTATAAAGTGAGCCGATTTCGTCAATCTATCAACCACAACCCAAACGACATCTTTCTTTTTCGGAGTCAGAGGCAAACCTGTCACAAAATCTATCGTGATTCTATCCCATTTCCACTCAGGAACCATCACTGGTTGAAGTAAACCCGAAGGCACCTGATGCTCGGCTTTCACTTGTTGGCAAATCAAACACTTTGTTACAAACTCAGAAATGTCTCTTTTCCTACTCGGCCACCAATATAATTTCTTCAAATCACTATACAATTTTGTACTACCCGGATGAACTGACAAACAACCACTGTGTGCCTCATGTAAATTTTCCGAATAAACTCATCATCTTTTGGTACACATACCCTATCACGGAACATCAAGCAATCATATGATCCGATTCAAAAATCTAAATTACTACCCGATTCACACTGAACTCTTTTAACTTGCATTTCCCTGTCTTTCTTTTGAGCTTCACAAATTTGCTGATGAAATTACGGTCTAGCCCTCAACTCGGCCAAAATTGAACCGTCGTCAGACAAAGCCAAACTTGTACTCATAGCTCTCAAAGCATACAAGGATTTTCTGCTCAAGGCATCTGCGACTACATTCGCTTTCCCCGGATGATAATCAATCACTAACTCATAATCTTTCAATAATTCGAGCCACCTCCGTTGTCGCAAATTCAAGTCCTTTTGATTCATCAGATACTTCAAACTTTTGTAATCGGTGAAGATTCGGCATTTCTCACCATACAAATAATGACGCCAAATCTTCAAAGCAAAGACGATGGCGGCCAATTCCAAATCGTGAGTCGGATAGTTCTTCTCATGCGATTTTAGCTGTCTCGAGGTATAAGCTACTACTTTGCCCTATTGCATCAACACACAACCAAGACCATTCAATGATGCATCACAATAAATCACAAACTCTTTTCCCGACTCAGGTTGTACCAAAACCGGTGCTTCAGTAAATCATGCTTTCAACTTCTCGAAACTTTGCTGACATTTATCGGTCCATTCAAACTTAACATTCATTTGCAATAACTTAGTCATAGGAGAGGCAACCATCGAGAATCCCTCGAAAAAACGTCTATAATACCCAATGTAACACCCCTTACCCGTGTTGATGCCGAAACAGGGTACGAGGTGTTACCTAACTTAAACACATATTAACATACATTTTCGGGTCATAAAAGTTCGTTCAAATTTAAAACTTTTCAAACTTTGTCTTAAAATCTCTAATATGAGCCTACGAGGCCTAAAACACACTTTAGAAACGGTTCGGGACCAAACCGAGTTCTTTAGAAAACTTTGGAAAATGTCACTAAAAATAGGGGCACACGCCCGTATGGAAGGGCGACACGCACGTATGACCTAATAACATGGCCATGATGAAGGACCGTGTAACTCACACGGCCTAAGCATATAGGGACACGCCCGTGTCCATTTCCCGTGTGGATTTAATTCTCAATTCAAACCTACAGGGGTTTTCACACGGCCTGGCACACGCCTGTGTCCATGGCCCGTGTCCCTCACACGGCCATGACACGCCCGTGTGTTAAAACCTTGACATTTTGTTTCTGATGTCAGCAACATTTTAGGGTCACACGGCCAAGGTACACGCCAGTGTACTAGGCCATGTGGTGAATTCAATTTCGCATTTACGGTGTAGACTTCACACGGCCTGGGCACATGCCCATGTATTATGGCCGTGTCATCCACACGGTTGAGATACACACTGCGCCTCCTCGGCGTGTGGTTACTCACGGGCATTCTGCTTTACCAAATTAAGGTGCAGGGGACACACGGCCGGACTACACATACACTCGGGGCGGCCAGGTGTGTCATAGACGGCCTAGACACATGCCCGTGTGTCTACCCATGTGGACAAAAACAAGGCTATTTACCAAGCCCTTTTGCCACCCTTACTTTCACCAAGATAAGTCACAACCAAGGCATACACACATATTTCACCATGCAAATTGCACATTCATGAAAAAAAAAATCATCATTTGCATATATCAATAACAAGTATTAGCCATCATCCATGGCCTTATACAAAATGAATCAATCTTCAAAACAAGCCAACACATTTTGCCAAAACAATATGACACTTAACAAAAGACCAAGTCCCTATACATGTCATACTCAAAATGATAAATCTAACTATACCAAATGTTTAGAATGATAGTGTGATCGAGCCTCCGACGTCCTTTGATCCCCGAGCTAGCTTGGCGATACTATAAGAAAATGGAAAGGAAAGGGGTAAGCATAAAGCTTAGTAAGTTGCATGTAAATAAGTAACAACATCTATCATGCATCTTTAAACACATGGCATATTATATACCAGCACAACATTCTTGATTTAACAATGGTAGACTTACTACATGTTTACACACCGCAAGTATAAGTCAAAATTACAAGATCGTCCCGAAATCATTCTCATAGATAGAACTTACTCAATCTCATCCTTACCATTTAAGGAATCATAACTAAGCTCATAACTCATGAGTTTCGTGTAAGAACCTGTACCACTTACAATATGATTATATCCTTTCATATCTTTATCATAAACTTTACATAATCTGTGGAAACATTTGGAATACTAAAGGATATCCTATAAGCCTCACACAAAAGGGTAAAATGTCGATGCCATGTCCCAAACATGGTCTTACACTAGCTCTCGTCTCAATGCCGATGCCATGTCCCAGACATGGTCTTACATTATCACACAAATCAACGCTGATGCCATGTCCCAGACATGGTCTTACACTGGCTCTCATAATGTGGCCGATGCCATGTCCCAGACATGGTCTTACACTAGCACACATATCACCCAAATGTCATGGCATGGATATCCAATCTATTCCTAAGGTTCAACCGGGAGTATACCACATCAAATTTCGTCATGCATATTCATAACAATAATCAAACATTTTATGCAATATCAATTTTTTAATACATAATAACAATAGAATTGTATTATTTACGTATAACTTACCTCGGTATACAAAATATGGGCGACTAGTTCGATTTAGTCCAATAGCTTAGTTTTCCCTCGGTCTAGGTCTGGACTCCGTTTTTCTTGATCTATAATGAAAAATTCACTTATTTAATCACTACATTAATCAAGACAATCCAAAATTCCTACTTTGGCAAAATTACCGTTTTGCTCTTAGACTTTCACATAATTACGATTTTACCCCTAGGCTCGTAAAACAATTTTAATCAAATTTCCTCCTTTTACAAGCCTAGCCGAATCTTTATTGCTCTTATAGAAACTCAAAATTTTTAATTATTTCACACATTTACAACCTATTTTATAAACTTCACAAAATCGTCCTTTTAGGTGTTTTCATGAAAATCCCTTTCACAAAAGTTGTTTATTTAACAACCAATATTCATTTTCTTCCATAAAATTTCAGCAAACAACATGAATACTCACATGTAAAACCCTAGACTCTCAACCATTTTGCAAAATAGTCCCTCCATTAGTTAGCTTAAGCTACAAGGGTCCCAAAAGTACAAAAATTATCAAGAATGACCATTAAAATCACTTACTTGCAAGGGTGAAGAGTTGCTGAAATTTCAAGCTTCCAAAACCCTTGTTTTTGCTAAATTTTTTGGTGGAAGAGGAAGAAGATGGGAAAAGATGATACTTTTTCTTTGTTTTATTTTATTTTATCAATTAAGTCACCTAAAATTTACCTAACCTTTGACCAATTTTCATGAATTAAAAATTCATGTCTAGCCACTATAATTTCATTGGTCTATTTACTCAATAAGGACCTCTACTTTAGTGTTCCATAGCTATTTAACACTTTTAGCTTGTAGAACAAAACTTTCGCACTTTATGCGATTTAGTCCTTTTTTAAAATTAAGCAAGAAATCACTAAAATTAATTCACCAAAATTTTCATGTACTCATATAATTATGCTATAACACATAAAATAATATTAAAATAATTTCTCAGGCCTCAGATTAGTGGTTTCGAAACCACTATTCTGACTAGCCCCAAAATCGGGTTGTTACACCCGGCTAAGCCCAAAAAGCTTTTAACCTCGAATATATTCTTTGGCGGTTTCCAATCAACTATTGCCGAAATGTTGCTCGGATCAACCCGAATATCATCACTCGAAACTCTATGTCCCAAAAATCTGACTTCACGAAGCCAAAACTCACGTTTACTGAATTTAGCAAACAATTTCTTCTCTCTCAAAATCTGCAACACCATTCTCAAGTGTTCGGCATGCTCAGACTCATCTCAAGAATAAATCAGAATATCATCTATAAACACAACCACAAACTTATCCAAGTATGGTCGAAAAATGCGATTCATCAAGTCCATAAAGATGGCAGGAGCATTAGTCAAACTGAAAGGCATTACAAGAAACTCACAATGTCCATACCTCGTTCTAAAAGCGGTTTTTGGCACATCCGACTCTTTAACTCTCAGCTGATAGTAACCAGACCTCAAGTCGATCTTTGAAAACACTGTCTCCCCTTTCAATTGGTCGAATAAATCATCAATTCTCTGCAACGGATACTTGTTCTTTATGGTCACCTTGTTAAGATGTCGATAGTCAATAAAAAGTCTCATAGATCCGTTCTTTTTCTTCACAAACAATACAGGAGCACCCCAAGGAGAAAAACTCAGTCTCACAAATCCCTTATCTGTCAACTCTTGCAAATGAGCTTTTAATTCTTTCAATTCAGTCGGAGCCATTCTATACGGAGCAATCGAGATCAGTGCAGTCCTAGGAAATAGATCAATGGCAAATTCAATCTCTCTAATCGGAGGTAACCCAGACAATTCATCTGGAAACACATCTGGAAATTCATAGACTACTGGCACTGATTCAAGCTTCGACCCGGACATCTCAGTATTCAACACATAAGCAAGATAAGCTTCACACCCTTTTCTCATGTATTTATGAGCAGACATGTGCGAAATCACCATAGGCAATTTATTTGATTCATCTGTTTCAACCCAAAGAATCTCACCATTTTCACATTTCAACTCAAGGGTTTTCTGTCTACAATTTACCTTGGCATCATGCAATGTCAACCAATCCATACCCAGAATAACATCAAACACATCAAATGGCAACAACGTCAGATTAGCCGGAAACAGTGACCTTGAATCATCAAAGGACAATTCTTGCAAAGCTTATCAACTAACACATATTTTCCTAAAGGGTTTGACACTTTAATCACAAATTCAGTAAGTTCAACAGGCAAACTCTTACTAGATACTAAATTCACACAAACATAGGAATGACTAGACCCGAGATCAATCAATGCAATAAAATTAGTATCATAAAGAGAGAATGTACCAGTAATCACATCGGGAGATGACACATCCTCACGGGCACGTATGGCATAAGCTCTAGCAGGTGCTCTCGCTTCTGACCTCACAGCTGAATCTTTCGCTATACTTTTACTGCTGCTCCAGTTCTGACATTTCTCGGTGGTCTACCTCTGCTGGCAGTATTACCCGGTCTAACACTCTGAAATTTTCCTTCTTCAACCTTCTTAGGGCAATCTTTAATATAGTGCTATCGAGAACCACACTTAAAACAAGCACGGCTAACCATATAACACTCGTCGGGGTGTCATGTGTCGTCTACCACAATGCTGACATTCAGGTCTATTGGATCTAACATTACCCACACTTGCCATTGAAGTAGCTTGAGTTTTAGAACCCGAATATGATCTCCCACGGTCTCGGTGCGAATACACAGCTGAAACAGTCAATCGAGGATTCATCTCTTTGGACTTCTTGGACTGAGATTAGAATGACTTACTCATTGGCCTCTTTCTTGCATCTCTGGCTTCAATCACAGCTTTTCTGTTTTCATTGTTCAGCTCTTCAGCTTTACAAGCTCGATCGACCAATACCACAAACTCTTTCAACTCTAAGATCCCAACTAGCAGTCGAATATCCTCGTTCAACCCATCTTCAAATCTCTTACACATAATGGCCTCGGTAGACACACATTCCTGGACATATTTACTGAGTCTAACAAACTCTCTTTCATATTCTGCCACAGACATTCGGCTCTGCTTTAACTCGAGAAACTCTTTACGTTTTTGATCAATGAACCGTTGGCTTATGTACTTCTTTCTGAATTCCTCTTGGAAGAAATCCCATGTAACCCTTTCTTTTGGAACCAGAGATACCAGTGTCTTCCACCAGTGATATGACAGTCCCTCAATAAAGATATAGCACACTTTAAACATTCTTCAGGAGTACAAGAAAGTTCATCAAATACCTGAATAGAATTCTTAAGCCAAAACTCTGCTTTCTCGGGATCATCATCTATGTTAGCCCTGAATTCTTCAGCCCCTTGCTTTCGGATCTTATCAACCGGAGGCTTAGTCAGTCTTACCATTTTTGTACCTTGAGGAACTACGAGAACCGGTTGGGGAATAGAAGGGGGTGGAGGAGGTTGAACATTCAGATTCGCTCGAACAAATTCTGTATACCAATTATTCATCATATGGAGGAAGGCTTCCCGAGCCTCATCTCCCTGACTATGTATTTCAGGTCTACTATCCACTGGCGTGGTCCCTTGCGCGGGAGCCGGTGCATTACTCTCATCATCATCATTTCTGCTCGGTCCATTTACTATATAAAAACACAATTTAAATTGTCAGGAGTCATCACACTATCACAGTATATTTATGGCATGTATAGCTATACTTTCACACAAGCTATGTTAGTCCGAGAACAGACTAAACCATAGCTCTGATACCACTAAAATGTAACACCCTTTATCTGTGTTCGACGTCGGAACAGGGTACGAGGCATTACCGAAACAAAACACATACAGTCGTACTAAACTGAGACATAAAATTTACATCCAAATTTAAAACTTTTCAAATTTCATCACACACTCATTCAACCTAGTCATGCATCTCATAAATTACATCATCATAAACATATAACTTGATCAATAATAGCCAACATCAATGGCCTTATACAAAATGAACTATCAAATAACATAGGCCAACATTTTAGGCCAAATCAATTATGACACATAACAAAATAACCAAGTCCTCTATACATTCCATAATTCAAAATATTAATTTCAAAAGACCAAAAGAGTGTTGATAGTGTGGATGGATCTCCGACGATCTTTGAATCCCGAGCTAGCTTGGTGACATTATAAAACAAGGGAAAAAAGAAGGGAGTAAGCATATAGCTTAGTAAGTAAGTATGTAAATAATAAACAATTTATTAACATGCCTTTAACAATCCTCATAATATGTTCTCCACATAATGCAATCATAATTACACATAGTTCCACCATTTACTCATGTTCATCTTAAGTTGTCTACTCAAGTCACAGTCACTAAATTATTTTTATCTCGAGCTACAGAACTCCAAATTAAGATCCGTTAATTTTCTCTGAAACTAGACTCATATATCTTCTTACCATAAAATTTTCAGAATTTTTGGTTTAGTCAATAAGTACAGTTTATTCTTTAAATTCTCCCCTATTCTGCTGTCTGACAGTTTCGACCCTTCTTCGCTAAAAATTAATTATCCCTTCTTACGGGATTCGGATGATCTTCCAATTTGTTTCTATTGAAGTTAGGATAATTAAGAAATTTAAGAATATAAATTATAAACCATAATTATTTTTATACAAGTTTTAGTGATTTTCCAAAGTCGGAATAGGGGATTCCGAAATAATTCTGACCTTGTCTCACAAAAATTCAAATATCTCAGAATATGAAATTCTTTCGCTTACACCGTTTCTTTTATGCAAAAATAGACTCAATAAGATTTAATTTCATATCTTATTCAACTTCTAATTCAATTTCCATCATTTTTGGTGATTTTTCAGAGACACATAACTGCTGCTGTCCCAAAACTGTTTTATTGCAAATTTTACTCTTTCATAATTTCTTTGTATTAACTTTCATAGTAACACTTACCCCATATCAAACTTACTAAAGTTCGATCACCTGTCGAGCACATTGCACATAAATTGACACACACATACCTGCACTTATTCATCCCTTAGTCATATTCGTTTATACTTAGTCATTTCCCGTTGAACGCATCGGAATAATAACGGATACATGGAAATTTGCACATAAGTGCCACACTTGTAGCTAAAGATACTTCATATCACACTTTTCACATAAGTTCGCTCTCGAGCTAATCACATTCACTGTCCGCTCACACAAGCCGTCGGTCATACGTAACTACTCGGTCTTTGCTCACACAAGGCCGCGGTATCCGCAACACATGCCGGATTACCCGACCACTCGTAGAACTTATAAGACCAAAGCACTGCTTCACATAGTCACAATCTCGGTCCGCTCACACAAGCCGTTGGTCATGACAAAACTACACGTCTTTGCTTACACAAAGCCGCCGTCGAGTATCCGTAACACATGCCGGATAACTCAGCCACCGGTAGAACATATGGACCAGCACCCAGATCACTTATTTCACTTAGATTTCACATAGGTTTCTAGTGAACATGTCACTCATATCCATTTTTATTCCTCGGGAAATTTCTCACTTGTTGATATTTTGTCAATTACATCAAATATTCAGCCACAATTCATACCATTTATCAAAATATGAAAACGTAAGTAAAAATGATGCATTATTTACATACAAACTTACCTCGGTGCAAAATATGACGAATTTGCAATTTAGTCCACAACCATTTCTTTTCCCCGATCAAGGTCAATTCCTCGTCTTTCTTGATAATCGAGCTTGGAAGCTTGAAAAACCCTAGCTATGTCTTCCTCATGTGAATTTCGGCCAAGGGATTGAAGATGAGCAAAAATTGGCTTTTAATTTGGCTTTTTAATTCATTTAATCACTAAATTACTAAAATGCCCTTAACTTAAAAATATTCTATTTCACCTATTTCATGTCCATTTTTGTCCAAAAAATTAACCAATGGTCTAATTACCTTTTAAGGACCTCCAATTTAAAATTTCATAGCAATTAGACACCTCTAGCTTCTAGAACTCAAGTTTTGCACTTTTTACGATTTAGTTCTTTTGACTAAATTGAGTGCCCAAACATCAAAATTTTCGAATGAAATTTTCAAGAAATCATTCCAAAAAACTGTAGATCATAAAAATATAAGAATAGTAAATTTTTCCTCGTCGGATTTTTGGCCCCGAAACCACTATTTCGACTAGGCTCAAAATCGAGCTGTTACAGTGAGGGTGTCAAGAAGCATATAAACAGTAGGGGGTGTATAAGAGGCTCTACATGAGGGTCGTCTGTAATCGAGATGTTAGTAAATCGACTATAAATGAGATTTTAATGGAAATTTCATGTTCTTTTAAGTAGTTGTTGTTGCTGGTTCGGGAAGGACGATCAAATTTGGAAATTCGAGCTATAGTAAAAGTGAGTTTCAGATGAGCCTTTATCCTGACTCTTGCATGTTAGTTTATAATGGTAGATCAAATGTTGATATCTTCTCAGATAGCTAATAAGTGTATGTATGTGAATTTTCATATGAGTTGTTGTATGATTAAGATGATGTATGGTATGTATGCTTGTAAAATCAAGTATAAAAGAATATAAGTTCATCATAAGTGTGAACAAATCTGGGTAGATGCATTTTGTGTTAAGTGAGTAAGACGACGATTTATGATGCCCTCGGTAGGGCAAGTACATTGCTAACTGGACTGACAGATCACGATATGAAAATGTGTGTAAGACCATGTGATAGAGACCCATGACATCATATGACAATGAGGATACTCATGGTGTATCCTACGGTGAGATGTAAATCGGACTGACAGAATACGACATGAGAATGTTTAAGACCATGTGGCTGAGACCCATGGCATTGTATGATAATGAAAATACTCATGGTGATGCCTCCAGTGAGAAGTTGTCTGGACTGGCAGATCATGACATGAAGACATGTATAAGACCATGTGGGAGAAACCCATGGCACTTTCTGAGATAGTTCGCCATGAAAGTAAACATATAATATTCTGTTAAGCCTTTGTGGCACATTCTATACAGCCTTTGTGGCACATTCTGTTAAGCTTTTGTGGCATATTTTATAAAGCATTTGTGGCATATTCTGTTAAGCCTTTGTGACGCATCTTGTAAAGGCTCTGTAGCATATTCTGTAATGCCCTTTAGGCGAGATCCAGATAATTGCCTTTATGGTGAAATCAGGGTAAGTTTAGAGACTTCTTCACTAGATAACTCTGTGGTAGAGATCAGAGTAAGTTTGAAAACATCTTTATTTGGAAAGCCTTGTGATGAAATTGAATATGACTTAAAGGCATTTCCTAAAAGAGTTCTCAATAATGTTTATGAAAGGTGAATCCACCATATTAGTCTGTCAATACAGGTAATTTGGCGTATTCGTAATTATGAATAATCTAATAGTTTATCAGATCTAATTTGTTTATGGTATGTAAGGAAGTAATCTGAATTATATAGAATCTATCAAATCCGAGTGTTTCACACTGTATATAAAAAGGTTATCTAAAGTATAAGTTGTCCGTCAAATCAAAGCATTCTCATATATGTAACATGGTTGTCTTGGATTCTACGGGATGACTTAAAATATTTCATCCATCAGAATAAGTTGTGATTTGGGTTGATTTAAGACATGATTTGACTAGTAGTTTGATAGTTGTTAATTCAATAAGATAATCTGCCAAATGTAGGATATGGATGAAGTTCATCTTAAAAGATCAGTTAGTATAAGTATCCACCAAGAATAGTATCTGTGAGCATGCCATCCTGGGGACAGTATTTAACATCTGATTGAGTGAGAATCCGTCTAAGGTTGGTTCTATATGGATATCCTTCTGAGAAGTGTATTAGTTTTTCAAAAAAGGAATGAGATCTGTATTGAGTGTTAAAGTCTTGAATCTGTTTAAGGAGTGAACTATATGTAGGATGGATAAGTATGGAAGTTGGCGTATATGCATACGCCTGATATTAAGAAAGTGTTCGCCAAAGAGAAAGAGAAAATCCAAAGTCTTCAAGATGAAGAATTCAACCAGAAATGCTTCAAGGTAATTTGGGTTAAAATTCACTAAGTTTGTATGAACTTACAAATGTTCGTTTATGTTTCAGGTTAGCTTTAAGAGTGAGTATGCTAGTAGGGACTAAGCCTGGATTGCGCCAAGGTGGCAGTTCGGGTTGCGATATTATGCATACAAAGGACATTATAGGAGTATGGTGCTTAGTATACTACACCATGAAGAGTCTAATTTTAACAAAGTTTTAGTTGTAACGTCATATGTTGTTTGAAAGTCTGATGTAATTTTTAGACATTTTCTATTATAAATCTTGGGTTTAAGAACAATTGAAAAAGAAATAAAAGTATGTTTAGAATGTTTTTGCGTCAGTTGTAAAAATTCTACTAAGTGTTTGTGTGTCGTAACATTCGATATCTAAATTTGATGATTCAGGTCAGGTAGAGGGTGTTACACTACTAGGCATTCTATTGATGAGATAAGTGGCAGTAAGAATTGCTTCCCCTTAGAAATCTTTAGGTACATTATTGGTGAACATAGTAGCACGAGCTACCTTAAGCAAATGTTTGTTTTTTCTTTTAAAAACTCTATTTTGTTGTGGTCTGTCAACATAAGAGCTTATATGAATAATACCATGTTTGGAAAAATATGACCCAAGAATGGAATTAAAGTAGTCTCTAGCATCGGTTTTTAGGACTTTGATATTGCTTTGAAACTAATTAGAGATCATGGTATGAAAAGATTAAAAAATGGATGCAGTTTCAAAATTTTCCTTCGTAAGGAATGTCCAAGTTGTTCTAGTGTGGTCATCGATGAATGTGACAAAACACCTAGCTCCATTAAGTTTTTACACAAGAGGGACACTAAATGTCACTATGAATCATAGAAAATGGATATGAGGGTTTATATTGCAAACTTGAATAGACATGTCTAGTGTGTTTTGCTAATTGACGAACTTCACAAAAATAAGAATTTGGTTTTTTATGGATAAACAAATGAGGAAAGAATTTCTCAAGATAAGTAAAGTTAGGATGACCAAGGCGATAATGCCATAACATAACTTGATTTTTAATGAAAATAGAAATAAAATTGGAAATAAACACTAAATTGGAAGCAAATTTGATAAACTTTTGACTAAAAACTGAACCACAACTTGATGGGTGAACTTCTCTAATTGGAAGATCCTTTTCCTTAAACATATATAGGCCACCATGCATATCAGCACTGCCAATCACCTTCCCCAAATCCACTACCTGAAAGCAACAACAATTGGAATGGAATTTAACAACACAATTTAGGTCTCATGTAAGTTGGCTTATAGAAAGTAAATTACAATTAAGTTTAGGGACATAATGAACGTAAGAAAGATGAAATTCCTTTGTCAAATAAATTGATCCTGTTCCAGCCATAGGAGAGAAAGAGCCATTTGCGATTTTGACTCCAGAGTGACTGGTGCGTGGCTGAAAATTGCTAAGCATTATGTAATCACCAGTCATGTGGTCTGAGGCACCTGAGTCAATTATCCATGTTTTTGAATGATTATTTTTTACAATAAGAGTATAGGATTGGATACCTTGATGTGCAAAGAGACTAGTGTGATGTTCTCTCGTGCTTGGAGGTTCTTGGCCTGCATTAGTGACTTGGTTAAGCATTTTATACAATGCCTCAATCTGCTATTTGGTGAATAGATTAGCCTCGACACTGGTTTCTACTATGATTGCAGCGTTTGCATGGTTCTTAGATCTGCCAGTAGATGGTTTCCAGTCTGTAGGTTTACCATGCAACTTCCAATATGTTGCCTTCACATGATCAGGCCGTTTACAGTGGTCACACCAAGGGCGTCCTTTGACAACCCTATTTTTTTGATATGAACTATGTGTGTATAAAGCTAAACCCTTAATTGTAGAACTGATGTTGGAGTCCGTCATCATCAATTTCTTTCTACTATCCTCTTTTCGGACCTCTGCAAATGCTTCCTGAATGGTTGGGAATGATTTAATTCCCATGACTCTCACCCTTACCTCATCTAGATCTTTGTTGAGATCAATGAGGAATTTGATGGTTCATTTTTGTTCAACAATCTGTTTATACAAAATAGAGTCATTAACACACTTCCATGAGTGCATTTCATAAAGATCCAATTGCAACCAACAATGAGTGAGGGCATTAAAGTATTGAGTAACACTTAAATCTCCCTGTTTTAGGTCATACAACCTAGTTTCAATTTTGAAGAGATCAGAGGTTTTCTTTATGCTGGAATACATTTCTCAAGCAGCTTCTCATATTTCTTTGGTTGTACGATAAAGAAAAAAAATTTCTCCAACCTCTGTGGTCATGGAATTATTCAGCCATGACATAACCAAGTGGTCATCTGTTTTCTAGGATTGGTATTTGGGGTCTATTTTCTCAGGAGCAGCAATTGCATCTATGAGATGACCGTCCTTCCCCCTTTCGCAGATGTACATGAAAACAGATTGTAACTATTGGAGAAAATTATGGCCATGAAGTTTGTGATTTTTGGTAAGGTGATGAGTGTAAAAAATGGAGGGAATGACTGAAATTGAGATGTGATTTCCAAGGAGGAGGATTGAGAAGTCATGTTGCACTTGGTTGTGGCGAAGAATCAGCCATAGAAAAAATTAGGGTTCAAAGGTCAGCTTTAATACCATAAAGATAAATCTAAGTTTTTTCTTCTAAGTAGAATTGTATTACAACCTAATATAGGCTAAAGAGTGGTTGGAATCATAGTCCACTAAAATAGGAAACATAACCTATTAATTAGGAATCCCAACAGAACAAGAAAGTGAATAAATTACAATAACTAAATCCTAATACTCAGAAACTAAATCTAATCTTTTAAATAAAGAAAAAAAAAATGTTGATCCCTTTTTCTACAATGTTAATTTGTGTACAAGAACCTTTTATTTATAGGCTAAAATATGTGCACTTTATGCTCAGTATGCCCTCGATACTTTGGGTGCAAATAAAAATAATACCTACGAGAATATGCTAAAATATGGTTGCTGACATCATCATTGCTTATGAACCATGTTCAGGCTATGGCTCAACACAGGGGCTGCTACAGCTCAACATAGGGGCTGCTACGGCTCAACGTAGGCTGCTATGGCTCAACACAGGATACGTGTCACGCAAAAGTAATAATTTTGTGTCTTTGGACTTTCCTACCGTGCTTTTACAGCTCGAGAAGCTTATGCAGTACTCGTCCCAAGTTCATATGTCAATTAGGCCTAAAATTAAGCCTCCTGCACACTTAAATACACAAATTAAACCTACCTAAGGCCTGTGTAGGCCTAATAGGTCATCAACACTAAAAAATGTGTCAAAAACACTTATTTTATTAACTTTTACTACTTAGCTACTAACTACTGACGGTAAGTCAGAGGATAGATCTTTTAGGAAGACTAATGAGCGGATGTGGGAGTAATTAACAGAAGAATGAGGGTTTCCCATAAGAATTAGTTGGTATAAATTATGTGTAATTAAACCCTAGGATTGACGACCCTAAGAAGTAATATAGGTAAGCGAGGTTGAGAGATAAGTGAGTATTGGTCGATTAATTAATCAATAGAGGTCGAGAGACAATACTGGTTAGTTAATAATTAATTCACTAAATAAACATGAGTTCTAAAGTTAATTACAACCACTAAAGTGAGTTAATCTTTTACTTGTTAATTGAGATCTCTTTGTTGGTTAATTTCGTTCTAGTAATTTTATTTTATTTCATAATATTAAGTATCTTTCTAATTATTATTGTTTATCGTAATATGACTTTCGATGATTACTATTTAAACCTATTATTATAGAAATAATTTTATATTTAATCTATCCTACCTTGGGTATGATCCTTGGAGTACTTCCAATACCCCGTTGTATAATAATATATTACATTTTGACCCATATACTTTCAAATACCGTTGTTATAATTCCATATATTTTGTTGTAGTATTTCCAATCCAAACGTTCGCACGTTTGGCGTCGGTTAGCATCCAACTCAAAGGTTGATGCATTGAAGGTTATGATTTAGTGATGTTTGAATGTGTTTTGATAGTTTGATTTGAAGATTATGTTTTAAGGCATGTTTTAGATAAGTTTGGGTTTCATTGGTTAAGATTTTGGATAGTTAGAAATGTTTAATTTTGGCTATATGAACAATAAGTCTCAAGACAGGAAGAATGTCTCGAGACTGTTAGAACAAAATTTACCTTATTGTTGACCTATGTGCTTAATGTCTCAAGACTTGGCAAGCTAGTCTTGAGACAACCCGTCTTAAGTTTCGAGATAAGTAACCTTTGTCTCGAGGTAGAAGTACATCTAAATTAATTTTCCCTGTTCCAGGTCTCGAGACAAGAACCCCTTTTCTCAAAACATACAAACGTTGAAGCAAAAAAATGAGAAAACAGTAAAGGTCTATCTCGAGACCTTGTCTCAAAACATGAGGGACTTTACCTTGAGACACAACTTCTAGTGTCTCGAGGCATGTTAATTTTGAAGCTAAAATTTCCAAAATAATTTATGGCTTGTCTCGAGACGTGGTGTCCCTTGTCTCCACGTTTCGAGACAAACCATGAACTTTGACAAAAGAGTTTGGATTTGTGTCCTAACTCTGATTTTGACTTAGTATAACCCCGAATTTATATGAAATAAGATCTTAGACCTTATGAATGCATGTGAATGATTTTATTAAATGATTTATTTATTATGCTATTGATAAATATAAATTAAACCTGGTGAAATTATTTTGAATTAGCCTGAGTTATTTCGGTAACGTTATGTGATGTCACACACTCGGATTGGGCGACCAGATTGAGTGTGGGGTATCACAACACCTTGTCGAACAATCACTATTAGTTAGTACCACCTAGGCGGTGGCTTAAGCCGCCTGAGCATCTTCTTAGCAAATAAATAAATAAATAAATAAAAACTAATAACTCCAGTACCACCTTAGCGACGACTTAACGTACTGTTACTTCTTTTTTTTTCCCTTAATTTCTTATAAATTCCTTAAGGATTTGAGTAACATTTAACATTCCTATTTTTTTACATGTTTAGAATTTCTTGATTAAATGAACAGGTATTTGTCATGTTAGTGCTTCATAGCACCTTCTATTTGTACCGTACATTGGGATGGGTGAGGAGTGTTACAATTTTTTGCTAGATCTTAAGATTTCGTATCAGTTTGGGAGCCTTTCGTATTTTATGAATTCCATCTGTCCATTCAATAAACCCAAACCTGTAAGCTTAAAACCTCTTATCAATGGCTTAGAAATGTATTTGCCCCCTCCTTTATCTCTCCAGTCAATAGCCAAAACTTCACTTATAGATGACCCAAGTTGAAGGGCTATGGCACAGTTCATCCAGGTAAGGGGAACATTGTAAAACCGTACTAGAAAATATACCATAAGGCAACTATCATTATACTCCGTCATGGAGAATATGCAGCAAAAATCAATTCTTGACTGAACAAGTTAATTGCTCTCCTTATCATCACTGAACCTAAATAAACGGTGTATAAATAAGTACAATGTGGCTTTTTAAAATACAATCAATGTATTTATATAATTTCTCAAAAGTTGCCACTGAATAAGTCTTCAATAATGATATTAGTAGAGTTTTTCTTATCATCAAACACCTTAAAAATCGAATATCTTATTTATAGGAATTTCGATCATATTGAAAGTCTTAATTACATCCTTACTTAGCTTAATTCTTGCACCATATATCTTCAGTAATGCGACGCTTAGTTCATACAGGTTGATCTATACTCTCTTTTTTTGAACATTTTGATGTTCATTCATTCTTAGCATAAGAGATTAATATTTAGAGGAAAAAGTGACACCCCAAGGTTTATTTTTTGTTTTTCAACTTCAATTTACCAAGTAAAATGCGAAGTGGCAATTGTCTTTATTGACCATATGAACTGGATTTTGTACGACCAACATAATTTCCTTTATAGTCTATACATTTCAAAAAAAGCAAGTCTAAAACAAAGGCCTGGTAAAAATGGAGGAAATGCATAATGAAACAATTCGTCCAATTCCAACGGAAAATGTAAGGCCTAGTATTCCGGTAGGTCTGCCTTTGTTATCTGGACCATAGAATATATGCCCTTTAGCATAGTTTTAGTTGCATATATCTCTGGATTTAGACTAACTTTCTTGGAAATGTTTAATTGTAATTTCTCCCCATTTACTTCACTGAAAAAGAAATGAATAAAAACTTTTTATATCGAGCCAACCACAAGGTTCGAGGGAAAACCCTTTCCAGGCAATTCGAAGATGGAGTCAAAATGTAAGAAGGATTGTTCCTCACTTCTGCTCCTTGTGCTGTCCACGAGTTTGAACCACTGGCTCGCAGGGTCACATGTGTTATCTTTACTTATGCATTTGCAACTGTTTGTGACGATAGCATTGCTGGAGTCTACATCTAGGCAAATGGATTTGCCATTTCTGAGCTTAGATGAGAGGTGCATCTTGGAATCAGCTATCATTTCCCATTTTGAATTCGAGTCACTGCAGAAGATACCGAGTTTCGCCAGTGTCCCGGATTCATCTGCTTGTAAGCAGAAATAAGTTCCTTTTACTACCAAAGTCTTGTCTGAGGAGTAGCTCCAAGATTCTGAGTCGGCACAGGGACCCAAGCGCAAAGGGTCAAGAAATGATTTCCTTATGACACAAAGCCCCGTTGAGGGATGGAAGATGACTTTATGCAGTTTGGTTTCTGATAGACCTGGACCTGCATGCCATGGTGGAAGAATCAAACAATGGGGTTCATTGTTCAAGAAACTGTATGAAGGGAAGGCAAATTAATATAGGTTTGCTTACCACGGAAAGGAGACTGGAGAGCTGAAATTCTCTTAATGAAGCTTGAATTCCTGGTTTCACACCAGTTATAATTCAAGACCCCGTAGTACTCGTTTAACCCAATGACGCCTTCTCTGAGAGAATAGCTCCCAACCAGTGTCCACAATGCCCAGTCCAGGTCAAGCTCAGCTGCCACGCCTAAGAAGCAGTTCAAGTACCTGTTGTCATTGACATTGGTTCCTCTTTGGTCCACCCCATACTCGCTCACAAACAAGGGATATCCTTGATCCACCAAAAACCCTGATCTCCTCATCATGTCTTTCGCCACTCTGCCACACACTTGGTTTGGGTTACCAGTTACCCATGCCTGCCCATCCGAAAAGCCATACCAGTGCACCTCAAATACTAGTTTCCCACTAAAACTGAGCTGTACTGGTCGATTTTGGATGAATGACAGGTCACTGTCGTAACTCAACCCAGAAAGTATAACTAGAACATCTGGGTTTGCTGAGTGAACTGCTTCCGCTCCTTTCTGCATGTACCTATAACTCATTTCATCAACATAACTGCAATGAGTTTCCCAATTTTTTTTTTTCACCATTTCCAAATCTGATTTTTGAGAGAGGAGCTTTTTTTACCTGTACCAATCATTTACGTTTTGTTTGTGGCCTCTGAGCTCATTTCTCAAGCTCATGCCAACCACATTGGTGACACCATTGAATAGGGTGGCCATCCGAGTCAGCCCAGTGATCCATAGATCAGGGTCGAAGTACTGATCACCGAAGAAACCATTGCCATCGAAGTTACTGCAACACCAACCGGGCTTGCTTAAGTGATTGTCAAGTATGACCATTACATCGTTCTTTCCAAGGCTAGACACCACTGCCTGAAATATATGATTCCCTTGATAAGAAACTCATTAAGAATTTTTATTAATAAAATAACAACAAACTACCCTTAGTAAATTTGAAATTTAATTTTTATTTTGTTAAATGGTTATGTAATGAAATAAAATTAGAAATTAAAATAAATTTAAATTTAATAATTTAATTTAATTTAATTTTGAAACCTTAATTTTCTTTAAATAAAAAAAAACTAAATTCTAAATACCATATATAAAAAAAAGAAAACCACACACAAAGAGATGGGTAGTCAAAGTCAATTGATATTTAAATCATTAAGGGCAAAATAATGCGAGTAAAGGTTATTTCTTTTAACTACAACGCAATATTTCTTACCAATCACGAATATATTTGTAACTATAATCGTATTTTGACCAAGTGTTTCCTATAAACTATTAGGAAAGCAACCGCATGTCGGCCACATCATACAAGAAAATGTAGAGAAAAAGTAAAAAAGAAAAACTCATCGATTTATTGGTTAGTTTGGAGACTTTGGATAAGCCTTAATCAATTAATACCGTAAAGTTTGAGATAACCTAAACAAGATAGCTGCAACGTTTGAGTTTGTTTGAGAGTTGGGTCTCCAAAAAGTTTCACTTTCTTAATTTCTTTAGCTTCTTTTTTTTCTTTCTTTAATATGGCGATCTAATCGGAGAAAACAAGGAGTGAAAAATTTAGATACCTGGTAAGCTTTGATGAGGGAAACGTCGATGATGGAAGGGTTGTTGGATTGGATTCCAGCGATGGATTCAAGCAGACCAAGTCTTTGAAACGATTGTCTAACGGTGAGAGAGGCTAAAGAGTCATTGGTGATCAGAAACAGTGGCCAAGTGAACCTAACGCAATTGAACCCCATTGTCACAATCCGTTTGGCGATCATATCCATTGGCTGCTTGCTCAGCCCTTCTGCAACCACTGGTTCGAGGTGTGACACCCAGTTCACGCATGCTAGCTTCACACGCCGCCCTTCCTCGTCCACGATCCAACGTGAATTCGTTGACAAAGGGAGAGACATGGCCGGCTTGGCATGTTGAATGATGGTGGGAAATAATAGGAAGAGAAGGAGAATAGATGATGAAATGAAGCTTCCCATGGATTTGTTTTTTTCTCTTTACTTGAAGGAGGGGTTGCATTGAAGGACAACTTGAGTGTCTTGTTTATATAGTAGTGACTATATCATTGTCAATACTAAAAGCAAACACCAATTGTCCGTTTGGAGATATATATATTGAGATATTTTGATATTTGTAGTAAAATTAGGTTTTGAAGCTTTTCTAATGTTGTTTTCTCAATTCATAATATTTGAACTTGATATTTTATTTAAGAGACATCGAACTCTTTATTATTTGATTCAACAAATAATACTATTCATATTAAATGCATAAGGTAAATTACACCTTAGGTCACTAAACTATTAATAAGTTTACGTTTTGATCACTCAAGAAGTTCAGAAAGATACAAAAGTCTAGACTATTCAAAAGTTTTCATTTAAATCACTAAACTGTTCAAAGGTTTTTGTTTAAGTCACTGGGTTATTAAAGTTTTTTTTTTTTTGAAGTTTGGTTATCGAGTTCCAAGAAACAATTCTATGACCCATCAAAAAGTATAACATATCTTACATTCAAGTTGATCTGACAATCAATGTCAGAGATTGGAGAAGAAAACTGTTTAGATTTTGATTCGTAGATTCAAAACGCTCAAAGCTGTTTCGTGAAAAAAAAACTGAATTATAGAAGAGAAGGGGAAGGAAAACTTTTAATTGTTGTAGGGGCTGCAAATTGAGAAGGTCATGCAACAACAATTTGAACAATCCAATGACTTAAATGAAAACTTTTAAATAGCTCATCGACTATTTTTGTAACTTTTTAAAGTTAAGTAATCAAAATGTAAACTTATTAATAATTTAGTGACCTTAAATGTAGTTTATTCAAAAATATTTTACTTTTTTTAACATAAAATATATATTACTTTTTTGGATTTGAAATACATTTTTAAATTATATATCAACTCCGACTCCTTAATTTATTTAGCATAGTGTAAATGAATGGCCCGAACATGCGACTGGCTGAATCTTTTTCCCACTGGTTTATTATTTCATCATAGATTGCTTGGAGCTAATTGGTTTGCAAAAGGTGAATGCAATGCTGTGCTACTTTGAGAGGGATTTTTTTTTTTATGATTGTTTCTTTAAAATGAAAAAAAGAAAAAAGAAAAAGGGATCAATCCCTATAGTCTAGACTGTATTTTATTAGTCAGACTAAACTTGTGTAGAAATTTTTGTCATATTTTTAGTTTAATCGACTTTACATAGACAATTTTCGTTAATATATGGCCGATGGTGTAGCCGCGCCTAGGAATGCTTACCGTAGAGTTCTGGATTCCTCCTCCTCTGGGTTGTTTTAAATGTAACGTTGATGCATCTTGGTTGGAGCCTGAAGGTGCTGAAGGTTTCATGGCTGTTATTCACGACTGCTATGGCCGAGTTTGAGAAGGCTCTTTTTGGCCCTGCTTTAGCTGAAGTTTGCAATCCGTGAGACTCTTATTGGCTCGAGTTTTAATAGTTCTCTCTTTATTCATTTATCTGTGTTTTGATATTTCTTTAACGGAAGTCTTTGATTTTCTTTAAAAAATAGTAAAATTAAATAAATTTTTTATTTGAGTTTTTTATTAAAATCTACCTTCACCTTTAAAATTTTAACACTAAATTAACATTTGCCTTATATATATTATTGATTTATTAGCAAAGAATTTTTTCAATTTTTTTTAATTAGCTATGAAGTTTTTTAATCTCACGAGTAAGATTAAAAAATTATCACATAACTCATTTATTTATTTTTAATTTTTAAAATATCAATTAAATTTTCTTAATCACATTTATGAAATTAAAAACTCCTTCCTCATTGTATGAAACAATAATATTCATTTAAATTAATTTAAATTATTTTTAAAAAAGCATCAAGGTTTTAGAAAATTAAACCATTCTTATTATTCGTTATTGTTTATTTTTAAAAAAATATATATAGAGTGTTTTTTTTAAAAAAATTAAACCATTATTATTAACGATTATTTATAATTTTATTTAAATGGGATCAAAAAAATTTTAGCCTTCAAACTATAGAAAAATAATTGTTTTAGCTTACTTTCTTTTATAATTTTTCCCGTGAAATTTTTATTTTTGACAAATTGTTAAGAACTGGATAAAAAAAAAAATAACGGTCCATTAAGATATCGATGAGACATTCAAATGGGATTTTAAAAATTCCAAAAAGAAAAAAGAAAGTTGCAACACCTTATTAGAGAAACAATGTTGCTTATCCCCAATCATGCATTTACCACTGCTCCACCGCGCTTAATTATCCTCAAACTGTATCATATCTAACAATTAGTTTTCTTAGCGGTTATGTATTAATTAATATAATATAATTAAGGAAATAAAAATAAAAATATATAAAATGTTTAATTCCACAATCAATTCATCAAATTAAAAATAAATAAATTTATTTTGTTTAATTTGAAAATAAATTTGATAAATTCTTTTAAGACCAAGGCTATCCAAGATTAATGACTCGACTCTTCTTTAAACAACTGTTTGAACACAGATTGTTTAAATAGCTCTTCGAACACTTATTTCGACAGGATCCTTGGGGATAACCTAAGTATTATGAGATGTTGACAGCTTAACTTGGGCTTACATATACATTTTTATCATAAGCAAATTTACTCCGATATGTATCTCTTTTCACCTCAAACATTGGTGATCGAGTGTGATTGTTTAAAGAAGTTGGAGATCAACATGCCTTATCACATAAGGCTTATCCTTATCTTTTAAGCTATTTATTTGTTGAATTTTCTTGGATGGTAATACTATATTTTGGGATAATTTTTTGAAGCTTTTATCCTGGATTATTATGCACCAAATTTTAGTATTTATCTCTACAAAAATTGATCTAGAAGGCTACCTCATTTGACCTATAAATAGACAATTTATTCGCATGAATAAATGTAATTGTCAGTGTATTTGTTGTCGACTTTTACTTGTATTTTGCACTCATTTCATAGGTTTTATCAGAGAATTTTATTAATTATATTGTGAGATTTTTGTCACGAAAACAGAATGCTAACATGACTTTTTTTTTTGTATAATCATAAATTTAGTCCTAATTTTAGTTGAATTTTCAAATTTTAATAGGTTTTTTTATTTTTATATATTTAAAATTATTTATTTATTTTTTTTGAAAATTTTAGAATCATGACCAAATTGACAAAATGTGTAAATATTAAAAGGTTGCATTTATTGTTTTTTTTAAAAATTGAGAGTAAATTAACAAAACGGGTAATCATTGAAGACTAAAATTATTATTATTCTAATAAAAAAAAGACCACCCCATTATTTCGGTGAATGACTAAACACATTTTAATAGTAAAGTGACTAGAATGTAAAATTAACTTAATATGAGTGATGAAATAAAAAAAAAAAATCGATAACTAAAATAGGAATACCCTAATATTTGAGTGGGTATTTGAATAGTTTACACTAATTTTTATTGTAATCAATATTAACATATTAATTTTATTATTTTAACTTAAATATGTTACTAAAGTGATAAAACATGTTGCACATAATTTGTGTTCTTTAATGATATCTCACGATAATAATGGGAATATAATAAAATGATAATGTTGAATTTTTGGGATCGATATTTTAACTCAGATTTCATCATGGATTTTCTTTTATATTTATTTTGGATTTAAGTTGATTAAGTATAAATCGTTTTAAGTTGTGCATTACAATGAGTTAATTTTGTGATACATATTCGTATATGTGAGTAAAAACTGGTAATTATTTATTATTTAATGTTTAAAACAATAATTTATTGAAGGTAAAAGAAATATTGAAATTAATGGTATCATTGTGTTGATATATAAATAATTTAAATTACATCTAGATTTGATTTAAAGTGATGGAATATTCCGTCCCCTAAATAAATAAAAAAATAACAACCACCAAATGAAGTTGGATTTAAAATTGGGATGGAATTGAAAAGTGAAGATTACAAATAAACATGTGGATTGACTCAACCATAAAGCAAGAGTTTGAATTTGATACTCGACTAAACTATGTTAATTAATTACGCAAACCTATAAAATGCATGCACCGATGTGGATGATGTGTGTATATATATTTCCAGGGAAGGAAAGCAAGTTTGGTGGTCGATGAAATGATTGGTGTCATGGAAAGTTTGAGTTCTGCGTTGAGGAATTGCCCTTTTGGACCATTTATGTTTGTTGTTGTTGGTAACACGCAAAGTAATGAGGCCATATGTTCAAAATTGTTGAAACGGGATGAGTGAATGGGCAAAGCAAAGGCCTTCAAAACCAGAAATCAAAATCCCCACTTTTGCACTTACTCACACATACGTTTTACTTTAGGGTTAAGTTATTATAATGTCTGGTGTAGGGTACCTTCGCCTTTGAGGTGGGTGGCCTTTGGCACACTTTCAAGGCAATGCATTCATTTGCTTTTGCTATAGGCTATGAAGTAAATAAAATCCTACTTGATTTGAAAAAAAGTCGGTTAAATTTTTATATTTGGGTTAAAATATGCCTTAAGTCCCTTACTCTTTACGAATTTAGAATTTAGTTTATATACTTTTAATTTTAGAAATTTAGTTCTACTACTTTTCAAATTTTAAAATTCAGATCTAGTTGTTAACACTGTTAATTTTTTTTTGTTAAATTTGTTGATGTGATATTTTGTAATAGAAAAAAAAACTCACTTAGTAGTCATGAAACTAAACTTGAATTTAACAAAATAATTTTAACAGTGTTAATTACTAGACCTGACTTTTGAAACTTGAAAGTAGAAGGACTAAATTCTTAAAAATAAAAATATAAAAACTAAAGATTACATAAAATTTGATTTTTATTTTACTTGATTCAATCTTTATTTTTACGAAAAATTACAACTCATTTAAATATAGAACAAATAAATGTATTATTCTATGAAAAAGACCCTCAAGATTTATTTCCTTCCACAACTAACAATCCGGAGGAGTCTAGTATATGGTAAATATTAGACGTTGATGGTTTTCAAATCCAACAAAAAGAATACTTTTACTCAAAATATAAATTTATAAATAGCGTATTCACAAGAATTGATAATAAAAAAAAAATATCTCTTCATAAAATAAAAATAATAGAGGAGTTTGAAATTAAAAGTTTGATTTAAAATTACTAAAAATTGATAAATTAATTTGGTGAAAATCTAGTTAAAGATGATATTTTAGTTTTGATTTATGAGTTTAATCATCCATGCAAAGATGATTTCATATTTTTCTTTTTTCTTTTTTTCTATAAATTGATTATAGTTATCGATGAAGAGTCTAGCTATCAAATTATCCTTACCTTCTCGATAATCAAGAGAATGCTCGTTGAAATTATTTCCCTTATTAATAAATAATCCTATAACTAAGCGCCTAGAATTTAATCTATTAATAGTATTAAAAACTAGAAATGTCCGACTCTAGCCAACAAACACACAAACAATATCCATTTATACTAGAGTGGGTACCCCAATGACATAAAATGTATATTTAACGTGTACAACCATGGTACTTACAAATATTAGAATAATTAAATAATTACAGATTCAATAAGAAAAATATTCTAAGCCTCTTATATTCAACAAACCAAAATATTGATAATTTAAGTAGAAGATATGTAAATAGAAAAGAAAATGCAAACCAATTAGATAGTAGAATCAAAATCTCAAAATTCTTTTTAACTACAAAAATGAGTTTCGTAATTGATGTTGAGAGAAAGCACAAAAATAAACAAATTGAAGTTGTCCTCTTCCTTCCTAAAGTTTAATATTTCCTATTTATACTAAATAATATATAAATATAAAAGTATTTGTCTTCCTAAAATAAAAATGAAGATAATTAAAAAGGAAATACAAAAGAGAGAATCCTAATTAATAAATAAATAAATAAATCTCAAATATAAAGTTTATCTCTTCTTTCCTAATTTATCTAAAAGTTTATACACTTAAATATGAAAATAAGGCGCACCCACGCCTTACAGCTCTAGTTGGAATTCTCTGAAAATTTCAGTTTAATTAATATGAGATGCTATGCAGGTGTCGAATATGTAAATTTATAAGAAAATTTGGAGAACAAGTTAAAAAATTTATTATTAAGAGAATTTGGATAAGAGAATTAATGGAAAGAATTTCAGAAAGAAAAATAAGGTAAAAGGACTAAATTATAAGTTTGAAAAGATTAAAGATTAAAGTGTAAATTTTATTAAAATGAGAAAAATGAATTATTATTGATTATTTGGCATGGAAATGTATTCAACTATATGTTAGTGAGATGAAAATCACTTTTGAGACTTAATTGGAAAGATTGGGAAGCACAAGAACTAAATTGTAATTTTTTTTTTAAATTTTATTGAGAAAAGGGAAAAGATGTAAATTTTCACCATCCATATATCCATATCAAATTTTATAAGTGAATCACGAGGTTAGGAATTAATTATTTCCTATTAATGTGAATAAATTGAGCTTTGAGAAAAAAAAAAGAGATGAAATGGAAATTTTGCCACAATAGGGCATTTTAGTCATTTCTCAAGAATTAAATCTTGAAAATACTATTTTATTAAGATATTTGATATTTATATTTGATTTCGGCTATTTGGATCATGTATAAGAATAATAGGTCATAATTTGTTAAATTATGGATTTAAAATTTGTCGGAAGCTTTTTGACTTATTTGAATATTTATAAGGGGGAAGAAGAGTGTAGAATCATCTTCATCCTTCCCCTAACCAGCCAGCCATCATCTTTATGTGGGAGATATCTCCCTTTTCATCTCTTAATAATGTGATGAGAACTTGATGGCCATAAAATGCCTATTAAAATGTGAATTGCAATTTAGTATGTGAAAAGTAGTGAAATATGGTATTGATGGGTAAATAATTAAAATGGAAATGAAATGATATTGAACTTCGTTTAATAAACATGTAATGAAATTCAATTCTTGATATATATATATATATATATATATATAGTTATATGTGAATGGTTTGTAATTTAGAATAAGTGACATGGTGACTTAGTAACGTAGTGGATGTGTGAATATATGAAAATGTACAAATACTAATATGATTAACCGGCCATGTCCCACGTTATTTGGCAAAAAGTATTGCTCTTGTAACTTAGTGGAATAACTAGGACGCATATAGGATGCTAGGGATGTAACATCCTTTACCCGTATCTGACGCCGAAATAGGGTACGAGGCATTACCGGAACACATACACTTGTAAACGTATTAAACTGAGTCATAAAATTTCATCCAAATTAAAACTTTTCAAATTTTTATCTTTGAGTCCCTAAATAGGTCCTACGAGGCCCAATACATACCTTAGAAGTGGTCCGGGACTAAATCGAGAACTTTTGAAAGCACTGAAAAATTTCTTGAAAAACAGGGGCACACGCCCGTGTGTTAGGCCGTGTGGCGTTCCGAATTTCCGAAAATCAAGTGCAGACTTCACACACCCTAGGCACATGGCTGTGTGGCTGCCCGTGTGGCCACAAGTAAGATTATTTACCAAGCCCTTTGCCTCCCCAAAACACTTATACACTTATACAAATTATCATCACACAACATGGTATTATTAAGCATTCAAACACCCACACTAAGACATCCACATACCATTTACAAACCACATTCATCATGCATAATCACACACAAATACTTAACCATTCACATCATGCAACTTACACAACCAATCACATTTACCACTCATAATTATCACACATTTACTCATCCAACACATGCAAGCATACACATTCTTGAAATGCATCATCATAGACTTATGACATAACAATTATTAGCCACATTAAACGGCCTTATACAATAATAACCTTCTAATAACATAGGCCAACATTTTAGGCCAACTTATATTAACATATACACACATAATCAAGTCCCTATACATGCCATAGACTTAAAAATACTTAAAAATCGTTGATACAATACCAATCAATAACTTGTTAGTGTGATAGAATCTCCGACGACCTCCAACTCGAGCTAGCATCTGTGACACTATAAGAAAAAGGAAAGGAAGGGGGTAAGCATTATAGCTTAGTAAGTAGGTATGTAAATAATAAGTAATTCATTAACATGCTTTTATAAGTCTTCACAATATGTTCTCAAGATAATACAATCATAATTGCACATAGTTCCACTATTTACTCATGTTCATCTCAAGCTGTCTACTCGAGTTACAGTCACTAATTTATTTATATCTTGAGTTACGGAACTTCAAATTAAGATCCACAAATTTTCCCTGAACATAGACTCATATATATTTTTACCATAAAATTTTAAGAATTTTTGGTTTAGCCAATAAGTAAAATTTTTTCATTAAAGTCTCCCCTGTTCTGCTATCTGACAGTTTCGACCCTTCTTCACTAAAAATTAATTATCTCCTCGTACGGGATTTAGATGATGTTTCCGTTTGTTTCTTTTGAAGATAGAATCATTAAAAATTTTAATAATGTAAAATATAACCTATAATCATTTTTTTATAATGTTTAATGATTTTCCCAAGTCAGAACAGGGGATTCCAAAATCATTCTGACTCTGTCTCACAAAAATTCAAATATCTCAGAATATGAAATTCTTTCACTTACACCGTTTCTTTTATGTGAAAATAGACTCAATAAGATTTAATTTAATATCTTATTTAAACTCTAATTCAATTTCCACCATTTTTGGTGATTTTTTTAAAGTGATACAACTGCTGCTGTCCAAACTGTTTTATTGCTAATTTTACTCTATCTTGTTTTCTTTGTATTAATTCTCATTTACACACATATAACACTAAAGTATATCCATAGTTAGCCATGCCAATAACTAGTCATCATCAAATATTTACAAGTCTTCATTGTAACACTTACTCCATATCAACCTTACCAAAGTTCGATCACATATCGAGCACATTGCTCATGAGTATATATACACATGTACCTGCACTTGTTCATCATATAATCACATTCAATTCCATTTAGTCATTTTCCCATTGAACACATCGGAATATTATTGGATACATCGGAAGTTTGCACATAAGTGCCACACTTGTAGCCAAATCTACTTCACATCACTTTTCACATAGAGGCTCGTTCTCGAGCTATTCACTTTCACGGGTCTGCTCACACAAGCTGTCAGCCATTCGTTACTACTCAGTGCTGCTCATACAAGCTGTCAGGTATCCGCAACACATGTCGGTATACCCAGCCACTGGTAGAACTTAAGACCAGCACCCGGATTCACTTAGTAACAATTTCACATAGATTTCACATAGGTCCCTAGTGACATGTCACTCGTATCCATTTTTATTCCTAAGGTTCAACCGGGAAATTTCTCACTTGTCGATATTTTGTCAATTACATCAAATATTCAGCCACAATTCATACCATTTATCAAAATATGAAAAGGTAAGTAAAAACGATGCATTATTTACATACAAACTTACCTCGGTAGCACAATCGGTGAAAATGACTTATTCGTTAATTTCTCGTTTTTCCCTCGTTCTAGTTCCAAACCTCGCTTTCCTTGATCTATAATATCACATTTAATTTATTTATTAGTCACATTATTCAATGTGCCCCAAAAATTATATTATGGAAAAATTACATTTTTGCCCCTAAAGTTTCACATATTTACAATTTTGCCCCTAGGCTCGTAAAATGATTTTCATTCAATTTATTTGTACTTTAAGCCTAGCCGAACCATTTTCATAACTATAACAGCCCACAATTTCCATTAAAATACACTTTTATGACACATTTTATAACTTTTACAAATTAGTCCTTTTAGGCATTTTCACCGAAAATCACTTAGTAAAAGTCATTTCTCTAACCATAAACATGCATTTTCTACCATTAAACACAAAAATACACACATATTCATCATGGGTAAAAACCCTAGACTTTAACCATATCTCAAATTAGTGGTAGAAATAGATAGATCTTGTTACGAGGATTTTAAAAAGGTAAAAATCATTAAAAACGGGGCTAGAACGGACTTACAATCGAGATTGGAAGTTTGAAAAACCCTAGCCATGGTTTCCCCTTGTGAAATTCGTCCATGGGGTTGAAAATGGACAAAAATTGGCTTTTAATTTTGTTTATTTAATCATTTAATCACTAAATAACCAAAATGCCCCTAACTTAAAAATATTCTATTTCACCTATTTCATGTCCATTTTTGTCCAAAAAATCAACCAATGGTGTAATTACCATTTAAGGACCTCCAATTTAAAATTTCATAACAATTGGACACCTCTAACATGTAGAACTCAACTTTTGCACTTTTTACAACTTAGTCCCTTTGACTAAATTAAGTGCCCAAACGTCGAAATTTTCGAACAAAATTTTCACGAAATCATTCCGTGAAATTGTAGACCATAAAAATATAATAAAAATAATCTTCCTCGTCGAGTTTGTGGTCCCGAAAGCACTGTTCCGACTAGGCCCAAGTTGAGGCTGTTACAATTCTCCCCCCTTTAGGGATTTTCGTCCCCGAAAATCTTACCAGAATGAGGTTTAGCATCTTTTCTAAAAGTTTCCAACACGTTACCGAATAATCCTCTTCGAGGGCGATCCTTTCAGAAACACTCTGTCATCGATCTGGAATCCAATATATTTAGGTTTTGCTTTTGTATAGCTTTTTACGTCGATCTGAAACTGTTTTCAAATTTTACAAATTGCTTCTACCTTTTTTTTCAAAATCACAATTCAATTCAACCTCGTGCTCAGAATTTCCTGTAGCTTTTTCCATAGCCGATGATATAACCCTCGGATTTCCAAATAGTTTTACGGATTTTTATCATCCATCAATCATAATTCAAGTAGCATCTCTATTTTTCCGGGGATAAGAGAAATCCTGATACAAAATCCATGGTATCTTTTTCCCAACATTACACCAGTATCCTCGTGGACCATAGTAGTCCTAATTGCATTTGATATTCGGCCTTATTCTGACGACAAAAATGACATTTGAACACAGAAATTAGAAATATCGGTTTCATATCCGTAGACCAGAACATTTACTTCAAATCACTGTACTTCAGACAAGATATTACGGTGAGCTCTGAACGGAAACTCTCTGAATAAGCCTTGAGTTCCCCAGTACATAAATTCTATCTCGGGATAATAGTAATAGTAATCAGATCTGATCTAAACTTCAAAATCAAAAGTCGTTTCATACTGTATTCGTTTAATTTACCTCTTACCATTCCATTTCTGAGCTCTTCTGATTTATAATGGCAACATTTTTTTAGCTTTCAGTTTAGCTAGAATCCGGACACCATCAATAAGGTAAATCTTGAAACCACACTCACAAAATAAGAAAAGGTTTTTCATTCAAGTATCTGCAAGTATTTCTGCTTTACCCAAAGGTAAGTCAATATTCACACAAAATCTTTCAACATGCTAGTCACAGATATTTACTAACTGCATTAACTCAGACGAAACATGACATCTTGTTTGAACTCACTGATAATAATCAGAGTTACCCGAAGAAAGAAAATCAATATACAATTTAAACTTGAATTGTCATAATCCACACTTTTGCCGATATCAACTTTAAATATAAGCCATGCTTGATCAATTAAACAATAGGGATGATAAGAAAACCAAGATAATGAAATCCAAGATACAAGACCATACTGAATGCCCGAGAATACTACTCATATGAAATAATAGAGATCCTAACGAATCCTCAGAGAAAACCAGAAGAAAGAGAAACACTGTTCATACATTCTGAAATCAATTATGACAGAGATAATATATATTCCATACAGATATAAACAGAACAATAGCAAGAAGAAACAGAAGAATAGTTTCATATGAATTCACCGTCAACTTTTTATCTCAGACGTAACGGAATAGAATACCAATAGAAGATAGAGGAATGCCGATCATAAATCAATCAGACCAACGATGCTTTCATCAGAAAACGAGCAATTACAAATACCTCTAAGAATGTAAGAATACATAGAATACCCAAAAGAGATAGTCATAAATTACTCAACTGTAGCTGTCATACTCAAACATCTTTACAATTCAAACATCGTTCTTCTGACTAATTCTATCGTCACTAATTCCATAATATTCCATTCATTAACAAAAATCAATTCAAAAGAATTCCCGGTAAGTACAGTCTTTAGACATCATACCTGAATGAGTCGATTAGCCGAGATTAACTTCTCCTCTAACTGTGGCATTGTACATTCCAAATAATCTTTAGAATAATCTGATATCTCTCTCATAATTGTTTTCTACTCGCTAAGTCATTCCCATCTCTGATCACATTATTAATTATTCCACCACTGAACTCTTTAGTTCCCTACTTGTGAGCTTATTCAATGTAAATCTCGTGAACTTCGTCATATAACACTATACCGGTAAGGGGGTGAAGATTGTAAAGCCTTTAAATTTTTGACTCTCATACATACACGCATATAGCATAGCATTCAATACCAAGACAATATCATGTACTTTGATTACACATCTCTAGGTTTCTACTAATCATGAACACATTTTCAAATATCTTAGTAACACATTTAATATTATCACATACGAATATCAACCAATCGTAATAAGCTCATCTCAAAACAAATTTTTCATGTTATTCACTGCAAAAAGTCACTCTGATTTATCGAAATGCAATGTTCAATCGGAATGAGAACACTTTATCCATATTCTTCAACTTATGGTTAATTCATTGTATCCATTAACAAATACATATCATCGCAAATCATAGAGAACCAATTCAGGCAAATCAATATATTCACTAAGTTACACGAACTTACTTAACCCCTTTTCAACATCATTGATGGTAGCTCGGTTGGAAAGCATCCCTGCTTTAACCAAAACAAATTTCATCAGAGTCGGGAGATATCACACTATCATAGTTCACCTATGGCATGTATAGCTAGACTCTTGCACATGCTATGTTAGTCCGAGAATTGACTAAACCATAGCTCTGATACCACTAAATGTAACACCCCTTACCCGTATCTGACGTCGAAATAGGGTACGAGGCATTACCAAAACACATACACTTGTAAACGTATTAAACCGAGTCATAAAATTTCATCCAAATTAAAAATTTTCAAATTTTTATCTTTTAGTCCCTAAATAGGTCCTACGAGGCCCAATACATACCTTGGAAGTGGTCCGGGACTAAACCGAGAACTTTTGAAAGCACTAAAAAATTTCTTGAAAAACAGGGGCACAAGCCCGTGTGTTAGGCCGTGCGGCGTTCCGAATTTCTGAAAATCAAGTGCAGACTTCACACACCTTGGGCACATGGCTGTGTGGCTGCTCGTGTGGCCACAAGTAAGATTATTTACCAAGCCCTTTGCCTCCCCAAAACACTTATACACTTATACAAATTTATCATCACACAACATGGTATTATTAAGCATTCAAACACCCACACTAAGACATCCACTGTAACACCCCATACCCGAGTCCGAGGCTTAGACCGGATACGAGAAGTTACTATGCTTGAACTTGCTTAATCAAGTACTTACGGGCTATAAAATTTCGTTCCGAATTAAGAACTTATCTTTCTTAATCAACTTGTACTTTTCATGGGCCTACGAGGCCTCAAACTCATGTCTGTAAACTTTCGGAACTCAATCAAAAACTTTTCATTGAAACAAGGGTTACACGCCCATGTAAGTTGGGGCACGCCCGTGTAAACCTGAGACACGCCTATGTCTCCTAACCGTGCTTAAAACTCGAGCTTACTGCCAAACTTCACACGGCCATGGCACGCCCGTGGTCCCCGGCCCGTGTGAAAAACCTTAGCATTCTCGACTTATAACACACGGCCATGGCACGCCCGTGGACTTACACCGTGTACTACAACTTGATATTCTGACTTAAGGTGCAATGGTGCAGGGTACACACGGCTTAGACACACGCCTGTGTGTTCGACCGTGTGTGCACTTAGAGGCTATTTTCCAAGCCAATTACCATCCTGAAATCAAGAGCAAATTCATACTATCTCAACAACTCAAATCACTACAACTTTAATGAACAATATAACATGCTCCATTGATATCAATAACATACATACTTAGTCAATCTTGGGCAATCATTTAGCCATTTACAAAAGAATAATAATAAACTTGATAGCCCATGCTTTTCCCCTTTCTAAGACATATACTCAAAATGAAATGTTTCCTATACATGCCATACTTAACAAAAACAACTTGGCTATACCAAAATAGCGGTTGATAGTGTTATTCGAGCTCCGACTTTAACGATCCACAAGTTAGCTTGGCGGGACTACATAGAAAGAAATAATAAAAGACGTAAGCGTTTAGCTTAGTAAGTTTGCATAATGCACATAGCAACATACTTGCTTAATATAAACAATTTGACATAAACAATGGCATCATAAATTTCAGCTATAAAGCTTACTTACTCATACTTGATTCTTACATAACTCATGAAACTTACTAGTCTCACACTTGATAGGCAAACAAAGTACCTGTATGACTAGATCACATTGATCAGCATACTTGAACATAATACTCATAATTTCTAATTCATCATTCATAACATGAATAATATTTTTATCACTTGATAATAACCCTTACTTACTTAGCTTTCTTGTTATCTCTTCAAGCTTAACTCGTTTGCCCGATTTAATTTATATGAATAATCGAGGATACTAAATCTCATCTAAATTTCGAGGCCATGACTTAACATGGACTTATACTAAAGTCTTTCTTGTTCTCACCAATGCCATGCCTTAACTTGGACTTATATGGGATCTCTTTCTCTTGATAACTTTTCAATGCCAAGCTTGCCTTGGTCTTACATGATAACTTACTCAATGCCAAGCTTGCCTTGGACTTACATGATAACTTATTCAATGCCAAGCTTGCCTTGGACTTACATGATAACTTACTCAATGCCAAGCTTGCCTTGGACTTACATGATAACTTACTCAATGCCAAGCTTGCCTTGGACTTACATGATATCTTGCTTGCTTTCCGATGCCGTGCCTCGGCTTGGTCTTATACGGACTCTCTTGTTTCATGTGGTAGATCGAGTATCCTAAGCTATTCAACTTCAATCGGGGCTTTCTCATGCTTGATCTCATTAATTTCTTTGTTTAATAAAACATTGAACATTTTTCATAATAACATTGTACATTATACTAAGCAATTTAATGATATAAATCATAAAGCTTAGAAATCATACAAACTTACCTCAATATATAAAATGTATGTAGATATGTAATTTAGTCCTCGATTTTTTCCTTGCCTCGGTTTCGATCCGGGCTTCATTTTTCTTGATCTATAGTCATAAATAGATCATTTAATACTCACCTTGACTAAATTGACTCTTAACTCATACTTTGGCAAAATTACTATTTTGCCCCTATACTTTCTCATATTTGCACTTTTGCCCCAAGGCTCGTAAAATAATTTTCATTCAACTTTCTTAGACTACATGCTTAGCTGATTCATTTCCTCTACTATAGCCATTATTAATTCTCATTATTTCTAATAGGTATGACTAATTTCAAAACTTTTACAAACTAGTCCCTATGCTCATTTTTCATGAAATTCACTTAGAAAAAGATGTTTATCTAACATCAAACTCTCATAAACTTCCATAAAACATCATTTAGCATGCATGTCATTCATGGGTAGATTTTTGAACATGCATCTTAGCTCATTTTATAGCTAAAAATAGCTAATTCATAATATGAGGACTTCAAAAACACGAAGAATATTAAAATCAGGACTAAGATGAACTTACTAGCAAGCTTGAAAGATGAGCAAACCCTAGCTATGGTTTCTTTGAAAATTTTGGCAATGAGGAAGAAGATGATAATGATTTTTGTCATCTTTTTCCTTTATTAATCATTTAATAGGTAAATGACCAAAAAGCCATTCTCTTAAAAATATCACCGTTTACTAACTCATGTCCAATTTTGTCCAAAAATTATGATTTGGGAAAATTGCTATTTAAGGACTTATAACTTCTATTCTAGAGCTATTTCATACAAAATGCTTCTAGAAACTCACATTTTACAACTTTTGCAATTTGGTCCTTTTTGACCATTCAACTTCAATTTAGCAAAATTGCTTCATGAAACTTTCACACTAACATGCAAACATGGCATGAACCTTAAAAACTCATAAATTCACCTTGGATTCGTGGTCTCACACCACTATTCCGACTAGGCCCTAAATCGGGCTGTTGCAATTCTCCCCCCTTAGGGATTTTCGTCCTCTCAAAATCTTACCATGAAAAAGTTTGGGTCTTGGTTTCTCATACTCTCTTCGGTTCCCATGTGGCTTCTTCTATTCCATGTCTTTGCCACAATACTTTCACTAAGGCAATACTTTTCTTTCTTAGCTGCTTCACTTCCCGAGCTAATATCTTGACTGGTTCTTCACCATAAGTCATGTCGGGATGAATCTCTACCTCTGGCTGGGGAATTACATGCGAAAGGTCTGATTGGTAGCGTCTTAACATTGACACGTGAAACACATCATGTATCTTTTCTAACTCTGATGGCAAAGCCAATCTGTAAGCTACAGGCCCAACTTTCTCAGTAATCTCATACGGTCCAATAAAACGTGGACTCAACTTGCCTTTTCGGCCAAATCTGAGAAATTTTCTCCAAGGTGACACTTTCAAGAAAACTTTATCTCCAACTTGATACTCTATCTCTTTTCTTTTTAAATCCGAGTAGGATTTCTGTCTGTCTGAAGTAGGTTTTAAGCACTCTCATATCACTCTTACTTTCTCTTTAGCTTCTCTAACCAAATCAACCCCGTGAATTTGGTTTTCTTTGAGTTCAGTCCAAAATAAAGGCGTTCTGCACTTACGCCCATATAAAGCCTCATAAGGTGCCATCCTCAAGCTCGACTGAAAACTATTATTGTAGGCAAATTCTACCAATGGGAGAAACCTTTCCCAATTGCCTCAGAACTCTAGAATACAACATCTGAGCATATCCTCGAGCACTTGAATTAACCTCTCTGATTGACCGTCAGTTTGAGGATGAAAAGCGGTACTAAAGTTCAACTTTGTACCCAAGGCCTCTTGTAACTTCTTCTAAAACTTGGATGTGAATCTCAGATCTCTATCCGATATGATTGACAAGGGAACTCCATGAAGTCTTACTATTTCTGAAACATACAAGTTTGCCAACTTGTCTAGTGAGTAATCAACTCGTACAGGTATAAAATGGGCTGACTTCGTAAGTCTATCAACCACAACCCATACAACATCTTTCTTACTTGGAGACAACGATAAACCCGTTACAAAATCCATAGTAATACGGTCCCATTTCCACTCCGGAACTAATATGGGTTGAAGCAAGCCTGAAGGTACTTGGTGTTCAGCTTTTACTTGCTGACAAATCATACATTTGGAAACAAATTTCGGAATGTCTCTCTTCATTTTCGGCCACCAATACTGTTGCTTCAAATCATTATACATTTTAGTACTACCCGGATGTAAAGACAAACACCCGTTATGTGCCTCATGCAAAATTCTCCGAATAAGCTCCTCTTTTCTTGGTACACAAATTCTACCTTTAAACATCAAATATCCTTCAGAACTGATCTGAAAGTCAGATTCAACATCTGACTCGCACTGAGCTCTTTTGACTTGTAATTCGCTATCTTCTTTCTGAGCCTCAGAAATCTCTTGGAGGAATACTGGTCTAGCTCTCAACTCAGCTATAATAGAACCATCATCAGATAAAATTATCTATGAATTCGTTGCTTTTAATGCAAATAAGGACTTTCTGCTTAAAGCATCAGCGACAACATTCGCCTTTCCTGGATGGTAGTCAATGACTAACTCATAGTCTTTTATCAACTCTAACCATCTCCTTTGCCTTAAATTCAACTCTTTCTGCGTCATCAAGTGCTTCAGACTTTTGTGATCGGTGAAGATCCGACATCTCTCACCATATAGATGATGTCTCTATATCTTCAATGCGAAGACTATGGTAGCTAACTCTAGGTCGTGCGTTGGATAATTCTTCTCATGAGGCTTTAACTGTCTTGAGGCATAAGCAATCACTTTGCCTTCTTGCATAAGTACACAGCCTAATCCATTTAAGGATGCATCAGCAAACTATGAACTCTTTCCCCGTCTCGGGTTGTACTAAACCGGAGCTTCACAATAATGCTTTCAATTTTTCAAACTTTGTTGGCATATTTCTTCCACTCAAACTTCACATTTTTCAGAATAACTTTGTCATCGGGGTTGCAATCATGGAAAACCCCTTGACAAATCGTCTATAATAGCCGGCTAGGCCTAGGAAACTTCTAACCTCAGTGATATTCCTCGGTGGTTTCTAATCCGTAATAGCCGAGATCTTACTTGGGTCTACTCGAACCCCTTCTCCTGAGACAATATGTCCCAGAAATCCTACTTCATTGAGCCAAAACTCACTTTTACTGAACTTGGCATGTAACAGCCCAATTACAACCCTAATCGGAACAGTGGTTTCAGGACCACGAATTCGGGATAGAGAAAAATGTTTAATTATTAATTTGATATGTATGTTATGTGGTTGAACCTATGTTATAATATTATAGATTAATATTTGTGTTTGGGTGATTAATTTAAGGAAAAAGGACTAAAGTGTATAAGTGGTAAAATTTACCATTTGATTGATTGGGGGGATTAAATAAGGTGTCTTTTTAATTAAGGGATTAGTATTGCAATTATTCCTAGTATTTTATATAGTGGACGGGAAGGTGATAAGAAAGATGCAAATATAGTAAATTATAATATGGTTAGTGGTATATGTTAATATAATAATATTATATATTATGTTAATGGATTAAAAACATAAAAGAATTAAGGAAGCCTTTGCATGTCATCTTTTTGAGTTTTTGGCCGATTATAACAAAAGAAAAAAAAGAAGAGCAAAAACTCCTTAGGGATTCGGCACTCATTAACTAAAATTGGGTAAGTTCAAGTCTTGGATTTTTGGTAATTTTTGCATTTTTGTGATTGTTGATCATTTTCCTATTAAGCCCATGTGATAATTTTGTGTATTGAACATGAATGTTGGTTCGGCCATTGATGAAAATTCATGCTTTATGATGGTTGATGGTTTTAACTAAAATGTATGTGCTAGATTACTACATTTTGTGTTGGAAATTTTGATTACGTGGAGCATTTAGGATTTAATTTCAAAAGTAGTAAATGGAGGAGTTAGATTTTAGAAATTAGGAAAAATGTGGACTTAAATTAGCCTAAGGAACATTCGGCCTTAGCTTGAAATAGGTAATTTTGGCATATTTTGTATTTTGTGAAAATTTGATTAAATTGTAAGAATGAGTAATGTGAGGGATAAAATGGTAAATTGCGCAATCAAGTAGTTATAGATTAAATTGATTGGAAATGAAATTAAATGAGCTTAATTGAAATTGTTTTAGACCAAGAACAAAAAGAAACCGGAGTGGATCGAGGAAAAGCTAAATTGAACGAGTAGCCGGGAAGCTTAAATTGTCGACTTTCGAGGTAAGTTTTAAGCAATTGGGTTAAATTGAAATTTGATAATATAGAAGTGAAATTGTTAAGTAAAGGTAGGTATTTTAATTCATGAATTGCCGAATGTGATATGAATAAAATAGAAATACATGTGTTGGTCAAATATAAGCTTAGTATATATATATATACACACATAAGCTTGAATAAATTGGGTTTAATGATAAAGCATGGTTGAGATAGGGCAAATTTTGGATTGACCATGTATGATTATGGTATTAAATTTGATGAGTATATATGTTGATTTCTATTGCCGAATATGGTAACACTTTGAAGGAGGGATAGTGGAATTCGAATATCTATATCCATGAATGTTGTATATCTCCTTTAAAAAAATGTGATAGTTATATCTATATGAATGAGATGATAATTTGATTTAAATATGGCACTATGTCTGCGGGATATGTTAAGTAACGGCTCTATGTGAGCGATACGTTACGAGAAATGTTAAGTAACGGCTCTATGTGAGCGATACGTTACGAGAAATGTTAAGTAACGGCTCTATGTGAGCGATACGTTACGAGAAATGTTAAGTAACGGCTCTATGTGAGCGATACGTTACGAGATATGTTAAGTAACGGCTCTAAGTGAGCGACATGTTACGAGATATGTTAAGTAACGGCACTAAATGTGTGATACGTTACTAAATCTTATTTACAAGTGTGTAAGTATGAGATCCATTAAAAGATTTCTATTGTTAACGATATTAAGTATATGAAAATGTACGAGTATATTATCACAGGTCCTGCACTAACGGTTAAGTTAGGAGAGGAAAGTAAACTAGAGGTATGTATTATACCTATTAACTTGAGATTTTTGGTGGCTTGAAATGTAAGTAGAGGATTTGGTAAGTATATGACATGTATGTTAGTTAATTATTATGTGATGATGGTATACGGAAGTTAGTATAAGCATGTGATGTGGGTATGAGTTCAACTTTTAATTGTTTGGGATATTTGGTATGGATATTTATCGATAAGTTAGGTTTCGAAATCTTGAATAAATTTATATATTTGTATGAGTATATATATATTGCTTAATCTTACTAAGCTATATTAGCTTACTTGGGGTGTTTAATTCATCATTTTATAGATTTTTGAAGTCGAGGCTCGAGATCGGGGATCCACGTCAAAGTCAATCGCACTATCACCAAATTGTGGTATTTTATAGGTTATATCTCTTTTGAATTTATGGCATGTATAGGCTATGTCTCTTAGGTATATTTTGAACGTTGTGAAATTGTATATAAGCCATGCGAATATGGCTATACTTTTGTGATTATATGTGGTCTAGTTCTTTTTGAATTTTGATGCCGTTAGTTTGAATGTTTGAATCTTTAAATATAAGCTTATCTTACAAGATCATTAATTACTAAATTATGTGTGATAGAGGAATGCATAAATTTGATATTAAGTATAATGTATAATGCAATTTGGGTCAATAAAATTTATAGGTAATATATACATGTATGATTTGAAATATTAGTAGTAGTTTAATGATATGTGAATGCTAGTTTAAGATTTTAGAAATGGTTTGAATATGAGATATATATATATATATGTATATACATATATTGTGCCTAATGCATGCGCATACCTTAGGTGACTTAGTAAGGAGCAAACAAATTTATTTGAACTAATCATAGGCATTCGGCAATGAGTTGCTTTTGTATGGAGTTTAGATTTTCTCATTGAGTGATTGAACAAGTTTGGCTATGTGTCTTCAATGTTAAATAAATGAATGGTTTTGAGCTTTGTAATTTTGGTTTGAATGAATGTGGATCGAAATGTATGTCCAATAATAAGTTAAAGAGATATGTTAGATGGATGGTATATGTGTTTATAAAACGAATAAGTGTAAATTAATTATTCAATTACTGCATTATACTTGGTTTTATAATAGTGATTTGTCTATTGGTATGAAATTCACTAAGTATGATTATGTTTGGGTGCATTAACTTGGATTGGTTCTATAATGCCCGTAACCCTAATCCGGCGACAGATATGGGTTAGGGGTGTTACATGGCATACAACTGATTTTCTCGAAGAATCTGTAAAACTATCCGTAGGTGCTCAGCATGCTCATTCTCATCTCAGGAATAAACCAGTATGTCGTCAATAAAAACGACTACAAACTTGTCGAGGTATGGTCCGAAGATGCGGTTCATTAAGTCCATGAATACCGCAGGAGCATTGGTCAAACCAAAAGGCATGACTAAAAATTCATAATCCCCATACCTTGTTCGAAAATCAGTCTTGGATACATCTGACTCCTTTACTCTTAACTGGTAATACCCCGATCTCAAGTCTATCTTAGAGAACACGGTGGCTCTTTTCAATTGATCGAACAAATCATCGATCCTTGGCAATGGGTACTTGTTCTTTACTGTCACTTTATTAAGTTGACGGTAATCTATGCACAATCTCATAGTGCCATCCTTCTTTTTCACAAATAAAACTGGAGCACCCTAGGGAGAACAACTTGACCTCGCAAAGCCTTTGTCTATTAACTCTTGCAACTGTATCTTCAACTCTTTCAACTCCGTTGGAGCCATTCTGTAAGGAGTAATAGATATTGGTACAGTACCGGAGCTAGCTCAATGCTGAACTCAACTTCTCTGATTGGAGGTAATCCCGGTAATTCTTCTGAAAAAACATCCATGTGCTCACATACTATCGGTACGGACTCAATCTTTAACTCTGTTTCTTTATCATTCATCACAAAGGCCAAATATGCCTCATACCCCTTTCTTATAAATCTCTGTGCCGTCATATGAGAAATCAATACCGGCAATCCACTTTGTTCATCTGATTCTATATGGAGGATATCCCCATTTCTCACATCTCATTTCAATGTATTTCTTCCCATAATTAACTATTACATTATGGGCAGTTAATCAGTCCATACCGAGAATGAGATCAAACTCGTCAAATGGTAACAACATAAGGTTTGCTTTAAAACAATGATCTCTAATCATTAATGGACATTCTCTACATACTTCATTCACTAACACACTCTTGCCTAAAGGATTAGACACTCTAATCACAAATTCTGTAAACTCTATAGGCATACTCAAATCGAATACCAATTTCATGCAAATGTAAGAGTGTGTAAATCCGGGATCTATTAAAGCAATAACTTTAACATCATGAAGAGAAAAGGTACCCGTGATAACATCATGGGAAGATGCCTCTTCGCGAGCGCGAATGGCATAAGTCCGTGCAGGCGCCTTACCCTCGGGTCTCGCGGCCTGCTCTCTAGGGTTACCTCTTCCTCTTGCTCCACTTCCTGGGTTTCTCTGCGGTCTTCCTCTGACCATGCTCCCGGATCTCGGGTTCTGAGCTCTCTCTTCTTTCATTGTCTCTGGACAATCCTTTATGTAGTGGTCTTGGGAACCACATCTAAAACATGCATTTTCGTGCACTCGGCATTCTCCAAGATGACGTCTCCCCACATCAATGGGCATTCGGGTCTTTCAGTTGAAAGTTCCCCACACTAGCGATTAAGTAGTCTGTGCTTTATTTCCCGAATACTGTTTACTCTTGTCTTTCTTTGAAAACCCAATGGAAGTAGCCGATCGGGTAGGTAAATCTCTTGACTTCTTGGATGAGGATTGGAATGACTTATTCCACTGTCTCTTTCTAGAGTCACGAGACTCAATTTCAGACTTTCTCTTCTCTTTTACTAGCTCTTCAGCTTTACAAGCTCTCTCCACTAGCACAACAAATTCTTTCAATTCTAGTACAGCAACAAACAGTTTGATGTCCTCATTTAGCCCATCTTCAAATCTTTTGCTCATGATGGCCTCGATGGACACGCATTCTCGAGCATATTTGCTGAGTCGTACAAACTCACGCTCATAATCGGTCACCGACATCTTGCCTTGTTTTAACTCTAAAAATTCTTTTCTTTACTAATCTACAAATCTTTGACTGATATACTTTTTCTTGAACTCTTCTTGGAAGAATTCCCATGTGATCTTCTCCCTTAGTACCACTGATACAAGGGTGTTCCACCATTGATAGGCAGAATCTCTTAAAAGGAGACTACACACTTCATGCTTTCCTCGGTGTGCATGATAGCTCATTAAATACCCGATGGTGTTTTCTAACCAAAACTCGGCTTTTTCCGATCATCTTCTCTTTCGCTCAAATTCTTCTTACGCCCCATGTTTCTGATCCTATCAATCGGAGGTTTGTCTCCTCTTACCACTTCTACTACTTGAGGGGCTCTTTGGAATAGGTTGTGGAACAGGTGGGGGTGGAGGCAGTTGTACATTTGGGTTCATACGAACGAACTCTGAATACCACGTATTCATCATGTGGAGGAAGGCTTCTCTAGCCCCTTCTCCTCCTTCTTGACTCACCGTAGTGGGTCTATTCTCATTCTCGTTCGGCACCATCCCTTCAGCGGGAGCTGGCGCATTACTTTCTACGTCATCCGCCATATCTCTTTCAGGATCCATTTACTATATATATAAACATAATTTAAGTCATTAGGAGTCGTCACACTATCATTATAAAAACATTCTTACGTATGGCATGTATAGCTAGACTTGTGCTCATGCTACGTTAGTCCTAGAACCGACTAAACCGCAGCTCTGATACCACTAAATGTAACACCCCATACCCGAGTCTGAGGCTTAGACTGGATACGAGAAGTTACTATGCTTGAACTTGCTTAATCAAGTACTTACGGGCTATAAAATTTCGTTCCTAATTAAGAACTTATCTTTCTTAATCAACTTGTACTTTTCATGGGCCTACGAGGCCTTAAACTCATGCTCGTAAACTTTCGGAACTCAACCGAAAACTTTTCATTGAAACAGGGGTTACACACCCATGTGAGTTGGGACACGCCCGTGTAAACCTGAGACACGCCCATGTCTCCTAACCGTGCTTAAAACTCGAGCTTACTGCCAAACTTCACACGGCCATGGCACACCCGTGGTCCTAGCCCGTGTGAAAAACCTTAGCATTCTGACTTATAACACATAGCCATGGCACGCCCGTGGACTTAGACCGTGTACTACAACTTGATATTCTGACTTAAGGTGCAATGGTGCAGGGTACACACAGCTTAGACACACGCCCGTGTGTCCGACCGTGTGGGCACTTAGAGGCTATTTACCAAGCCAGTTGCCACCCTGAAATCAAGAGAAAATTCATACTATCTCAACAACTCAAATCACTACAACTTTAATAAACAATATAACATGCTCCATTGATATCAATAACATACATACTTAGTCAATCTTGGGCAATCATTTAGCCATTTACAAAAGAATAATAATAAACTTGATAGCCCATGCTTTTCCCCTTTCTAAGACATATACTCAAAATGAAATGTTTCCTATACATGCCATACTTAACAAAAACAACTTGGCTATACCAAAATAGCGGTTGATAGTGTGATTCGAGCTCCGACTTCAACGATCCACAAGTTAGCTTGGCGGGACTACATAGAAAGAAATAATAAAAGACGTAAGCGTTTAGCTTAGTAAGTTTGCGTAATGCACATAGCAACATACTTGCTTAATATAAACCATTTGACATAAACAATGGCATCATAAATTTCAGCTATAAAGCTTACTTACTCATACTTGATTCTTACATAACTCATGAAACTTACTAGTCTCATACTTGATAGGCAAACAAAGTACCTGTATCACTAGATTACATTGATCAGCATACTTGAACATAATACTCATAATTTCTAATTCATCATTCATAACATGAATAATATTCTTTATCACTTGATAATAACCTTACTTACTTAGCTTTCTTGTTATCTCTTTGAAGCTTAACTCGTTTGCCTGATTTAATTTATATGAATAACCGAGGATACTAAATCTCATCTAAATTTCGAGGCCATGACTTAACATGGACTTATACGAAGTCTTTCTTGTTCTCACCAATGCCATGCCTTAACTTGGACTTATATGGGATCTATTTCTCTTGATAACTTTTCAATGCCAAGCTTGCCTTGGTCTTACATGATAACTTACTCAATGCCAAGCTTGCCTTGGACTTACATGATAACTTATTCAATGCTAAGCTTGCCTTGGACTTACATGATAACTTACTCAATGCCAAGCTTGCCTTGGGCTTACATGATATCTTGCTTGCTTGCCGATGCCGTGCCTTGGCTTGGTCTTATACGGACTCTCTTGTTTCATGTGGTAGATCGAGTATCCTAAGCTATTCAACTTCAATCGGGGCTTTCTCATGCTTGATCTCATTAATTTCTTTGTTTAACATAACATTGAACATTTTTCATTATAACATTGTACATTATACTAAGCAATTTAATGATATAAATCATAAAGCTTAGAAATCATACAAACTTACCTCAATATACAAAATGTATGTAGATATGCAATTTAGTCCTCGATTTTGTCCTTGCCTCGGTTTCGATCCGGGCTTCGTTTTTCTTGATCTATAGTCATAAATAGATCATTTAATACTCACCTTGACTAAATTGACTCTTAACTCATACTTTGGAAAAATTACTATTTTGCCTCTATACTTTCTCATATTTGCACTTTTGCCCCAAGGCTCGTAAAATAATTTTCATTCAACTTTATTAGACTACATGCTTAGCTGATTCATTTCCTCTACTATAGCCATTATCAATTCTCATTATTTCTAATAGGTATGACTAATTTCAAAACTTTTACAAACTAGTCCCTATGCTCATTTTTCATGAAATTCACTTAGAAAAAGATGTTTATCTAACATCAAACTCTCATAAACTTTCATAAAACATCATTTAGCATGCATGTCATTCATGGGTAGATTTTTGAACATGCATCTTAGCTCATTTTATAGCTAAAAATAGCTAATTCATAATACGAGGACTTCAAAAACACGAAGAATATTAAAATCGAGACTAAGATGAACTTACTAGCAAGCTTGAAAGATGAGCAAAGCCTAGCTATGGTTTCTTTGAAAATTTTGGCAATGAGGAAGAAGATGATAATGATTTTTGTCATCTTTTTCCTTTATTAATCATTTAATAGGTAAATGACCAAAATGCCCTTCTCTTAAAAATATCACTATTTACTAACTCATGTCCAATTTTGTCCAAAAATTATGATTTGGGCAAATTGCTATTTAAGGACTTATAATTGCTATTCTAGAGCTATTTCATACAAAATGCTTCTAGAAACTCACATTTTACAACTTTTGCAATTTGGTCCTTTTTGACCATTCAACTTCAATTTAGCAAAATTGCTTCATGAAACTTTCACACTAACATGCAAACATGGCATGAACGTTAAAAACTCATAAATTCACCTCAGATTCGTGGTCTTGCACCACTATTCTGACTAGGCCCTAAATCGGGCTGTTACACATACCATTTACAAACCACATTCATCATGCATGATCACACTCACACACACTTAACCATTCACATCATGCAACTTACACAACCAATCACATTTACCACTCATAATTATCACACATTTACTCATCCAACACATGCAAGCATACACATTCTTGAAATGCATCATCATAGACTTATAACATAACAATTATTAGCCACATTAAATGACCTTATACAACAATAACCTTCTAATAACATAGGCCAACATTCTAGGCCAACTCATATTAACATATACACACATAATCAAGTCCCTATACATGCCATAGACTTAAAAATACTTGAAAATCGTTGATACAATACCGATCAATAACTTGTTAGTGTGATAGAATCTCTGACGATCTCCAACTCGAGCTAGCATCTGTGACACTATAGGAAAAAGGAAATGAAGGGGGGTAAGCATTATAGCTTAGTAAGTAGGTATGTAAATAATAAGTAATTTATTAACATGCTTTTATAAGTCTTCACAATATGTTCTCAAGATAATACAATCATAATTGCACATAGTTCCACTATTTACTCATGTTCATCTCAAGCTGTCTACTTGAGTCACAGTCACTAAATTATTTATATCTTGAGTTTCGGAACTCCAAATTAAGATCCAAAAATTTTCCCTGAAACTAGACTCATATATATTCTTACCATAAAATTTTCAGAATTTTTGGTTTAGCCAATAAGTATAGTCTACCATAAAATTAATTATCTCCTCGTACGGGATCCGGATGATGTTCCTGTTTGTTTATTTTGAAGATAGACTCATTAAGGATTTTATTCATGTAAATTATAACCCATAATTATTTTTGTACAATGTTTAATGATTTTCCCAAGTCAGAATAGAGGATTCCAAAATCATTCTGACTCTGTCTCACGAAAATTCAAATATCTCAGAATATGAAATTATTTCGCTTACACCGTTTCTTTTATGTGAAAATAGACTCAATAAGCTTTAATTTCATATCTTATTCAACCTCTAATTCGATTTCCACCATTTTTGGTGATTTTTTCAAAGTGATACAACTGCTGCTGTCCAAACTGTTTTATTGCTAAATTTTACTCTATCATGTTTTCCTTGTATTAATTCTCATTTACACACATATAACACTAAAGTATATCCATAGTTAGCCATGCCACCAGCTAGTCATCATCAAATATTTACAAGTCTTCATTGTAACACTTACTCCATATCAACCATACCAAAGTTCGGTCACATATCGAGCACATTGCTCATGAATATATATACACATGTACCTGCACTTGTCATCACATAATCACATTCAATTATACTTAGTCATTTTCCCGTTGAACACATTGGATGTTTGCACATAAGTGCCACACTTGTAGCCAAAGCTACTTCACATCACTTTTCACATAGAGGCTCGTTCTCGAGCTATTCACTTTCACGGGTCTGCTCACACAATCTGTCAGTCATTCGTTACTACTCAGTGCTGCTCACACAAGCTGTCAGGTATCCGCAACACATGCTGGTATACCTAGCCACTGGTAGAACTTAAGACCAGCACCCAGATTCACTTAGTCACAATTTCATATAGATTTCACATAGGTCCCTAGTGACATGTCACTCGTATCCATTTTTATTCCTAAGGTTCAACCGGGAAATTTCTCACTTGTCGATATTTTGTCAATTACATCAAATATTCGGCCACAATTCATACCATTTATCAAAATATGAAAACATAAGTAAAAACGATGCATTATTCTCATACAAACTTACCTCGGTAGCACAACCGGTGAAAAGGACTTATTCGTCAATTTCTCATTTTTCCCTCGTTCTAGTTCCAAACCTCGTTTTCCTTGATCTATAATATCACATTTAATTTATTTATTAGTAACATTATTCAATGTGACCCAAAAATCATAGTATGGAAAAATTACATTTTTGCCCCTAAAGTTTCACATATTTATAATTTTGCCATTAGGCTCGTAAAATGATTTTCATTCAATTTCTTTGTACTTTAAGCCTAGCCAAACCATTTTCTATAACATCCCACAATTTCCATTAAAACACACTTTTATGAAACATTTTATAACTTTTACAAATTAGTCCTTTTAGGCATTTTCACCGAAAATCACTTAGTAAAAGCCATTTCTCTATCCATAAACATGCATTTTCTACCATTAAACACAAAAATACACACATATTCATCATGGATCAAAACCCTATACTTTAACCATATCTCAAATTAGTAGTAGAAATCGATAGATCTTGTTACGAGGATTTCAAAAACGTAAAAATCATTAAAAACGGGGCTAGAACGTACTTACAATCGAGCTTGGAAGATTGAAAAACCCTAGCCATGGTTTCCCCTTGTGAAATTCGGCCATGGGGTTGAAGATGGACAAAAATTGGCTTTTAATTTTGTTTATTTAATCATTTAATCACTAAATAACCAAAATGCCCCTAACTTAAAAATATTATATTTCACCTATTTCATGTCCATTTTTGTCCAAAAAATTAACCAATGGTCTAATTACCATTTAAGGACCTCCAATTTAAAATTTCATAACAATTGGACACCTCTAACATGTAGAACTCAACTTTTGCACTTTTTACAATTTAGTCCTTTTGTCTAAATTGAGTGCCCAAACGTCGAAATTTTCGAACGAAATTTTCAAAAATTCATTTCGTGAAATTGTAGACCATTAAAATATAATAAAAATAAAATTTTCCTCGTCGAATTTGTGGTCTCGAAACCATTGTTCTGACTAGGCCCAAGTTCAGGCTGTTACAAGGGAGTTGGTTGTTCACATAGAATAGAGATATGATATGTTGCCTTTGTAACGACTCGATTTTAGGTAGTTTTGAAAAATGCGATTTTAGAACCTTATTTTCATAAATCGAGTCTGTAAATGTAAAATAGGAATATTAACGAAGTTAGTATAAAAATATATTGAAGATTTATCACACCCTAAAATGCCAAGGCTTGAGTTGCAAAAGTGATTTTGGGTATTAATTTGAAAAGCTTTCAATTTGAGCGGATTCTTGAGTAAATAAGAGCAGATTGCGGGCTGGTTGGTAAAAGAATTGGATTGCAACCTTTAGTTTGATTACATTGAACTAGAAATTTTCTTAGTGGGAGACATGATGATTAGGGATATTTACATTTGGCTATTGAATTGATATTGGTGGAGGAAGCGCATGGGTATTAATATAGGAGAGACATTGTTTTTCGGTGTTATTCTTTCATTTTTTTTCTCTATTCTTCTTCATTTTCCCTGGTCTATTCTAAAAAGAAGGATTAATGAGTGTTACGCATGAAGGGTTGAGACCGAAGTTTGAGCATAAGAAACTGGAAATTTTGTAAGTTGGTAAGCTTTCTAACCTCTTTGTATCAAGAAATTTAAGAAAAGGGAAGAAAGTTAAGGATTTCAATTAATCCATTGATTCTGTTCTGTATTGGGTAAGGTTGTGGATAATTGTTAAATTGCCTCTGCATGCAAAGAAATTATGGTTATTATGATGATGAATTATCTTCATTGGAATTCTGAAATGGTTGTTATGTTTTGTTGACTAAGGAGGTTCAAGTAGCAAGGGAAAAGCTAAGTAGATGGTTTTGACGTCAACTTTCAGGTGAGTGCCAGAACTCAGGTCTTAAATGGTTGTCCAATTATTTTCAATATTGTGTGTTGGGTATGTATGGCTGAGTGTTGTGCAAATGACGCGTTACTCTATGGGTAAGTGCGGTGCAAATGATGAGTTATTCTATGGTTGAATGTTGATGTATTGTGATGCATGTTATGTGTTGATATGCAAATGCATGCTTGGTTGTAAGTTTAACTATGTGGTATAGATAAATGCTTGGCTTAATGTATGTCATGTATGAACAGTAGTATTGGATGAGTGCTTGTGTATGAAATGCATGTATATGAATGATATGCAAAGTAAGGAGGGATGTATTGGCGGATGATATAGGGTGACATGTCATGCTTTGCACTTTGCTCCAAGTGTTAATTGGCTTTGCGGAGGTTCGGGCAGATTGAATGGAGAATGGATATATATATGGTATTCGGCTTTGTGGAGGTTTGAATGGGCTATGTACAGAGAAAGGTGTGCACCGGTATATGATTGTCACACCCCAAATCTGGATGATCCAAGTTGAAGGTGTGTAGGCGTGAAGTTGTCTATTCTAGAGCAATCTAATGGTTAGTTCACCAAATTGTAAATTTCTAGAAAACTAATGTTTTGGAGAATTGAGTATCCCCCTATGGAAGTATATCAGGATTTAGTTTTTGATGTGTTCTTTAATAAAAGAAAGAACTCAATAAAAGAAAAATAAGCTATGTGTAGGTTACCGCCAAAGGTATAGTTCGCCTAGTTTGCTCAAGCACTGTGAAGAGCAAGTCTTAGTAACTAGATTTGGTTATAAACTAACTAAACTGATTGGACAATTAGCATATGGAATTTACCTAGTGTACAAGATGGTTTGAGGTACTGCATGTGTTGTGGATTCTCTGAAGCTTGTGTGAGCAGTATCATGTATTGGTTAATGTCCTTTAGTCAGCTTGTGTGAGCATTACCCTTTCATGTATTTGAAACCAATTTACTATTGTTCTCAGGGGAAAACAATTAGCTCTTGAAATAGAAATGGAATGAGGTGATATAATGGATTACATTTGTTTGATTATATTTTGGTATGTGATTCTTAACGTGATATAAATCATTCAGGTTTTAGTTACTTCATATAGTGGGAATGATGAAACAAGACAACGGAATGTTTATTCTATGTTATGTATGATTTATAAATTAAATTGATAGGTTGAACTTACTAAGCTTTATGTAATCTTACTTTATGTGGTTTTTTTTCTTCTTTGTAGATTGTCGGACGTTTGTTGTCCATTGGAATATCGTTGGAGATCACACTATCTGACAACTCTTTCGGTAGTTATTTGTTTATTTTGGCTCGATTATAAATGGCATGTAAATAAGGTTTTCAATATGTTTATGCTATTAGGTAACTTGGTAATGACTTGTGTCATTTGGGTTGTAATTTTGTATTTTGGTGTTTTGGTAACTTGAAATGGTAGCTTATCACTCGATGCATTTGTTTATATGTAGTTGTTGAAATGGTAATTTTGGTTTAGTAATTTATGAACTTAGGTTGGAGTATGTTTGCATTTGAAAGATTGGTATAAATGGATGATTTTAGCATATGATATTTGAGACTTGAATGATATTTAAATGAGGTTAGAATGTTGATTATGTTTTGGTTTGATTAGTTGTTGTTTATATTTGAATTGTGGTGCTAATGAAGGCATATTGGTTAGCCACATAGGTTGGTTGTGAATTGGTATATTCTGGCATGTTTTGGCACATTTTGAATAGGTTTGAATGTTGGTTAATGCATGGCTTGGAACCTAAGAATTGGTATGTGAGTTGGCTTGTGTTTGAAGGTGTTTTTGGGCACACACGGTTGCATGACATGACCATGTGGCTTCTTTGATTTTTGGTGCAGATTTGTCCACACAGTCTCAGAGAGTTACATGGCCTGGTGACACGACCATGTGACCCTGAGTTACACGGGATCAGGTTGTTACACGATTTGGCCACACGGGCTGAGCTCTGTCACACGACCTGGCTACACGGCCATGTGACCCATGTTTTCACTTTTTACTAATTTTTTTTAAAAGTTTCATTTTAATCAAGAATTGTTTCGGGTTTGTTTTAAATGTTTCGTAAACTCAATTTAACTCCCTTTTGATTGAACGTATTGGTAACTGATTGCAAATGAATTATTTGATTATTTCTGTTAATTTGTAAATGATGTTAAAGTTTAAGGTCGTAATACCTTATAGCTTGGGTCAGACATCTGGACTGGGTATATGGTGTTACATTATGTGTTCTACTAAGCTTTCGCCTCAATTGTCGGCTCGGCTACCGTTTCTGGCCCTATTTTAGCATCATCTCCTTGAGGGGTTGCTTCCTAAGGATCATCAACATCTTCTTCATCCTCCTCTAGAGTAAGGTTATTCGGGCTACTCAATATTTTACTCGAACAGAGTGCTATTTCCTTCACTTGTTCCTTCCCTTCTCTCTGAAGGTTATTTTCATTATTTCTTAGGATGGTTGTACTAATTTGCCTTTTGATGTCTCCCATAATGCTCATCAATTGGCTCATTTGATCTTCAAGTTTAGTAAATGTGGTTCTTATTTGAGTGCATTTAGACTGCATTTGTCTCACCTCTGTCCACATTGACTGCATCTCTCCCTCAATTTGATCTAGCCTTTGACCACATACAGTATGGTCATCGGGGTTGGTCCTTTCTTGAGTTTTCTACAAATAAGGAGGTTGGTAAGTAATATTTTATCTATTTGGATTGGAATTGTTACCTCCTCCTTAATTACCACCTCATTTCATATTTGGGTGGTCTCTTCAACCTGGATTATAAGTGTTCAAATAGGGATTTCCACCCCTATTCTCGATGTAATTCACGTTCTTAGTTGGATTCTCAAGGTACTGGCCGATTGTTCTAACTGCTTCGTGCACCATGGGCCTATTGGATGTGGATTCCAATCGATTAACCTTATCCTCTTCATGGACAACTTTGGCCGTGGGTGGTCTCAGACCATAAATGAACCTCTCATTAGGCCACTAGTTGGAGTTCACTGCCATATGCTCTATCAATTGATAGATGTCTTCATATGTACGATTCATCAAGGCTAATTATGCAACTCCATCTAGTCCTGACTTAGAATATGCATCCAGACCTTGTAGAACATTTGCAACCATAGCATTTAGGTAGACCATGGTGAAGACATCTTACTACCAGTAACTTAAATCGCTCCCAAGCTTCATGAAAAATTTCTCCTTCCATCTGTTTAAAATTTGCGATCTCTCTTCTCAGTTGGATTGTCCTGGTAGTAAGGAAGAACTTGTATATGAATTTTTCTGCATGTTCATTCTACGTCATTATGGATCCTGGTGCCTGCGATTCTAACCAAGAGGAAGCATTATCTATTAAGGAGAAGGGGAAAAATCGAAGACGAATGGCGTCATCGATGACCCCATTAAATTTAAAAATGTCACAAATTTGGATAAACTATTTTAAGTGTGGATTTGGGACCTCCGTTATAGTTCCTCTAAATTTCATGTTGTTCTGAATCATCTAGATCATGGCCGACTTTATCTCAAAATTTTTTGTGGTAATTTTCAGACTCGTGATACTGCCTTATACTGTGTTAAGGTTTGGTTGCGCATAGTCTCTCAGAGTGAGTTTAGCCATCGACGATTCTATTGGTAATTGTTGTGGTCGTGGTGGTAGATCTGGTAAGTGTGGTTCGTCGAATAGCGGGTTAACTAGTGGTAGATCTGTTAATGCATAGTCTACATTTGTTGTTGTTGCTACTGCCAACGATTTCTATGAATAAGTCTTTCTGGATCAGTGGTTGGCTCTATAGGTGTTCACCTACTCCGAGTCATACATTGAAATCCAAAAAGTAAAAGAAAAGGTTAGAAAATTAAATGAATGAAAATTAAAAAAATATAAATCATATCTATAATTTAAAAGTTTCCTAACTATCTGACCTACCATCAAATGCAGTAGGTAATTCGGGTAAATTCCGCACTTAAGGAGCTTGTTTCCAAGCACTTTAGAATTTTAATTTATGTTTTCAACATTTAGGCCTTAGGATCTAAAGTTAATAAAAATAAGTTTTTTAACACATATTGTAGGTATGGTGACCCAATAGGCTGACACGGGCTTTAGGTTATGCTAATTGGTTCAATTGAGTGTGTAGGATGGAGATATAAAGACCCAATTGACGTGGAAGCAAATGTCGAGTGATGCACAAGCTTCCCGGGACATCAAAACACCAAAGGAATGACACAAGGAATTATTTTCATATTGTGTCGTGCCATGTAATAGGTGTGGTGCGACACAAGGCCAACGTGCTGCCCAAGTATTTTAAGGTTGTTTTCGTCTACACAATCAAACTTCACAAAGACCTAGGACGTGTTGAAGACCTACTTTAGGCTGCCCATACCTCTACAAATAAGACATTAGGGGTTGAATGTAATCAAGTTATCCTAGATGCCTTCAAAAACCCTCGTATTTTTTAATTAGTTTTAGTTTATTTTCTTTTCGGCTTTTTAAATACTTTCTTATTTTTCTTCTTGAATAAGTTTTAATTCAAGGACTTGTTTGTTTAATTAAAGTATTCAATTTATATTTTCTATTGCATTTTTTTATTTCATTATCCCAATCGAGATATTTTCTACTTCGTTCCCCATTGGATACTCAATCCACAAATATTTGGAAACACAAATATTTGGAAGCACTAAAATATATGGATTTTTCCAGCACCTTTTAAGCACTAATTCATGCAGTTTCTAAGTAATTTTTGTCGAATTTTAAAATTTTATTATAAAATATTTAATTTGAACTCAATTTATGAAAAATTTTGAATTTTATTTATTTTTATAATAATTTTGCATAATTTGATATGTTTTTGACAGTTTTGCGCAAATGATGAAAAATCAACTCGGCAGTCAATTTGAGAAGATTGGACTGTTGAAGCACTTCTCAAATCATTTAACCCATGAGGATGGCTGATTCTGCTCCAGCCATGGATGCCCCAATTAGACTCCTTGAACATTTTGAAAAATTATTTTTGATCCCATAAAAATTGGTTTAAATTTACTCCTAGCCTGATTTAAAGAAAGGGGTCTAAATTTGCTAAATTGAAGAGGACTGATCCTCTAAGGGAATATCAGCCCATTGCCGACCCAATTGCTTCCCAAATCAACTAACTAATTTGATTATAACAATTGCAAAACGGTCCTTAAACTTCTGTTCAAGACACGGTCCAGCCTCTCCCTTTTTCATGCAATTTCTTTCTAGCCACAAGCTAAAACTAGCAAACTCATTCAACCACGCCTTCCACCTAGCATGGCTGACCATAAGAAGGGGGACTTCATGCTATTTTTAGCTAACTTGAGCTACCAGTTTCAAGTATAAATAGCCCATTCACTTCCTCATTTCACACACCATTTATCATTCACGCATCTCTTATTTCACTTCTCTCATTCATTCACCTTTGCCTTTCATTTTCTTTCCCTTCCCTTTGTTGATTTCCCCTTTTGAGAAAGAGCTAGCATGCCTTTTGGATCAGCAGCAATCAAGCATTCTCGAAGGCCATTGATCAATAGAACAAGCATAGAGGAAGAGAAGCACGCTAGTCTGACTTCGGAGATTCACCGAGATTCACCTTCTAGTTCCCTTCTCTTTATCTTTTCGATTTATTTTGTGATCATAAACATGAATACTTATTGTTTTTATGCTTCTACTTTAAATAAAATGGTTTAAATCTTCTCTGTGTTAGATTAATTGCATTTTATCCACTTAAATAGTTTAAATCAAGTTTTTGTTGTTATAGGCTTTGGCAATTTGTTCAATTAGATAAAATCATGTCTATTATGCTTGCATTATAATTGTAAGATGACAATTGAATTAATTATTCATCATGTTTAAATTATAATTAATTGACACAATATCTAATTGGTGCATTTTTAATCTTATAAGGTAATTGAAGGTTAAATTAGTAATTATATGGAACAATATTCTTGCCTTGCATAACTTGTAAGATTGTTGTGGTTAAATTGTTAAGTATAAAAAAAATATATTTAATTCACTCTATCTTGTACCTGCTTATGAGTTGATTAACTAACTCAACATAGGAATATGTTTATTTGATTAATTCAATAAGTTTGTATGTGCATTAGTTAGCAAAGACCAAGTTGCCATGAAATTATTCGTAACAACATGAACATAGTTTTAATAATTCTAAGTTAAAGAGTGAAATTAATCTAACACATTTATGCCATATTGATTAAAACCTTTTGTAGAAATCGTGCAATGGAATTTTTATTTTCTTATTTTAGTTGATTACTTAGTTAATTTTTAGTTTTTAGATCACCTATTTCAAATCAATATATTTTTATCTACCAATTTGTTTAAATATATATTTCATATATATTTTCTTAAACAGTCTCTGGGTACGATAACTCAACATACTTGTTACTTTATTTCTTGTTACGATTGTGTACACTTGCACATTTTCACTGTTTGAAGTGTTTGGCGCCATTGCCGGGGACTGTTTTAAAAGGCACTATTTGTGAAATTGTTAATTTTGCATTTTGGTCTATTTTTCTTTTAAATTTTAATTAAATTATTTTTTTGTGATTGTTTCAAGTGTTTATAAGTATTGATCGAATTATCAATTTACTCCCCATAGATCCTGAAATAGAATGAACTTTTAGACAAAGGAAAAGACAAGAAAATCAAAGAACGACCGAAGAGATGAGTTTCAAAAAGCAAAACCAAAACCAAGGAAATGAAGCGAATCATGCTCAAAATCCTATCCTTATTGCTAATGATAGGGATAGAGCCTTAAGACAGTATGTCGTGCCATTGCTTCATGAGCTTAATCCAGGTATTAGGAGATCCGAGATAGAGGCACAACAGTTTGAGCTGAAGCCAGTCATGTTCCAAATGCTTCAGACAGTGGGCCAGTTCAATGGAATGCCTAGTGAAGATCCTTACCTTCACCTCAGATTGTTTATAGAGGTGAATGATTCCTTCAAGTTAGCCAGAGTACCCGAAGATGCACTAAGATTAAATTTTTTCCCATATTCACTAAGGGACAAAGCTCAAGCTTGGTTGAACTCATTGCCACTAGATTCCATTACCACATGGTAAGAGGTACTAGAACGCTTCCTTATGAAATATTTCCCACCTAGCAAGAATGCTAAGTTGCAGAATGAGATCACTACCTTTCAACAGATGGATGATGAGTTCTTGTATGAGACGTTGGAAAGATTTAAAGAACTGCTACGAAAATTCCCTCATCACGGAATCCCGTATTGTATCCAACAAGAGACATTCTACAATGATCTCAATGCTCACACGAGGATGGTAGTAGACGCTTCTGCTAATGGTGCTCTCCTTTCTAAGTATTACAATGAGTCTTATGAAATTATTGAGAGAATTTCCAGCGACAATTACTAGTGGCCATCCAATCGAGCAACTTCAAGACGAGTCGTAATAGAACATGAAGTGGACGCCCTCACGTCACTTGTAGCTCAAGTATCTTTAATATCCTTAATGCTTAAAAATTTTACTACTAATTGGGTATAATAATGTTGCAGCTCAGCCACCCAACCAATTCCAGAATATAGCCTGTGTTTATTATGGGGAAGGGAACTTGTTCAAAGATTGCCCGTGAAACCCAGAATTCGTGTATTACACGGGTAACCAAAACCAGAATCAAGGTAGGCAGGGAACACAATCCTATTTTAATAATCCATCTTGGTGAAACCACCCAAATTTTTCATGGAGTAACCAAAAGGCTGGACCTAATAACACTCATGTGCAACCCAGATCGACCCAACCACTTGGATTTACTCAACAAGTTTAAAAACCACCACAAGTCGAACCTTCCAATAGTCTAAAAACCTATTGAAGACATATATGGCAAAGAATGACGCCACCTTAAAGTATTTGGAGAATCAAGTGGGTCAACTTGCTACAGAACTTAGGAATTGACCACAAGGTATTTTACCCAGTGATATGGAAAATCCAAGAAATGCGGGGAATAAGCATTGTAAAGTATTGAATCTAAGGAGCGAAAGCACGATAGAGCCCAACATTGTCGAAGTTGAAGAGGAGCCAGCTGATACTCAAGATAAAGTGGAAGTTCAACCGAGTGTTGAAAACTCAGCTTCGCCAGAATCAGAATCTGTAAATTATGATAAGGTAACTTCTAGCCCAGTCAATTCTGATAAACTAACATCTTTGTTAGATGTAAAAATGCCACAGTAGAAAAATTGCCCAGTGCAAGTAAAGAATCCTCCACCACCCTACCCTCAAAGACTTCAGAAGTAGACAAATTGTCAAGTTCAAGAAGTTCCTAGACGTACTTAAGCAAGTTTACATCAACATTCTGTTGGTAGAAGTTCTTAAGTAGATACAAAACTACGTCAAATTCATGAAGGATATCCTATCTAAGAAACAGAAACTTGGAGAATTTGAGACAGTAGCTTTGACAAAGGAGTGCAGTGCATTCCTGTAAGACAAGCTACCTCCAAAATTGAAGGATCCATGATGTTTTACCATACCCTGCAATATTGGGGTAACTTATTGTAGTAAGGCATTGTGTAACTTAGGGGCAAGCATCAACTTGATGCCCATGTTTGTGTTCTGGAAACTAGGGATAGGTGAGGTCAGACTAATGATAGTCACACTCTAATTGCTAGAAAGGTCACTGGTACATCCTGAAGGAAAAATCGAGGAAATACTGGTACGTGTCGATAACTTTATCTTTCTTGCTAACTTCATTGTGTTGGATTGTGAGGCAGATAAAGAAGTTCCTATCATTCTAGGGAGACCATTCTTTGAAACCGAAAGAATGTTGATCAATGTACAAAAGGGTAAACTTAGCATGAGGGTTCACGATTACATAGTAACTTTTAATGTCTTCAATGTTATTAAATCCCTTGATGAGATTATAGAATGCTCTATTGTTTCCAAGATGGAATTGCTAGTTCCCCTAGAATTGGAATGCATGTTATTAAGTGATCCAATGAATGATGATCAAGATGATGAATGTTCAGTTTTGTTAGAAGCAGATTCGAAGCAAGTCATTTCTAAAAATTGGTTTGGTTCATTATAATTTTCATCACAAGGATCCAAGGCATCAAAAGCTCCCATTGAAAAGCCACCTGAATTGAAATTAAATGAGAGGCGGGGGGGATTGACCCAATCTTGGGTATTTGATATGGGAAAATTCAAGTCTCAATGGTTAGAAGCTAGAGTCATTTATCTCGACCCATACACTCATTGGGTAAGCCCTATTGACCATAGACTTGAAAATGATGAAATTACTACGATTACAAAGGACAAAAATGAGTTGATTTTGACAAGAACGGACACAAGTTGGATGATTAGTAGGAAGCTAAACAAGAATACCGGGAAAGATCATTTCATGTTTCTTTTCCTTGATCAGATGCTAAACAAAATTGTTGGGAAAGATTATTTGTAACAGCCCGGTTTAGACCCTAGTCAGAACAGTGGTTTCAGGACCACAAATTCGAGGTCGAAAAAATATTTTAATATTATTTTTGGTGTTTATAGTATGTGATTAAGCATGTGTGAAATTTCTGTGTGAAAATTTTATCGTTTGTGTGTTAAATTACGAAAAAGGACTTAATCGCATTAAATGCAAAAGCTGTGTGCTAATTGTTAAAGTGCTTAATTGTCATGGTTTATTAAATGAGAAGTCCTTATGTTGTTATTAAGCCATTAATAGATTGGGTGGACATAAATGGGCATATATTTGATGATTAAATGGTTTAATGACCAAGGGTAAAATAGTAAAACATGAATTAATGTATAATAAATAAAACAAATATGAAAATGAAGCCATTGTCATCTTGTTCTTGCCGAAAATATCAAGGAAAAAGAAAACGAAAAAGAAAGCTAGGTTCGGCCATGGTATTTCTTTGATTAAGGTATGTTTTTGTTTCAATTTTTGATAATTTCTACGTTTTTGTGATCGTTGCTTAGCATACTATCAAGCCCATGCCTTAATTTTAGATTTTGATAAAGATTTTGAGTTAAGCCATTGATGAATTCATGAGTTTTGTGATGTTTGATGATAAATTATGCAAGTTTGGTGATTAATATACATGTTTTATAAAGTGATTTTTTATGAATTTGAGTATTATGGGCTAAATTGTGAAAATGAAAAATTGAAGGACTAAAATGTGAAATAAATGAAATATGTGGGCTTGTATGAACATGAGAAAGATTCGGCCTAAGCATGGTGTAATGAAATTTTGGGTATTTTGTGATTTTATAAAATAGGGACTAAAATGTCAAAATGTGAAAATGTGAGGGCTAATTTGTAAAATGCCCTAAATGTGTGTTTTTGGATTGAATTGAATGATTTGGTGAATAAAAGAGTTAAATTTGAATATGTATAGATCAAGAAAAGAGGAACTCGGATTTAGATCGAGGCAAGAACAAGGTGCTCTATTAATCGACTTATATCGTGATTTTACGTCCGAGGTAAGTTCGTGTATAATACGAATTAATTAAATCATATTCATGTGTTATGAAATGAATGAATATGTGGTTGATGAATTAGTAATGCTATATATGGATTTGAAAAGATGTGGCACTAAGTGTGAGAAATAGAATTGATACGGTGGTGAACGACACTGTGTGTGCGAAATAAAGGAAGCATTGACTATATTGATTGGCACTGTGTATGCGATACCAAGTTAAATTTGGTTTAATGTAAAGGCACTAAGTGTACGATGATATTAAAGCTTCGGCTAAAGAATTGGCACTAAGTGTGCGAGTAAGTCGAATGATTAATGAAGATTGGATGAAATGTGGTATTGAGCATTTATTAGCAAAAGTGATCGTTAACTTAGTGTTGGCGTAGGTATGTACGAAAACTATGTGGTTGATGATATCGCATATGGATAAATGGATGATTATGTGAGTAATGACTATGAATGAGATTGTATATTATTGTGAATTGAACCGTGTGTTAGTTTATTTTGTGTATTGAATTCGAATGGTTAAGTTAAATGTATTATATGACGAACTTACTATGCTTTTAAGCTTACTGTGTGAAGTGTTTCTCTGTTTTACAGTGTCTTTAAAGCTAGATCAGATCCGGGGATCGTCAACGACTCAATCACACTATCGACCATCTATTTTGGTACTTTTGGAAGTTGTATATATTTGGTATATGGCATTTATAGGCTAGTGATTATGAGATGTTTTGAGATGCATAGATCTTGCCATGTGATTGGGCTTGATAGATGAATGATCTTAGCATATGTCTTGGATATATGAGAATGATGGTTATAATGTGTTTATGTGACTTGGTGTGAATGACCTTTATAATATGTTTTGGTGGATGGAGATAGTATGTTTCATGCTATGAATTGATAAGGATTAAATCATGTATATATTATGTGGTTTGGATGTGGAATTGATACTTTGGATAGGTATGTTTGAGTTGGAATTGAGTATGGAAATATATGATATAGTTGAAGGTTAATTGGTGCATAAATTGGTATGTTTTGGATGCCATTTGAGGTATGAATTTTATATGGTTTGATGCTTGTAGGTGTGACCCAAAGTGTGGGTGGCAAATTGGCCTTGCAAATGGCCTATAATTGCCCACACGGTTGAGCACACGGGCGTGTGGCTCGACCGTGTCTCTTAAGTTTGCAAATAGAAACAAGTCAGACTCGCACACGGGCTAGACACACGGACGTATGACTGGACGTGTGAAATAAGTCAGTGTCGACCACTGGTTAGGCACACGGGCCTGTCTTCAGCCGTGTGGACAAGTCAGTATGTATGCCCTGTTTTGCCATGGTTTAGACACACGGGTGTGTCTGAGGCCGTGTGATGCACACGGCCTACCCACATGGGCGTGTGACCTCTGTAACTTTGAAAAATGTTAAGTTTTTGGAAAAATTTTGTATGTGCTCGGTTTAGTCCCGACCCCTTTCCAATACATGTTTAAGGTCTCGTAGACCTTATTAAGGGGCTTAATGACATTGATTGATTATGTTTTAATGGTGTATGAATAATGAAGGTTAAATGTTATAACTTGATCGGTAATGCCTCTTAACCCTATTCCGGCGACGGAAACGAGTTAAAGGTGTTACATTATTTTTTCTTCCTAGATGGGTATGATATGCATGAAAAATGGCCCTTTGACATCACCTCAGTCCGTGACGATCTCCAGTGACAGTGAGGGAGTTCTCTTCACTTTCTCTATCGTTATTTTATATTTTCAGTTTTTTTTTCATTTGAATAAAATTACAGACTTAGATAAAATTTTCTTTGGATCAGTACAATAATTAAAATTCTGTCTAGGAGATTGGGACTTCAGAATGACTATCTATGACTCCTCCAGTCTTTCCTGTGAATTTAATTTAATGTAATTTTTTTAAAAAAAAAGTATTTTTCTAAATAGCCTGAAAAATTTATTTACTTGTTTTGTTAAATAAATGGTCCATTTTTTACCCAATCACTAATTTCTTTGGGTCTTTTTTCAGTTTACTTTCAGTACAAGTACTTAGTATCTAGAAATGTTTTGCAATTGGGCTTAAAATTCAAGACACTGCTAGGAAGGGAAATATCCAACCCTTTGCTACACATCCACATCCAAAAGAACCTTGTTGTCGCACACTTCTGTAGCCACACATACCATCACCAACCTCCATCCCTTACCTTGCCCCATCACCACTCCCAAGTATCCCCATAGTGCATCTCCCTTAACCCCTTAATGCCACAACCCTTAACTCCCTAAATCACCACCCCAAACACCTTTATTCAAAGCCACCAGCCATCGCACCTAAACCATCCTTAAAACTACCTCCTCCTCTATCTCTAAACCTTACTGTTGACTATTTACCCACCTGCCCAAAATCAAAACCACTCTTAACATATTTTCTAACTCCGACACTAAGAGTCCCTTCGTCTAGCACCATTCCACAAAGTGAACAGTTTGCTATAATGGATATGCTGCACAACATGCATTTGCAGCAACAGGCTTATTGGAGATGTAACACCCCAAACCCGGACAAGACACCACGTCCGAATCTGGTATGCTACGGGGAAAACGTTTTGGGAAAACTAGATTGTTCGTTTAAAAGTGGAGTGAAAACACAGTGTGTTTGAAACAAATTTGAGTAGTCTTGTTTGGAAAACAGTTGATGTATTTGAAACCCGGAGATTTTGAAAACTTAGCTAGAATTTGTAGTTAAAACAAGTTAAAACCATTTAAAACCTCCTTAGGTTCTTAGTGATACATAAAACGCTTCTAGACTTAAATGAACTACAAGTTTGGTTTGGGAACCAGTTGTATTTGTTTGTCAAAAAGACTTAGCGTGATACCCGATGGTATAGTTTAAAAACACGTCGCGTTATAATTTTGAAAACATTATCTTTCCAGTGTTTTAGTAAAATTTATTCCGGCTTATTTTGTTAAGGCATATTAAAATCACTTAAAATATAAACAACATAAAACATAACTTTAAAGGCCTTTTACAAACCGAATAATAAAAAAAGAACCCCAAATAAAAGTAAATAACCAAAGTACCCAGAATATAGAGTCTGAGTAAAGACTTTATTCAACATGGCATAAGCACCTCGAGTCCATCCCGGCTCCAAGTCCGCGTCTCACGAGTCACCAAATGTCAAAGGAGAGGGTGAGTCGAGTGACTCAGATGTGTAAATCCCGCTCCCAACGAATCAACATGCTAACACACATCATACATAGCAACATGATTAATGCAACCCGAACCTAGCCATCCATATCGCCTTTTCTACCCCAGTGTGGTACCAAACCACTGGTGGTGCCAAACCACTGGTGACATATAGTCACAAGGTGCTACCAAAGCACTGGTGTCCCAAAGACACAATATCCGTCAATGTGCTACCAAAGCACTGGTGTCCCAAAGACACAGTTGTGCTACCAAAGCACTGGTGACCGAAGTCACAAATCCAATGATGATGGGGCCAACCCATCGTGTGTTACCAAAACACTAGCGGGCGATCCCATAACTCAAGTGGGGCCAACCCACGGTGGTTAAACCACGAGGACAAGTCGCAATGAGGTGCCAAACCTCTGGTGTCCCAAAGACACAATGTGCTACCAAAGCACTGGTGACCGTAGTCACAATCTGGTGATGGGGCCAACCCATCGTGTGTTACCAAAACACTGGCGTCAATCCCGTATAATCATCTGTGGGGCCAACCCACTGTGGTACTGAGCCACTGGGACGAGACGCTGAGGTACCAAACCTCTGGAGGTGCCAAACCTCTGGTGACCCAAAGTCACAAAGTGTGCTACCAAAGCACTGGTGCTCGTCAGCACAATACATCACTGCTCCCTCCTCTCGTATCACCCATCAACATGCCAAACTCATGTAATCATGAATATCATGCTATCATGCATATCATACTATCATGCATATCATGCCAATATGGCTAATCTCATACCCCATGTCACATATCCATAACCATGGTATCATACGAGATCATCAATAACTCATAATAATAGCACTTTGTCTTACTCGAGTCCAAACTCGTACCCATGAGGGTATCATAATAGTCACCACTGTTTCATTAGTCATTGCACAGGTTATTAACGATATTACTAAATATAAGTGTGTTAGTATACACACCTGATAGCTACGAGTCTAAAATCCCAACGAACGATCTATGACCCTCGATTGCTAACTCCTACAATCGGCCAAACATAGGGGTTAGGCACTAAGACCATTCGGCCAAAAGACATCTAAACCCAAGGGGTTAGTTCCAATCCTTTACCTTGAAGGTGATTTGGTTTCCTACCAAATCCGAGCCCACCGGTTCCTCTTGTGACAATCGGCCACCCCTAAAATAATAAAAATCCCACCTTAATAATTTGGCTTAACAAGACCAAAGAGAATGGACTAATAGTAGCCATTACCATCACTTACCAAACAGTCAATCGAAGAAAGGAAGGCTTCACTTGTCTCCTCTAATAATCCCGATGTCCTATAATGAAAACGATTTACACAAAGATTAGCACTCAACAACCAATAACGGAATCGGTCCTTACTCACCACCATACAAAAAGACGAGAGAAAGGCGAATGGCCATTCGGCCAAGCCCTTACCCGATTCCAAGCGATTGAAACCAAGACCCAACCAACCACCAATGTTCGGCCAACAAAACAAGGGGAGGGAAATCGGCAAAGACCTTGAACCACAAGGGAGAAAAAAAAAAAAAAAAAAAAAAAAAAAAAAAAAGATTCGGTATTGATGTTTAACACCCACTTATGTACTGGCTTTCAAAGGTGAGAAAAGGAGTGTAAACAAGAGAAGAATTAGAGATTACTGACAACAGAGTTTTGAGGAGAACAAAAGAAAGCTTGGCAAGTTGATATGGGTTCGGCACACAAAAAGATGGACAAGAAGAATGGAGAAATCGGTTGGGAGAGGAATGGTAAGTTTCGGCACTAGTGTTTTTCAAGAAGAGAGAAGAAAATGAAAAGAGTTTTGGAGGATGGATTTGGCTACCAAGGTTTCAAACACAAGAAAAGAAAGTTGAGAGGAATAAACAATTTCGGTCAAAGAGAAAAATGAGAGAAAAGCTTAGAGTTTCGGTTTGTTTTGACAAAAGAAAGAAAACAAAAGTGTGTGGCCTTACCAATTGTTTCATTGCCGAAAATCACCCAAAGTGCCAAGGTACATTCGGCACTACTCCACAACACACTACCTAGCCGTCCACCTTCCCCAAACCTCTCCAAAAATCGGCCAAATCCACAAACAACTCCCATCCACTCCTTTGAATTGAGTGGACCAAGTCACACTCCTAAATTCACTCCCTACCTTTCATTTGAAAGGTAAGACTTGGTCCAAGGTAGTGTTTGATTTGGCTTCTACCACTCCACCATGCCGTCCCAAAAACAACCCAAAATGGGAATCCTGCTGCTCGAACACCGGACCTCCACCCCTTGGTGTTGACGCCATACCAAGCTCCATGTGGCGCATGCTCTGCCACTCTGCCACCCTTCTTTTTGTGCTACGAAATACCAAAAATAACTTAAAAACCCCACTTTCTCAACCCCTACACTTAATACCCAAAAACCAAAATTCTTCCATTACCTCGGGCATACACCTAGGCTATAATTAAGTCCCTAAAACATATAAATACCCACATAGCACACTACAAACATGCAATATCATGCAACACCAACATAGCCCCTAACCCGGGATATTACGCCTCTACCCCCTTAAAAATAATTTCGCCCCGAAATTACACGATCAAAAGAGTTGCGGGTATTCTTTGTCTCATCGTATCCTCGGGTTCCCACGCCGCTTCCTCGCCATGATTCCGCCAAAGCACCTTAACCAACGGCACGGACTTCCTACGTAGAACCTTTACATCTCGATCAAGAATCATGCATGTTCTTCTTCCATAGTCAAGTCCGGATTCACCTCGATCTCTTCCATCGCTACCACGTGCGACGGATCGAGCGATACCTCCGAAGCATTGAAACGTGAAAGACGTCATGAATCGACTAAGCTCTGCTGGCAACTCAAGCGATACGCTACCGGTCCAACCCGTCTCAAAACCTTATACGCCCAATAAACCTCGGACTAAGCTTGCCTTTCTTTCCGAACCTCGAACTTTCTTCCAAGGCGAGACCTTCAAACACTCGATCCCCAACAAAGAAACTCTATACCTCTTCGCTTAAGATCGGCATAAGACTTCGCGGGTGCGGAAAGCTTCCTTCAATCGAGCCCGAATCAACTTAACCTTGTCCTCGGTCTCGGCTACCAACTCGGGTCCCAACAATCGGCGTTCACCTAACTCCGTCCAACACGTGGGTGAGCGACACTTCCTACCATACAACGCCCATACGGTGCCATCTTGATGCTCGCTTGGTAATCTGTTGTTGTAGGCAAACTCAACTAATGGTAGAAACTCCTCCCAACTACCTCTCAAATCCGGGACACAACCCCTCGGCATGTCCTCTAAGATCCGAATAACCCTTTCGATTGACCGTCGATCATGGGTGAAAAGCCGTGTGCTAAAATCCAAACGAGTACCCGAGCCCGATGCAATGCCTTCCGTAACCTCGAGTAAACACGGGATCCCTATCCGAGATTATCGAAACCGGCACACCGTGCAACCTCACTATCTCGACACATACGACTTTGCTAGCTTCAAGTGAGTAGTCAACCCTCACCGGAATAAAGTGAGCTGATTTAGTCGACGATCCACCACTACCCAAATCAATCCTTCTTGCTTGGCGTAGCGGTAACCCACCGACAAAATCCATGGTTATCCTTTCCCACTTCCACCGAGGAATCTTTACAGTCAAAGCAAACCCGACGGCAATCGATGCTCGGCCTTGACTGCCGACAAGTCGGACATTTTCCAACAAACTCCGTCACCTCTTTCTTGAGACCAGGCCACCAAAATCGCTCTCTCGGATCCTTGTACATTTTGCTACCTCCGGGATGCATAGCATGAGGACTACTATGTGCGTCTGAAGAATCTTACGCCTCGACTCAACATCTTTAGGCATACAAGCCTTACCTCGAAAACACGTAACCTCGTCACTAGACAAGTCAGAACCCTTCAAACCATCATTCTCGCACTTGCAACCTTCGTGCACCTGAACCTCATCCTCTAATTTGTTTCTCTCGACTGCTCAACCCAAGTAGGCTTAACTTGCGGCTCGCCAAAATACTCCCGTCGTCGTACAAGCTCAAATGGGCAAACAACGCTCTTAAGTCCGAAACAACCTTACGGCTCAACGCGTCGTGCCCACCACGTTAGCCTTGCCCGATGATACTCAATAGAACAATCGTAATCTTTCAAAGAACTCAACCCATCTACGCGCCTCAAATTCAAATCCTTACGAGTCAGAGATACTTCAAGCTCTTATGATCCGTGTAGACTATTGATCTCTCTCCATATAAGTAGTGCCTCCAAATCTTTAAGGCGAAAACTACGGCCGCTAGCTCCAGATCATGCGTCGGATAGTTGACCTCATGTGGCCTCACCGCCTAGAAGCGTAAGCCACTACCTTACCTTCTGCGCATCAAAGACACAACCCAATCCCGTATGTGATGCATCGCAATAGACTGTGTACTCCTTACCAGCCTCAGGTTGAATCAGAACCGGAGCCTCAGTCAAGATCTTCTTTAACTTATCGAAGCTTTCCTGTTGTTTCTCGGTCCAAACAAACGGAACCTCTTTCCTTAACAACTTAGTCATCGGCACGCTATCAACGAGAAACCTCGACAAACCTTCGGTAGTATCCCGCCAAACCCAGAAAAACTACGAATCTCACCCACTCGACCTAGGTGGCTTCGATCCAAAACAGACCTCAATCTTAAGAGGATCTACTCGAATACCCTCTGCGACACTACATGACCCAAGAACGTCACTTCCTAAGCCGTAACTCACACTTACTGAATTTAGCATAGAGTTGCTTTTCCTCGAATCTGCGGCACCACCCTCGGATGCGCATCATGCTCTTCCTCGACCTTGAGTATACTAAGATGTCGTCTATAAAAACCACCACGAACCGATCCGAGATCATCTTTGAAACACCCTATTCATCATATCCATAAACGCCGCGGCAGGTCGTTAGTCAACCCGAATGGCATTACCGGAATTCGTAGTGCCCATACCGAGTCCGAAACGCTGCTTTATGGATATCACCTCCTTAACCTTTAGCCGATGGTACCCGGATCTCAAGTCGATCTTCGAGAATACGCGAAGACCCTTGGTGATCAAACAAGTCATCTATCCGTGGCAACGGATACTTGTTTTTAATCGTCAGCTTGTTCAATTGGCGGTAGTCTATGCACATCCGCATCGTGCCATCTTTCTTCTTAACAAAGAGGACCGGTGCACCCCACGGCGAAACACTTGGCCTGATAAAACCTCGATCCAATAACTCCTGGATCTCGAGCCTTAAGCTCCACCAATTCCTTTGGTGCCATCCTATACTGAGCAATAGACACCGGGCGCATCCGGCAATGATCAATCCCGAACTCTACCTCTCGATCGGCGGCAAACCCTAAGCTCCTCGGAAAAACATCAACAAATTCCTTAACAAGATGCGAACCTTCTCAACAGCGGACTCTTTAGCCTCCAAGGCATACACATGAACCACATACGCATCACGACCCTTCCCGACCATCTTCTCCGCTTTGGAGCGGATATCACATTTGATAAGTAATCCCTCCTATTACCTATCATAGCCACCTCAACACCGTCAACCGCCTTAAGAACCATGCGCTTGGCGCGCAATCCAACTTCGCCGTACTTAGCCAACCAATCCATCCCAAGAATCGGATCGAACTCCCCAACGGCGGTTCCATCGGATCGGCAAAGAAACACTACCCTTGGAGTTCTAGGGGTACCTCTCTAAACAGCTTTATCTACTACTACTGAGTGACCCGGAGGACTAATCACGGTCATCCGCCTAGAAGATATCTCGAGTCTAAGTCCATTGTCTCTACTATACTATCGGCAACATAAGAGTGCGTAGAACCCACATCGATTAAAGCAGTATAAGGAGTACCAAAAATCAAAAACGTACCGGTTATGACGTCCGGTGCGTCGCCCTCCTCTCGGCGTCTCGCAGCATACACCAATCCAGCCGCCTCGGCCTCGGAACTACCGCACCTCTGCGCCTGCTCCACGGCCCGACGGATCCATAACCACCTCTGCCATTACCACGCCCCTCTGCAGGTGGCGGTCCATTTCTCTGAATCGATTACGGCCCGACTCGATCAATCCTCGCCATCCTACGCGGACAATCCCTAATGCGATGCTCCAGAGAACCACACTCGAAGCAACCTTTACCTCGGTCCGGCAACCACCCCAATGAGATTTCCCACACCGACACATCTGCGGCGGTCCTCGCCTTAGCAAAGAACAAACCTAGCGGATCGATTACGCCCCACTCGGTCTAGCCCTCTTCTCGCGGATTGCCGGGCGAACCCGTAAGACCCAAAGCTCCTCTTAAGCCTACTCCTGTCCATGCTCGCCTCACGGACTCCTTAACACCCTCACCCACCTTAGCCTTCTCAACTAAGACAAAGAACTCGCGCTCTCGGGCGAGGAGCAATCAGCGACCTCAACTCGTCTCATGCACCATCCTCGAAACGAACACACCTCTCATGCTCGGTGGCCACAATGCCCCGGCATACCTACTCACCAGAACTCACTCGACCTCGTACTCATATGCATTTACTCCCCGAACAAGCCTCGAAATGCCTTTCTCAGGAGTCGATATAACTAGCCCCGATGTACTTCTTTTGATATGCGGCTCTGAAATAATCCCATGTCAAATCCTCACCGCCACACTGCCCCGCACCGTGAGCCACCACCGATATGACTCATCCCGAGAAGCGATACGATACCCTTCAGCTTTCTCTTACGCCGTCAAGTCCGGATCATCCATGATCCGCTCGGTTGCCTCCAACCAATATTCAGCGGTGCTAGGAGCAACACCGAAACACCTCGGAAGAATTCGGCTCAGTTGGCCCGAGTCGCTCAGAACCGATTTCCTAACTCCTGCACCACCACTAGCCCCACTACCCTTTCCAACACTCGCGGCGCCGCTCGTGACACTGCGCGTCGTCTCGTCCGATCTTGGAACTCACCACCTCCACCGGGTGGCGGAACCCGGTATCTCATTTTACGAACCACGCCCGGATCCTACGGGCTCGAAACCGCTATTCTACCCTACCTCTACCACGAGTGTTACGACCACGTCCGCCTCGAGTGCTCATGCTAAATCTTTCTACGTATCGATTAAAGAATTTTATGCATCGATATTTATTCCACTTGTTTTAAAAAGCAAGTCTTATGAATATTAAAGAGGATTTGTTCTCGCAAGTTTCACAAAATCCTATCGGTTTCAATCTCTAAAGTAGTATACTCATCGCTACTCATCGATCATATAACATCCAATCAAATCACAAAGAATAGTCCGGTACTTACTCAAGCGAACCCAAGTGTAGGAGACTCGGTGCCATGCCTTTCAAACCATTTGTATTTAAACCCAAAACACTTAAGACATCTTTTGAGTACATTTTGGGCTTCAGGCCACAAATGAGCCTTTGAACTTGGCTCGATACCAAAATGTAACACCCCAAACCCTGGACAAGACACCACGTCCGAATCTGGTATGCTACTGGGGAAACGTTTGGGAAAACTAGATTGTTCGTTTAAAAGTGGAGTGAAAACACGGTGTGTTTTGAAACAAATTTGAGTAGTCTTGTTTGGAAAACAGTTGATGTATTTGAAACCCTGAGATTTTGAAAACTTAGCTAGAATTTGTAGTTAAAACAAGTTAAAACCATTTAAAACCTCCTTAGGTTCTTAGTGATACATAAAACGCTTCTAGACTTAAATGAACTACAAGTTTGGTTTGGGAACCGGTTGTATTTGTTTGTCAAAAAGACTTAGCGTGATACCCGATGGTATAGTTTAAAAACACGTCGCGTTATAATTTTGAAAACATTATCTTTCCAGTTTTAGTAAAATTTATTCCGGCTTATTTTGTTAAGGCATATTAAAATCACTTAAAATATAAACAACATAAAACATAACTTTAAAGGCCTTTTACAAACCGAATAATAAAAAAAGAACCCCAAATAAAAGTAAATAACCAAAGTACCCAAAATATAGAGTCTCGAGTAAAGACTTTATTCAAAGATGGCATAAGCACCTCGAGTCCATCCCGGCTCAAGTCCGCTCTCTGAGTCACCCGAAATGTCAAAGGAGAGGGTGAGTCGAGTGACTCGATGTGTAAATCCCGCTCCCAACGAATCAACATGCTAACACACATCATACATAGCAACATGATTAATGCAACCCAACCTAGCCATCCATATCGCCTTTTCTACCCCGTGTGGTACCAAACCACTTGGTGGTGCCAAACCACCGGTGACATATAGTCACAAGGTGCTACCAAAGCAACGTGTCCCAAAGACACAATATCCGTCAATGTGCTACAAAGCACTGGTGTCCCAAAGACACACGCTTGTGCTACCAAAGCACTTGGTGACCGAAGTCACAAATCCAATGATGATGGGGCCAACCCATCGTGTGTTACCAAAACACTAGCGATTTATCCCATAACTCAAGTGGGGCCAACCCACTGGTGGTTAAACCACGAGGACAAACAAGTCGCAATGAGGTGCCAAACCTCTGGTGTCCCAAAGACACAATGTGCTACCAAAGCACCGTGACCGTAGTCACAATCGGGTGATGGGGCCAACCCATCGTGTGTTACCAAAACACCGGGCGTCAATCCCGTATAATCATCTGTGGGGCCAACCCACTCGTGGTACTGAGCCACCGGGACGAGGCGCTGAGGTACCAAACCTCTGGAGGTGCCAAACCTCTGGTGACCCAAAGTCACAAAGTGTGCTACCAAAGCACTGGTGCTCGTCGACACAATACATCACTTTCCCTCCCTCCTCTCGTATCACCCATCAACATGCCAAACTCATGTAATCATGAATATCATGCTATCATGCATATCATACTATCATGCATATCATGCCAATATGGCTAATCTCATACCCCATGTCACATATCCATAACCATGGTATCATACGGATCATCAATAACTCATAATAATAGCCTTTGTCTTACTCGAGTCCAAACTCGTACCCATGAGGGTATCATAATAGTCACCACTGCTTCATTAGTCATTGCACAGTTATTAACGATATTACTAAATATAAGTGTGTTAGTATACACACACGATAGCTACGAGTCTAAAATCCCAACGAACGATCTATGACCCTCGATTGCTAACTCCTACAATCGGCCAAACATAGGGTTAGGCACTAAGACCATTCGGCCAAAAGACATCTAAACCCAAGGGGTTAGTTCCAATCCTTTACCTTGAAGGTGATTTGGTTTCCTACCAAATCCGAGCCCACCGGTTCCTCTTGTGACAATCGGCCACCCCTAAAATAATAAAAATCCCACCTTAATAATTTGGCTTAACAAGACCAAAGAGAATGGACTAATAGTAGCCATTACCATCACTTACCAAACAAATAATCGAAGAAAGGAAGGCTTCACTTGTCTCCTCTAATAATCCCGATGTCCTATAATGAAAACGATTTACACAAAAGATTAGCACTCAACAACCAATAACGGAATCGGTCCTTACTCACCACCATACAAAAAGACGAGAGAAAGGCAGAATGGCCATTCGGCCAAGCCCTTACCTGATTCCAAGCGATTGGAAACCAGCACCCAACCAACCACCAATGTTCGGCCAACAAAACAAGGGGAGGAAATCGGCAAAGACCTTGAACCACAAGGAGAAAAAAAAAAAAAAAAAAAAAAAAAAAAAAAGAGATTCGGTATTGATGTTTAACACCCACTTATGTACGGCTTTCAAAGGTGAGAAAAGGAGTGTAAACAAGAGAAGAATTAGAGATTACTACGACAGCAGTTTTGAGGAGAACAAAAGAAAGCTTGGCAAGTTGATATGGGTTCGGCACACAAAAAGATGGACAAGAAGAATGGAGAAATCGGTTGGGAGAGGAATGGTAAGTTTCTGCACTAGTGTTTTTCAAGAAGAGAGAAGAAAATGAAAAGAGTTTTGGAGGATGGATTTGGCTACCAAGGTTTCAAACACAAGAAAAGAAAGTTGAGAGGAATAAACAATTTCGGTCAAAAGAGAAAATGAGAGAAAAGCTTAGAGTTTCGGTTTGTTTTGACAAAAGAAAGAAAACAAAAGTGTGTGGCCTTACCAATTGTTTCATTGCCGAAAATCACCCAAAGTGCCAAGGTACATTCGGCACTACTCCACAACACACTACCTAGCCGTCCACCTTCCCCAAACCTCTCCAAAAATCGGCCAAATCCCACAAACAACTCCCATCCACTCCTTTGAATTGAGTGGACCAAGTCACACTCCTAAATTCACTCCCTACCTTTCATTTGAAAGGTAAGACTTGGTCCAAGGTAGTGTTTGATTTGGCTTCTACCACTCCACCATGCCGTCCCAAAAACAACCCAAAATGGGGAATCCTGTTTGCTCGAACACTGGACCTCCACCCCTTGGTGTTGACGCCATACCAAGCTCCATGTGGCGCATGCTCTGCCACTCTGCCACCCTTCTTTTGTGCTCTGAAATACCAAAAATAACTTAAAAACCCCACTTCCTCAACCCCTACACTTAATACCCAAAACCAAAAATTCTTCCATTACCTCGGGCATACACCTAGGCTATAATTAAGTCCCTAAAACATATAAATAGCCACATAGCACACTACAAACATGCAATATCATGCAACACCAACATAGCCCCCTAACCCGGGATATTACAGGAGATATGCAAAAATATGAGATTATTTGATCAAAGATGCATTTAAGAAAATATTTCATAACCAGCTTGTTTTTGTGCCTGAATTTTTAGACTTTATCTTTGAGCCATGGACTCCAATGTCGAGGAAGGAACAAGATGACTCAAGCAAGAACAATAATGATGAGGCAAAAGATGGGTCAGATCTGAAGGGTCTAGAAATAAATAAAAAGGGGGTCTTTACTTTGCTTTTCTTTTTAGGATATTTTAAGTTCTTTTAGGATATTTCTATTTCTTGCATAAATGAAACAATAAGTTGAAATTATTAATAAAATTAAACAATTTGAAAAATAAGAAGTGTGACAATAGATATCTACATGTCTAAGAATGGATCTATCTAGGAAAGACTTGGTATTTAAGCAGTTAAACTTGACTCATCATCCTTTCCTGGGGTCCTACTTGGTGTACAGTATCTATTCACTTCTTTATTTTTTTCCTTCTATCTATCGGTTTTAACAATGGGGACATTGTTCATTTTAAGTTGAGGGACCAAAAATTGAATTGGTTTTTTTCAAGATTTCATTTTTCCTACCTAATTATGATTAACTTATATTTTGCTCAAAAATTTGAATTTTTGTTGATTATGCTAAACTTTAGTAATAAAGTTCTATTATCCCAATAATTGTTATGTTAGCTGAAGTATGATATAAATGTTAGTCTTAAAAAAGTATGTAAATCAAACCATGAAATTTTTAATTCCTTAGAAACACTAAGCATGCATGAAAGTTTTTAAGTCTCTAGAATTGACTTAGTAATTTATTGAGGCAAAATCCTAGGTGGCATGAAATTTTGAACATGATTTAGGCAGACTTTGTTTGGACCATTTGAGCCTTTCAAGCCAACCTTAATGAATATTTATCCCTTGAAACTCGATTTTAAGACTATATTGCCTGATTTTATTGGAACCTTGCATACATAAGACATTTGTTCTTTAATATTTATCTCTAAATTGTCTTAAACATTAAACTCAATCTATCCAGAATATTCTCTGAAAATAAGTTTGGGAGAGTTGAGAAGAAGTATCAAATGCTCAAAAAATTGTAGTACGTATAGTAATATGCTTGAGCGTGTTAAAAAAAGAAAAAGGAAAAAAGAGAGAGAGAGAGCATATGTACTCAAAAAAATAGATGTACAATATACTCAAGTGCAAAATTAGTTGGTGAATTTGGAGGTATTTTTTCCAAAGGTCCAAGCAAGTTGAGTCTAGGGTTTTTAGCTTAAATTATCTATCTTTTACCTACCCCTAGTCAAACCACGTTACAACCTATTTAAAAGACCTATTGATTCAAATTTCTATGCTGACTACATTAGTGGAGAAAAATGCTAAACTCAACTTATGAAGGCAAAATTAAACTTAAAGATTACAGTTTAATCTGAAATAAAAGTTAATTGGTAAAATTTTATCATAATTTTATTGAGAGAGCATTTAGTTTATTCTTGCTATCATGATAATAATTGAGAATAATTTGAATAATGTGTATACTTAAGTTGCATGATTTTAGAATTTATGTTCTTAAGCATAATTTTACTAAACTCATAATTGTGGGAAGCAAGAATTTTTGAATTTTTTTTTTCAAAAGATGATTTTATTAAATTTATTTTTTGTCATTATTCAGGATGATAAATGAATTACGTTTGGGGGTGTGGAAACACTAAAATATAGACTTTTCCAGCACCTTTTGAGCACTAAATCATGCAGTTTCAAAGTATTTTTTGTTGAATTTTAAAATTTTATTATAAAATAATTAATTTGAACTCAATTTATGAAAAATTTTGAGTTTTAGTTATTTTTATAATAATTTTGCATAATTTGGTCTATTTTTGACAGTTTTGCGCAAATGATGAAAAATCAGCTCGGCAGTCACCTTGAGAAGATTGGACCATTGAAGCACTTCTTAGATCATTTAACCCATGAGGATGGCTGATTATTGTCCATCCATGGATGACCCAATTAGAATCCTTGAACCCTTTGAAAATTTATTTTTGATCCAATAAAAATTGGGTTAAATTTACTCCTAGCCTGATTTAGAGAAAGGGGCCTAAATTTGCTAAGTTGAAAAGGTCTGATCCATTAAGGGAATAGCAGCCTATTGCCGACCCAATTGCTGCCCAAATCAGCTAACTAAGCTGATTATAACAATTGCTACATGATACTTAAACTTCTGTTCAAGACACAGTCTAACCCCTTCCCTTTCCATGCAATTTCTTTCTAGTCACAAGCTAAAAAATAGCAAACTAACTCAACCACTCCGTCCACCTAGCATGGCCCACCATAAGAAGGGGGATTTCATTCTATTTTTAGCTAACTTGAGCTTCCAATTTAAAGTATAAATAGCCCCTTCACTTACTCATTTCACACTCCATTCATCATTCACTCATCTCTTCTTTCACTTTTCTTCTTCATTCACCTTTGCCTTTCATTTTCTTTCCCCTTCCCTTTGTCAATTTCCCCTCTTGAGAAAGATCTAGCATGTCTCTTAGAGAATAAGCAATAAAGTGTTCTCAAAGGTCTTTGATCGATAGAACAAGCAGAGAGGAAGAGAAGCACGCTAGTCCGACTCTGGAGATTCACCGGGATTTGCCTTCTAGTTCCCGTCTCTTTTTCTTTTCAGTTTATTTTGTGATCATAAACATGGATTCTTATTATTTTTATGCTTATATTTTAATTAAAATGGCTTAAATCTTGTTTATGTTGGATTAATTGCTTTCTGTCCACTTAAACTATTTAAAAAATCATGTTTTTGTTGTTACAATTTGTTCAATTAGATAAAATCATGCCTATAATATGCTTGCATTATAATTGTAAAATGAAAATTGAATTAATTATTAATCGGGTTGAAATTATAATTAATTGACACAATATCTATTTGATGCATGTTTAATCTTCTAAGGTAAATGAATGTTAAATTAGCAATCATATTAAACAATATTCTTGCCTTGCATAACTTGTAAGATTGTTGTGATTAAATTGTTCAGTATAAAAAATATATATTGAATTCGCTCTGTCTTATACTTGCTTATGAATTTATTAACTAATTCAACATAGGAATATGTTTATTTGATTAATTCAATAAGTATGTATGTGCATTAATTAGCGAAAGACCAAGTTGCCATGAAATTATTCGTAACAACATAAACATAATTTTAATAATTCTAAGTTAAAGAATGAAATTAATCTAACACACTTTTTTCATTGGAATTTTATTTTCTTATTTTAGTTGATTACTTAATTTTTAATTTTTAGATCACCAATTTCAAGTCAATATATTTTTCTCTACCAATTTGTTTAAATTTATGTTTCACAAATATTTGCTTATACAGTCCCTATGGGTACGATCACTCGACATACTTGTCACTTTATTTCTTGTTACGATTGTGTACACTTGCATATTTTCGTCGTTCCATATTCATATCTCTTTTTTTTCTCTGAGTCAACTATGTTTCTTACATGGTTTATTCAACCTAAGTTGAGATTATGAATAACATGAGTGGCTAAATCCCTTAGGGGAGACTAACAAGTGGATGGGGATGTGACTAACGAAGGATTTAGGACTTTACAAGAAGGATTAGTTGGTATAAATTATGTGTTCTTAAAATATTAGGCTTGATAACCCAAATAAGTTATCATAGGATAGATGAGATCGATAGATAAGTTGAACCAAGTAAATAATAATTTATCTTAGTTTAGAAAGTGAGTGTAATAACCCATTTTTTTTATTGTTCCATTGAAATTAATTGCTTGATATTTTATTAGTTTGTAACCTGAAAACACCATGCCTCCTAGGAAGGTTCGAAGAACTAATGAACCAAAATCATCGATGGTTCCGAACCCCTCTAATTTCTTAAACCCGAATGTTGAGAAATATTTTGTAGAACTTCAAGGAAAAACCTTCATTCAAGATAGGGGATTTGATCCGTCAATGATTATCTGCCAGGAAATATGGCCTTTTGTTAGATATCATAGGTGGGAACATTTTTGGATGATCCCAAAAGACATTGCTGTGGTCCCTGTTGTTCAAGAGTTTTATGCATCTTTACGGGACTAAGAGTTTAGAAATACTGAAGGTCATATGTGGGAAATGGTACCTGTACGAGGGAAAGAAGTGAGAATAACCCTCGAATTATTTGACTTTTATAATGCCCCATACTATAAAAAAGATTTTATTGATGAAACTGACTTAGAGTATTTTTGAGACATAGATATGGATAAAATTATAAACTTTTTAACAGAAGGAAGGGGCGATTAGAAATATCGCCCAGGTACCAATATCCCAACCTCCTTTCATCAAGCTATAATGTTTCCTGAAGCTAAAATGTGGATTCAATTCTTATGCACACAAGTTGTTCCTGCTTTAAATGTGTCTAATGTAAATACTTTTCAAGCGGTTTTGCTTTATGCTATTTTGCAAAAAAAAAAAAAAAAACCATATATGCATTGGGAAATGGATCTACCAAAATATGAAGAGATGCATCAGTGGCCAGAAGGTCGGAGTTTTCTTCCCCCACTTGGTGACGAACTTATGCAAAAAAATAGTTGTTCCAATGGCATCCACAGAACAATCAATGTAACGACCCGAAATTGGGCCTAGTAGGATTGGGCCCATTGGACCTTGAGCGTAGAAGCGTTTTAAAATTTATGGAATTTGAGAGTGGCATTATTTAAAGTTGGACTTATTAGGAAGGTGATTTTGGAAAGTTACGGGGTTCTAGGAAGTTCCGGGTTCAAATTGGGCCTTAGCAAAATTTTTATGTTTAGGCACTTTAAGGAGAGAAGGCAAGTGGCATTATGACTTAAGGAAATAAGTGTGCATTTTGCTAGCACAAGGAGTCTATTGGTAAAGGTGGAAAGTGGCGTGTGGAGTGTACTAATGGTCTGAGGTTCGAATCCCATCTATTGCAAAATTTTGAATTTATTTTTTTGTGCTTCTCTTCCATGTGTCGGCCAAGGTGGTATTTAAGGCAAGGAAGACTTTTTAATTATGGTATGGTGGCTAAGGAAAAAGGAAAGGATGAAGGTAAGGAAAGGAATCAAAAGAAAAAGGCAAGATAAGGGAGCATGTTGGCCTTTTTCATGGGTGATGTTTTGGAAAGATTTTTGTTGGTCAACATCCACCCTTTTTGGCTAGAGTTCACACGGTTTTGTTAGGGGGGAAAGGAAGAGCCGAATTTCTCTTTTCTCTTTAGATCATTTTTGTTAGTTTTTGGGTGCATGAGAGGTACACTTTTCTCTTTGAACATTTGTGTCTTCTTTTCAAATCCATCTTCCTCTTAGCTTTGGCCGAAATCTCCCAACACATTTGTGTATTCTTTTCTTTTATTTGGCCGAAACACTCACCTTGCTCATCTCCCCTTTGATAGCCGAAATTACCAAAGCACTTTTCTCCATTCATTTTTCTCTTTTGACCATTTCATCAACCTTTTCTTCTTCTTTAATCGACATCACTTTGTGATCACAATTCCTGTTCGATTTTCTCTATAGCCGAACCCCTTATCATCCTATTTCTTCATCATTTCGTTCCCCATCGTGTAGGAAAATCTCTTCTTAATCGAATCGGTAAGTGATCTTATATCCCTCTTTCTATTTTTATGTTCTTTTTCTTCCTAATCGAATATGAATGTTCATCGTTATTCGGTTAGTCAACTTTGTTTCTTATCAAAACGTCACTCTCTCCATCATTCTCATGTTGGGATCAATACTCTTTTGTAGTGATCTTAGTGGGTGGCCGAATATCATTCTAGCCATAAGTCAAGTGGTGGAAATCGTAACAAGGTAAGGAGTTCTTTATGGATTATTTGATATCGTTCATTATTCGATTTGTTGCTAAATGGATTAATAGTTTGGACTAATCGGTCACTATAGGAACCAAATCGCCCGATCACCTATCCCTCGTAATAAGAGACTCGATTGTTGGTAAGTGATATAGATTGTTAATCAATCGCAATACTTGGTTGAAGTTGAAAATTTGGGCTGTGGACTAATTGTTAACCGATTGTACCTTTAGGTGCCGCGGAGAGTATCGTGTTACGGATTCCGAATAAGGTGTGTAATCCCGTACCCTACCGAATACATGTTTGAAATGGTGGTAATCTCATATCTCTCTGAAATTTTGAATGAAATGTTCTGTGATTTGGTCGAAATACCGAAGGAAATCGGAAACCGGCATCCGTGATCACTCGGGCGTACGTATATTACTAGTGGTAACCATATTTTGCAATGAAACAGTTTGGTTAGCAGCAGTGATGTTATTTTGAAAAATCACGAAAAATAGAATAAAGGGAGTTAGAAAGTGAAAAAGATATCAAAATAAAGCTTACTGTGTCTATTTTTATATCAAAGAAACGGAGGAGGAAGAAGAATTGTATATTCTTTGATATCTTAATTTTAGTGAAACTGGTTCTGATTGACTTCGTGGTTCCTTGTTCTGTATTGAAAAAATCGTTTAAAATTGTAAAAAGTGAATTATGAGTTATAAGTTATATGTATAGATTCCTTAGTGAGCCTATTTTCAATAGAAACAAGTGGGAGCAACATATAAAAATCGTACAGTGAGATATTTGAATTTTGGGTAAGAGAGGTCAGAACCATTGGTCAGTGAAACAAGGGAAATTTAAGGAATAAACTGTACTAAATGGTTAAGCCAAAAATTCTGGAAAATTTTTAGTAAGAAGATATATGAGTCTAGTTTCAAGGAAAATTTACGGATTTAAATTTCGAGTTTCCTAACTCGAGTTATAGTCAATTTAGTCAGTATGACGCAGATGGACAGTTTCAATTTTTTTAAGCCTCACATTAGTAGTTAAGTCTAGGTTGCCGAATTACCAAAATACCCTTGGAGGGTAAATTACCGAAATACCCCTGGGTTGCGAGATTACCGAATTACCCTTAGTGGGTAAAATTACCGATTTACCAAAATGCCCCTATGGGCCGAATTGATAGAATGCCTTAGTGGGCTGAATTACAAAGCTCAATAATGGGCCGATTCATCGTATTAAATTACTAGACTAATGGTTGTTATACATGTGGATATTTTATGTTTTTATGTGTATTGCATCATCACATACTGCATGGGATGGGAAACTTGAATGAAGAGAAGTATAGACCGGTGGCTCTGCCACAAATTCTGATATGGGGTATGTGCCAATTTAAATATGGCTTTGTGCCATCGTGATTAAGGCTGTGTGCCGATTATATTACCGTATATGATACTCTGGTGGCTAAGCCACAAAATTATTATAAATGGCAGCTTGTCTCGCAAATTGGAGAGACCAAGGGGTGGGTTGACTTGATCCCCACAGGAGACTCGTTGGTACGGGGGAGAGACTGGTTGGATGGGTTGGGTTGCATACATTTGCTTCATATATATATGTGTTGTTATGATAGTGGGCTCTGGCCCAAGATGTTGCTATATGGGTTCAGGCCCAGTGGATGACGGTAAGGGATTTCACACTGAGTTCTTGTAACTCACCCCCCTTTTTCTTAACCCTTGTAGGTAATGCTCCGTAATGAGGACTTGGGCCCATGGATGACTCGGTGGAGGCCAAACTTCAGAAATGGTGTTATTGAACTTTAAATTTCTATTTCGGTTTATTTTATTATTTTGCTATTTTGGTTTAAGTTGTAATAAGGCCTCTGGGATATGTTTTAAATTGCTTTAAGTTTAGTCGTACTTATTATATTGCTTGAATTGTTTTAACGGGGATTTTCTAAAATCATAAATAATGGTTTTCCAAAACTGATTAATAAATGGATTTTATAACATACTTTTACAAATATTTTAACTCGAAATTTTCTCTCGAATTATCAACAATATTTTCAAAAGCCACGCTTTAAAGCTCACTACCTCGATTTTCGACTCATCAAACGATCTCTCAAAAATACTTGTATTTTATCTACGTTTCATAACGATTTCAAAATATACATGAAATCTATTTCTAAACATCACATTTTTTTAAATTGTTTATTTCAAATATGCTTTCGCCACCAAAAAAGTTTTTTAAAGATAATTACGTTTTCAAGTAGTTAACAATTGCTTAAGTGTTTTGGGTTTTAACAAAGAGGCTGTAATTCTCAAACAAGTTTTTTCCATGTGACACGCCAGATTCGGGCCTAACTTCTAGGTCGATTTTGGGGTGTTACAATCAATAAATCCATCCCAAATCATCATTGAGGAAACTCTGTTTACACAATACATTGAACTTCAAACAAAGTAGATAAAGGAGTGGAACAAACGCCAAAAAGAGGCAACAACCGCCCTGGCTTCGTCACAAAAAAAAAACAAAATCAACCACTCAACAAGAAGTTAAAGAAATCAGTCATCCAAAACTGGATTGGATGATACACTGGATGTAGGAATCGGACCTAATCTTTCGGAACAATATTAGGGTACCTATTACACGCCAGATATGTTTGGCCGATGTATCCTGAGCAGGAGGAAGAGGCGCGTGAAAGCGAAGAGGAAGGAGAGGATGACGATGAAGGAGATGATGAGATGGATTTTAAGAAGGATGACTGAACTTATTTTAAGTTTTGTTTTTAAAGATTGAATTAATATATAGATGATTTTAATTTTAGTTTTTAGAAGTAGGGTTAATAGTAGATTATTGTTTTGTGTCCTGTTTTAAGTTTCTACGTAGGAATCCCACATGGAGGAGGCACAACATTTAGAGCTTTCAACGAGCAATGGAGGAAGCACCCACCAATAGCCTATGGAACTATCACGATCAATCGGGTAACTTGTAACACCCATAACCTGTACCCTCATTGGATTAGGGCTACGACATATTATCGTACAATCCAAAACAATCAATAACAGATAGCATCGAGTTGCCTATTTAATTAACAGAATTTCATAATAATTTGAATCCGAGTAATACATATATTTATGGGCCTTAAAATGAGCCTACAATGCCTTAAAATTAGTTTAGGAACAATTAGGGACTAATTCAAAACAAATCAAAAAGATTAGGGAAAATTTTAAGACTTTCAAAATAGGGGTCACACGGTCGTGTCACAGGCTGTGTACTAGACCGGGTTCAATTCGATGTTGGGTCACACGGTTGTGTCGCAGGCTGTGTTCCAGGCCATGTGAATACTGCACCTAACAAGTTCAGGGCACACGCCCGTGTGGGTTGCCCGTGTGTGACACACGGCCATGTGACAGCCTGTGTCCCAGGTCGTGTGTACCCGAAATTGACCAAAGTCATGCTATCTTTTTTTTTTTTTTTTTTTGCAATTGCATAGGAACCATAACCAAGTCATACCAATCCAACACATATCTAGAAACATTTCATATAAGCTAAGATGTTTACAAAATCTACCATAAAGAGTCCCCGAGATAGTGTGATTTTTCGAGTTGATCCGATCTCCCAACTACAAAATGCAATCTACAAAATAAACGCAAAACAGGAGTAAGCTTACTTGAAGCTTAGTAAGTTCGTTAAATCAAACGATAATCTTACTAAATTTAAACATAACAGATCAAATTATAGGATTAAATAACTAAGTTCATCTCAATCACAACTCACAACAAGTGAGTATTGTACAGCACATTAGTTTAATTCATATTCCAAGTCATCGTTTAGTAAGATCTCAAGTCAACAATATCCAATACGAATCGTTACACCAGCACGAAGCCTGCTAGGCATCAAGCCCGATAAATACCGGCATGAAGCCTACTAGGCTCAAAGCTCGATAGGTCACCGGCATGAAGCTTGCTAGGCTTAAAGCCCGATAAACACTGGCATGAGGCCTGCTAGGCTCAAGGCCCAATACAATACACCGAGAAAAAGCTTGCTAGGCCCAAGGCCCAATACAATACACCGCCATAACAACTTAATTCTATTATATATTCCCGACAATGAACATTCAACTTTATAATACTAAAGCTAAATGAGTAAATCCAATAATAAATAATAAAATATAACCATATATATATAATACGAAAATCAAACTTACAAAACCCATTTGTAGTAACGGCTCAAGTATAGGGACTATCCATCGGTAGGACATCCAAGACCAGCACCCGAAATTGTATAACCCCTAATGACCTGTCCTTTGTGTTCCAAGTATTTACGAGGTTCATATGGGTCATATACCATGTCCATTTCAATTAACTTTCTTTACATTATACCATTACTAGCACACATCCATATATTTATTATTTATCAGACAAAACACCAAATAAACTAATAATGCAATCTAGTTCTATTTACTAATTGCCATATATCAATCAAGTTAATTCATTCGTAACATAAATAGTAACTATCATATCATATAATCATTTAAGCATTTTTTTTGTCACATGAATTCAATTATATTCTTTTCTCACTTTCAATCATGACCCTAAATTATAATTTTATTTCAATTTGATTCAATTTCATAATTTAATATTTACTATACAAGAAAATTTAAATACAATATACTTAAATTATTCAATAATTCACAGAACAACAACTAAATCAATTACTTTATTGTGCGAACTTACAGGACTGATTTCCAGCAACGGTTCAGTGTATCTCAATCAGTTATCGACGTTGTATCAATTCATTATTTCCATTTCCATTTACACACATCAATATAATCCAACTTTATGTCATTAGGTTCATATAATATCTTTAAAAATGTACTAAAGTTAAACCGAACGAACTTACCAGACTTACTACAACAAGAATGAAAGTTTAAGGACTATTCAGTAATTTTCTCTTTTCCTTAATTATCAGCTAATCCTTGATCTATATAATAATTTTATTCAATTATCAATTCCCAACAACATACTTAACTATTTTATGCAATTAAGTCATTTTTGAAATTTTTACAAATTTACCCCCGACATTTTACTTTTATGCAATTTAGTCCCTAAGCTCAAAACTTGCAATTTAACCAATTTTAATCAAATTTAAGTTCAGCCGAACTATATACTACCCCATTTTAGCACATACTTGCTATTATTTCACATCAAGTCCTTATAATTTAATCACTTTAATATTTTAGTCCTTTAACCTTAAAATTACTAAAAATTACTTTACAAAATAGTCTTATTTAACAACCAAACTCAATGATCTATCATAAAATTCCAGGAATTTTCATAACTCATCAATGGCATAATCCAAAACATTTGACAATTTTACAAATTAGTCCTCGGGTTAGCTAAATCGAGCTCAGAAACATACAAATTACTAAAAACGGGCAAGGTTTACCTATCAAACGAGAAACCCTAAGCTTGGCCGAAAGCTTGCTCCTTTCCTCCCATGGCTATTAGGTTTTGGAAAGAAGAAAATTCAAAAGATGATAGTTATTTTAGCTTTTATTTTATTTACATTATGTTTAATTATCAAATTACCAATTTACCCTTTTAATTTCCATTCAATTTTAACAATTTCAAGCCCATTACCGTCCACATATGGTATATTTACCATTCAATGAGGGTTTAATTGCACAATTGATCCTTCAATTATTTTAATTTATTAGTTAATTAAACTTTATTTCAATTTGACCCTAACCTAATTAAGACTAAATGAATATATAACCCAAAAGTTAGTGGATTAATCATATCCACCACCGCCTGGTCTTTTTAACAATGGTTAAATTACCATTTTGGTCCCTTTACTATTTTAAATCTATAGCAATTAAATTTTACCTCTTTTACAATTTAATCCTTTTACCGTAATTAAGCAATAAACCATCAAAATTACCGGACCAAACTTCAATTCACATGTAATACAACTCTACGACCTTAAATTACGAAAACAAGGTCCTAATACCTCATTTTCAATAACCACTTGACTTTTGAACCGAACCACTTATATTAACTTTTAATTCAGTGAGTTAAAATTCCTTAAATAAAAATTTAATTTAAAAATTATTATTGAATCATATAATTTAAATACTAATTATGCAAACTCACTCGCTGAATTTGTGGTCCCAAAACCACCGTTTTTGATACCATTGAAAAACAGGCTGTTACATAACTTCTTTCTTTATCTTTTTTAGGGGCTACACATTGAGGACAATGTGTTAACTAAAGTGTGGGGTGTAACATAGAAAATTTGTTTTAAATTTTTATGATGTTCTTTGATTTTTCTTGTCATTTGTGTGCTTAAGCTTTTAGAAATACAAGTGATTGGTTAGGAGGATGTACATAGGTTGCTTGTATTTGCAATAAATTTGGTATGAAGATAGGTGACTTTAAATTTTTTATTTTTAGACTAATAAGTTCTATACATTACATTGTAAAATAGGTATTAAGCAATTAAATGTACCAAATGATATAGAGAATACAAGGAAACGAGCATGCTGGCATGAATGATAAATTGTTGAATTTGTGGTTGTTTGGTTGATTAGAGTTGTGAATATTGAGATACATAGGAATGACTTAAGTAATTGTTTGGTATACACCCAGAGCAAAAAAGCTAACCCTTTTATTTATCTTTAGTACCTAATTTTGAGCCAGAAAACACTTCTTGATGAACCTACGTACAAAACCCGAGCCAAAATATTAATTTTTACTTACCCTTTTTCTTTGGTCTTGAATTGGACGGCTATAAATGTCTGGCCATACGTATTAAGGGTTGAGTAGATACATTATGGAGGATTTTGTAAAAATAGAGTGAAATAAGAGGGATTAGTTTGATATAGTGATTATAGGTTAGCCAATATGTGCAATAAAAGACAAATTCAAAAAGAAAATCAAAACGAGTAGAAAAAGGTACTTGAAAAGTAAATGCATTTGTGAGTGATATCTATTGAAAAAGAAAAATGTGACAAAGTCACAAAAGTAGAAAATCTTGTTCATTAGTGCACAAAAGCTCTTGAGCTAACTATAGTTGTTATATTATGCTGTGACTTTACCTATGTGGAGAAACAAGGAAGGTGAGAGAAGGAGAAATAAGGCGGTGAGCGAGAAAGGGGTACCAAAGAGGAGAATAGGGGACAATATGATGTGCCAAACTATTTTCGTGCTTGAAACTATTTGATGCTTACTACTCTTGAAATCCATACATGTTTTAAGCCTTAGAAGGTTACAAGCCAAAAAGCCCTATTCAATCTAGGTAAACTTATTCACAAATCGAAACTATACTAAATAATTGCATTATTGACTATTTGTATGCTGTCAGGATAATCAAATTACTTGTATAATTTATTGATGGATTCATACATTTGAGACCCTTATTGCTTGTATGCTTTGTAATATAACGAACTTAGATGTTTGACATCAAAAGTGGTAAGTCAGTTATATTTCATGCAAAGATTATGTGTGAGTATGAAATGCCTATTCATGTGCACCAAAGCTAACATTTGTATCATATTTGCTCAATGGTTTTCTTTTAATTTATTATTTTTGCTTATGTTGCTTGAGGATAAGAAATGACTTAAGTGTGGGGGATTTTGATCTGCCGTAATTCGGTGTAGCAGATTAACCTAGTTTTCACACTTTAGGAGCCTGAACATGACCATTTTAGTTAAGTTTAATTACATTTCCATAAGTATTAGTTAAGTTAATAAAACGTGCAATTTGAGTCCTTTATTGACCTTAGGGGTCGAATGAGGCCTAAGGGTGAGCTAATATACATTGTGAGTGTGTAGGAGACCATTAGAAGGCGTATTAACTCTATATTGGTCATTTGATTGCAATACGGAGCATGCGGTGTGTAACACCCCTTACCCGTATTCAACGCCAGAACAGGGTACGAGGCATTACCGGACATAAACACAAGCAAACATATAAAACTGAGGCATAAATTTCCATCCAAGTTTAAAACTTTTCACATACATTCATATCGTCCCTATCACGAGCCTACGAGGCCCAAAACATGCATCGGAAGTGGTTCGAGTCCTAGAATCGACTATATCATAGCTCTGATACCATTCAATATAACACCCTTCTCCCGACTCGATAGTTGGGTTTGAGCTATAGAATTTTACAATCGAAAATGGGAACAATTGCAAACATTTAACAAACAACTCAAGTAAAAAACCAAGAAATTCTATCATTTTAATCATTTAGTATAAATTAAAACTTTCTCGAGCCTCATACGAGCTTAAGTGAGCTCTAAAATTAACTCCAGATCGAAGAAGAACCAAATTGCAAAGTTTCAAAAATTCAGGGCCAATGTGTGACATCACTGCCTCTACATCAGGACGTCACCAAAATAGTATGTCACGTCATAACGTCAGACCTCTCAAAGTCGTGACATCACAAACTATTGACCGACATTGGGATGAGGGGAAGTTGTCGTCGGGACAATGAACCTATTTTGGAGCAAAATAGACCATTTGACATTTACTTCATACCATCTTTCAGAAATAGCCAAATGGGGTGTATTAAACATAACATCTAACCGCTCCAAAAATATCAAATTTACACCAGAGCACACCATTTGAACATCTTTCCAAACATCTAAACCCATATGCCATAATTGACACCAATTCACATGAAAACTACATATGTTTTTACAAGCTATTCAACAGTCATCTCCTCAAATCAATTCACATTCAATTGTGCAACATTAGATACCATTCACACATAACACATCATGTTACTAAATACAAGTACATATGCCATTTTCCATTTATATCACAAGTTTTATAACAACCCGCCTGGTGAAGTCTCAGTATCTGATTATTATTTAGAGTGTTTTGGTGAATTAAAAGTAGAGATGAGTAAGTAAATTGTTTGTTTTGATTAGGAATATAATTCTTCGTATGTGTCATTTGGCAAACTCTTAGCTTCGTGAAGATCGGTGGTTTAATGAACTATTATGTTAAGTGTACGCCACCCAGATGCTTTGGCGAACTTGCTTGTTTTACTGTTAAGTAGATTTGTTTATTATTTTAGTAAGATAATTTAGTTAGTTAAATTGAGACTTAGTTAGAATGGAACTAAGCTACTGTATATGAAAAGACTAAAATTATGGTAAGAGCACTTAATCATAAGAATCAAGAGTGTTAGTGGAATTATCTAATTTTACCACTAAACCTTGTCTCCATGCTTAAGTATATAAGTGTACCAGTGCCTTCACTGATTGCATTTTCTTTTTATTCATCTTCCTCCTTGATTTTCCTTACATTTTTTGAAACCTAAGTCTAGAAGACCTCTCCAAAGTTGGGTTCACTGTAGTGAGCTAACTTATACGTTTGTTTCAGCTCTCTAGTAATTTTTGATGAACCCTAGGATATTTTCGAAGTTATTTATGTATTTCTAATTCTGCAAGTGTAAGTGTAGATTGGTATGTAAGGAAGGAAACTTCCTGGTTCTGGGTTAAATGTTGGTATTTCTTGCATGCATGTTTAGATTCGATAAAGTTGTGATATGATATTTTGAATTATCCCTATTTTAGCTCAAGAAGTTACCAAAGGTCTAAGTGATAAAGGCAAAGGACCTGCTATATAGACTTTGCTATATTTCTGGTGAGTTCTGTCTTACTTCATGTGTTGTGATTATCTTTACTTTATAATATTGTAATGTAAGTACTCTTACTTTGTAAAGGATGATTATTGTATATGTACGAGTAATGTTTGTCTTTTCAAAGTTGTCAGTCTGAGTTCATTATGTCTGGGATAAGAAGTATGAGCCATTTTCATGTTAATCCACTACCATTTGTTTTTAATATGAATGAAATGATATGGAATGATATGTGGAGATAGAATTTAGGACATAGGTTTTGTATAGCCTCTGGTAGGGCAAATATATTGCAAATCGGATTGACTGATCATGATAAAACATACTACTAAATGACATTGATATGGAGAGTTATAAGGAGTGAATGTATATGAATGAACTGAAACCATATGGAATGTATCTGGTTCTGAATTCTGGGTATGTGACTTACATGAAAATGGAATGTCTAAGTTATGTTGTGTTGGTGCATTGTATTCGCCCATTTGATACGCTTTTGGTGTACTGAGTTTGTCTGAGTTCTGTATATGCCATTGGCCATACTCTATAATGTTGACAGATTCCTTTGAAATATTGGACTTTGCTATTAGTATTTTGCTTAAGATCTCTATGGAACTCACTAAGTTCTTTTGAACTTACCCAGTTACCCTTTCCTTCTCAGGCCTATTGTTAAAGGAAGACTTTCTGAAGGACTACACTAGAGGATAGCTATTGTTGTGAGATATCTATTTATTTGTACTATGCATGATAAATTGGGGTGATGTCTAGTTGTATTTTGAGAAGGATTTGTACTTGAAACTTACGTTTGATAAACTATGTTTTAATAAAATTTCATTTAAGTTTATGGAATGATTTCATAGTGTTGTATTTCGAATGATGAAATCATCTTATTGAAGTTTATATGACATTTGGCTTATATTTTATTCTAGTATTTTATTAAAGGTTTAATTCAAACACTACAGTTTTACAAGGTTTACGCTGGAAACAATTTTAAAGATAGACATTTATTAAGTAGTGACACGTCATACATGGATCCTCTAAGGGATCAGGTTTGGCGTGTTACAAGTTCATTCTTAACTAAATTTCCAAACCAAAATTATCATGTTAAGGTAACATAACAACTTCTTGGTACATGCCACATATAACAGAGCTTAAATTAAATAGTTTTATAATCGAAACATGCTAGATATAAATAAAGCACAATAATTTATTCTAATACTCATACAAACATTAGTTGATCAAGCTAATGAAATATAAATAAAAGAATAAAAGTTATGAGTAACCTCATGAATATATATATGTGTAGTTCCAGAGCAATCTCCGCTCGCATTCGTCTTCACATCAGAACAGGAAAAATTTTGTCTAAGCAAACATAAAAATAAACTAAAACTAAGAACTAAATAAAATAAAACTGTCTAGGTTTAGGTCCAATCCCCGTCTAATGGTGTTATAAAGGTGTTTATATTGGCAAATATTATGGTTTTAGGTGCCTAAAATACCCTTGATACTTTGAGTACAAGTAAGAAATAAAATCTAAGAAAATCTTCCAAGATACTGTTATGACGTCAGCACTACATCATGATGTCGTCCAGGCTGTGTTGCAACATAAGACACTAGTCGCGACATGCACACCCCTGTGTTGCATTACACACCCCTATGTGTGACATAGAGGAACTTGTGTCGCAACACGCATTGTTTCGGCCTAGGATTTTCTTTTTCGGCTTCGAAGTTCTATGTCATGACATGATCATCGTTCTTTGCATTTTTTATGCCTGAAATGGTATCCTACACACTTCAAATAACCTATTAGTTGTAACACCCCTAACCCATATCCGTCGCTGAAACAGGGTTACGGAGCATTACCAGAGTTTTCAAATCAAACGGAAAAAAATTTCAAAATTTTCAAATCATATCAATAAATACATTAAAACTAATTCAATACATACATATTGTCCCTTAAACGAGCCCTTGAGGCCCTAAATACGCGTTAGAAACAAGTCGGGACTAAATCATAAACTTATAGAATTTTTCAGAAAAAGATAAAAAAATTCAAACTGCAGGGGTCACATGGTCGTATGACTCACACAGTCAAGAGACACGCCCGTGTCTCAGGTCGTGTGGACATTCGAAGTAGGGACACATGGCCGTGTCCCAAACCGTGTCCGTGCCCGTGTAACTCACTGACTTGGGTCACACAGCCAAGCCACACGCCCGTGTGCCAGACCATGTACCCTTCGAAATAACCTCACATGCTCATGTGCCAGGCCATGTACTAGGTCGTGTAACAGCCTGACTTGCAACTCTTTGAAAGCTACAGAGGACACATGGCCATGCCACCTGGCCGTGTTTCACACATGCCCGTGTCTCTGCCCGTGTGGATGAAAATAGGTCATTTTACAAGCCATTTTTCTCACCCAACTATGCATGTACCTACAACCAAAATTGCACATATGCACAAGCCATAACAAGGCACCAAAATCATGCCTAATTAAGCTATATACATGTGGTATAATTTCATAGAACCAATATGCCCAATGGCACCTCAAATAACAACATTTAAAACATTTAAGAATGTAAACACATATTGTTCAATTGTTTAACTAATGCTTAACCAAGTTTATACCATATTTGTAATAGACCAAATTTGACCCAAATCGGAACGG